>CM021110.1:41599669-42218272 GCA_007115665.2 Sequoiadendron giganteum
AACCGCTGCAAAAACTCGATGCCCTCTACCAGCATCACCAACTGTCGGCTCAGATGCCGCTGGTCCCTGTGAAAACCATGCTGTGCCCCTGTTTGGACAACCTCTAGCCATGTGACCCTGCTGACCACATGCAAAACACTCAATGCCTCTGCCAAAACCTCTACCCCCAGATGGTGCACTAGACTGCTGTGCACTATCCCTGAAAGTAGACTGCGAACTCTGTGCTGGCTGCTCAAAGTTGGAGCGTTTCACACGCCTCCAATTCCTATCTCCCTGTCTCTGCTGGAAACCCTTACGTTTCCCCTGCGATGCTTGCTGTTGCTGACCACCCTGAGATGGCCCCTGCTGAGACCTAGGAGGTAAACCTCCCTGTGACTGCCCTCCTCTGACACTAGAACCTGCCACTGCACTACTGCCAACTGGAGCACTCATGTGCCCTCCAAAAGCCATACTCAGGTTCTCCTCAACCAGGCGTGCTTTCTCCACTGCCACTTCCATGGTCTTGGGTTCGAAAACCCTCACACCACCGCTGAGACGGGCATTCAAGCCCCTGAAAAAATGGTGAACTAACATGCTCTCATCATCGCCAATCCCGGCATATTGTTTGAGCTCGTAAAAACGACGCTCATACTGCTCAACAGATAGTGCTAACTGACGTAAGGCATGGAACTCATCACCTCGGCGCTGACGCCAATGCTCAGATAAAAATCTAGCCCTGAATCTCTCTACAAAGATCTCCCATGATATAGTGTGGATGTCAATACGGAGCTTCTGCTCCTCCAATCTCCACCAAGTGGAGGCAAATCCTCTCAACTGCATAACTGCATACCGAGCTCTGGTGTTGCTACCGTATGGATGCATAGCAAAACACCTGTCCAAGTCAATGAGCCAAGTCTCGGCCTCCAAGCCGGTACCAGATCCATCGTATAAAGGAGGGTGCCCCCTGAGCAAGTCCCTCATATGAGCCTCAGATTGGGGTGGAGTTTCCCTCACCACAGGGTTGACCTGAACCTGAACCTGTCTCGGTCCAAGGAGTGCCAAAGCCTCCTCTAGCGCCCTACGCGCTGCCTCGATCCCTGCTGGATCTTGCTGCAAATTACCCACCCCAGGTACATTTTGCGATGCCTGTTGTTCCTCCTGATCAGGAATAAGAGGAACTAAAGGAGGAGAGTCATGCTGACTCTCACCACGACCGCCTAGACGGCCACAAACACGCCCTCTACCTCTTCCGCCATTAATGGGGTCGGCTGTGTGTAACACACGCCAGGGAGGCGCGGCCAAAGCGATTAGGGCTTCGCCCTTTGTTTTTTTATGATGCTTTTATTAAATTTCGTTTTTTTCTTTTTTTTATTACTTTTCATTTTTTTTATTACTTTTCATAAATATTTATTATATTAATATTTTTTAATATGTATGTATATTATATATATTTAATATTAAATATAATATTTAATATTATAATATATATGTATATATATATATATATTATTAAAATATTAATATAATATAATATTTTATTATTATTTATTAATATTATAATATTAATAATTATATTTCATATAATTAATATTTATAATATTATAGTAATAATACATCTTAGAATTATATAATGTTGGGTATTTTGGACTAAGGTGGGAACCGAATAATCGATTAAATGATTAATTAAATAGTTTTAAATTGTTTTTTTTTAATTATTATTATGGTGTACCTTTAAATATTAGTATTGAACCAATGTCATATTGAAAGGTTAAACATGAATAGTTAACAAATGTTTATTTTATATAGACCCTTTATTCTTCTAAATGTTTATTGTTGAAACGTAGATATATCATTGAACAACAGTTAAACCGAAGCATTGGAGTTGTATTTTATTCCCTTCTTGATTTATTAAATGCGGCAAATTATTGAATATGAATGAGAAAATGGGTTTAGTGAACCTGAAGTAGAATTTAATTCTTGTCTTTGCATTGAATTATGTGCGTGTTATTGGGAAATGTGAGTCTTATACTTAACAAGTCTTCCAGTTGAATTTTCAATTTGGTGGTTGTCGTGTCAAGTTGTCAACCTATTTTGTACCTTGGGAAGCGTGTAGTATGTGGTCAATTATCACCCGGTTTCCACAAACGGGGATGTATTGTGTTTTTGGTATTAGTGCGGGTTATGGGATCCATGTCTCCTTGTAGGGGAGTGGCCTTGTTCTATGTTGTACCTCTTAGAGTTGGAGTGGTTAGAACACCTTTGTTGTGTGTCGCATTGAGTATCCTTGGGATTGTGGAGTTGTTCCACGTGTCGTCATAGGGAAGTGGCTTGTAACGAGGGCCGGCACACGAAGTGGTGCCAGGATAACTCATTACAAGTTAGTTAATCCATTGATAACTAAAATAATCTGTTGGGAGCACCAAACACTTAATAAGATAATAATGCCTCGGTCATGTATGCAAGGGCTTGTAAAGACTTGGGTTGAGACGAGAAGGCTTGGAATGGCAAGATCGTTACCTTGTCACTACGAAAGGTAACTAATTCTGCATTGATTTACATGAGGGGCCGGGAGTCGTTAGAGGTTACCAGGATAACCCAGTTTGGGGGCCGGGGCCTAGGAAGACTTACCAGGATAACCTATGAAACAATGTGATGACACTTCTCCTAGGTCGACAATATGTTCGCATTAGTGATGCAGTTGATTGTTTTAATTCTGGAAGCAATGTAACTTTTGTGAGTGACTATGTTGTGCTCATCCAGGTTGTTTATGTTAGTCTATGTCTTGAGGTAGTCGTGCTTGTCTAGGAATTCTGGTTACTATCTCCTAGCACGGGGGGTGGACCTTTGGGTTCCACTTGGTTGGGTGGCTTGCACCTTAACCGTTGGGCTCTTTCTTCATGTTCGTGTGGACGAGACTTCCTGTTGGAGAGCTCATGGTTGTTCTGTTGCAGTTCATCCTTGTTATCCTTTCCATTATTCTTGTTATCATTACCCCTCTTGTTATTGAGGTGGAATTTGTAATTGTAATCTTATATTGTTGGACCTGCCTCATTCGGGGAATGAGAGATTGTAATCTTATGGTTTTGCATGGGTTAATTAAATCAAAAGTCTTATCTTATGTTTGTTATTGTTTCACCTTCTTGGAATGTATGTGTTAATTTAATAATTAAATAATTGTCATAGTTTGATTCATATTATGTTGAGGTTCTATATAACCTCTGTCTCGTAACCTTAGAGGTTGTTGTCATTAAGTTAATTAACTCACTTCTTATTTATCCTTTAAAAAAAAAAAAATTCCGTTTAAGTAGTTAATTGCAACTTCCTCTAGGGTTGCGTGGCGGGGCGTTACACATGGCTAGTTCCATTCTGTAAAAGTGTAAGGGATTGTAACGGGTAAGAGGGGGGCTTTAACTTATCCCATAGAAATTTAGACTCCAAACTCTCATAGAGGAGCTGGATCTTTGGTGTATTGTTGAGGGTAAAGTGACCACCCTTATAGATCCCCTACCACTTGTTGGCTATGAGGTGAAGGCTGCCAAAGTAAGAAGGATAATCTTAGACTCTGTTGAAGACCATTTTATCCCTCACATTATAAGGAAGTCTGCTAATGATATTGTAATGTCTGTAAAATAAAATTTATGATTCTTGCTTTGTTTCAAATGCAACTATATGGAGAAAGATGCCAAAGTGTGAATATCTCAATAAAGGTGCTTTCGAAGACTTAAGTTATTCCTAGGTTTGAATGGGTGAATCTGACACTGTAACTATCATGAAGAAGATTGATTTACTATAGTAGTTTTTGTTATTGATCTAATGTTCAAAAAAGGAGTTCATAACCATTGGTTTGGATTGATTCTCCTAACTTGGGAAGCCTTTTTGACCACTGATTGTGCTTGGTAAAAGTTAACCCCCTACAATTCCTTGTGGAGCATCCTTGTCCAAGAGGAAAGAAAGGTTGAAAGAAGAAGCCTGAGAAGGCTAAGAAGATATAGGAAGCCTTCTCCTCTTATTCTGGTGCAAACAAAAAGAAGGGTCATTTAACTTGTTATAAATGCAGGAACAACAGACATTATGCTTATGAATGCGTGGAGATGAAACGTTAGAACAAGGCGACATGCAAATTTCAAAATAAGCAGTTTGTTGAGAATGCAGACATTTCAGTTGAGGTAGATGAACCTCCCTTGAAACTTGAAACCATGTTTTATATGATTTCGGCGCTTTCTTTTAACTTTACTTTAGACATAGTTGGCATGTAGACAGTAAAGCATCAAGACATCTCATGACAAGAGGCTGTCATTCTACTAGTAAAAAAATAAACTGGAATTCAAGTGGCTCCAGGCACTGACCACTTATCTAGTGATTGGAGCTGGCATCAGTCCCATTGCCTTCAAGTGATGGTTTTTGCTTGAAACATGTTTTGTGTGTTTGCAATTTGACCAAGAACTTGTTTCCTATTTCAGGCATTACTGAGTGTAAAGTTGAATTTGATCATAGTCGGTATCTTTAGAGTGCAACTAAGAATCTTCATAGGTTTAGGCTAAAGTTCTGTGTGATGGTGGCATGTATAGGCTTGTTGTAGCCGCTACTGCTAATGGAGACTAGGTGCATGATAATGCTAATTTGTGGGGTTTATTAGCATAAATGGCTTGGCCATCTGAACTGTGGTGCATTAACTCTTTTGAAGAATACTATGCAGGGGCTACCAGATTTTAAAGTTGAGCTGTCATGCCCCACCCATGTAAGTCTAGGAGATCGCAGCATCTAAATAGTCCAGGAAAGAAAAAGGATCAGATCGCCGCTTATATTCTATGCTAAGGAACTAAATTAACAAAAAGGTCAATTAATCTTTTTTCTTTGCAATGATTTCTGGCTTTGATTGTGCGAGAATTTTTGCAACAACATTTCGGATCACACTCCGTGATCCATCATCAGGATGAGAGCAGAGAGCTAAAGGAGAAAAATCATTGCTCTCTGCTCTCATCCTGATGCTGGATCACGGAGTGTGATCTGAAATGTTGATGCAAAATTTTCACACAATCAAAGCCAAAAATCATTGCAAAGAACATTATGGATTGTGGAAACTTGATATCCTTAAAGGTCAATTAATATTTGACAAAAGAATGTCATGGGCGGCGACTCTACAAAAGCATAGAATTAACAATAAAAAGGGTTTTAGGCAGCGCTTGGTTATGAAGGGATGTGTCCCTTACTAAGGTAAGGATGTGAATGAAGAGATGTGACTTTTTGCCCCCTCCATCGTTGAAGATATATATAAGAGAGGTAAAACCATTTGAAGAAGGTATGAATGGGGATCAATTGGATCAAACAAGCAGATTGGACAAAGAGAAGTAAGAATTGAAAGGTTAAGGAAACATATTGGAATAAATATTATTTCTAGCAAGAAGATTATTGTAAGTTATAAATTTAATTAGAAATATATATATATGATCATGCAATAATGATGCTTGCAGCAATTATTGATCCTTTTAAGTAATCATGATTCTTCCTTTATTATGAATATAGGATAATAATTTCGTATAATAATCCATTTTGAATTTAGAGAAATGATTGCAAAACAGGAAGTCTGATCAACCTTTCGAGTTCACAAGAGGTGAAGGCCCGACAGACCTGCCATCAAGTACGCCATCCATAGGGGGTTAAGCCTCGTGGGCCGTGAGGCATATGTGTACTTTTGGGCTTGGTGGAAGGGAGGTAGTCTTCATGCTCTTATCGAGCAGGCCTCATGGGCTAGGGGGCTTATTAGTGCTCCTGGGCTTGATCAAGGAGGACGACCAACCTCCAAGGTGGACCGAGGGATGGAAGGGCGGCCCACCTTCCATGCTCTCGCAATACAAGGATAACTATCCTTGAGACTGTGGTTTGCAAGGTTTCTAACAAATTCCTAATATGGTTACTATAGGAATATGTTACGATGGTTATTAATACTATCAATTTCTAACTCCTATGGATAATAGTTGTCCTCATGGATTATGTTGGAAACTAACATTGTTGCAGGACCTAAACCAGGATTTATATCTTATAAAGGGTATTTCAATTGGTAAATTTATAATCCTAAATGTTTTACATTTCTTATTTTGATTGAAATTGTGGTTTTAGGGCAAAATCTAGGAATATCCCAAATAGGGGACATTACATGAGCATACTAAGTGTGTAAAGTATTCCTTCTTGGGAAACACTCCAAAGCTACCTTTCCTATCTATGAGTGGAGATCAATGGAGATTTTTACATTAATCCATTCTGATGTATGTGGATCTCTGTCTGATTTATCCTTGATAGGTAGTCTTTACTATGCCTTATTTCAGATTTGCATTTGGGAGCTCTCCAAAACTCCCTTTCCAACCCATGAGCAAAGATCAAGGGAGATTCTTGAATTGGTCCCTAGATGTACGGGACCTGTGACTTCTCCGTTCTTGATTTGTAGTCTTTACCTTGTCTCTTTCATTGATGATTCTTCGTGAAAATCTTGGTTTACTTTATGAAAACTAAAGATAAAGTTTTGAACAAGTTTAAAGAATTCAAAGCCTTGGTGGAGAACCAGACAGGCAAGAAGGTTAAGAAACTTATATTAGACAATGGAAGAGAGTGCACCTCCAATGAGTTTGACACTTATTACAAAGAGGCAGGGATTAAGAGAGAGCTCAGTTTCTTATAATTCCAATCAGAATGCTGTTGTTGAGAGATAAAAGTGGTCCACCAATAAAACTGCAAATACCATCATTCATGAAAAAGGTTTGCGCATGTGTCCTTGGACCGAAGAATTTTATACTACTTTCTACATCTTGACATGTGCTCATTCAGCACTTAAATAGAAATTGTTGAGAAGGCCTTCACAGATAAGAAAGTTAAAGATATTTTATTTTTGAATTTTTGGTTCTCTATGTACTTAGATAAAATGGAAGAAAACGTAAGTAGTGTTGTAAAATTTATTGAGGGATAGTCGTCAAGTTCCCAGGAGCCTCCTATGATGGCTGAATATCCTGAGACGTGCTACACCAAGTTCAGATCAGAAATAAGATTTTGATATGATTGATTCTAGCCAAGAAGGAGAGGCCTTACAACCTTCAGTTCAGCATGAAAGTTGAGTTGGCTTTCTTAGGTCTTACAGCATGTAGAGGAGCAGGTTGGCATGCCTAACACTTCATTTCAGTTAAGTCATCCACCCAAGAAATTTTTCAAACATCTTACATTGATGACTTCCTTCTTGATGCAGAGCCTTCAAGTTACGAGGAGGCTGCTCAATAATAGTGTGAGATCATGTAGGAGCAATATAACTCCATCGAGAATGATGTGTGGCAGATTGTATTGAGACCAAAGGGGAAATTAGTGATTGATTCTTGATGGCTATTCAAGAACATGGAGCATTAAGAAATACAAAAAAATAAATTGTAGTCCATTGGTTCTCTCAGAAAGATGAAGTGGACTAAGATTTACCCCCATAACAAGATATATCACTATCAGAACTATCCTGTCCATGGTGGCTTGCCTAAAAAAAGTACCATGGTATTTGTTTCTCATTAATAATTACTTGTAGAATTTAGAATTTCCTAGAAATTTAACAGTTCAATCTAGCATTTCATTCATGGTAAATCTGATCAGTTAGTTTCAGTGTTGTATGTTGATGATCTCATTCATGCCAGAAGTTTTTTGAAACTTATCATGTTGTTTAAGAATGCATTGGCTATTTAGTTTGCTATGAAGGACATAAGACTGGTGAATTTCTTTTTGAGATTGGAAGTTTTAGAGGTTGATGGAGATGTTTTCTTAGTTAAAAAACATTGGCTGGAATTCTGAAGAGATTAAATTGTTGGACCACAAGTCACTATCCACACCAATGGTGACAAATATGATCTTGACTTGTGCTGATTTTGATTAGTCCTGCAATTTATCAGAAGTTGATAACTTGATAGGATTGCATATGTTTCTTGATGATACTCAGCCTGACATTTTCTACGAAGTTAACACATCAATTCAGTTGATGGTGGAGCTGAGGCAGTTCCATTTAAGGGATGCAAAGCATGTGTTTGCTATTTGAAGGGAAATTTTCATCATGGTATTCTGTATAAGGGTAATGAGCTGAATTTTCTACATGTTTTTGTAGATTTAGATCGGACAGAGGATCGTGAGACTTAGAAGTCCACTTATGGGTATTGTTTTTCTCTTGGTATCAGTTGATTTCTTGGTCTAGTAGGAAATAGATGGCAAGTCTCTTAGTTTTACTGAAGCAGAGTACATGCAGTGTGTAAACTATTGAGAATTCTATCTAGTGGTGCAGTTGTAAATCACTGAACTAGATTGATCTAAACATTTGATATCTGGTTCATTTCCTACAAGACAAGGTATACAAGCAAGCATTAATTCTTGAATATGTTCCTTCAGAGTTTCTAACTGCCAAATTTCTCACTAAGTTGCTACGAATAGGAAAGTTTGAGTTGTTGAGACTTGAGAGTGTGAGTTGGATTGAAGTAGAATCTGCTCCTCACAAAGTGAGAATTTTGGTTTTTTTTCAAAACTGATACCAATGAGAAAGTCTGACTTGTTGAGACTTAGAGTGTGACTTGGTTTGAAGTATAATCTGCTCCTCACAAAGCGAGAGTTTTGGTTTGTTCCAAACTGATTCTCACCTTTCATTTTCTACTTCTTGGTTATGCACCATTGTCTATGTACTAAGCTAATGATGTAAGAGGCAAAATGCATTATTTGAGGCACATTAAGCTTTCTGATCATTTCTAATGCAATTAAATGCACTTGTAATAGGTCATGTGATGAAATTGTATTGTCATCCTTGATATTAATGACTTTGATAATATTCCTAAATGAATGAAACAAAAGAGACAAAGTGAGCGAGTGGCATCATAACACTAGATGCCTTCCTATTATAACTAGTCAAAACAAATTGATTACTTAGTCAAGGATGACCTCACCTTAGAATTATTGACAATTATAGCTTCAAGGTGACATGTCTACTTAGTGATTGAGTTTGAACAATAGTGCATAAATTCAGAAAACAAATAACACACAAAATATTGTGAAAAGCAATAAAAACTAAATTAGAGAATGCATGGGTATATTTACTTAGTTCTAGATCAAAAAGGAGTACAATGCACATGATAATGTCATATGATGATCGATTGTCATCGTAGAAAATTATGAATCTAGATAATATCTTAGATCTTTCTTCTCTAACAAATATTAAAATATTAAATGTAATATTAATGGTCATCTTAGCTTTAGTTAGTTTTTAGTAACTTTAGTTACTCTTTAGTTGTTTTTAGTATCTTTCTATTTTTCGCTTTAGTTAGCTTTTGTTAACGATGGTTTCTTTTTAGAAACATCGTCTTGTACTTTTCTTTATAAGGAGCTTTCGTCTCCCTTTGTAATCATGCAATTATGAATACCAATTATCTTTTCATGGTATCAAAGCTCAGGCTCGAACTTGATTAGCCGATTTTTTTGTAATAAAAAAATCAAAGAAATTTTAAGAAATTTTTTTAGAGCCAATTTTTCTAAATTGAAGGTTTTTTTTTTAAAGCAGATTTTTGTGTAGATTTTCAGCTCTGAAAATCATGTCTCTTTTTAGCAGAAATTTTGAGGGTTTTCTAGCAAGTTCGTGGTTTTTTTGAGTGAAAAATCGTGGCTTCTGCTTTTAGTTTTGGCTCGGAATTGCGTCATTCTCTGGGCGCGCAAATTTTTGTGGTTTGTTCTGCCGCAATTAGGTCCTTTTTTGATTCGAGTGTTTTTTTACTTTTTGAAGCAACACAACCCCATTTTTGTGGGTTTTTCTTCGTTTTTTGGGGCGATTTTCTTAAATCGTGGGTTTGCATCCCTAAAAAATCGTTATTTTTTTTGTAGATCGAGTTTATTCCGCACAACCTGCATGTTTTGACATGTTTGTCTTTGATTCTGGTTGGCTTTGAGGCACGATTTTTTTCTTCTGTTCGTGGCGGCTCTCAAAGTTCATGTCTCTTGCGATCTTTTGAGTTCTTTTGTGAGTGCTGGAAAATGTGTTGGCAACCAAGGGTTACTGCAACTTGCATCAATGTTATGGGTGATTTTTTTTTGGCGCAATTTTTGAAATCATGGCAGTGAACACTTATGGACGGGATTTTCAGAAGTTGGTGGGTTTTCGTGCTTGTTCTTGCCAGGGGCTTATCTGTTGTGACTAGGGGGATTTTTTTCTTGAAAAAAATTGCTAAAAGAGTTTTTGAAAAAATTTCTATAATTTTTTTGTAGTTTTGGAGGATTTCTTTTGAAAAAATCTTACTTCTTCAAAGTTTTTGAAAGTTTTTCTGAAAAATTGTGGGTTGTGCCAGCTGATTGTCTAGAGTTTCTGCCAGCTGATCACAGTGTTAACTCATTTTTGGAAAATGGGAGGGATGGTTGCTTTGTCCAACGTCATGTTGGAAAGTACGTAGAGGTTTAATGTGAAAGTTATACTACCTGGAAGCAAATGAAGCTCACAGTTTTCGAGTGCCGATGTCTTGATTTGATTGTTCTACGGGAAAGGATCTGTAATCGCGAGGCGGTTATGCTTCTACAGTTATTAGTCACCGATGATATGTTTCCAGATGAATATGGGTAGACTTAGTTTATGTTTGTACGATGACCATTAAGGGAGGGTATTAAAATATTAAATGTAATATTAATGGTCATCTTAGCTTTAGTTAGTTTTTAGTAACTTTAGTTGTTTTTAGTATCTTTTTGTTTTCTGCTTTAGTTAGCTTCTGTTAACAATGGTTTCTTTTTAGAAACATCGTCTTGTACTTTTCTTTATAAGGAGCTTTCGTCCCCTTTTGTAATCATCTACTCAGTAATATGGTTGTCACATCCTTGACAATCGAAATATGGATCGATGTCATCGAAGTCAATTGCATCATGAATCTCCTTCCCCTTCATTTTTTTGATGTAAATACAAAGTTGTATTCACAAAAATGAAGTCATTAAGGTGTCTTTGGGTCAACCAATAGTGCTTCAGTTCATGTGAATGACTTAAAAAATGCCCCAGTTTTGCTCACAACCAGAAGCATTATAGGGCTGGCTCAAAATGTGGATTGCTCGGATTTGAAGATTCTCCATAATCTTCCCACCACAAATTTGCAAAGAGGGCTTGTATATTTTTATTAAGTAAACTAGACTTACACTTATTAAAGAAATCTAGTATATATGAAACTTTTATTGAACTTTTGAAAGACTCAATTTTTTGTGTATCTGGCTATTGGGTCATTCTCCTTTGAATGCATAGAGGTGAAGAAAACAGCCTTCTTTCCACACCTTCGTAAATCACTAACATCTCAAGAATAGTTGAAGTTAAAGTTACCTTGAGGATATCGTAAATGCTTTTGGCAATTGCATCATAAAAAAAAACAGTCTTAACAACCCTTTCCCCATTGGCCTTCTTTGAACATGGAGACTTCAACCATCTAATGCTCACAAATATTTGCTTAAGAGATGTTATCGAGGATACAACTTGATAATGTGATGGCAAATTGTGCAACTCCTAATTGTACAAGTTCCTTCCTTTAGTGTGCCCCCTAATCAAGACTTATCTAGTGATGTTTCTTGCTTCTTCAACCATGGTATTCACCCATCCAAGTGTGCCTATGTCCTCACTTAGGGGATAAATGCGATGAGCAGCACAAAAATTCCAAAAAGGGTGGGGTGCTTTTCCTCAAGAAGTCTCCCTATTGCTACTTATGTTACTACATTGTCAATCACGTCTTGGATGGCATTCTTGACACTCACTTCTATGATCACTTCCTTCAACATATTGCACAAAGTCTCAACATTTTTCACTTCATAGGAGGCATCAATGAACTTCAAGAACTGGTTAGCCACCTGAAGCCACTAGAAAGTTGATTCAGGTTTGGTTCCTGACATCTGCCCACCCATCAGACAAAATACTGTAGCCCTTTTTGTGCAAAATTCGCTTTTAATCTTCTGCTATCACCTTAGTATTTTTTTATTTCATCCTCCAATAGGGGCCCACTCAGATCATGTGGCCAATATGCATTGACCAATGACTCCTACTTAACATGGAATAGTATGTTGTTATAGTACCAAAAATTTGTGGTAGCCTTGCTTCATGCTGCTTTTCCTAGTTCCTAGTAATATCTTCAAGCAAAGTCTACACACTAGGAGCATTACAAGGAACAAAGAAGCCCTGTGAATGCAACAGGCTAGAACTCTTTTCAGTGGATGAGCCCCACGTATTTCCCTACTAATTGAGTATTTGAATAAGGGGGAGAACTAATCATAGTTGCAAGTGTCTCAATTGTCATCTTATTTTGTATATTTTTCTCCTCTTAGCTAGTGAAATTGAATGGTGGTCATGGGTGGTGAACCCAGATACATTGTTGGCAGATTTTCTCTTCTTGGAACTCTTTCTAAGAATCTGAATTCTCCTCCTCACGGGTATGTTGGTGAAGACATCTGAGGATTTTGCATGTTTAATTTTTGCTCTAAGGTAAGTGGATATATATCTGGTATTCCCTTCAAGTTCTTTATTTCTCTGAAAATCTCAGTCAAGAACTGTGATAAAAAATACTTTGCTATTTTTTGGATAATTCTATTAACCTGTTAAGTTATTTCCCTGTGATTATGAAGAGATGGGGACTTAGTATCTCCTTGCCTTAGCCCACAATAACATGAAAGAGTTCTCAGTCATACCATATGGAGTAATAGTGTAGTTAAGAGTGGAAATACAACAGTGTGTCCATTGTGGACAATTGAAAGGCTGAGTCTAAATACCTCCACTGTTTTGAGGATCAGTAACCAGCTGTATCTGTTAACGCCTTGCACATGGCAAGTTGGATAATGACCTGTCTTTTCTTGCTCTGCAAAGAGTGGGTTATCTTTTGCACGACAATGCTATCATCTGTTAATTTTTGCACAATTACAATTTATAAATGCTGATTGATGCAAGACAAGGCAAGACAGAAGTGAAAGGAATCACCATGCTATGAGCTTAGAACTTATCAAAAAGTCATATTGGACAGTTAGATTGGTCTGTAATGATCCTTGGTCTGTACTATTGTTGTTTTTGGATTTAGTACTGATCTCATAGTATTAATACTCAGCATTTCCTGTTACTTCTTGTTTTCTCCACCATATCAGCAGGGTTCTCCTTGATTATTTGCTAAAAGTGTAGGTACAATCATGCTGGAAATCCTTCTAGTGTTGGGTTCTTGCCCTTTTGAAATGAGAAGATAATGTCCCTACTCCCTTCTTTTGTGGCTACTTTAGGTAAGGATTTATTTTTGGATTTCATCACCAGCTATGGGATATGTGCTAAAAGTTGTGATTGAGCTCTTTCCCTCTTGTTTTTGTGGCATTCTTCTAGGAGCATATGAATGAATTTCCATTGCATGATTCAAAATTTCTGTTTTACCTTGCAAGCAGCTGCCGTTGGCTAGTTTGATTCTTTAACCGGGTTTATGATAGTTTATCCCTAATTGAGGATTGATTTGCAGAAGAATTGTGTAGTCGTATCTATTTTTTTGATCCAGATTGGATTATAGTGCTGATGCCAAAAGCATTCTTATCTTCATGCATTTGTGAGAGGCCAGCAGGGACAGACTATTATTGGGCTGCCATTGAGGTGGGAAAACTTGACTCATGGATCTGTCTATATAATACATTAATGTGATCTATTGTTTCTCCAATTCTGTGGAAAATATTCCTAACACCTTGTCTATTCCACTCACTTTTCTTTTTCAGATGCTGTAATTTTCCCATGAAGTTAAACATGGCTAAGCCTACCGAAATCCACAGTTTCAAAAATGTGGGTGTGGCAATCATACATTTTCAAAGTTATGAAGTTCCTATTTTGCAACTTATGATCTGGTTGCAAACTCAATCTCCCAACCAAATATTTTTTCTTACTGTGATATGTTTTAGTAATGATGACCTTCCCTGGTAGAATGACATATATCAATCCATAATAGGTCTTAAGTCACAGTGATGGTAGGGCTCTACTAGTATAATACTGTCTCGTCCAATATGTCACACTTAAAGCTTCATCCTAGGTATTTCAGCTGTCTCATGATGTAAGATAAGAATGCATACATAATCTTCAGTAAACTAACATCAACATCATAAACAATAGAACTGCATGCTAAAACATCATAATATGAAAATTCAATTTACACAAGGATACAGTCTCGTGTCTTCTGCTTTCTCAATACTTGCTTGTATACTAATACATGCAAGCTCAATATACTTTTCCAAACCACAATGCAAAAGTGAGTAAATAAATAAATAAGCCCGGACTGAGAAGTACCTTCAATAGTGGTGTCTGGCTTGCTAAACAGTTGAAAATGCTGAGTGTGGAACTTATCACCTTATAAACATCATACCTCCATTTACAGACATCTTAGCTAGACTGGCATACAACATAAAACTTCTTTTCATGAAAGGAAATTTTCAGTTGCCTTTTGTTTAACTTGGTCCTTCCTTTTACTTTCAAACATGCAGGTAAAATACACGCAGGTAAATATATTTCATAATACCTTTTGAAAGAATGAATTCATTTTAGAATAAACTTTGTTGTCTTCTGTATGGAGATGTCAGAAATATATAGTTTTTAAAAAAGACAATTACCTTAGTTATAACTCACAAAATTAACATATTATCTTATATGTTTTTATTTTCATTTTACAACTTGTGATCATCTGAAGTTTAGGACACAAAGCTTCTATTGGCTTAGTAGATATCTTCAAAATTCGTATGGTATATATGTCTAAGGAAACCATTCAATTAATTTCTTAAATGAACCATTGAATAGTCATCTAGATATGTGGAGGTACGGGCAAAGGGAAACTATTTCAAATGATTGTATATAAATACGGCTATAAATATATTTACTAGAAGATGTTGGTACACAGATATGGACATAGTTTTTGTCCCTATACTGAAGTCTCCCGATGACCAGGCTTTGATGGTACGGACACAATTCCTATCGTGTGACATAATATATCCAAATGTGTATCGATCTTCAGATTAGCTTGAGAATGAGACTCAGATTTAATATATATAAGTTATGAGAATAACTCGAAAATAAGAGCATGCATTTACTTATTTTTTTCTCTTCAGAATTTGTTATGGATTGGCTTGAAAGTTGAATGCCACTTTATGCTTTATGTGTGGATAAAATCCATGGAATTCAGAATAGTAATGTCATAAAATATTTAAACAACAGAGTATCTGTTGCTTTGCACTAAAATATGTCTAAAAAAGTAAATCTACTAGAGTGTTTTTGCATCCTGGTATTTTAGATATGATATATTTGTGGCTGAAGTTTACTAACTTAAAAACTACAAAATCCTTTGCTGGAAAGCCAAGTGAATTTCATCTAGGAAGATTTTCTCAAAATGTTATGCTGCTGTCAAAGGGAATAGCCAAAACTTTTGTCAGCTGCACTCAATAGTTTGGTTCAGAACTGGCACGTATGTTCTCCTATTCATAAACACAAGGAAGAATGCTAAGGATTTTTGACTGTACTTGTTGTATGTAAGGAATATACTAATCTTCAAATTTATAGTTGTATGGTCTCTCCTCATGAAAAATAGGGCTATTGTGTTTTTTTTCTTTTATGTAATCCCTGAATATCTAAATTGTTTCTCTGTTAATGCTTGTTTTCTCAGATTCCCGGGTCCTATCAGTTCCAATATCAAGGAATTTCGCAAATGAGCTAGATGGAAGGCATTGTGAAGATCCCATTCAAGGCCATACAAGTCTGATTAACAAGACTGAACTTGATCAGGCCAATTTTTCTAGTTCTTTTTCAAGGCCTAAGTCTGCAGAGATGAATACATGTGCTGTTGCTGATGCAAGTGTTTCCAAATGGCAGTTGAAAGGAAAACGTAATGCAAGATATGTGAATAAGAGGAAATTTTATAGTACTAATGAGAGGACTTTGGTTGAGATGGATAATAAATGCCCTGTGGTTATTTCTGCAAAATCTTCTGAAGACAATTTTTATGTAAATGAGGAACTTCAGACTGAGAAGGTTTCTGGGAGTGCTTCAGTGGAACCTGAAGTCTCTTCTAAGATTGAGAGGCAGTTAGGCCATTGTTTTATTCCTGAATGCCATCAGACATATGATTCTGCTAAAAGCAATAGTATGGACCTTGCTGATGAAAGACGACAAAGAATAGGGATTTCACTACCAAGGAAAAAGGCAGAGGTGAAGAGTCTTTTAAGTCAAGAATTTTTTGAAGATCCTACTCAAGAAACAAAGTCTATATGTATTTCACATAAAAATTCTCAATTTCTTTTGCCGCCATCATGGGAAATTAGAAAACAGGAGCGTTTACCTTTTGATGAATTGCTGCAAAATCAACAGCTAGGTCAGACAGACAGCACACAAGCTCTCTGGGAAACAAATTCAGAAGGATTTGATTCTGGAACTTTTCCAAGGCTAATGTGTGAAGCTCCAAAATCTCTAGATCAAACCCAATTCAAACACTCTAATTCACCAGGGGTCTCAAAGTTCCTGCAACTATCAGAACAGACTTCAATAGAATCTAGGTTGTTTGATGTGCAGATTGATGTGCGAGCAAGCTATCAAGGGGAGCATGTTCCTTTAGTTTCTTTGATGAGTAAATTAAATGGGAAGGCCATTATAGGGCATCCTATTGCAGTTGAGACTCTGGAAGATAGTTACTCTGATATTTTTCTTGCAGAGGATGGCTACTTAAATGATTCTGTTGCCAAGTTTCAATCATATGGTGTTGATAAAGTCAATGGTGGAGCACTTCAACCTGTCTGGCGAACTGCCAGAAGAACTTCAACGCGGCGTACCCGTCGACGTTGTTCCTTGTTGAATGACAATTCCAATTCATCACAGTATCTAACCCATGGAAATAGACAGTCACTGGGGAAAGTTTATCCAGGCATTCTTAATCATAAAATTCGATATATGAGGAAGAATCTCTCTCACTTGCGTTATTCTACATTAGATAAGAAACTACCAAAGAAATTCTTGAAAAAAGTTGATTTGCCATCACGGAAGACAAGGACATTGTCCTCTATAACTGTTGAACATAATTTAACAAATGAGACTAATGAATCAATCCACCCAATTAAAATGGCTGAAGTTGCTCTAGTTAGTTGTATTCCAATTAAGCTTATATTTAGTAGGATAAAGGAAGCAGTTGGCAGTACATCAAAATCAGGGAGTCATAGGTTGTCACACACCAGTTTAGCTGTGGAGAAACCAAAATAGTCACTTTGGTTAGAGAAGTGTAAGATGGACCAATTTGTTGTATCTTCTTAAATTCCTGTACCTCATTTTTGCAGCTTTCAGATACATTATATTTTATGCAGGGTCAGTGGAAGCATCTTGCTCTAATTGTAGCAGATACTCAAGAATTCAGCTATTCACTTGACTTTGATAGAAGTAATTGTAAAAAACAGTTCTAGATTCAAACATGGCATGAATGGATGTGCATAAAAATGAGACCCGGAGTCTAGAAAATCCTATTTCCATCATATCAATGCAACACTATAAAGTATAAAGATTGCACAGGCTTCATCCTGCATTGTATGTAGCAGTCTGATGGAATGCTTGATCTTATGAGTGTAACTTTCTGTACGATATTGAGATCTTATATTTCTAGTTGCATCGAATGATTACATCTCTTCATGCATTGAGATTTAAAAGTAGTAGCATGGCATTGTTAGTTGGATACCAAGCTTTCTAATCACAATTTTCCTGTAATTAAGAAAATAATCTGGTGGAAAACAGATTCTGGTCAATGATTTAATCTGTTAATAAATAGTTAATTTGTCAGAGAACTCATTAACTCACTTTGATTCAATTGATGGAAGTTCTATATGTATTCAACTACTCTCTTCTGTGTTGATGACAGACTATTTGCAATATGAACAGTTTGAATATGCAAGGCACCCTTGCATCATGTGGCCAATTGGTTAGTTAGTATTTTATTTTGAATATCTTGAAAGTAAAGAATAGGCGATCATTGTCAGTTCTTTACATTCACTGTATCTGCTCCCTAGTTGCAAGAACATTTTTGTTTCATCTTTTGCGCATACATGTACAGAGGCGTCATAAGAAGAGCATTATTTTTTGTTATAGTATGATCAAATTTCAGGTGATAATATATCTGATTGCTTTCAAATTGCTGAAATCTATTTTTGAGAATTTCTGTGCAGATGTGCCCTTTATCCTCAGGCTGACTAAGTTTTCTGTGGGAATCCGTGTCTGGAATGTTCTATCGTGAGAAAGATTTAGGACAGATCCTTGACATGCAAACTAGGAAAACACTAAGCAGATTTCAACTTTCTTGAAATTCCAGGGTTCAATTTATTGATAGTTTACCTAGATATTTTTTGCAGCACTGGTTTCATTCCTTGTACAGCATAACCATGGCACAAAAACCATTTTTATGGTATATAGCCACACATAGAAGAAAACAAATATTTTGATTATCTAATCTGATCTCTAAAGCATCATTGGTGTATGTTGAACGGAGATGATTCTTGAAGATATTTGAAGCACAGGTTAATTTGATCACAGTCAAATCATCAATTATATAATTAATGAAGGCAGTCGAGAATCCCTGAAGGCACTGCACTTCCAAACCCGTTTCATCTAGTAATAGTTACTATCTTCAAGATTTAGTAGTATGCAGTATACAGTCAGATGGCAAGAAGGATGATACTTGGGTTTCTAATAATATGAAAACTGTGGTCAACTGCATGAGAACTGATTCTATTGGCACGCATGATTCGGATGAAGCCAAAGGCGGTCTCAGTTGAGTACATGAAAATGTATGCATTCAATGTAGCATGAGGTTTGGTGGCATCTGTATAGGTTTTAGTTGCTTCTGAGGCTACATTCTGGTTGGGAACAATTAAAAATTCTTTTTCCATTAGCTGTAATCATACATGTTAGTTGCGCTGTCATCTTTGAGTTATAGTTCAGCATTTTTCTGAGCACAATTATCCTTGTGAGCAGCTGTTGAAGGTACTTTTGATTGGGTAAGAGTACAACCAACAAGCCATGTGTCTGTTCTCATCTTCTTGAAGGTACTTTTGATTGTGTAAGAGTACAACCAACAAGCCATGAGTCTGTTCTCATCCTCTTGATGGTCGCCTACAGCTCTCATCTCATCCTGATGATGGATCACGGAGTGTGATCCGAAACGTTGATGCAAATAAATTACACACAGTAAAATCCAGAAAATACAGCACTCTCAAGCCATGCATCTGTTCATCTTATATAGCAGGATATTGATAATAACCAGTCAAAAATGTTTATTTCCTTGTTCGGTGTTTTAATGATATTTGCGCAATGGTTTAACTTACAAGATTAATTGGTTATCTATAGCAGCAAAAATATGTTAGAAAAGTGAAAGGAAATTACAGCATTTTTCAAACATCAAAGATTGTATAGCAAGATGGGTTAACAACAATTATGTTTTTGTATTAAGATTCTTATCCTCTTTCTGTCATTTCTTTATTACCTATATAAGGGCTTTGCGTTTAAGCTATGCTATCTTTCTAGAAGATGAAAAGGATGAAGTGACTTTTTGGAAGTACAAGGATTCTGCTGCATGCACAATATAGAACACACATGCTTACTGAACTATATTACTTATAAAAATTGCTTAAAGGTTATGATCCCAAATCATTCTATATTTGAGGGGGTATGTTTACCGACACTGATCTATTAGTGACATTTATCTAATTTGAATTTGGAGCCCAACAAAGCATGTGTTCAAGAAATCAATGTGTATAGAATTTAAAACCAATTAACTGTTATATTTATGAATAATTCAGGGCTCTAAAGGGATGGATAATAATCCAGATATTTTGGTTACAAAGGCAGAGCTGAAGAATATCTGAATAGTTATAAACAATTCAGATTATGTCCTTTATATTTAAGTGTTGTTTTTGTAATGTATCAAATTATATAGATATTTTATCAAGGTTCAACTGCACAGTTTTGAGTCAATTTTTATGGACCCATATTTCATTAGTACAGGTTGTATCACCTAAATGCGATGAGTGTTAAGTGGTCTATTCATGTTTGGGAGAGATGGATTCTTGTAAACCACTCTTCATAAAATATGGGTTGATGAATATTGACTCAAAACTACACAATTAAATCCCAATAAAACATCATATAACAATAAATTGTAAAGCTTTTGGCAGACACCTGTGCATATTTTTTTTGCATTTATGTTTCAGATCATACTCTGATCCAGATTTTGGTAGACAACTGTTAGTAACTTTTTTGCATTGACGTTTTGGATCACACTTCATGAGATGATTGCATATAACTTTTTTGCATTGACATTTTGGATCACACTTTATGAGACAACTGCATATAACTTTTTTGCATTGAGGTTTTGGATCACACTTCATGAAACAACTGCATATTACTTTTGTCTTAGATCACACTTTATGAGACAACTGTGTATAACTTTTTTGCAGCAATGTTTCAGATCACACTCCGTGTTCCATCATTTGGATTATGGAGTGTGATCTCAAATGTAGATGTAAAATTTTTATATGCAGTTTGTTTACCAGAAGCTTCACAATTTATATTATGGACTGAAAATATCATCTTTAATCATATATCATGGACTGTGAAAATATCATCTTTAATCATATAATCAGATTATATCACCAAGATGGTGGATTGTTTACACACTAATGGAAAGCTGCAAGTTTT
Organism: Sequoiadendron giganteum; assembly: GCA_007115665.2. Taxonomy (NCBI): domain Eukaryota; kingdom Viridiplantae; phylum Streptophyta; class Pinopsida; order Cupressales; family Cupressaceae; genus Sequoiadendron; species Sequoiadendron giganteum. Next base: position 41,620,368 of record CM021110.1, read on the forward strand.
GGAGAATAATCCATCTCAAGCTTTTTAAAGTGGGTGGCTAAGGTTGTTAAAGATTCCCCAAATGGTCGTTTAAAGAAACTAGTACCAGGGTAAAGAAATAATACTTAATAGTTTAGGCAGTGTTAGAAGTTCTCAAGGAAGGGGTTCATTTAAGGCTTATAGTGGGCACCACAGAATCTTGAATTTGTAGGTTGGCATCCTTTGTGGCCTCGAAGCTCAAACCTTTGCTAGGCGGACTTCTTTCATATAGGATGTACCTTACTTCGTTAATTCTGTCATGGATTTAAATTAGAGGAAGATGACATTTTAATGAGCTTTGATGCGATTTCTCAAAATTCACCAAGGTTGATTTACACGGATGACGAAAAAATACCTGGTTGAACATTGTGATCCACTTTCTTCAGTTATCAGGGCAGCTTCTATGAATAAATTGAGTATGTGCCAATGAGTTCCCCGTCCTTATGTGGTTGTCATCTTTTTTATATTATATTTTTAAGAGTGGCCTCAGCTCATTCCCATTCCAGTGGAAATGGGGGAAGCGATTTGAATTGGCTGCATGACAAAGCGATGCTTGAAGAGTTGCATGCACTCTTTGATAGCGTTATGACAACATTACATTCACTAGAGAATTGGACGATGGTGGCGTTCCCTTTTTGGATTTGAAAAAATATAAGATTGTTACCTGCAAATAGACAAATACCGACGTTCCTGTTCTCATCATCACTAGACCAAAAAAGGTGGTTTCCTAGAAGCGTCGTTACTAGAGCATTCAAAATATGAAATGAGGACTAGGAACAATAGAAAGATGAAATGTTGGCTATTTAAAAAAAAAGTTTACAATGATTGTTCAATTTTCATCTGGCTTGTCCAAAAGTGTTTAGCATTGAAACTAATGCCCCTTGCATTGTGACTCGTGTGCCTCCCTCTCCACTTCCTCTCGGGGTTGGTCACCTTCACGGGGCTGGTGGCGAAGTGACTCTGTTAGGGATTTTTGCCCCCTTTCTCAGGCTCCTCGTTGCAGCTCTCGCCCTCGTAGGCAGTCGCCCTCCTCCTTTGCGGGCTGACTTGGGGGGGCCCTTTGGAGGAGCGGCGGGGGGTGGAAGTGGAGCTTCTGGGTGGCCTTCTAGTGATGCTCCTTGAGGTGGTTCTGGTTGGCCCACTGATACCTCTAAGGGGCTCTCGCGTTTGGATTTGACAATTTCACCTCGTCATGAAGATAAAGATAAAGAGAATGAAAAAGATGACGATGGTTGGGCTCCCCTCGACATCACTCCAGACCCCGTTGTTGTATGGGAAAAACTGGATGATAAGGACCCGCCACCTTCTGCTGGCATTGTTATGGTTGCATAATGGCTATTTTTCTATTCTCTGTTATTGTAATGTTTCCTGATTTCTAGGCATGGCCCAGGACTCTTCGATTTTTGGGCTTAGCCTATGTGACTCTCAAGGTGTGCCTTCTTACCACTCACCTTTTTTTTGTGAATGTGTATTTCTATCTTTTATTAATATAGATATAAACACTTATTTATTAAAAAAAAAACTAAGCTCATTTTAACACCAATTTTGAGATCTAATTTTAATCACCCTCTCTTCATTCAAATCATTTTTCATCTGTATTTCATGCATCCATTCTTATCCATTTGAAGAGTAGAAATTATATACTATGGAAGCATGTTGCGGTGGAAGTTGATTTTCCTCTTTTCCACCTATACCCTTTGTCCCTTGCATCAACATTGCTAAATTGGCCATGACTTGCCATCTTAGGTGTTACAAATTCGCACAAATTATTATCTTTGTTTGGAAAACTTTTCTTACTACATGAATAACTTATTTTAAAGGAAACAAGTCAATGATAATATTTACTAGATTGATAGTTCGATCATGAGCAAATGTGACCTCAAGAACATCATACATTTTTATAATGATTTTTTTGGGAAGTTTTTTCTCAATCTTTATTAGAATTATCATAATTCAATAACTATCATGCTTAGATTGAATATAGTTTCTAATTCTTCTTTAATTAGGTTGAAGATGCTTTTATCAATCTTGATGTTGGTTGTGTGAAGGAAATCACAAGTGCAACGATTTTTAGATTGATGTGCTCACAATGGACTCTAGTTTTTGGATGGGAACATATATCAGTGTAATTTTCTCTAATCTCTATTTTTTTGGTTGGAAATTTCTAATGAATCAAATATGAATTATCAATGCATAGATCAAATCTTCATTGTTCAATTATGTACTTGAATCAAAATCAAAGTAATTATCATCTAAGGAGAATATGTCTCCACCTTGTAGAACACCTTATGAAAGAAATAAAACAAATTTAAAATAATTGCTTTAAAGAATTAAGAATTACAATTTCATCCATAAAAAATATTTTATATTTTGTTTTTATATTAAAACAATAAAATTTAGAATATCAAATCATATAAAAATTTAAAAAATTCGAAGAACCAACAAATATTTGTAGGAATATGACACATTGAAATATATTCTAAGAAACATATACATTAATATGGTACAAGTACATCAACATATCTTCATTGGTCCAAAAAAAAACTTTAATCAATAGGATTATGGTTCCAAGAAACACAAAATCTATAATATAGATCATCATAAAATGAAAATCTTGTCATATAAAAAATATAAAAGACATACAAATATGAATTAACATTAAAAGTATATTATGTGATCATAAAATAAAAGTCTCATCATATGATAGATACACAAACATGAATTAGTCTAAAAAGTTAAAGTATGCTATGTAAAGATTTGTTATAAGAAAATAGATTTAAGCTTTATTTTGGTTAAGAATAACAATTCTAATTTGAGGTTACTGTGTTGTGTAATAGCTTCTTTATGTTTTCTTGTCACTGCGTTGAGGATTGTACTAGGATCCTTCATGAGGGCCCTTGGTTTCTTGGCTCGAATGGACTTTGTCTCCAAATGTGGTTCCCTGGCTTCAACCCAATGATAGATACTTTTAAGTTTCCTATTTGGGTCTTTTTGCCAGGGCCATCTTTGGAGTTTTGGATTGAACAAATTTTCATGTGTATTGCTAATTCCTTTGGTCGATATTGTACTACGGATAAGGTCACCAAATCTATGAAGCATCTGTTGGCTGCTAGATTTTGTGTGTTAGTGGAGAATAACTGTATTCTTCCCACTAAAATTACTTTATCTTTTAAATTTGGTAAGTGGGTGCAGCGGATTGATTATGAAGACTCTTCGATTATTTGTCTTTCTTGTGGTAAAGTGGGCCATCCCTCCTTTACTTGTTGAAGAAGAAAAAACAACACATTGTTTGGAAGAAAAAGGAAAAGGTGACAAATGTTGTGGAAGACTCTACTATATGTCAAGAGTTTTAGAATGATGTTGTTGATGATCCCTTTGTGTTGGACCCCTCTGTTGATTCTTTGGGCTTGGTTGTTTCTAGTGGTGGTCTTGTTTCCTCTCCTTGTAACAAAAAAATGAAAAGATTGGTGGAGATGAATCCCTGTATTATGATTAAGCAAAAATCATTGGAACAATTCTTTAAACCACCTTGACTTGTTTTGGTGGGGTGGTATCCCCTGTTGTGTTTCACTCTGTGTTTTGGTTGTCTTTTAGCTATGCCTTTTGAGCTGTCTCATTTGATGGTTGTTTCTTGTCCTGCTGGCCTTATTGCTGAATCTTTCTTGATGTAAAAGGGATTAGGACCCTTTCAAAATCCTTTCTTACCTAATAAAAAACAATTCTAATTTGATTAAAAATAAATAAAACTAATTTTGTAGTTAATATACAACTAATGTAATTAAAACTTATGTAATTATTTTAAGATGAAAAAGTTTTATATAAATAAAAAAGAAAAAAATCAATATGAAATAAAATTGGAGTATAATTTCCATGAATTGTATAACTTATATTTTTTTATTAATTATGTTTTATATATTTTAAAATGAGAAGAATATTCAAGAACAAAATAAATGAAAATTAAAGAATAGTAGAAAAATAAATATAAAAGGTGATGAAATATGTAAAAACTTCCTACTTAATTTTATGAGAGTCATAAATTATTTGATCTATACAACTTGTAGTAGTATTTTGACAAGGTAACAATTCTAAAGAAATAAAAAGAATGGAAGAAAGAATAGATAGACCAATCACACAAGAGACACCAATATACTATGACAAAATCTTTTCAAGAAAACCCAACTTTTAAAGCATCAAAACCAATATACTATCAACAAATGTAGGTTACAATACATATCAAGCTCTGAACTTCACAAGAGATCAACACTTTTAATCTAGGAGAAGATCTCCAATCAAGATATGGACCTATAATCTCCATCCCAAGCCCTCTATATATAGACAAGATAACAATAAGAAGATTTACTATGTAAAACTATTTTTTTAATTAACATACTCACATGACATGTGTGTAGAGGAAAACTAATGTGTCATGGACTTGGTAAATTTTACACAATTCAGGGGTGTGCCAAGTTGAACAATCCTCTTGGCATTGCTAGCCTACATTGAATTATCAACCAAGGAGTGTAAATTTTTGATGGTACAACATTATATGTGCCTTCTTGGGCTTGTGTTAACCTAAGTTACTCTACACAAACTTATTCAACCTATTCTACCTTACTAGAATTTGATAGAATTGCAAAAAAATTGAAAATGATTACAGAACCTAGTGGCTACGGGTACCTGCAACATAAGCTGTAGGTGACTGCTAAAGATCTACGAATACAAACTTGATTTGAAACTACTTAAAATGATAAGATAACTATTCCTAATCTTCAGAGAACTATGATATATCCTTGTTCATGAACGACTACAACTTTAACTAATCATAAACCACATGCTACTTGCATTGAACATGTAAAATAATGGAAAATAGAATTACTGGAAATGCATAAATAAACAAAGAGATAATTAAAGTGAAGAACAATACCTGAGTGGCCAGCTCAGAAGACTGCTTCACTTGACTAAAAACCAGATCTAACTAAGATCCTCACGCATCCATAAATCATACAACCAAATTCATTGCATAATGCTAGATATTAGACATAATCCTTCTTGCAAATTTTATTTCATGATGTCAATGTAACATGTCTTCGAGTAATTGGAAAACTAGAAAACTACCAACTGCTGGTAACTTGTAACAAAAATCAACTAACTGAACTATGAACTCATCCCCTAGCTTTATACAAAACGGGGAGCTCAGTCTTATTTGAGCTTCTAACTAACTAACTAGCTGCAATCATAAATCTCATTCCTAGATAAAAGGAGATAGAAGAATGATTGACTTATTCATCTAATTGAAAAAGGAAAGAGAGACCTATTCGAACAAGGATAGCTTGCATGTGAAACACAGACAAATTTCCAACATTCAAGAACAAATATCTTCTAGCATTTATTCCTTCCATAATGACCACACTCAGCTCCAAAGCTTTTTGCACTTGAACGACTTGAACTTCATTAAATCCTTGTTCTACTACTTCAGTGCTTGCTACAAATACTCCTTCCTTGTGACCACGTGCTGAGCTACACAGAGATTAACCCCATATACATACATATGCAACTAACTACCATAATTAAATCAAAAAATTTAATTCACACACACACACACACATATTCATATTTAAATCATGCAATGCTATAAGTATTTTCACCATATTCATTTCCACAAAATGGGTTTAGGGTTGCAAGGTATGTATGAAAGGATAACCTATTATGGAAGTATTATCTTAAAATATTCTTTAAAACCATAGGTAAAGTGTCTTAAAAGTATATGAAAAGCAACAAAAAGATCCTAATAACCAGACCCATCAATGTGGGTACCCAAGTTTGACTGTATCCTAATAGATAAAAAACTCTGAGACTAATTCAAATGCTCTTTCCAATCCAAATGTCAAAGATGGCTTGTCTTCATATGACCTTTCATCAAATGCATTTTACATTACCTTAAAAAATTAAACACATTTCCCTAATGTGCCTCCCACCCTAAATAAATTTTTAATGTTGCATACAACAATTTCCTATGAATATATTGTACTTCCTAAAGTACGACACCCTACTCCAAATTGGACCACAACTTTACAAAAGATTAAATGCTTTTTTATTCAAGATGCAAAATCCTTCCCAATTTTTTTTTAAAGATTTATAAAATTAATATTAAATTATTAGTTTACATTAATTGTTTAATATTATCTCTCCTCTACTTCTAATCATTATTTTTCTCATAATGTGTGGTACAAAAAATCATATAAAACAAATTATGAAATGAAATAATCAAACATTCATTTAAGGAGAGGATGATTATTGAAAAAAAAAAAGTAGTTAACCAAGAGCTCCCACATCCACTAGTCACATAATTGCTCAAACCCTTGATCCAAAGAAGACACCTCTACTTTAGTAATAGTTTTAAAATAAATAAATATTATTCTATGATAATAATTATGCATATCGGTGTTTTACTATCAATTATTGGTTTGTTAGTTTTCAATGTTCTAGTGTTTTCCTATTGGTGTTTACAGTGGTATATACATATATGAATCTGAGAGTTTCACAAATTATAATAGCAATTTTTTTTGTAAGTTTTCTAAGTTACATAAAAAAATTCACTAGAGGAAAATGATTTAAAAGTCTATTTTAATCAAGAATACGATAAGTATAGACAAAATTACTAATACAATCAAATGAAAAGAAGTAGAGTTTATTATGATATAAATGATAAACTATCTACAAGGATTTAGATCTTCTTGTGTAACTAATTAGGAGGGCATCCATTTTGTTGACAAATTTGATCTAAGAGGAAAGCATAATATGCAATTTAGAGAAGTTAAAAGACATAAATATCTCTATTTATGTGTGTTAGGAAAATATAAAAAAGGAAGGAAATAAATAATCTTCAATAATGTGAGAAAATTATTGGTAAGCATTGATTGCATTATTTTGATAAAAGACACATAAGATTAATAGAGGAAAAAGAAAAATAAAGAATTAACACTTTCAATGAGAAAATTATTGGTAAGCATTGATTGCATTATTTTGATAAAAGACACATAAGATTAATAGAGGAAAAAGAAAAATAAAGAATTAACACTTTCAACAATATTATCTCCATTCCGTGGCGGTTTAGTAGTGATGGCAGGGCCACCGTTAAAGAGGTGTACGCCAGGTACTTCAGTTTGGGTCACAGAGTGAATCCTGCAGTGCTGTCCAAGGTTTGGTATAAGATGGGTGTGCCCAAGGCCTGTGCCTTTCTCTGGATTGCTTGGAAAGGCAAGGCCTTGACTTGGGATCGACTGATTAAGATGGGTAAGTCTGGTCCTTCTCGATGTGTCCTATGTGGAAATGTGGGCGAAGACGACAACCATATCTTCCTTTATTGTGAGTATACTCAAGAGTTGTGGGGAAAATTTCTCAATCGATGGAATCTTGTTTGGGCTATGCCTCAGAATCTTGGAATGCTTCTGGAAGGTTGGAATATCAAGGTTGAAAGCCTCAGGCTCAGATTCATCTGGGAAGTGTTCCTAGCTATCTTGGTGTGGAATGTTTGGCTTGAACAGAATAGAAGAATCTTCTCAGATCAAGCAAGAGGAGTGGATCGTTTATGGGACCAGGTTGAGTGCTCGAGATTGGAGAGGTTAGGGGGAATAAGAGCTGGCAGGTTAGTGCAAATGAGGTGTGGCTTGCCAATGCTTGGCCGAGGTTTCACTGGCTAGGATGTGTAGCTGCCCCGAGAAAGAAGCTTTCCAAGGATCAACATGTTAGATGGTTCCCTTCGGATCCTGGATGGATCAAGCTAAATTTCAATGGTGCTGCAAGGGGTAACCCTGGGAGTGCAGGCGGTGGCGGTATTTTTAGGGACAGTAATGGTCAGCCTCTGGGGTACTACTCTCTGGACTTTGGTAAGGACTCCAATAATATGTCTAAAGTTTGGGCTCTATGGAAAGGCCTTCTTATTGCCAAGGAGAAAGCTTGGAATCATCTGTGGGTGGAAGGTGACTCAAAGGTTATAATCGACCTTATAGATAAGGATTCTACTAGTAGCTGGCGGTTGGATCAGATTATGGTGGAAGTCAGAAGATTGGTTAGATTGTTTAGTAAGTTTAAGGCCTTTCATATCCTGAGAGGGGGGAATCGGGTGGCCGATTGGGCTGCCAATCAAGGTGTGAATTCTCGTTTCAGTATGGTTTCAGGGGCGGCTGGGAAGGACTCCTATCCTTCTGAGGTGATTAGGCTGCTGCAGAATGACATTAAAGCTCATCCCCCTGACATGGGGTCAGATCATTAATCGACGTGTTTCTCAGCTTCCCCAGGTTGCCTTCGTGCTGCGCGGCTTCCGGTCTGTTTGCTCTGGGCGCTGGGAGCGTATGGTTGCGTTGTGGGTCTTCTTGCTTGGTCGCTGTTGTCCCGTCTACTGCCGGGTGTTGCTCTCTTCTTTCTCTGCTCTGTGCTGGAGCGTGGGTTTTGAGTCATCTTTTGTTTCAATGTTGTTTCTGGTGTTGGCGTGGGATTGCTGCTGGTGTCGGTTTGTGTTTTGTGAGGCTGTGATTTTGGTTTTCAGTTTGTATCAGAGTCTTTTGCTCTCTTTGTTGGGCTTTGCCCTGCATTTGATGGGTCCCTGGTCCCTAACCAGGGTTTTATTGTCAATTTTTTTTTTATCTCCATTCCTTTAATATCGCTAAAAAATATATCATGTACTTATATAGCACAAAGGTGGAGAAACCACCATCTCAACCTCCAAGGCAACCACTTAATATACTTTAGTTGATTAGGACGTGGTTAGTTCCAATCCAAGAGATATATGAAACATAGTGTAGGAAATAAACTAAAGTATGAATATGAGCATATCAGACAAACCTTCCTATGGTCTAAAGCCAAAGCGGACTTAGGATTAACTATGAGATATATGAAACACCAATAATCTTTTTGTAATATGAAGTTTTAAATCAAGTCACAAAAGATGAATTTCTAATGCATCCAACTTACTCAAACCAAGTCACAAAAGATGAATTTCTAATGCATCTAACTTACCATTTAATCATATGTCAATGAGAGCAAATAATCTAGATAACTTAGGTACATATCAACTAAAAAATCCAAAAAGCAAGTGATATCTATTACACACAAGTATACACTAATAATTTTTTGGAACAATCAAAATCCTATTACCAAAATCTCTTGAACCAATGGAGGCACATGCCGATATTGAAACATACAACTCTAGCAAAAAAAGTGTTAATCCTCATAATATGATGGCTTAAATTTTATCATGGACATCAATAAACCACTCAAATGATTGTGTTCCTCAATTGAATACAACTATAAATATAGGTGACACATTCTCAAATACTATCACTCACCAAATGTGACATTTTTAATTATGATGTTGTTCCATCCCAAAAATTGGTGAATATGCATGCTCAATCATTCATTTAGCCACTCCCCAATCAAAGATGACCAATTCAAAGAGTGAATATCAATGAGTCACTCTCATAACTGACGATCACTCCAAAATCATGATGTGTTAGGTACTATCATTGACCATTCTACTTAGAAATTCTATAATTCATATATAGAATCACTAGATCTAATATCAAGAATCAATAGACCCAAATGGATTTAATCATCAAGATATTCAATTGATTGATCCTACTCTAGAAAAATCCAATTGTGAAGTTACCATCTCATCCATCTATTAGATTTTGTCACTCTACAAAAACTACAACTAATGCGACCAATTAATGGTGGATGTTGATGGCTTGTAGTCCTCAAGTCTCATAATATTTGGGCCAGCTACAATCCTATCATTAAAAATCTATCAAAAGGTCTATCCTACAATGTGGCATCTATATCACTATAGAAAAAGGGACAATCAAAGTGTCGCCAATATGATTAGTCTCTAGCTAATCAATTTAGGAGAACTCTACATCATCACTCAAATCAACTAAAACTATGTGTCAATCGTCATTTTGACAACCAAACAATTTGAAGTAGAAACATCCATTATGAGAATATTGCTCAAGGTAGGCATAAGCACTCATCAAGTGTAAACATAGTTACAACTAGAACTCAAACACATGCATAATCAAAAGGGAAAAAAATACTTTTACTACTCACCAACTATAATCTTAACAACATCACAAGGTAACAATTTTAAAAATGTGTGTGGGCGGGAGGAAATTTGCGAATGGCTCTGCTCCGCAACGGCTCAATGGTTTGTCAGCGTCCGTGAATGGGGAGGTGGCCTCAGCTGGAGTCCTGGTGCGCTCGACTGGGGATTCTTCTTCAGTTCTTGGCGTTGCGAGATCTATCCTGGTTGGTCAGTGTGGGGATGGCAAGTCTGTTGTTTCATTGGATAGTGCTGTGCCGGCTCTAGCTTCCTGTGCAGTGGGGAGGGTTCTGGTTTTCTTGATGCTTTGTGGGGAGGGGCGTGGTGTCCCTGGTCTTCCCACTGGGGGCCCCCGTCTCTCCCCTACCTCGGTGCCTGCGAATGGTCTTGCTGGTGGGTGTGCTCCTCCTGTTACTGGGTGTTGTACGGGAAAGGAAAGATCCTTTTCTGAAGCTACTAGAGTTTGTGCTCGGCCTCCTCAAAGGTCTATTCCTTGTGCCCAAGACTCCCCGGTGGTGGTTTGTGGGCCTGAGATAGTAGAGAATGAGGAGTATTACCTGAAAACGGGTGTGGTCTGTAGATTTAATGGTTTGTGGCCATCCCTCCCAGACCTCCATGATTGGGTGAAGGCTTCCTGGAAGCCCTTGGGTGAAGGCTTCCTGGAAGCCCTTGGTTGCTAGGGAAATCGAGCTCTTCCCCAATGCTAGGGGCTTCTTTATTGCTACCTTTGGCTCCCCTCGTGAGCAAAGCTGTGTTCTGGATAGAGGATGGATGTGGGGTATTCATTCTCTATCCATCAAGCCCTGGGCTCGTTCTTTTAACCCTCTTACGAAGCCGTTGAATGCCAAACTTGTTTGGGTCCGTTTGCCAAACATTCCTCTCCAGTTGTGGGGGGAATCTTGCTTCAAAGCCATTGGTCGTTTCTTGATGGCGGATTCTACAACTAGGGAGTTTGGGCACACCACGGTCGCTCGGTTGCTTGTTGATCTGGATATCTCTAAACCTCTCCATGGGGATGTTGTTTTGCTAGTGGAGGACAAACCTTGGAAGCCGCTCTTAGACTACGAGGGTCTCCCCTTTCGGTGTAGGAGATGCTTTTCGGTGGGTCACTTGGCCTCTGCTTGCCCTCATGCCTGTTGCAAGGGCGTTGCGACTTGGTGGACTGATGCTCTCCTTGATCACCTCATGATGGATTCTTCTTCAGAGGTTTCTTCTGTGTTGGTTGACCCTCTAGTTGATGCTCTCCCGGAACTCTCCTCTTTAGTTCCACCTTTGGACCATTCTGTTGACTCTGTTGCGCCAGACCCTTCTGCTGACACTATTGCGCCAGACCCTTCTGCTAACTCTGTTGGGCCTATCCCTACACCTGTTGTCGATGCTCTATTTGACCCTGTCTGCCCTTTGTTGGGTGCCTCTTCTGTGCAGATTGTTGATCCGTTCTCGGCTGCCTTACTGCCGAATCTGCTTAGTGGTCATGTGGTAGCTGAGGAGGGGTCGCTCCTCTCTTTGTTCTCCTCGCTTCCTGTTTCCAAGCCTCCTTGGTCGGTTGTTCTTCGAAAGAAGAAATTTGTGTCTGCTTCTCGATCTCGAGCTCGTGGAGCCAACTCTGAACCCTCTATTTCTGGGGTTGCTTAATCTCTTTATTTTCCACAACTGTCTGTTAGCTGTTTCTGGTTGTTCCTATAATTCAATCTATGTTTTGAACAATGTTTCTCTTTGGCCCCTTGGGCTCTTTGTGAAGGGTACGACACCCTGAAAATGCTGCTTATCTTTTCAAAAACAACATCACAAGGTGACATAAGCATCTATAATTTTTTTATCAACAATCAATAATCATTGGAATGGAACAACACTCTATAATCATGAAATTGAGAAATCACATCACATCATCTATTCAACATGCAACAAGGTATTGTATATAACCTAAAACACAATCATCAGGTACAAAATAGGCACATGTGACATTAGAGGAACAAATGAAACATAATCCCAATACGATATTTGAATCTATAACACATAAGAAACATCTAGAGTTGATCTACATCATAAAGGATCTTTGAAGAGAACAACACAACTCCTTGTAACATCATTTTTCCACTATATCACCACTATGAAGTCTCCACTCAAATTTGGTAAATAGAAAAAATTCCCCATGTTAGATGAGAGAGATACTAGTAATAACTCCTAGTGGGAGGAAAGAGTAAATAACACCATATGGACAACACTCAACCCCCCACCTAAAAAAGTAAAAAAGGAGAGTCAAAACATATATATTTGAAATCAAGTGAACACAAGTACACTAACTTAGTGATGCAATTTTGAATTTGCATCAAGAGTCCACTATGCCACATGTAGTGTAAAATTACACCACAATGTTTGTATAGACATAATTTCTACCAAGCCACACCATTTTTGTTAGAAGAGGAGAGGCACATGCTTGATATTATTAATTATTAGTGCATTGTTATGATTAAATCTAATAACCATTATCACAAATACAATGTGTAGTGGTTGGTTTGTAGGTTTTTATAAATTTGAGGAAGGATTTGTCATCAAATTGAGGAAAAATCTTTCTAAATGTGAGGCACTATGATATTTTAATACACCATCACTAGATTGTTTGTTTGAGAGTGGACATGGAAAGGGTGAACATGATCTGGTGTATGAGCTTGCATCAAACATGCTTTATGAAAAACCAAATGAATTATCAAGGAGATCTTGTATAAATGATGCTCATGATGTTGAATGGTGTAAGAAAAACTTCACATGCGAGGTTAGCACATCTTCAAGGAGGAACCCACATCCAACTAGAGTGTTCTAGGAGATATTAGATATGTATTGTTTCAAAATAGCTTGACTTGTTTAAAATATTTCTATTGTAGTTTTATATTTCATTGTGGTGCAAGAGATGTTTTTACAATTGTGGTAGAGGCTAGAAACATATAAGGTGTCAGTTATTATTTATTACGTTGCACAAAAGAGAGGATGAAGTTAATAAAACCATAGGCAAGTGATGGAGTGTTACTTCCCACAAGTTCAATTGTAGTGCAAGGAACACATCTCAAACAAGTCAAGAAATTTCATCGTAGGATTCATTTTATTGATTACCAATCTCACAACATGTTGTATCAATATAGTCACCTAGTGATTGATACTACTCTATCTTTTCATCCAATTCTACATGCACATAGATGTCCTAATTGTGGAAACTAGATAGAGATGACCATGAGAAAATATTACCATATTGAAGAGCTAGCTAAACCAATGGATGTGATATGAAAAATGTGGATAAAAACTATCATTTCAAGTATTTACTAGACTTGCACTATGACAAAATATTGCCTTAGGTAGATACTATGTTTGTTAGGCCTACTAGATCACAAGTGTCTTACATAGAGCTTTCAAATTTTAACTTATGAAGTTCAAATAACTCATTTAATTTTGGCTTAAATAGTTCTTAATTTTTTTAGAATTGAAATGATCTCTAGATTCTAATACTTTTTTTATTTCATTGTGGTAGGATATTTATTTTTGCAATCATACATGTAACTTGCATAAAGGATTTTAAATTATTATTTCATGTCAAGCACATATAATATCTACACATAGTATGACATAATATTATCTTATAGGTACTCTTTAACTTAGGCGTCTTAGGGACCCAAGTTAGAAGTTAATATTTAGAATAAGTGTTTTCGGTGGACCTTAAAGACCTTTACCAGATAAATCAAGTGTGTTGTATAACTTTGAAAAATTATTTTAATTTATGCTTCATAGCTTGCATTTAATTTTAATTTAAATGGTTCTTAGACTTTTTAGAATTCATTATCTAAAGGTTCTAATTTTTATTACAGTTCAAATTGTGGCAAGAGATTTGTTATGAAATATACTCTTGAACCTAAGGGAAGATCTTTTAGATTGCACATGCATTGTCGAGAGCATCTTTATTTTTTTCATTTAATGATTTGCATTGTATACTTTTTTATTGGGAGCATCTAAGAATTTTACTCTGCAATTTGGGATCAAGATATTGCCAATCTTATTTATACATGTTTTTTTCAAAGCGATTTATAATGCATATGTATTTCAATTACTTTTGTTTATATGTTTTATTCAAAACGATTTATAATTATGATTTTGTAAAATACCAAATTGTTTGGTTATAAAATTTAGTTGATTGACATTGGATATGTTTTTTTGTCACATGGCCGACATGTATTATTTTACATATCAAGTTGAGGCTTCTCCTAATGTTATTCTTTACTTTTCTAGTGCTTAATTTCACATGGTACTTTAGGTACTTTGTTAGATCATCAACCTTCCTTGTGTCATACTTAGGTACTTTGTTAGATATGGACACATGGTTATATTATTTTAAGGTTTTAGGATGTGTAAAATTTTCATCATCTTCCTCCCCTTCCATTTGTGAGTGAGGATTGTCATGGTGACTTGGACATGCAATTACAATGGTGAGGTTGATATAGTTTTTTACATGGTAATGGTGAGGAAGATATAGTTTTGGATTTGATAGGACCTTCAACTAAATTTGATATAGAACTTATATTTTATCTCTTTAGGTTGCATTCTTTTATTCCATGCTTTTTCACACATGTTTCTCCATGATCTAGCCTTAAGTAGCAAAGAAGACACATGAGGTCATCACCAAAGATTGGACTAGGTGAATAAGGGTATAACCCAATGCAACAAGGATGATGTAAAGGCTCATCACTCAAGATTATTTCAAGCAATTATGGTATAACCTTAATTATTAATTTAGGAATGTCTATTTGAAACACTAATTTCTAGTTTGTAAACCATAAATGTCAAATTGAAACCCTAAACAACTATTATAAAACCTAAAATGTCTACTTCAAACCCTTGTTTCTAAATTATAAACCCTAAAATTTCTATTTCAAACCAAGTATTTTTCAATACCAAATATGTGGAGCTTTTGATTGATATTCTACAAAAAATTATATCTTACAATAATATCTATCTTCAACCCTAAAATGTCAAATTGAAACCCTAAATAGCTATTATAAACTCTTAAAAAATCTAATCAAAAGTAAAATGATGAGAAGTCATTTCACTTTCACATTTCACAAGAACATCAAGAATTTCATAGATTATAAAGCCTAAAATATCTATTTTAAACCCTAGTTTCTAGAATATAAACCCTAAAATGTGTATTTGAAACCCTAGTTTATAGATTATAAACCCTAAAGTTTCTAAGTTATGGTTTAAAATTTAGAAGTTAGGGTTTGAAATAGACATTTTAGGCTTTATGATCTAGAAACTAGGGTTTGAAATAAACAATTTTAGGGTTTATAATTTAGAAAATAGGGTTTGAAATACATATTTTAGGCTTTATAATCTAGAAATTAGGGTTTCAAATAAACATTTTAGAGTTTTAATTTGATGTTTTAGGGTTAATTTTTATTTGTATAGGGTTTCAATTTGATATTTTAGGGTAAAAAATAACCATATTATGGGTTTTAATTAAACATTTCAGGGTTTCAAAACAGCTATTTAGGGTTTCAAAATAATTGTTTAAGGTTTCAATTTAATATTTTAGGGTTATAAATTAGTTTTATATGGTTTCAATTAAACATTTTGGGGTTTCAAAATAGTTATTTAGGGTTTCAAAATAGTTTTTAAGGTTTCAAATTGACATTTTAGGGTTAAAAAGTAGTTGTTCATGGTTTCAAAATAACTATATAGGGTTTTAATTTCAAATTTTAGGGTTAAAAATAGCTCTATAGGGTTTAAATTTGACATTTTAGGGTTAAATATAACATAAAAAGTATTTAGAATATCAATAGAAATCATATATTTGGTAATGTAAAATACTCGTTAAATAGAAAATTTTGCAAGTGGCTAGCCGATAGCAAACCTCCGTTTGAACCACATGGCACAATGTCATTGAGACAAATGAGTGCTTGAAGACCCTTATCTACCTACCATGCATGCCCCATCAAAGTTGGCCCATGAAATAGATGCCTAGTTGCACAATTCAACGCTCCTATGAATTTTGAAAGGGAAATGGCTTCTCGTTATTTCACTTTTGATTAGTTTTTACATTAAAATAATACCTTCATTCGAAGGTCACTTTTGAATAAAGATATTATTTTATTTTTAAAAAATAATTTAAAATACTACCTTTCAATGAAGGTACCTTCGTTAAAAAAAAACCCTTCATTTCAAGGTGTTTGCTAAATTTGATCCCCCCACAAAATGAAAAAGTAATGTTCCAAGTTTGGAACTCACTATTGTGGGACAACCCTTAAGCGATAATGAAATTCAACCCTATAGTCTATGAGTTGAGACACTAAAATTGCAAATAGACAAGCACACTTTTTGGAATGGTAAAGATGGATTATAGTTACTTAGCTCTATGTATAATTTGATGGCAGTGATTGGAAGTTGTCACTTTGTGATCCAAAATGTTCCTCAAATGATATCAAATATGGCTTTGTGATGCTTTGATAAGCAATGAACTAAACTTTTTTGCCTTCATTTTCATTATTATGATGTAAAATTGATCTACGTTAATTGTGCGATGCATAATTGACCTTCTATACATGAAGTTGACCATCTAGGTTTTGTTATATAAAAAATAGTTTGCCTTGTTTTAGAATAATTGAATCTATAAGTACCATTTGGGAGTTTGAGGTAGGGTGTATTCTCCCTAGGTCAAACCCCTAGGTGAGTTGATTTAAAATATTTTGAGTAAATATCGAAGATAATAAGCAACAATGCAATATGTTTATCTATTGCTATATATGTAGACGATGTAAGCGGTGAATTCTCGGGGTGCACTTTTTGAATGATGTAACAAGTAGTAAAGGAGGTCTCATCCGACTATCTTCCAAAAAATGAATTAGGGTGTGTCCTTAAATATAACACCCTAGAATACAATTTAAATGTTTGTCACTTCATGTCAATGAACAATGACTAGTTAGAATGGAACGGCTTCAACCTAATTAAAATTTAAAATTTAATATGACAAGAGTCAATTTAACTTTACATAATTAATCTAGATATAAATTTATGTGACGAAATCAATCCAAACTTGAAACTAATTCTTAAAAACATATAAAAATAAAATCAAACTAAATTTAAAAATACTAAAAATGCTATCTTCCACTCCATAAAAATAACCCAATAAAAAACGCCCTTACATCATTAAATAGCCCATTTTCATTCTACGACTATGTTTATGAAGATAACAACAAAACCTTGAAAATAAACAAAGAAATAAAGCAGTCCTTAACCATTCGTCACCATAAGCAAGATTATAGAAAATACTTAGATTTCGATAAGTTGGTAGTTGCCTGATATTTTATTAAAATCTCAATACAAAATTCATCTCACGACACCTTCTTTATGAGTTGACTGTATATAAAAATGCTTAATAAAGTAGTTCTGGATTGGTGTCTGGTCTGCTCACAAGAATATTGCCTGTCCCTACGGTGCCGTCACCATTCTTCAAATCGTGGATTATTTTTTAACTCTTTCCTTCTGTTTCGTGGCGGGGAATTGGCAATGGCAGCCCAGGTCTCTTTCTAAACAATAATTTATAAGTATATGAGCTCATATCATTGTCACAGCGCGTCATGGCAGGAAGATAAAATGTCAGAATCGCCCAATTGGCTTAAATATCATATATTTAAGCAGGTTTAATGGCACCGTTATAGTTTTTTACTCGTCAATGGAGGTGGCCGAACTTTTAATAATGTCAACGGGTAGAGATGATGAATTAATTTCACGCGGAAACGCCGCAATAATTTGGAGCCTGTAATAGCATATACAGAATGGCTAGCGGGCTGTGCGGGTGGTGATGATGAAAATGGATATCCAGAGAAGGGGAAACACAGAGGTGAAACTCAGTGTGTTTATTCTTCTGGTTGTTGTGATATATCCATGTCGATCTGGTGCCAAGATTTATGTGGACTCCATTGAAGCAAATTTCTCTGCAAGTGCTCTGGATCATGTAGACGACGGAGGGGCTTTTCTGGCATCGCAGAATGGAACTTTTAACCTGGTGCTGGAGAATCCAGCGAACGGACCTGGCTTTTATCTGTACCTTGTGCACGCACAATCCAATGTGGTGGTTTGGTCGGCCAACCGCGCGGCGCCCATCTCGAATTCGGACCAGTTCATTCTCACGCGGGCAGGCGCTAGTGTCAAAACGAGTCAGGGTCGAATCCTGTGGTCTGCCGAGGGCACAGACGTCGGGAGTCTGCAGCTCACGGACGACGGCAATCTGGTCATGCGGGATTTGTCGAACGCGTCGCTGTGGGAGAGCTTCGATCACCCGACCGACACGCTTCTGATCGGGCAGCGGCTAGTCCCGGGGACAAGCCTCATCAGCAACGCGGCGGACGATGATTTTTCTCTGGGTAACTATGAGGTTTCGCTCACACAGCGCGATCTGCTCCTACGCTGGCGTGTAGAGGGATTCGATAAAGAGACCTACTGGAGCATGGCAGGGGACTCCCGAGTAATTAAATTGCGATCCAACGCTGCTTTTACCCTCGTGTATGCCGCTCTGCAGCAATCCGGGCTGAATCTCTATTCCAATTCCTCCTCCTCCTCTTCCTCTTCTTCTCCCATGGTATTGCAGATCCCTATTTCAAATAATACAGTTCTGACGCGGGCGGTGATCGAACCGTCGGGGGATTTCGAGGTGCTGAGCTTCATCAGCGGGAGATGGGTGTCTGAAATGGAGGCGGTGCAAGGCAAGTGCCTCTTGCCGGCCACCTGTGGCCCGCTCGGGGTCTGCATCGGGTTAAGTAATTCTGAGGGATATCAGTGCTCCTGCCCCGCGGGTTTGCAAATGGTAAATCAGTCAGATCCCTCTCAGGGCTGCAAAGTCCCCGACGCCCCCAATTGCGGTTCCAATTACAACGATCTGCTATTGGGAGATTCTATTGATTTCATCAAATTGGGAGACGGACTGGACTACTTCGCGCTTAAATTTGAGGCCCCAATTCACACGTCCGCCGTGAACTGCCAACAGATGTGCCTCAAAAACTGCTCCTGCGCTGCGTTTTTCTTCGACAACGCCTCGGCTTCCTGCTTTTTGGACGGATTAGTCGGAACAATAAGGAGCACCAGCCAAGGCTCCCAAGATGCCTACTTCAAAGTCATCCGCAGTAACACAAACGCAGAAAAACAGAGTGAAACTCGGATGCTTCCCATTCTGTTAGGAGTAGCCGGGGCCATCCTTATCTTCCTCGTGTCTCTCGCATTAATTCTACTCTGGTACAGGAAAAGAATCAGTTACCCGCCGTCAAAAAAAGCGACTCCGGATTGCGACGCAGAAGACGACGAGGTCCTGCTTTCGGTTCCGGGACTCCCCACCCGCTTCAAATACGCGGAACTCCAGGCGGCCACCGACAACTTTGCCCACAAGATCGGGTCTGGAGGCTTCGGCACAGTATACGAGGGAACCCTTCCAGACAACACCAAAGTCGCTGTGAAGAAGCTCCAGAACCTCTTAGGCCAGGGCAAAAAGGAATTCTATTCAGAAATTGCCACAATCGGAGGCATACACCACATAAACCTCGTAAAGCTCCGCGGCTTCTGCGCCGAGGGCTCGAATCGCCTGCTGGTGTACGAATTCATGAACCGAGGCTCCCTCGACCGGTCCCTCTTCGGAGGCCCTGTTCTGGAATGGCAGGAGCGCTATGAAATTGCCTTGGCCACGGCCAGGGGGCTCTCTTATCTCCACTACGGCTGCCGCGAAAAGATCATACACTGCGACATTAAACCCGAAAACATCCTTCTTGACAACAAATTGGAGACCAAGGTGTCGGATTTTGGACTGGCCAAGCTTCTGAGCAGGGAAGAATCGCAGGTCTTCACCACCATGCGCGGCACCCGCGGCTACCTTGCGCCAGAATGGCTCACCAACTCTGCCATTTCCGACAAAACTGACGTCTACAGCTACGGCATGCTGCTCTTGGAAATCGTCGGCGGGAGGAAAAACAGTTTGACTCCCGACACCGGAGCTCAAGAGCAGGACACCTTCAATTATTTTCCAACCCAAGCGCTCCGGCTCTGTGAAGAGCGGAGGTTTTCCGAGGTGGCGGACCCGAGGTTGGAAGGAAATTTTTCCGTGGATCAAGTGGAGAAACTGGTAAAAATTGCCCTGTGTTGCGTCCACGAGGATTCGAACTTGAGACCCACCATGAGCAAGGTTGTCCATATGCTTGAGGGGAATGTGGGTGTCGACGATCCGCAGGTGGATTCCTTGATTTTTTTGAGGATCTACGCCCGGACGCTTAATTCGCCTTCCATGGAGAAAAAACCCGAGCGCTCCGGCACTAGAACTATTTATACATATTCGCCTACGAACAGTTATGCTAATGGCTCAATGATATCTTCGGTTCAGGTTTCAGGACCTAGATGACAAATCATATCTTCGGTTCAGGTTTCCCTGGTAATCTGCATTCTTCTGCACCGCTCCTCGTTTTTACAACCGTGGCTTTTGTGGATAGATCCTGCAAAAACGCACTAAATTCTTCACAATTCAGACGTCTGAAACTACCAGAGTTTATATACCGAGCTAAGTAATGCTTTGAGGTATTTAGAATAGAAAAACACTAATTTTCTATAGTGTAATTTGTTTACTAGAATTATTAAGGGTTTTCATCTATTTAGTTTGATTCATTTGAATCTTTGTTTTAATGTATTAATTTAGTAAGTGTTATATTTGTTTAAAAGAATATAATGGTGAAATTTATTTTTATTAATTGTATGTATTTTGGGTGTATGATTTAATGTATTATGTATTAATAATTTATGTAATTTTAATTGGTTTTTTTTATATTGTTATTTGTTCATTTATACATATACTTATAGTTTATTCATTATCATGTTTGTTGATGTATTTTTCTATATATATCTATTAATCATTTTGATTTTAGTAGTCTTATGTATTAGGTCAATCCCACAAATCTCACACATGTGGATTTAATTTTCAGTTTGTTGGCTTTTAGATTTAAATTATGTCCAACTATTGCCATTATTTTTTCACCTAAAGCTATCTAAACACACATTTACAATTTATTATTATGTCCTCATATTTAAAGGTATTCAGTTGCATTCATTTGATTATCAAGTAATCGTTCAAATATCATTCAAATTTATGAAATGAGAATTCTAGGGACACTTCAGTTAGAACACCTAAAAAAATAATGTAATTGTGTATCACATCATCTAGAAAGCATTTACATGCTCTAAGCTTGTTGTCCTCAATCATTCATACAACCATAAATGTGATCTTTTCTAGGGGTTGAACTCGAAGATTGTTTACTATAGCAATCCAACAACCCTCTAAAAATATTCTTAAATATTGCTAGTCCTCATAGTAGAATAGATAGTAGTGAATCAAATAAAGCATGAAACACAAATGCACATTATACCATGTATCAAATTTGTGGCTAGAGGTTAGATCTACACCCACAAAAATGTTCTAGACTCATAGACCTAATCCTTCATAGAGTTGACATAATATTTCAATTTTGAGGAAAAATATAGATAAGAAAGACCATTTTCTAGTTCTAAGATTATATGTGCTTAACATTGAGAGGCATACACAGTAGTATGATGATGATTTGAAAGTCCAACACATGACCCATATTTCATGAAAACCCCTCTCTTAATTCATCCATCCTTGATGGAAATTATTGGTCATCTCCTAGGACCTCCTTTTCTCTTACTTGTTATTTGTTGGTCACATACCCTACCCATGTATCATATTGTCAAGCAAAAACTTATATTTTGAACTTTGACTGGCATAATTTCCCTTGTTGCATTAAATAACCCAAGCTATCTTAGATCCACCTATGTGGTTCATTTACTAACAAGATAGGCAATTTTCATTTTTGTTGGCACATAAAAAATCATAGATCCAATCATTCTACATCAATTTTTGGTACCCAACTTGAGTTCACTCCACTCCAACTACACCCAAGCCTAAAAAAATCTTATTTTGAACCCCCAATCTTGGATTTTAACCTTATTAATATCTCTCCAAAAGGATTTTCATTGATCTTTGTTGCTTTTATTTAGGAAAATATCAATTTTTTCTCTTCTACATAGCCATAATAACAAGTTGAGAGTTTATCTCAAACATTTTTTTATTATCAAAGATCCATTCTCTTTATAGTTATTCTATAGGACAAGCCTTCTTATAATCTTGAGGCTTTCCAAATTAACTATTCACTACTCCCAAATCTTCAAAACCAATAACTATATCAATATATACTCTTGAGTTTGTGTTTACTTTATCCTTACTTTGAGTCCTCCATTCCCTTTTCATTAAGAAGGATTTCCAAATTTGAGAAAATGGAAGAGAACTTGCATCAAGCTAGATCTCTAAGGACATATATTCCACATCAGTTTTCATTAGTATTAAATATTATTTACATTCCATGTGTGGAATTTATTTATATAATTTATAATATGTTAGAATAGTTTATTTGTAAAGTAAAGTAGAATAATTAAAAATAAAGTTAATTAGCTTCTACAAAATTTTGTTGCAGTCTACTAAATTTAGCAATTAAATAGATTAGATTGTTTTTATCAAGAAATAGATTGGATTATTTATAAATTATTATTTAGTTACACCAATGCGCCTCTTTCAAATATCCAACATGAGTCAATAATAAATAAGAAATTAATTTCAAAAAAACAACCATTAACCCTATTTAGAATCCCAAATAATCATAAAACAAGAATAAACAAGCATTCATTTATCAATCCCATAAAAAAAATAACAAGTGACACCTCTTTCATTTTATTTAACAAAATTGCATTGTAAACAAATAATTTTTTTCATTGATAATATTACATTTATATCTTAAATCATTTAAGTAGTATTTTATTATTTACAATAAAAAATGAATAAAAATATTACTTGTACTCATTTTGGTTTATTGAATTCATTGTTATTTGATTGTTAATTATTTAATACATTGGAAAAATATAAAATGTGGACGAGCTTAAATTCATTTCATTGCTTATGTTGGTATTTTATCATTAGTCACAATCATTGATGTTTGCAACACTCAACTCATCAAAAATATAAGAGCTAAACAACCCATGACTTCTAGGTGCTTGCGCAATTGAACTATGAGTTCTAAACCTAAAGTTCAAACAACAAAGCAATAAATCAAAGTGAAATTTTTGATAAAAAAACATAAATAAGTTCAGAAAAAGCATTTAGATAAGAAACTTTAAAGGTGCTCCTTATTCATATCCCTATTTATCCTAGTCACATTTATATTTTATGATTATGTGTCTATGTATTTAAAGAGGATTGGATTAGAGTCACTCTATGAGAGTTGAGGGTAATTTCCCATCCACATGAGCTCCTTTTAGAACAAGAAGCATAATAAATACTAAGAGACTAAGAGGAAAATAATTGCTTACTCATTATAAAGTTGACATGTAACTCAAGGCAACTTTCGAGGTAAGAGAATTCATCTTAACCATTTCCTAGATTAAAAGCTTGACACAATACAACCTACCTATATAAATATCTACATAAGGTTCATCACCACTATGCCTTTGTAGAGACTCATGAGGATAAACACATAATTCTGTACCTTCAAACCATAATTTAATACCTTCATCTAGTATTGAATGCTCCTTCCTCATGAAGCGGGCAATTGACCAAACATAAAAGAAATCCTATCACAAACCCCATTGCCACATTTAAAACCATTCTCCCTTGGGAAGAAGGGTAAGTACATTGAAATTAAGGGCCAAAAGGAGATCAAGGCCAATTTTTTTTATGAGATTAGCACAAACTAATGCTTATGTGCAATTCAAGATATCCATGCTCAAATTTCAAAACATGATCAAGAACAAGATTAGTAGGGCTTGGAATCTATTTTCCAAACCACTATCTTTTTAAAAATAGTAGAGATTAAGACTTGGTCGAGAATGGGTAGCACACAAAGTGATCTTATTTTTGCCAAAAAAAAATATAAATAGCATACTTTATGCTGCCCTTAAAATGTTGATTTTTAAAAATTATTTCATAATTCTTTTGGTGAAAATTTAGCTAACATCACATAGTTTATGTTAGATTTTTCGCTAATATTTAATGAGTATAGTATTTTTTACTTATTTTAAATTGGACACGCCTTGAAAAACCAAAATAATGAGTTTTCTCCACCCTTAATTTTGAAAAAAAATATTAAATTTTGTTTTAATGTGTATAGAATGGAATGTAGAATATAAAAATATAATTTGTTTCAAATTTTGACGAATGGATAAAAGATGCAAAAAAATTAAGACACTAGAAAAACTAATTGAAATCAAAACCTTAATATATTTCAAATGTAAGAAAATATATATGATTAGAAAGGTAAGAGAGATATTAATGTGATAGTGGCATTTTTAGAATAATATATTAAATTGTGCAAACATGATTGCCACACCCTGTTTTTAAATACTTTAATGACATGGATTTTTTGGTATTTATTTTGATGTCTAGATAATATTCATACTTAAAATGTGAATATTTATAGTTCCATTGCATTGACCATTCCGATGTAAATTTATGATCCATTGCAGGATTAATTATAGATGTTAGTGTGATAATATAAAAATTAGAAAATTTTATTTGATCATTAATGTGATTTTTATTTACTAATCATATTATGATATGATTAAAATTTATGATCTAATTACTTTGTGATGATGAGTTGAATGCAAGGAGATATTTTCCCCCTCCCAGAAGAGGAGGGAGGGCATTATCAAATAGAGAGTTGTAGATTGAGATAGTGAGTAACCATATCATGCCACCAAGAATTTTAGCTATCCACACACACACAAGGTGCCATCATTGTTAAATGTATCAATTCTATATAGTGTTTTGTCTTTGCTGATTTCTCCATAACTAGCTTAATCAATGTACTTGTGGTTAAAGGTCAAGTGTTTTTGCATTTTGATTATGAAATTAGATGTGTTAATTGTGTTATTTCAAGTTTATCCTATTTTAGTCTTCAATTGAGTAGTTGAATGGTTGGGAAGGAGAGTTTATTATTTTATATAGGCTATTCATTTTAAATTGAAAATAATGATTAAGTTGGTATATCATAAAAATAGTGTAAATGATAATATGTAAAGATAAAAACACATGCATCATATACTAAATTTAAATAATGTTATTTTACCTAAAAAATTACTGCAACACCTATTTGGGTTTGTCATCACTCCATATCAACACCTAGAAAGGAGGTAGAAACAACTAAACTTTGAGTGATCATAACTACATTGAATTGGAAGTACAAGAGGGAAATAATGGAATGCACCATTTTTGCACAGGAGAAGGAGAGAAAAAAATTAAATTGCATGTGGATGTTATTAAGATAGGACTACAATTCTAGAAAAAAAGAGGGGAGAGAGCACATGAAGGGAAGAAAAGTTTGGGAAGGAGGTTGATTCATAGGTGCAAAATTATTTAGACTATTTATTTGGTTAGAATATATTTCATGCATTAGGTTGTTTAAATTTATCTTTCAAAGAGAATAAGGAACACAAGGAAAGAGGATTTGTCTTTTGAATTTTCTATGGTATATAATGTTGTATGAGTCATTACCCAAGCTCTATGAAATCTCTTTTATCATTTTTTGGTAGGTTTTAGTAAGTATTGCTTGTAGCACCATTTTACTAGGTGCATATTTAATACCTTCCATGGTTTAATATTTATCAATCCTAGATATTATGTTTGAATATGAAAAATATATACATATTGTATGAATATATATAAATATGTGTATACGTGTAAATTTAAATATATATACACATTCATACAAATGTAATATGTATAGATTATAAAATACCCAAAAGTTAATTTTAACCATCTTCCAATTGAACCACCAAAAACTAAGACATAAAGAGGGAAAGAGGATTCCCCCAATGAGCCTCTAGGGTTTTTCACCCTAGAAGTTAACGTTTGGATGAATGGACTTTCTTTCACCTAAGTGGTCTTTGGGGTTTTTGGATGTTCATTCAAAGAAGGGGTTTAGGGGCTTAATGTGAGTGTGTGTGATTATGCCCTAAATGTCGTAAAAGGATGAATCTAATTAACTATGAATTTAAAACTATGAAATGCAACAATGCTAGAAAACACATGAGATATGCAGATACATACAAAATAACCTAATAAATATGCACTAAAGTAAAATAGAAGGTTAGAGATGAGAGGCGTATGCACCTGGAACCTTGTAGAAGCTGGAAATCCTACTGGATTTGATGTTGAGGCCAAAAAGGACACTTGTGCCAAGCTGGGCGATCTAGCCCTTTTTTTGGCAAATTCTCAAAAATTGGTCTAGAGCCCGTTTCTGCCAAATGGGTATCCATAAATGTCAAAACCACAAAATCCCCTATCCAGAGGGACTAGGTTTCCATTCTTGGTGACTTATTCCTCTTCATGATTTTTGGAGTTTCCAAAGAGGAAACATAAGCCCTAGGTTTGCACCCTGGTTCTTCACAGTTTCCCGCTTCTGAAACTTTGATATCCGAGCCTGAGAGTAATTTTTGGTGGATGATGTGACCTTGCATGCAAGGGTTGGTCTTCATCAAGTCTTGAATGATCTTCAAAGTTCCTAAACCTGCAATCACACAAGACAAGAAAGATAAAACTGTTGATTGTTAGAGATTAGGGGTTTGCCTTAGTCAAACCCCTTTTAGGTAACTAAACCAAAATGAAATAGAAATGTAAAGCATGAATATGAACAATGGAATAATGGAGTAGATTACCTTGTCTTGATGAGAGATCTTGTGTTGTTGCAACAATCAACCCTTGAATGCTTCAACAATGGTGTCTTGTTGACTTGGAGGATCAAACCCTAGCTTGCTTGAAGAGAAGAAGTGGATGAGAGAGATTAATTGAGAGGAGTGGTGAAAATACATGGTGCCTAATGAGAAATTAGGGTTTTAGAGGTTATTTATACAAGTTACGCCCTAACTTGCCCGAAATAACATCATACTGACTGACCTTAGGGTTTTAGAGACCTAATCCCGACATAGATTAACTTAAAATTGCATTTTAAGCCACATGGGACTAGGTCGCCCAAGGTGGTGACCTAGTCCACTGGGGCATTTTTTATTGATTTTTGGGGATTAAAATATTATTATTTATGTTTGTCGGGATTGTCTTCATAAAACACTCTAAGATAAGTCTTGTATGTATTAAGGGGTCATTGTAGCATAAGAAGGGGTTAATTAAGTGATGACAAGCCTAGAGGAGAGTATGAAAATGTCTTACAACATTTTACAACACTTTGTCAAAAGGCTCGGAAAGATGTAATAAGGGATTGAAAATGGTCTGAAATCCATAGGCAAAGGTCCAAATGAGCGAAAAGTGACAAAGTGCTCACTTTTTGGCGACACACCATCAAATAAAATATACCATATTGTATCTTAGTTATAAAAATAAATAGAAATTCATAGAGGAAATCCTAGGTTGAATCTTTGATTTTTTTAAGCCTATAAAATTTCTATGAAAGATTTCATTTGCTAATGAACATATCAATGATATGGATGCTTTTCATTTTTCATAAGAATGCAAGAGAAATTGTTGTTCTATTTTTGGAGGTGTCTATATTTCCAAACAAAAACTTATAATATTGATAAGTAGGAGGTTTTTTCCACAGTGTGTCAAATTATGATATTACTATCAGGATTCAATCGTGTAGTAATATCATAACTTATAATATGTTGGTTTTTTAAGCCAATCAACCCATCCAATAACTTTTTACCTTGTTTTTCAAAATTCATTTATTTAGTCACTATAGTGATGTATATTTATGTTGATTTCATATAGTATAAGCAACCAACATGATAAATTAAAAATGTGTTGCTCTATATTGGTCTAGGTGCCATAAAGTGAATTAGTGATTATCTCTACCTGCTACAATACTTTTGTGTATAAATCCTCTATTACATACATTTTATATTAGCACTATAGTGTAGCTACAAGTATAACTCCATCATTCATATTTTATATTAAGTACCTCTTTATTATAGTGCAACTGAAAGTATAAACTTTGTTGACATATGATTTTCATAGTCAAAATCGGAAGCTACACACTATAGTATAAAATTTATCATACATATTTCATATAAGTACCCTTATAGTGCAGTTGAGTGCATAAACTCCATAATACATATTTTATATTAAGTACCCCTATGTTGTAGTGTAGTTGAGTACTCAAACTCTATTATATCTATTTTGAATTTATCACTAATTTATTGTAACTCTGCTAAATATTTATGTACTTTGAATGTTATTTTAATTATAATATCTTCCTTTGAACATTATTTAATAGGATTACTACAATATAGAATCAATGGACTTAGTGCATGTAAGACATTGGGTACCATCGTATAGATTAGGCATGAATTATGTGAGCATGTGTATGTGTATATGAGTATGCATACACATATGCACATATACATGTTCACATGACATGTAACAAAAGTTATACGCTTGATTTTTACTTGCAAACAAAAGAAATATTGGGTTAGCCCTAGGCTGAAAAAATTTAAGACTATGAGAGACTACCTTGCAAAGTAAAAAGTGAACATGAGAAAATTGTATGAGATTCGTTAAATGATTTCAATTTATTATAGTTAAGATTAATACATTATTGAAGTTATGTATTAAGGTATACTCTAAGTTTTAAAGTTGGAATGATAATCAATATTTTGCGTAAAGAGGTTAAATCAATATTTTTCGTATAAAAATTGATACAAATGTATGTGTGTGTGTGTGTGTGTATTTGTAACTATTTATATAAGTTTATACAAAGAGTGACCTATATTATCTATTCATACTAACCAAAATGGAACAAATTCCTATGAGTCATAAAGATACATGGGAATGTACCAATATTAGCATATGGAGAATATATATTTTATTTTTAGATTTTTTCCAATTTAGTGAAATAGTCTTCATGTCTACCATAATTGTCTATTGTAATTATTTTTTCATATGCAAACATTGAGGTCTTCTAATGACAATTTTGTGAAAGAGATGTGTGAACAATGATACTTATTTGTATAGGAATGTGATTTTTTATATTTAAAACTTTGGACAAAGAAATATAAATTTTGCTTGGATTGTTAGTTCATTGTGTCTAATAGGTTGCACTTAGTCAAAGTTGTCATAATTAACTAGAGGATATCTAGGGTTGTGTGGTAGATTTTATGCGACAAAGTCAATACACTACAATAGTTCTCAAATGGCATGATATGGTTATAAAATCCTCTATCTACTACCCTCATGAAGGTTACAACCACTTCCAATTAGATTGTGCAGGGACCATTGATTTGTGATTGGAGGTAAAGAACTCTAATGATGCTCTCCCTCATGCAGGTAACGATCGATGAAGACTTGTTCATGAAGGAAAAACTCTTTGTATTCATATGTATTCTAAAAAAATGTATTTACTCTATGTGATATAAAGGTGTATGCTTTATAAAAAAATTGATACATGTACATGCCAATTAATTATACTTGAACTCAAATATGAAATGATTATTGAGTATAATATTTCTTGCTAAATGTTGCACATTTAATTATTTGATTTCAAATGTCTTTATTTGTGATTAAAAAATTACTTTAATTTTGATGATTTGTTATAATGAATGATTGTTCATTACAATAATGGACAACACACTCATCATTTGCTTATTTTTTATGTTTTATGCAAAACACATATTTTCTTTGAGATGAAAAAATAGAGCAACGATTAGCAAAAGACCAAGACCTATGATTTTGGTCCCACAAACTCTATTTTTGTATGTGCTCTACAAATTTTTATGTCATATAATCATTCATTTCTTTCTTTTAAGGAATTATAATCATTCTTTTACAAAATCAACTACTTTTTTTTGTCTTCCATTGATATAGGCGATCATTGTCTCTATTATATTGATAAATTATTTATCATTATTTGTATTGTTTAATAAGTGATTATTTTTAATCTTTTTATATTCTAACTTAGAACTTTATTAATATGTTGATTATGTTATATTGATATAGAATTAAGAATAATTCCAAGAAAATAATGAAAAAGGAAAACACCAAAGGAGTGTGAAGAAAATAGGAGCATATGAGAGAACTTCATGAAAAAAACTAGATAGTCAAAGATTAGTAGATAAAACAAAATAATCAAATTATGTTAATTCAAGAAATTATTTGCATAGGAGGTTTAGTACTTAGGTTAAGCAGGAAATATGAAGACAATAAAGACAAGATACAATGTATATTACTCACATTGGTATTGGTAAAGAATCCTTTAAGTTTGATATGTGCCTTAGGTATAGAAAGGTCTTCAAAAATTTACAATTTGAATCCACATTGTGTGATATTGATCCCACTTGCCACAAAAATGATCTAACGTGTAAAGTTATTTGAAACCTATAAAAATGATCCGACTACTTGTGTACTCTAGCAACATGTTTCACTTAAAATATCGATGCTTATTCTAGTGTAAGGACTAACAAAATTTAAAATTACCTTGGAGAAATTGCCACAACTACAGTGTTAATTTTCTCCCAAATTAGCTTGTTTGATTATATCAATTTTATAGTCGTGAAAATGATCAAAGATAGTAGCTTCTAGTTAGACAAATATCTTAGAATGATTTGATGCAAAATTAAGTTCCTTTTAGTGCTAGAAAATGAAATGTTCTTGAGATGATTCTTCTCTTCAATACATATGATTTTCAATAATTTTGTGAATAAAAATTGCATGATAAAATTAGTGTCTCTAACTACCAAGACATAATAAATTATCATACGAACATGTACCAAGTGAACTCCCAATGATTATGAAGAAAGCACGAGAGTTGACAATTTGAATTTTGGATAAATTCTACATCATGCAAGACAAATTTCATACATCATATAAATGTCCCAAGACGAGGCAAGCATGTTCTCTCGATTAGGAATGAATATGTGGAAATATGAACTAATAAATGAGACAAATGTGTGGAAACATGCATAAATAGGGTAGAATTTTGTCAAATGAGTGAAAATGTGTGGAATTGAATATAAAAAAGGAAGGATAAAGATTATAAATAGAATCAAACTTAATACAAAAGTATGTCATGTCATTATTCAAAATAGACCAAAACTAAATAAAAAACAATAATACACAATTCTACTATTATATTTATTATAAATTCTTTTAGTGGAGGATAAGTTGCAACTTAGAATGTCGTTGGCACGACCAGACTTCATTCTTTAAAAGAGTTTGAATTTTTATACTCAATAAATTTTAATTTCTGCTAGATTCTTTGTGCACGGCTTTGCAGACATTTGTGACATACACCCAATATCTTGGACCGAAGAGCACCCAACTGCAAACTTGAACTTTTCATCACCTGAAATGACAAGAGAACTAATTTAATTTTAGAGTTCCTTTTGAATATTGAACAAGCAAGAGAAAACATCGTTGATTTATGTCTACCTTAAGCTGAATGGTGTGCCAGACTATGTTGTCGGAGACGAATGTAGAAGCGTTCAACACATCCAGATTCTCTTGTCCGAACAACACTAATACATTAGAAAAGAGAAATGGCGGAGATTCTACTGTGATTACTACCTCTGTCTCTGCCACCGCACTGATATTTACTCTCACATCAAATAAAGTTCCATGGTTTTGTTCCAAATGCTGTTCAAAATCCAGATTCGGTAGCCCATCTCTTGGTGCTTGGGAAATTTGTCTGATCGCTAACAGTTCATCTCTTTTTCTCGCTAGAATCTCTATTCGCTTCTGCAGCCAGGGAATATATTCCAGGACTCCGCATACAACCGCAGGCACGCTCAATTTCTTCTGCAAAAACCAATACTGAAACTAAATTTAGAACATAAATTATCAGATTTCTACAATCTATATTATAAATCAGTATTGCTTCTGGATTCGATTGTGTTTGTATTTTTGCACCAACGTTTTGGATCACGATCCATCATCAGAATAGTAGAGAGCAAGAGGAGAATTTCTTCTCCTCTTATTCTCCTCTTACTCTCTACTGAATTTCTCCTCTTACTCTCTATTATCTTGATGATGGATCACAGATCGTGATCCCAAACGTTGATGCAAAACTACAAACACAATCGAATCCAAAAATAATACTGATTTACAAATAGATTTGATACATGATCAGTATGATCAGTACGTAAAGTTACCGTTGTGTTTGCATGGGGAAGTAAGGATCCCAGCGTTGCGAAAAGCGCGTTTAATTTCTTACGCCGCTGTCGCTCATTGGCGTTGTGGCGGCGTTTCCTAAAATCTCTACTCTCCTCTTTTGCACATATGAACAAATCATCTTTATCTTCTTCTTCTCGTTGGATTTCAGAGCAATTTGAGAGCCAAAGGAAGTCTTGCAGAGCACTCATTGTTCTACAACAACAGAGATTTCAGTCTCTTCGCTGTCTTTTCATTCAGACACCTTCCGATAAATTTGTAGGCTCAAATATCAGATCAAATGGGTCATATATTTGAAGAGAAAAATGCAAAAGTGAATATACCTGGCCACAACCCTGTTCACACTGCAAAGTAGTTATTTTTTCAGTTAAATAATTGCCCAAGAAAATAAGTGGAGGGAGATAAAGAAGTTTAGGCGACGTGAGACAAAATAGTCGTCCGAGCGCGTGCTCAGCCCGAATCAGCACAGACTTTTTGCTGTCGACCACGAGCTGTGACCTGAGCAGAGCTGACATGGCGCCAACTTAACTTCACTCGCGCGTGTTACCTGCCAGCACTAACTCAAAGCAATAAATCTTTTTGATCCTACCACTATGGTGGCTTTGCTTTTAATAATTTTTCTTTCTGAAACTTCTTCTTTCTTCTTCCTTATCACAGTGTTGTTTTTTCTGTAACGTCCAAAATAAACCATTTAGTATCTACAATGGCGACAAAAAAAATCATGTGGTGTGATTTCAGAAGGCTTGATAAGTTACGTGTGGAAAAAGAAGCAAATAGCCACTCTCCAAATGAAAAAAAATAAAATAATACATTATATATTAAAAATGAAGCATTAAAGTATATGATTAAATTAAAGAAAATAAATGTTTTGATTATAAGGGAAAAACAGGTTTTGAAATGATCCAAAATTCTTTACAATTTTAGGTACAAAATGCTGTTCAAAAGATACAACACTAGATAGTCAGTAGCATCCAAACACCCCAAAACCGCAAAAGGTACAAACAACTGCTCCAAAGATAAACAAAGAAGAATAGTAGTGAAACAACACCAAGCAACAGTGGGAAAAACAAAGCTAAACCACACGTGCAGCCTTCCGACCACCACGAACAAACTTTACAAGGGACTGAGAGGAATGTTATGAGATCATGTATTTTATTTTTTTATTATTGAGACGAGAGTTTAGTTCATTAATCTGGAGTTTAATTCTTTAGAGGGAAAGCCCCCTTCTAATGGACAACACGAGTAATAAGAGGGACTCAAGTAAAATCACAATTATCCCACCTACAATTTAGAAAATGTCTCTATTTTGAATTTAATAAAATAATTACATGATAATAAAAAAATATAATTATTATTTTCTATTTTGATAGAGATATGCCGATAAATACTTTAGAAGATAAAATAATATAATATAATATTTAAAATATATCCATCTAAAGGACATGGTCATGATTATGGTGTATACTCTCATTGAGAAAAAGTTGCTAATTGGATTGGAGCTCATTCTAACCAATCTTATGTCTGGTTAAGGACTTTCTACCCCAAATAGTGTTATGTTGATTGATGTTGGAGCAACAATGGGACTCGAGATTTCATTCCTCACCACTTCCAATAATAGAAATGAAAGGCCCACGAGACAAAGGTCAAGATGGTGGTGGACTTCTTGAAACTAGTTACTAATATTTTGAATGCTAAGAAGATTGACTAAAAATTTACTCTTGAAGACAACAACAAAGTTGAAGAAGATTGAAAATCTCAAGAGGGCTCTCTACTCCCCACTCAGCTATTAGCTAGTAGTGTAAGAGATTATTTTGTTTAATGTATAGAATACATTAGAGTTTTGAAAAGAAAACAATGGTCAGACACATTTTGTTTTCTCTAGTCTATACAAACAAGTAGAGAATTTTGCAACTCCTTCTCTGCTAAGAGATTTTGTATCGCTTTACCGACATGGATAAATGCAATATTAAGATGTGTTTTTTTTTCTAAAAGTTAATACAACGGAAGTGGTCCCCCAAGGCCACAATTTACATACCAAAAAATTACTACATATACACAAACATTAATAAGTGAGTAGGACATAAAACTATTTTATTTACTTATACAATCATTTTATTTTATTTTATGGTAGAACTATAGTAATTTATATTTGCAAGGAGCTTTATCTTGTCACTAATAATGGTACCTTCCAACCACCTAAACATAAGAATTTTTAAAATTGATATTAAACATTTTTTAAATGTAAATATACATACTTTTAAGAAGGAATGAAAAAATTATCATTTGTGTTAAGTTTTACTAGTTGAAATATTTGATTTTTTATGGGAACCTAGACATAAATTTTTAAAATATTAATTACCTTCTCCAACTAAATACATAGGTGACAAGTGTCTATAATAATGATTATTAGTTTTATTTTTATATTTTTTCTTTATTTTAATACTTACTAGCATCTAAACATTTATTATTAGCTAAATGTTTAAAATTATTATTTATTATTTTATATTTATAAAGCATGACAAGTGTCAAATCATTTATTATTATTCATTTTCTATTATTTAATCATGGACAGAAAGTGATATGGCAAATATTGTCAGCATCCTTCATTAATTAAAGATTCTAAATAAGTATTGTATTAATGACTATTATTATTTATAATTTTAAATTTATAGAATGTCAAACATTTATTATGAGTTTTTTTATTTCTTAAAATTAATATTAAATTTTATGTCAAATGTTTTTTACATCCTTAATTAATTAAATATGTTATCATTGTTATATTAATTTAAATATATGTTTATTCTATAATATTTGATTATTATTAAGGACAATTTAATATTCAATAAAAAAATAGATATTTTGACATTGAACATTCAATAATTGAATCTAAAAATTAAAATTTTAAAAATATTTAACTTAATCAAACCTCTAACACATAACGTAATCAAATACTAATTTTCAAAGATATTTAATAAAAGTGATGATTTTATGACATTTATTTATTTAAAATATGAAGACATAAATAAATAAAACACAAAACTATTTTATTTTAGACATTATTTAATTTATCTTTCTTTTTGTAGAATGCCAAAGTCCATCAAACACATCTTTTTTGATTGTGTGTTCGCAAGGGAAGTTTGGAATCTTTTTTGCCACAAACAATGCATATGGGATAAAATGAATAATTTAAGAATTGACAGAATTATGTTGATGTTTTCTAATGCTATTGGGAAAAAATTATTGTTGTTTTGGATTATTGTCTCAACTGAAATACTTTGGTTCATTTGGAAAAAGAGAAACGAGGAAAAATTCAGCGGGGCTAAGCGTGCACTTATTGAGTCTTGTAAAAGGCTCACACTCTCTTATATTTCTATGCAGGTGGTCATCATGATTAAAGTATCCAAAGAAAAGTTCTTGAAGCTCACTGAAGATGGTATTATGCTAGTTAGTATTCAGGAGGTCAATTTTGCACGACTGACAGAACACCACAAAGGTCTTTCTCAAAGCTCTTGAGCTGTTCCAAAAGGAGTACAATGACAGGGTAAACAAGGATGGCCACGGTGAGGATCCTCCCCCATTGCTCAGCATTGGTGACTTCTCTTGAGATGAAATTGAAAAAACTGGTGCTCTCCTGAAGATGAAAGATGCAAAACACAGGGCTAAAAACAATCATTAAAGAGCCAAATTTACTACCTCTTGGTTGTGTTGCTGCAAACAACGTTTTTGTTCTCTCTTTTCTCCTTCTAACATATGTAATTCAGTGTAAATGTTAACTTGGAATTGCAAGGGTTGTGGCTGTAATGTTTTAACTATGATGCAATGTAATAGGTTGGGTTAGGATGCTAGCTATTTTTTTTTTTTGAAAATATGTAACTGTCACTGATATGTACCTTCCATGGGGATGTAACTGCTGCTCATACGATATTTAATACAATTTTTTTGAAATCTTTTTTTCAATAATTTTAAAAAATTATACGTTATTTACGATATAATTTAAATATACAATTATTATAACAATTTTACTTACTAAACTATTGTATTTGAAATAAAGGAGGGGTTAAAATTTATTCAAAACAGAAGAAAAACAAAGCAAGGGCATCAAACAACCCTATCAAGATTCACTAAGTGATTCAACTGAAGAGACAAATCTGCAAGTAAATGATCCTGCTCTCTAATATTCCAATTTTGCCTTTGATCAGAAGCCCATTTGGCCAGACAATCCGCAACCCCATTCCACTCTCGAGGGATATGAGTAAAAGTAACAGACTCAAGAGAGTCACACAAATGAATAATCTGATTAACCACTAACACCAATCTCCAACTAACATCCTCATAATGCTGTCGAGTCAACATATGCACCACAACTTGTGAGTCTGACTCACAGATCAGACGCCTCCAACCAAGAGCACAAGCACACTCCACCACATGCAAAATAGCTAAAGCTTCCATCAAATTATTGGTATGATGACCTTTAAAAATAGAAAAGATGAAATGAACACTCCCCGTGCTATCTCTACCCACTCCACCAATGCCAGCAGGGCCAGGGCTGCCCCTGGAAGACCCGTCTGTGTTGATTTTCAGACTGCCATGCGGAGGAGGGCTCCACTTCCCCTCCTTGTTGATCTTCCGAAGGGGATGTCTACATCTCTTCCTCATAAGCTGGCCGTGTGGAGGAGGAAGATGGAGACGGGTGAAGCAACTAACATCAACAGGATCCACAGCCTCTGAAAGGTCACACTTTACCGAAATAGTTTCCCCCAAAGAGTGAAGAATCTTCCACCACAAATGCTTGGCCTCCAACAACTTGTCTTGAAAGATCTGTCGATTCCTCTCTAGCCAGATATGCCAAAGAATAAAGGAAGGGCCAAGAGTCCAGGCAACCTGAAGAAAAGAGGTTTTGAATGGGGCCTTGCCTCACCGATCAAAGAACTCAACCAAATATGTGGCATGC
Organism: Sequoiadendron giganteum; assembly: GCA_007115665.2. Taxonomy (NCBI): domain Eukaryota; kingdom Viridiplantae; phylum Streptophyta; class Pinopsida; order Cupressales; family Cupressaceae; genus Sequoiadendron; species Sequoiadendron giganteum. The sequence goes on from CM021110.1 coordinate 41,657,673, forward strand.
CAACAAGCTTGATTCCACACCTCCCACCACAAATGCCAAATATGTTTGGAAAAGGAGCATTGGAAGAAGAGATGAGAGATACTCTCCTCACTGGCATGACATAGAACACATTGCGAGGGGCCCTGAAAACCACGATTGCATAAATTATCCCATGTAAGACACCGATTGTGAACCACTAGCCATAACAAGAAATTGCATTTGGGCCAAGAGAGCTTGTACCAAACATGCTTTGACCAGGCAACCCGAGTGTCCCCAAAAGTCTGTTGCACCAGCTCACCATACCCAACCAAGACATAAAATTTCCCAGACACATCACTACTAGCCCAAGCCAAAACATCATTACTAGCCAAGGTAGTGCATTCCTAAGAATCAAGAAGCTGAGCCAACTCAACCCTTTCCTCCGCCGAACCTCCAGGAGGCCATTCAGAAGGAAGTTTCCAATGATGCCGAACAACTGGGCCATAATCATAAGCAATCTTATAATGACTAACAATGATCCAACTGGCAGCGGTAAAAATATCACAAAGGGGCTGCAAGTGAGGATGAGTAGAAAGGATAGAAGGATGACCATCCCATGAGTCAAGCCAAAAAAGAGCTTGTGATCCCGAAGAGCATATCCAAAAAAGACCCTTCTTAACCAACTGAGCCCCAAGTTTCAAAGTATTCCAGATCATAGAACCCCTTCCAACCAAAGGAAAGCAAGGAACATCAAACTCAACAACATCCTTAAGATACTTATGGGTAAGGATACGAGCCCAAAGCTGATCCTAGCTAGAGCACCACCGCCAATATAACTTAGCTGCAAGAGCCTGCCCATTCAAGATAGCAAAACGCAAACCAAGGCCGCCCTCCTCCTTAGGACGGCACATAATTTCCCACTTAACTAAGCTCCATTTTGTAGCTGATAAATTGCCATTCCAGAGAAATTGGCGCAAGAGAGCATCAAATTCTTGAAGAAAGTACATGGGAGCCGCTTGAACCAAGCACCTATAGAGAGGAAGGGCTTGAATAATAGACTTTAGCAGAGTCAATCGAGCGGCGGAAGATAACCAACAATGAGTCCAATGATTCACCTTCTGCAGCAACTTATCAAGCAAAATCTGCCAAGAGGACCTTGGATGCTTGCCAACAGTAAGAGGAATTCCCAAATACATAAAGGGAAGAGTCTCAATTTGAAACCACATAATATCAACAATGCACCGCTGGATAGATGGAGGAGTGTTAAAGAAGAAAATAGAAGACTTATGGTCATTAACTTTCTGTCCTGAAGCTGCCAAATAAATATCCAAGGCTTGTCTGAAGGCATCCACTTCCCGAAGACGAGCCAAACCCATAAGAGCAGTGTCGTCCACAAATTGGAGATGTGAGAGCTGAGGTAAACCATTCCCCCATTGCCACCCATGAATCAAACCTTGCGAGGTGAGAAACTTAAGAAAACAGCCAAGACCCTCAGCCATAATGATAAACAGATAAGGGGAGAGAGGATCCCCTTGGTGAAGGCCTCTAGACGCACCAAATGGCTCTGAAGGTTCCCCATTCATTAGAATAGAGAAGGAAGAGGAAGTAAGACAACTCATGGTCCAACTCACCCAATCCGGACTAAAACCAAAAGCTAAGAGAATTTTCTAAAAAAAACTCCATTTGACCCTGTCATAAGCCTTAGCCATATCTAACTTAATGAACATAGATCTGTCTTTAGAAGTTGCCATAGAATGAATAACCTCAGAACCCACCACCACCCCATCAAGAATTTGTTTGCCAGCCACAAAGCCTCCTTGTGCATCAGAGATCACCACAGAAAGACAAGATTTGAGCCTCTCTGCAATCAAATTAGTGATAATCTTATACACCACATTACAAAGAGAAATAGGATGAAAAAATTCAAGCTTATTCGTGCCTTCCTTTTTGGGAATGAGAACCAAGAAAGTAGAATTCATGGCCCGAAGCATTTGCTTACTAGAGAAAGACTCCCGAACCACTTCCAACAGATCAAGCTTGATGATATCCCAAAACTCCTGAAAAAACTCAACAGGGAAGCCATCCGGACCAGGTGCTTTACCTTTATTCATACCAAACACGACTGCTTCTAACTCGGGCATCAAAATCGAATGAGTGAGAGAATCATTCATCGCATCGGTGATTAGAGAAGGAATGCAAGAAAGGACCAAAGCTTCCTCCTCAACAGCAGGAGGGGAATCTTCAGCAAAGAGGGTAGAGTAAAACTGGCGGGCCTCCTGAGACATAGCCACTAGAGAGGAAATCTGCAGACCATTAGAAGTCACCAAAGAAGAAATGTGCCCCTTGTTACGACGAGCCTGCACAGAATGGTGAAAAAAGGTAGTATTCCTATCCCATTCTTGGAGCCAATCAATTTGAGCCTTCTATTTCCAATAAATCTCTTCACGAAGCTCCCATTCTTCCACATTTCGCATAGCGTGGGACTCCACTCTACCAAGATCATCTGTGAAACCACTAACTCGATTCTGGCGGGTAATCACAGCAAGACGGTCCAAAGCATTCCTCTTCTTGGCCTGAAGGTGACCAAGACAGAGCTTGTTCCATCTCTTAAGTTGATATTTAGTATATTGGAGTTTCTTAACAAAGAAATACATAGCTGTCCCAAAAGTCAAGCCTCCCTCTCCCCACCACTTGGCCACTAAATCATAAAGTGAAGAATCTCAAAGCCACATAAGCTAAAATTTAAAGGGGGGATTCTTTGGAACAACCACGGAAGATGCCAAAAATTTAATGGGCTAGTGATCAGAACCTCTCCAGTCAAGGATTTACGAAGAAGAAGTCAAACCCCTACCCACCCAAAAATAAGAGACAAGAAACTGATCTAGCCGTTCAGAGATTGCTTCCTGTCCACTCCGTCTATTGTTCCAAGTGAAAATCCCATTAGATGGCTTAACATCCACAAGAGCAAGAGAATCCACATGAGCACAAAAGAGGTCAGAAGCAGGACCTAACCTAGGCACACTCCCTCTTTTCTCCTCCAAACTCAACACAGAATTCAAATCACCACCTAAAATCCAAGGAAAATAAGGAGCGCAAGAACGAACATACCTAATATGATCCCACAATTGGGCCTTACCACGGATATCAATGGGGGCATAAACATTAGTAATGAGAATAGTCTCACTAGAATGCAAATCAGATGCGACCATGGAGATAGAAGATTGACTAGAAATCCACCAAATAGGAGAGATCGTTCGCGGATTCCAAAAAAGGGCTAAACCTCCAGAATTTCCTTAAGATCCAATGCACTGACACTGGCCATACTTCCAAATACAAGAAGCAAACTGAAGCATAACATCAACAGAAACCTTAGTCTCCTGAACACAAAAGATGTCAAGCGAATGAACTACAACCAAATCATGAATAGCTTGTTGACAAGAGGTGCTATTCAACCCCCGCACATTCCAAGAGATAAGAATCATAGATGGGATTGAGAGAAGTGAGATTCAATGGGTTTAATCGACCCTGACTCCACTAATAAATCCCCAACAGCCTTAATCTTCTCAGAATCTGTCTTACGCCCTCTTGAAGAGTTGTTGGGAATACCTTTCTTAATGGTACACTGGTGCAGCCCCAAGCCCTGAGAAGACCCCTTACTTGGATGAGAAGCTAAAACCTCCCTAGCCAAATCCACCAGCACAATATCATCCTGCATATATTCATTCAAAGCATTATGTGGAGCTGGCTCTCCAAAAACCACCTGACCAAACTCAGGAACCAACTCAACCGCCATATCAGTAACCATAGGAGTGATAGATGGAGGAATTCCTTCCTCCAAAGCAGCAGTCTCTAACACTTCAAATCGATTAAAGCTCTCATCGACCTAGAAATCTTTGAAAGTCCGCTTTAGGCCCCACCCCTTAGCCTTCGATTGAACCGATATGAAACCATCCTTATCCTTGCCCACAATACCCTCCTTCATGGGAGCTTTCCCCTTGTTTGCATTACCCACCGGCAGATCCAAAGAAGAGGGGGGATTAGTGGAGTGAGGATCTTTATGAACCTTAGGGCACTACCGCTGAAGATGGCCGTACTCATGGAAAAGTCGACAACGAAAAGGGAGAGATTCATAGTCTAACTATTGAATCCAGGACGAAGAGTCGAGACAAATCTCCAACGAATCCGGGAATGGATTATTCAGATCCACCTCCACACAAATGCGAGCAAAAGTAATCATCTTTCTGTCAAGGGTTTTTTGGGAAACCGCTATAGGCTTACCCAATAAAGAAGCAATTTGTTGTAAAATATCTTCTCTCCAAAATTCCAGAGGAAGCCGTGGCAGTCGAACCCAAACAGGAACCCGAAACGGAAACTCCTCAACCGAATTAAAACCCATGTGCCAGGGTTTGATAAACAATCCAACATGATTATAAAAATATGACCCTCCTTCAAAAACCCGGTTGCAATCAGCCATATTGGAAAAGACAACAAAAAAATAACTATTAGTAGCAAGCATAATCTCCATATCCCCCTCAATCTTTTAAGAATGCCTGATCCAAGCTTTCAAAGCAAACAAGGGAATCTGAATGCCAAGAAACTTGCAAATGAGAGCATGTCAGCTCCAGTATGAAACATCCTCAAAAACTGATTCAGGGGAAAGGACCAGAATCGGCCGATCTTGAGTCCGAGGCCAACAACCATTTATTTTCTTCAACTTTGAACCCTCACTGGCATAAAACGTCTCCGTTGGCTGCGCATGCAGACTCGAGGAGGAGCCAATCGAAGCCTTGGCACCATCAGCCACGAAAGACAAAGCTTTCTCCGCCATGCAAGAAACCTGCCACCAAACTAAAACAACCACTAGTAGAACCACTTCACCCAACAAGCAGAAAAACCCCACCCTTGAAAGCAAAAACTCCCACCCTTGGAAGCAAAAAGCCCTCCCCAAAAACCAAAAAGACCCCCCCCCCTGCGCACGGCCCACACCATGCACACAGCACAGCCCCACCTCCAACCACATGCAGGTAGCATCCCTACTGGACGCGGGCCTGCTCAACCGCGATGCCAACATCTACCGTCGCCATTCTCCCCACCATCCTATAGAAGTGATCCCTTCACTAAACTATTTTATTTATTTATTATAGTTGAAAGAATAAAATAATTTAATTTAATATTTTAATTTAAAACATTCAAAATCACTCTTTTTTGTCTATGATTTGTGGGCATGGGGCCCATTCCCATATATAAATATAAATAAAAATAGAATAAAATTGCATCAACCCTTAAGCAAGGGTGCTTCAAAGTCAAATATTTCCTCAAACAAATTCCATTTTTTATTGATCTCAACGTCATTTGGCTCTTGAGATTATTTTTGGGAGGGGGGGTCTTCTTCTACTTGAACTTTGTCCATTCATCCTCTTTCTGAGAAAATGACTCTTGGATTTGACTATTTTTACCTTTTAAATTTTCTTCATTGCTTTCAAGAGCATTCATTGAAGTTTCCTATGAGGCTTGAGAGGTCTCTAGTATAGCTACCTTGGTGACAAGATTCTCCAGTTGAAATGAAGGGACCTCTGGGATATTGTCTTCAAGAGAAGCCTCATGCAACATCCCAAACGTAGGGTCTTGGGGAAGGTGTGACGGAGAATTATTCATCTTTGTAATGGCCTCTAAAGGAGCTTGGGAAGAGACCAAATCGCTTTGAGCATCTGATGGGATGACATAATGATGTGATTCTACCCTAGGTGGGCTTATCATTTAATTTTTTTTCCCCTACCATGAGTTTGCAACTTTTGACATTGGGAAGTTGTATGATCAATTGAAAAACATTTCTTGCATCTAAATGCAATTTTTTCATAATCTATGGGTTGTTTCTAGCTTTTGATACCCACCTTCAGAGTGTTGCAAGGTGTTCTCCCTTGGTCTCCTTGTGATGTGTAGTGTATCACTCAGATCTGTGACATACTTAACTATCTCCCATGGATTCATTAACTCTGGTAGTTGTATCGGGCATTAACAAGTCGATCTTTTGGTGCAACGATAACTGTTTGTGCAGCAATTGGTATCAGAGCCTTGGTCACATGTTTGAACCTCTCACTTGTTAGAAACCCTAGACCCTAGATCAGACATGCAAACCTAAACACCTTCCACTAAAGAGAAAACATAAAAAAGCAGAGCTTTGCATGCGAATGTGCAAAATGATATATTCAGGAATTCAATATTACAATGAGATGATTTGCTTTATAAAAGCAAAGTATGCAACCCTAATGTTGACCTAAAATTAGCTCAACCTAAGTAAAGTTATGCAAGTGTAATTAAATATTAATTACACTAACACCCCCCCATAAGTGCAACTTAGGGAGACTAGATAAGCATGCACCTAAAACTAAGATGAATGCAAGAAAGCATGAATGGGTCCCAACAAGGCCTGATTAGGTACCCATGTACAAATGCAATAATGAGGTAGAGAAGGAAAACCTAGTGGGACAACCCCCCCTACAATGAGATGACTGCTGCAAAGAAGCACTGGAAGAACACTGTGGAGTAACACTGGAACCGCAATCTGGCAAGCAAGGAAAGATAATTTTGTCTACAAGAAACCATATTAGAATCATCATAATTTGACAGCAGACCCGATGCCACGGAACACTCGAAAACACCAAACTGGAACAACCCTGGAATCCATAAAGCAATAGTAGATGAAATGATGACAAAATCTGGAAACTGTGAATCTCGATGCTGATGTCAAAATAAGACTGAAACTCTTCCATGGGAAAAAGTACCATATAGACTCGAGAACAATAACCACAAATTTAGTGGCCCTCAAACTGAGATGGATCCGATGCAGATCACTAACCATAGGCTCTCAATCTAAAGTGTGAACCAAAAAGAATCTGATATGTGTCAAGCTAAGACAAAAATGGTGGCCAAAAGAAACTAAGAAACTAGATTACAACCCATGCGAGTTGCCATCAAAACATGATGAAGATTATTATGCAAGAAACCCCCCCGATGGAACTTTATATCAATTCGTTTATTATAATCCCCAATGACTGCAAAAGGAGAGAATGCCTAACATGCATAAACAGAAAATGAAAAATAGACCTCAGATCTGTGTAGAGGACTGAACCAGCTTTCCAACACCACAAGAGTGGCAAAAAAAGGATCACCGAGTCAAAAGATATGCCCTTCGGAGTGAAAACAACAACATCTGAGTTCAAGGACCGGAAAAATAAATCTGGAGAAAAATCTAGAAAAACTAAAACATTGAATAGATCGGCGCCGGAATCAGCTTTCCAATGGTATCTCGTTTGCAAAAAACGGACACCGTACGCAAAAGTTACGCCCGATTTTGTCAAAGGTGCTCCAGAATGGCCAATAAGGCCTGTAGGCAGCCCAGGGGGCTAAAAATATTCGGCCCTTGGTCCTGCATGCGACTAGGGGCTAGCGGACAGGGGGTTGGGTGCATAGCGCCCAGTCCCCCATATGACCGCGACCTATCCATTTGGAGCCCGCGGGGGCTGAAGTGGCCGGCTAAGCTGTAGGAGGAGCCACTGGAGCCGGTGGCGGACGGGTGGCCGCCCGGTGGCGGGCAGATTTGCATGGAGAGTGTCGGCCCACATACCAAAAAATGCAGTGTAATGATTTTTTTTTGCATTTTTTTCGAAAATCGTGCCTCAGAGTGCGTGCTGGGAGGCCTCCCTGGTAAACTTTCTTTGCCTTTCGGATTAACTTCGCCAAAATCGACGAAATGAAAGGCGATCATAGGGTTTTCGGGTGCTGCGAATGCGATGGCGGTGTTCGTTTTGCTCCAAGATGCTCCGAAAAAATGGCAACCTCCAGAGCTTGCAAAAATCACCCAACTTGAAACCCTCACAGATCTTGCAAATCATGGCCAAAATCTGCAAAATGAAAGCCAAACTTGACTTTTCCCAGTGCTTTGAATCCAATCATGAAGCCCGATCTGATCCAAAATGCCGCATAGATGAGCTCAAGGCATGAAATCCTCGAGGAACCTCGAACAAACTCTGCAATGAATTTCTCCAGAATTTGAGAAGGGGCTGCATGTCAAGGCTCTGATACCATGTTAGAAACCTTAGATCAGAGATGCAAACCTAAACACCTTCCATAGAAGAGAAAACATAAAAAAGCAGAGCTTTGCATGCGAATGTGCAAAATGATATATTCAAGAATTCAATATTACAATGAGATGATTTTCTTTATAAAAGCAAAGTATGCAACCCTAATGTTGACCTAAAATTAGCTCAACCTAAGTAAAGTTATGCAAGTGTAATTAAATATTAATTACACTCACATCACTTGCTTTGGGGGAATTATTGCAAGGTGTGTGCCCTTGGTCTCCTTGTGTTTTGCAGCACATTGCTAAGGTTCATGACATGGCTTAATCGCCTCCCCTGGATTCATTAACTCTGGAGGTTGTATTGGGAATTAACAAGTCGATCTTTTGGTGAATGACAACCATCTGGCAACATAGAGATATTTTTGTAGGGAGGCCTTTGGAAGATCCATTTCCACACATAATCATGCATAGGTTGACCTTTCATAATTTATCATTTCTTCTGATGCATAATGATACTTTACTATTCTATTACCAATGGCCTGTAGATTCTCCAGCTCCCAGAATTGTAGAGGGAGGTAAGATAGATGAACCTAGAGGAGCATAGAAGAAAATGTTTTATTTTACAGATTAAAAGCCAAAAATCCTAGGGTTTCATACAAAGAAAATCACCATTGAAGAACCACAACTTGCTTTTAAGCACCAACTCTTTATCCATAATAGAATCAAATTCTAGAATAAAAAACCCTCTGACGTAGGGAAAAATACTAATTTCTTCCTCCATACCTTATTTCCAAGATTCCATTCAATCCATGAATGGAGATCTCAAAGTTTCGTCCATGTCTTTGTAAATCTACAAATGAGGGTCCATACAAATCTAAGGGACATGCATCGTGTATGGAATAGGAAGATTCTTGTCCAAATTTCTTATTGCACAAGATAGTAGAGGATCTACGGGGAAAGTCATTGGCAAGGTTTTGGGCGAGCAAGAATCAACACCACCAAAATTTGAGTTTCCCTTATGTAAAGGAGGAAATTTTCTACCCTCCAGTCTCGAGATCACAAGAAAGAGTCTTCAAGGAGAAAATGGTCCCCAACTACCTCAATAATACCTTAAGGAGTAGAGCTTAAGTGGTAGGGTAAAAAGGTGAGAGAACTCCAAAATCGGAAAGAGTAGGTCACAGAGGTTTTTTGGACAGACTAACGAGCTCTCAGCCAAAGGACAACAACATCACGTGCTAGTGTCCCAAAGGGTCAATGACATCTCATACAAACCAAAAAATGAGAATATCATAGAAAATAGCTTAAGCGATTACTATTGTTCTAACTAATAAGAAATCTTAGAATATGGGAAAATAACAGACTATAACAAAGAGTAAATAAAGTAAACTAAGTGAAATATAAATGATAAAGTGAGAGAATAAGAGATAGAAAATGTTCACAATAGACCAAGCAATGAAGCCTCAAGAAAATGAATATCTTCGATACCTACACACATAAGACCAAGGAAAATTATTGGGTTTGTTTAGAGGCTTTCCAAGTAGTCAAACTCTCATTTCAGTGTCCCTACCTCCACAAACAACCAGATAGAGAGATAGATAGAAAGATATATAGACAAGATAGTAAAATGCATAGACAAGGGATGTGAGAAATCCCAAGATGCTCAAAGATACAAGACAAGTAAGATATCACCTACAAGGCTTGAGGAAGCCAAAGAGAGATAGTTATGAGAGTCAAGAGAGTTGTAGACAACGTTGTGAGAATGTGAGAGTGTTGTTGTAGCAAGATGTAGATAGCTTGTGCAAGCAAGAGAGAAAGAGGAGAGAGAATGACCAAGAGAGTGAGAGGGAGCTAGAGAGGAATGAAAAATCCAAGAGAGCTAAAGAGGAAGGAAAAGATAGATTTAAAAGAGAGAAAAGGAGGGAAAAGAAGTTTTTAGAGTCGTTACAAAGTGTCCCAAGCCGTTATCACCAACAAAGGTAGGTAACAAGTGGAAAAAGGCTTGAGAATGGTTGTTTGAATGTCAAAATGTTGTGGGATGCTAGTGTGGTGCACCGATGTTCGTGTGATGTGCTAGTTTCTAGACAAATCTCACTAGAAAATGGTGGGAATGAGGAAAACACAAGGTTTGACATAAATCTGATGAACAAAGGTAGCTGCTAAAAAGGGGGCCTGAGCATCCTAAGAAGGAAGAAGGTTGATGCAAGGGTTAAAATGAGCCTACTCAAATACTAAAGGAGTGGGCACTAAAGTGGATGCAAAAGTGTAGGCGAAATTGTGAAGAGGTGCAATTTTATGACACTACACCTTGTTCATAACTTCCTTGAAGCTACACATCCTTTCGACCTTCTGTTGTGCATCTTGATTTGCCTCATAAGGCATATGCAAGTTTGATTCATGGGCGAGGGGCATTTTTTTGAGTTGCCATCCATAGGCTCCACCATGAACCACGAGATTGAGGTCATGTGTGCCTACTTTCCGCAACTAGGGTGCCAATGTTTGACGCCTTCCCTAGGGTTGGTATGTTTTCCTCCTCTTATCACAAAGCCAGAGACTTCTGAAGTCATGGGCTAGGGTTCGAGAGCTACGCAGAAGGCATTGTGAAGGAGTTCAAAGAAGTTTTATTATATATTTACATTCAAAATCACTCTTATGTGTTATATTTACTGTGATTTTTAATTGTTGTTGTTGGATACTTTGCTATTTATAGAAATACTTTTATATTAATTTTATTTGGAAAAAAATAGATAATGTTCTATATTTTTATTTTATAACATAAGATATATTTTAAATATTTTATATGTATAATATTATATTATATTAATTTGATATGCAAATGGTAATTAAATTTAAATTAAAAATTTATGCGAATACATTTATATTATCTTACAATTTACTTTCTATTATCATTGTAGTATACTTCTTGATATAATAAATAAATAGTGAAAATAAATTATTGTGTCAAACTTTTATAAAGAAAATGAAGAATATAGAAGTCTAATTTAACTTGAAGCATCTAAAAGTGAAATATATATTTTAAATTTTAAAATGATATAAACTAATGAAATTTGTAATTTTTATGTAGTTTATATTTTTTAATTATTTAGATATATTTTTATTTTAAATGGACACTATAATTTAACTGTTAAAAAAACTTCAAAAAATGAGATTGATGAGCCTACACGTTTTAATATTAAATTAAATTTAATTTCATTTTTTTTCCCGTTTAGTTAACTTCAAACTTAAGTGCATGAAAGAAAAATAATAATTTGATACCAAAATTTATAAATGTTTAAACTAAGATATACTAAAAATTTAACAATTTTGATGACTCTCCACATTCTATCTTAATTGTTTATCAAAAATAAAAATAAATTATGTCCATTTGTTAAGAATTCCTTCGTCTAGTGCACCATTTAAAAAAATAAAATAGATAAATAAATCTAAGCATGCATTTTTTGAATTTTTAATGAGCCTTATGTTTGACTATAATTATCTATTTATATTGAAATTTAAAAAATACTTAAAAACTTATTTAAAAATTAAAAATCTAGGCTTTACCTACTAAAGGGTACTTTTAGATTTTCTTGAAAATGTCTATATTCTTTAAGAAAAGGTAAATCAAAGTTGGGGTCATAATTTTTTTTTAAAGGATAAAAGTATCATATTTTTTGTCATTTGAATAGTTTTGGACAAAAATGTTTTGCTTGAAACGTATCCAATTGGAACTATGTTCAAGTTTCAAGACGTAAATTTAAGATTTATGACCTATTATTTTGGGAAAAATTATTTAGAGATTTTTTTACCTAAAAATCCAGTGACCATGTAGGAGCCACATAGGTGGAAGCAATATGAAATGAAACTGTTTTCCCTACATATTTTTACAAGATCAACTATTTCACCCAAAATGATTTAGTTTTCCTAAAGCGAGACATAGCTCTAAACTTGCACCCCAAGGTATTTAGCTAGATTTTGATGTAAAATGGTTGTGATAGATATTAAGAGAGTGGTCGATATTGAAGCTTAGGTGAATACTCTAGAACAAAATTAGCATTTGTATATCATAATGGGTCACCTTTGTTGGAATTGATTATTCAATCCACAACTCCCATGAAACACTTGCAAGCAATTACCTATCACAATAGAAAAGATCAACAAGCATGATTGTGCTCAGTAACCTGAGAATTATTATTGATGTAAATAACTTGGATGAATATTACAAATGAATGTGCATGCTTATATTTAAGCAATGCTCAAGCAAACCCTACATGCAAATTAAACAAGATAGAGACAAGTGTATAAATCTCATGCAATGAGACAACTTATCCTAAATTTAGTCCAATATAATAATAAGAATCAAACTAAAGATTAAACATCAACTCCTAAGTTTAGCTTAAGTGAACTAAAGTAAAGCCTCTAATTTAATTAATTGATGATTAATTAATTATCAAATAATGACTTGTTTAGTCCAATACCCCCTTAAGATCAACTTAGGGAAAAACTAAACTACTAATAAAGGAAGCTAAATGAATGCATAATGGGTCCCAACTATAAGGCCTGATGAGGTACCCATGAACAAGTAACTGAAATATCTTATAATTGGAGAAAAGGAGAAAAACTCATGGGAAAAACTCCTCTCTAAAAGAGAGATAAAGAAAATAAAATCATACATGTGACTAAGAAAAGTAGGACTCAAAAGTGCCCCCAAGTGTTGCTTCGGTTACATAAGTACAAAAAATATCATCCCCATAGGAGAGAAAGGATGCAACAATGAATCCCCCCATAAGGTAGAAGCTCTTCTGCCAGAAGTAAATTCTCAAAGAAGGATTCAGAAGATGATCCGACTACGACAAAATTGTTCCTCCCCTTAGGAAGAAACATATCCAATGGTCCATGAGGAAGAAACTCTCTCTCGAGAAATGGTCTTGTGATGGATGCCATTGATGAATGATCAAAGGTCCACATGTCTGAATCAAACAACTATGGAGATGCAAGTAGAACAACCTCCAAAGGCAATGTTGATGTGATGACTGGTGGGCCATATCCATCATCGAAGAGGAAGTGAATATTCTCAATGGTGTCCCCAATATCAACAATGTGTGACTCAATCAATAACTCTACAATGTCTGGCAAGTAGTCATCCCACAAAATTGAAACTGAAGGACTGGTCACATCCTGCTGAAAAGAACTGAACTCTAAAGATGCAGTAGAAAGAAGCTCAACACAAGTCTCAGGAACCAAATTGGATGATGGAAGTACACAAAGGTTCAAGTGACCAACCTACTCCTAAGATATCTAATCCACTCTAGATGCATGAGAGAGAGGACCAACCAATAATGGTGCTTACTCATGTGGAGCAAAATGTGAGAAATCATACAATCAAGAGGCATGATCGACGATCCCAACTGCAAGAATATCTCTAGTGTGAAAATATCTAATAAGCATTGAATTAGGCATGAAATCTACGTTCTTACCTACCCCAGTATGTGTAATTTGGTAGATGGAAAAGAGATTTGAAGTCAATGAAGGGACACAAATTACATCATGAAATGTGCCATCATCAACATCTATGGATCCGATACCAGTAACACTCATGTAAGTGTTGTTCCCCATCAAAATATGTGGCAAAGAGCAAGGCTCATATGAAGAGTACATACCTGAAGATGCAATTATGTGATGTGAGGCTCCTGAATCATGAAGCCAACTGTTGGACTGAAGATTTGTGGATGCAAGGAGAGCATCCAATCTTTCTTCTTTTCTTCTCCACATGCCATTTCGTCTGACCTTGATTGTGAAGGTGATGTGGTGGACTTGAAGAGGATGAAGGCAACTAAATTTTGTTCTTTTGAAGAAGATTTTTCAGCTCATTAATTTGCTTTGTATAACATTGATGCTCATCATGTCCTGTCTTTGTGCAATATGCACATGTAGGTCAATCCTTCTTAGATGAATCCCTCTTTGAAGAGGTAGAATAATATGAGGTATCATGTAATTTTGATTCCTTGGCTTTCTCATTGTACTTGGAATCCTTATGCTTTGGTTTCTTGCCTTTACCATTAGAAGCCTTCTAATCTGTAGTACCTGGAGATGCAATAAGAGCCTTTAATATTGGAGATTTTAATGAGCCCATTTGTACCAACTTTGTATGTTCCTGAGTGAGTGATTTAGCAAAATCATCAAGTGAAGGCATAGTGAATCCAATACCAAGTGCATCTTTTGTGGCATAGAAGGTAGAAACAAAAAATGAATAATCAGGACCAAGCTTGGTAAGGATAGAAATAACCAACTAAGTGTCATTCTTCTCAATACCACACTGTTTCAACTGTAATCTGAGAGACTTGAGTTTGGTGAAGAAGTCTTGAATGCTATCAAAATCTCGAGGAGCCAAACCAATAAGCTCATTCTCCAACTGAAATCCTCTCATAGTATCTTGCTTCCCAAACAAGGACTCCAATTGAGTCCAAATCTGATTAGGTGCGATGTAAGATTCGACATGAAAGAGAAGACCAGGAGAAATAGACTAGCATAATGTACCAAAAGATTCATCGCTTCTTTTAAACCACTTTCTCTTTTCAAAAGCACCTACAGGTTTAGGTTTTGTACCCATGGTAACTCTGTGTAGCCCTGCTTTCTTCAGATTTATCTCAATTTGTGATTTCCAACTATAACAGTTGTATGAAGTAAGCAGAGTAATCCGAATTGGATCCATGATGTAAGAATACTATAATGAAATGATCACAATGTAGTAGTATAGACCCTCTCAATGAAAAAATATCCCCTTTGAATCCAAAAACATTTGACCTGTTTTGCACGTTTTCAAAAAAATAACCCAAAGAGGAATATCTGAGATCTGATTAAAAAAATAAATACCTGGTTAACTTTCTAGAAAAATAGGCCTGATATCTGTGTAGTGGACTGAATCAGCTTTCTGATGTCATTGGAATCATTGAAATTCGATAAGCGAGGCAAAAGTTATGCCCTTCAGAATAAAAATAGTTGATCTAACTTCAGAGGAATGTAGAATAAATGAAGATATTTTTTTTGAAAAAATACCTACACCACTAGATCAAGATTGGAATCACCTTTCGAACGGTATCTTGTTTGCAAAAAACGAAGATCGTATGCCCGTTTTATAGTTGATTTACTAGAGGCTGCTCTTTAGGCAAAAAGGCTTAGCAAGGAGGTCAAAAACGATGACGTCAACAACTTAGCCATTTAAATTTGAAAGCTGAATGGCCATCACATAATATTCTCAAAATATTCCTTTTTGTCGAAAAAAATACCGGTCCTCAAGAAAAATTATCATTGATGAAATATTCCTGGCACTTTTCAGAATATTCCCTTGGGTGGTCCGTCACCGGTTTTTGGTGTGATCACCAAATTATTTTTTGGAATTTCCAACTGGATTGAAAAGATTCCTGGAATCTTTTAATGCTGACAGAATTTTCAAATGGGGTGTCACTGCTTGAGAGGGCTGCCACTAGTGGCAATGAACGGTGGTCGCCGTCGCTACTAATGGTGCGACCTGTTACATATTAGCAGCGCAAAAAAAGATCAACTGATTTTTTGAAATTTTTGTTGTACGAACCAGGGTTTTGGGGGTTGTGCGACCTCCAAACCCCAAAAAAATTACTTTTTTTTCTCTTGATCCAAAAATAGTTGAATTATATATCAAAATTTGTGCAATCGGCCTCCTTATCACGATGGTGAGGTCGATTTTGCTCCAGGACACACCAAAAAAACTCAAGGCCAGATCTCTTCAAGAATTGAATAGGGGGCTACATATTTGGGCTTTGATACCATGTTGGAATTGATAATTCAATCCACAACTCCCATGAAACACCTGCAAGCAATTACCTATCACAATAGAAAAGATCTACAAGCATGATTGTGCTCAATAACCTGGATGAATATTACAAATGAACGTGCATGCTTATATAAGCAATACACAAGCAAACCCTACATGTGGATAAACAAGATAGAGACAAGTGTAAAAATCTCATGAAATGAGACAACTTGTCCTAATTTAGTCCAATCTAATAATAAGAATCAAACTAAAGATTAAACATCGACTCCTAAGTTTAGCTTAAGTGAACTAAAGTAAAAAGCCTCTAATAATTAAGTAATGATTGTTTAATTATCAGATAATGACTTGTTTACTCCAACAACCTTTACAACTATGGGATTGATTTCACATTTGTGAATATAGCATATGCAAGTGCAAATCTAACCTAGGTGCACATATCCAATCTTTCAAGGTTTTCCTTTAGACTATCTTGAATATTTGTATATTTTTCATGAAAATTTTGATTGCATCATTGGGTGTTTTCCAATGGTCAAAATATGTATATCTTAAGTCAAACCCCATAAGGATGTCAATTCAATGAGTTTAAAAAAGTATAGAAATTAGATAATTGTGTCAAATATATATAGAAGACACATCTATGAAATTTTTCTAAGTGTTATATTTCTCTAACATCACTCTTCCTCTACCAAGTCTTGAACAAAATGTACTATATATTAATATAATTCATTTATTTATGAAAATTAGGTTATTTTTGAAATTGATGGCACTCTAAATGACATGGTGAACTCTAACAACACTCTAAATCAACCCCACATCTAAAAATAATCTTAGAATCCAAAAAACCTCCTTACTGCATGAGTAGATACCATGTACTCTATCTCTATCATGGATAAAGAAACCATAAATTTTTTACTCATCCAACTCACTACAACATTGAATAATCTTAATATATAGCCACTAGTAGGCCCTATGCTGTCAACTTCCCCTACCCAATTATAATATGCATATCCCTAAATATCCAATGAGTGTCAGTCCTTAATAATATCACTATATTAACATATAAAGTACTTGAAAGTACCTTGCAAATACCTAAAGACCTTTTGAACACTACAACTCAATGTTCACTCTTGTCCATGGTTGAATATTTAACAACTGAAGACTTTGATTACTTGGTAATGTCTAGTCTACTATAGACAAGAACATGCATAAGGTTCCCAACTACACTGGAATAGGGAATTAAACTCATCTCTTCCATCTCAACATGTGTCAAAGGAAACTACTCAACTATAAAAATTATTCCTACAAATAGTAACTCTCATTGGTTTGTTGAAATTGTACTAAACACTATAAAATAGACTTAACATACTTACTCTAATAATTTAAAAGTTTTATACTAGTCCTATGTTGTCTAATCTCAATCCTTATAATGAACTTAACATCCCCTTTTAGTTCAAACTGTAAATAAATTTGAGATTTCAAGTCCCTATTTATTTGCTTACTATTATCAAATAATGGCATACAATTAGCATAAAAAGTGATAATGATAATATTATCATGACTTTATTTATAATAAGCATGATGATCTAGCTTAGAATTAATAAAACCCAACCCCAAAATATATGAATCAAAGTTTATATACCTCATTCTATGAGATTTTTTCAAACCATAGAGGGATTTATTAAACCAACAAACCAAGTTTTTATTTCTCTTCACACTATAGTGTGTCGATTGTGACATATAGATCTCCTCCTCCAAGCCATAATGCAAGAAATTATCTTCATGCCTATCTACTCAACCTCATATCAAAAGTAGTATCACAAGATAATAACATTCTAATAGATGTCAACTTTGAGAAAGAGAGAAAACCCATTAGACCTCAAACTAGGAATAACCTTTGGCAACCAACTATGCTTTACACTTCTCAATGCTACCATTAGAGCCAAACTTCTTTTGAATGCACAACCAATCTAGATCTTTCTATCCTTCATGAAAATAAACCAAGTCTCATGTCTTATTCTTATTTAGAGAAAACATCCCCTCATCCATAGTTAATTTTTAGGACTCACAAATATTCATATCCATCACCTCTTTAACTATTATATGATCATTAGTATTAGTTAGAAAAATTAAAAAACATCTAAACCAAGAGATCTATACCTATCCAATTTCCTCATCTATCAAGTCAACATCCTTACAAGCTAAGGTGGAAGTTCTACTTGTTTTTATCAACAAGCTCTATGCTCTCCTCCTTATTGAGTCCCTCATGAACCTATAGTTCATTGTTTGGTGCAATGTTCTTGATCTTTGGGTTTAGCTATACAATTGATTTCTCATCCTCCTTTAGCTACTCAATTATAGAAGAAGGTTTGGTCTCCTTGAAGATCACATTTTTGGTATAGAACTTTCCTAGCCATAGGATACCGAATCTTTTACTCTTTCACATTGACACCATAGCTAATGGAGTTACATTTAATATCCTTCTTATCAAACTTTGGTTGCTTCTCCTTAGGAAGATGATCATATGCCTTGCAAATAAAAATAAAAAGATGTTGAAGTGAGGGATTTTTCCTATGTAAACCTTCACATGGGTTTTCTCAATAAGCATTGATGTAGAACTTATTTTTTATCAAGTAAAATATATAGTATTAACTATCTCTACCCAAAAAAATATTCTAATATAGATCCATCGAGCATACTACTAGCCCTCTCCATCAGCATCTTATTCATGCATTATGCAACTCTATTTTACTGAGGGGTTTATTGAGTTATCTTATGCCTTTAAATGTCATTCTCCTCATAAAATCTATCAAAATCTACAAATTAATATTCATTATTATTGCCAATTCTCAACAGCTTAATATTTCTACTAGTTTGATCTTTCAAGAGAGCCTTAGATTCACTAAATTGACTAAAGTCCTTGAAATTATTTTTGATAAATACAAGCATGTCCTTCTAAGATAATCATCAATAAATGATACATAATACAAATATTTTAACAAGGAAAATATACAAGACCAACTACATCAAAATAAGTAAGATCTAACAACTTAGAAAATATATGTGAACTAGAATAAAACTTAATGTGTGTTCTATTTTTTAATAAATTATGCAATTCTCAAAAATTAAACTCAAGAGAACAATTAGTAAGCCCCTCTAAAATATTATTATTTTTCAAGGTCTATAGTCTTTCTCACCAATATGATGCATCTAGATTGGTGTGATAATATTAGGTTTTATTAATAAGCAACTTTATTTTTAAGTAAGAGCAAGCTAGAGTACCCAATACGTGCAAGAAAATTATAACTATATATAATAAATCTCATTACTACATGTTCTATTGACCGAGGTTATAGAAAATAATGCTACTCAAAATCCCCATATCCTTGCTACCAAAAAAAGGAAAACTTAGTAGAAATGTGTGGGAAAACAACTATTCATATTCTTTCTTTTGTACAAATAATATTCCACAAAGCACCAAATGGTATTATATAAACCATGTGTCTAATACTATGGACTTATAAAACCATTTCCCATTCATTTAATTTTTGGTACTATGCTTTTCCTTTTTTGGTACTAAGTTTTCCCTTTTTTGGTACTAAATTTTCCCAATATCAAATATTTTCCTGATGCTTAAGCCCACATTAAATAATTATACCAATATTACATGCAACATATAAACTGGCCCCAAGATTATCTAACCCATGTGATGCATCCATCCCTAGATCACCTAGGTGCACTAGAAAATTAGTATTAATTTTTATATTATGACATTATGCAAGGTGGAGAATAATAAATAGATATAGCATAACTCTTTACTACATGTTCCATTGACTGGAGCATAGACTTTGTATATCTCTTCACCATATGTATTTCAAGGAAACATAGCATTTCATGTAAGTGTATGCATAAATTTAAAAGAGAGTACCAACTCAAGCCCAATTCATAAGCACCATAGCTCCATGAACCATCTTAAAATCTCCATTACTAAAACATGCCTACACATCCACATCGTTCATTTACTAATATATAACAATTTATATGTCAAACTATCCCTTTTGATCCTCTCATCAAGGAATCAAATGTTAACTGTCTTGGAACAAAAAATACTAAGATATGAGTTATCACCAAGGTATACCTTTACACCATCATACTTATCATAATTAAAAACCATTCCCAATTGGGATTCATATGGAAATAAGCTCTAAATTTAATCATCAATACATACATTGTTAAGGTCATGACAAAGGAATCTCCTCAATCCTCCTAAGAATATTTATCAAAATCATGTTTGTTCTCATCCTTATACTTTATTGTTAAGTGGCCCATTTTGAAAGGAATTTTTAAATCATAAAAACTATTTCCACATAGCCACATGAGAGAAAAATATGCAAACAAGTATTTAAAATCCAAAATAATATACAAACACATCATCAAGATGACGTAATCTTTCTTAAATGTATATTTAGATATAAAAATTGAATGGTCACATTTTAATTGTTGAAAATGTTTTTGTTCTTAAAAGAGGATAGCCAATTATATTGTGTCAAATATAAGATTAGAAAAAAATAAAAAAGAGAGAAACAAGAGATAAGCCTCAAAAGCCTTGAAGGAAAAATTAGTCCTTGAACTACAAAACTTTCATATGCTTAGCATTCTTTGCTCTAAAATGCATTCAAGACAAAATTACTATTCATCTACAAGGAAGTTGTGGCATTTAATTTGTATTGAGTAATATTTTTGTCATTGTGATTTATTTTGGATACATATTATTATGTTTAGTAGATGTGTATTTAACCTACTCAATTATTATATATGGTTAATATTTATCTAGAAAAATGCAAGTTTCAGTTTGTTTAATTTTAGACAAGCATTATGTTCACTTAATAGAGGGGAAGTTTCAACTAATTGCATGATGGATGTGATAACTTAGAGGGGTATGATATAACTCTTGTGATATTGGATTCATCTTCAACTAATTTTCGTAATTAAATTAACTAAAACTCTAACTTCCATGATCTTGTTGACCAATACCCATAAAAAAATTATCATCTTTAATGTCATTGAAGATTTGGATATGGGTAAAAATTGCCTATCTCTAACAAAGGTCTAGAATTGATCACAAAACCATCAACATGTCTATTGAACTTGTGGGTCCAATCACTAGTCATTAATATATGTAACACTTTTGAATATCTTTGAAAATGATCATTAATGTTAATACATTAAAATATCTTCAATTTCTTTTTTCCATAAAATCATAGAAGAATGTTCTAAATTATTATTTAAAACTAATAACTATAAAAAAATCAATAAATACAAATATTTATGACCAAAATAATAGAGAATAACTCTAAAAATTATAAATATGAGTGCTTGAACAACATGATTATGATTGTCAAGAGTGGCATGATGTGATGGTTAAGATGTTATTGTTGAATGTTTATATTGAGGATGAGGTCTCCCATTTGTCACCTCACCGATTCATAGCTCCAGATCAAAAATATTTATCCTTTCTAAAACAACATTACTATGAAAATTTGTACATATCAAACTTTTTATAAATGATGATGTTATTGTTGAATTTTTATATTGGGGATGAGGTCTCTCATTTGTCACCTCAGCGATTCAAGCTCCAGATCAAAAACATTTACCCTTTCTAAAACAACATTACTATGAAAATTTGTACATATCAAACTTTTTATAAATGATAATGTTATTGTTGAATGTTTATATTGGGGATGAGGTCTCTCATTTGTCACCTCACCGATTCAAGCTCCAGATCAAAAACATTTACCCTTTCTAAAACAACATTACTATGAAAATTTGTACATATCAAACTTTTTATAAATGATGATGTTATTGTTGAATGTTTATATTGGGGATGAGGTCTCTCATTTGTAACCTCGCCGATTCAAGCTCTAGATCAAAAACATTTACCCTTTCTAAAACAACATTACTATGAAAATTTGTACATATCAAACTTTTTATAGATGATGATGTTATTGTTGAATGTTTATATTGGGGATGAGGTCTCTCATTTGTAACCTCGCCGATTCAAGTTCCGGATCAAAAACATTTATCCTTTCTAAAACAACATTACTATGAAAATTTGTACATATCAAACTTTTTATAGATGATGATGTTATTGTTGAATGTTTATATTGTAGATAAGGTCTCCCATTTGTCACCTCACCGATTCATAACTTCAGATCTAAAACATTTACCCTTTCTAAAACAACATTACTATGAAAATTTGCATATATCAAACTTTTTATTAAATTATGTTACTAGTTTCATTTATTTAACTAAAAACATGGGCGTTGTGGTGCTGTAAAGCACGGCCTTGCAGGCATTTCTGGCATACAAGCAGGATCTTATACCGAAGAGCACCCAACTGCAAATTTGAACTTTTCATCTGCTGAAACGACAGGAGACCTAATTTAATTGAAAGTTAATTTGAATATTGGACAAGCAAGAAAATAAATCATTAATTTATGTCTACCTTAAGCTGAATGGTGTACCAGACTATGCTCTCGGAGACGAATGTAGAAGAGTTCATCACATCCAGATTCTCTTGTTCGAACAACACTAATACATTAGAAAAGACAAATGGCGGAGATTCTACTGTGATCACCACCTCTGTCTTTGCCACCGCACTGATATTTACCCTCGCATCAAATAAAATTCCAGGGTTTTGCTCCAAATGCTGTTCAAATTTGGGATTCGGTAGCCCAACCCTAGGTGCTTTGGAAATTTGTCTGATCGCTAACAGTTCATCTCTTTTTCTCGCTAGAATCTCTATTTGCTTCCGCAGCAAGGGAATATATTCCAGCACTCCACATACAACCGCAGGTATGCACAATTTCTTCTGGAAAAAAACACATACTGAAACTAAATTTAAAACATAAATCAAGATGTGACCTTAGATTTGAGACATGGTAAAAAATTAACGATAACAGTTTTCTACAATCTATAATGATAATTGTTTGAAGTTTTTTGGATTTCGTGTGAATATTATTTTGCATAATGTTATCGATCACACTCGTGATCCATCATCATGATGAAAATGAGAGTTCAAAGATAAGAAGGATTAATTGCAGACCAAAAATGCATAAAAAGATATGAGATAGGAAGGAGGGAGAAGGGGGTGCCTTGCCCTTCTCCCTCCTTCCTATCTCATATCTTTTTATGCATTCTTAGTCTACAACTAATCATTCTTATTCTTGAGCTCTCATTTTCATCCTGATGATGTGAATGGATGAATGGATCATAGAATGTGATCCCAAATGTTGATGCAAAAAATATTCACAGAATCAAATTCAGAAAACTTCAAACAATTACCTCGCCAATAAGTAAAGTTACCGTTGTGTTTGCATGGGGAAGTAAAGATCCCAGCGTTGCGAAAAGCGCGTTCAATTTCATACGCCGCCGCTGCTCATTGATGTTGTGGCGAAGCTTCTTAAGATCTCTACTCTCCTCTTCTCTACATACGAACTCCTCATCTTCTTCGACTACTTGTTGTTGCAGGATTTCAGAGCAATTTGGGAGCCATAGGAATTCTCGCAGAGCACACATTGTTCTACCACAACAAAGATTTCAATCTCTCTGCTGTCTTTTCATTCAGACATCTTCCCATCAATGTGTAGGCTATAAATATTAGGTCAAATGGATATACCAGACCACAACCCTTTTCACACAGCAAACTAGTTATTTTCCTGTAAAATAATTGCCCAAGGGAATGAATATAGGAGATAAAGAAGTGTAGGCAATGTGGGACAAAATAGCGCGTGCTAGACCCGAATCAGCACAGGCATTTTGCTGTCGACCACGAGCTGTAAACCGACCAGAGCTGACATGGCACCAACTTCCTTGCGCGTGGTAACTGCCCGCACTGACATAAAGCAATAAGTCTTTTTAATCCTACCACTGAATCTATCTATATGGTGGCTTTGCTTTCATTAGATTTTCTTTATAAAACTTTTTCTTCTCCTCCCTCTGAAGTTTCCTTGAAGTTTCCTTCATGGTGCTTTTTTCTATAACGCCAAATATAAACCATCAAAAAATTATGTGGTGTGATTTTACAAAGGAAAAGAAGCAAACAGCTCCACCACCAAAGGATAAGATTATCTTATTAAATTTGTAAATCGTTAGAAAGCAAATTTATGACTTCAATAAAATCACAATGAATGAAATGAAATGTTTTAATAACATCTACGAGGTCAAAGAAATCTATGAGATCCAAGATCAAGTCTATGGGACCCAAGATCAGTATAAGGACCACCAACAAAAAAAGTCCTAAATAATTTGTAAATCTATGAATTATCTTACTTTAGATTTGAGAGGGTCTTCACAACCATGTCAAAAGTAATAATTGAAATAATTTTCTTCCTTCACACCCATGTCAAAAGTAATAATTGAAATAATGTTAGATTCATTATTTTTTGTTTGTAACTTACTTTGCAAGTATTGCTACGATGAGAATGTAGTGATATTCATATGAGTCAAAACAATTAATTTGCAAGATAATTTGAATGTCAATTTTATTCATTTACATTTCTTATGTTAATTCTTATGGTTTGCATATGTTTAGAGTTCATCTTGTTTTAACTATAATTTGTGTATGGTTACTTCTTAACATCTATGGCACAAGAATCTAGGTTTCCAAGTTTGATTGTTTTTTTCAATATGCACAAAAATTGGCATACAAGGTTCCACTTGTGTGATGGGTGATTGGGTGTTTATAGTTATGGTTAAGACAAAAGAAAGAAGTGGAGGTCATTGCAAATGGATAAATGGGTGGTTGAAAGTGGATGGGTGATTGAGTGTTTATAGTTATGGTTAAGACAAAAGAAAGAAGTGGTCATTGCAGATGGATAAATGGGTGGTTGAGTTGATATCAAGGATGAGGTAGCAAAAGATGGGCATAAGGCATTGGTTGTCTAGTTTGAGGTGGAGTAATAAAAACAAGTGAAATTGTGATATTGTGTAAATTGTTCTTTTAGAACATTAATCTAATCAAGCAAGATGGTGATAGGAGCAGGAAAAATATCTTCTTGTAATTCTCGTGTTAAGTCTAAGTGAATCCCTTAGCACATCAAGATTTAAAGTTTTATCTTTAAGGATATTTTACAGATTGTAGTTATTTTTAAATATGATGAAGAATGCTTATGTTTTCTTGTCTTGTCAAAGTTTGTTTGTTTAGTGAAGTGTTTCATTTTTTTTGTTTTCTTTTTATGGTTTTATGACATGATTTTTATGTTTTTGGCGTTCTAAATAAATCAATCAATCTAACAAAGCGAATAAAAATATATTTAACCTAAATATGCAATATAATGCACACTTAATCTATATATTGAAAATAAACAATTAAATCAGCTTCAATCCTAATGAATAAAAATAAATCTTGTTTTCATTTTTATGGATAAATGAATTATAAGTTGCTAAATTAATGGGCTAAAATAAATAGATACTCTAATTAAATACACCTAATTGATTAAATAAATTTAATTAATTTAATGCAATTAATCAACTATACAAAATCAACTAATTAAATGCAACTAAGATATATTTAACTTTATGTAAATAATATAGAGATTTTAATTATTTTCTAGAAACTATATTTGTAATTTATAATTGATATTTAGCAAGTAAATAAATCTTCCATAAGTAAAACCACACGCAACAATATAATCCTTCAAGAGACACTATATTACTTATTCATTTCTTGCCTTCAATAAATCAAAATTTCTTATATAATTTTCGTGCACTCAAGATATGTTTTCTTTTGAGATGTTTGTAAAGATTCTTGAGAAGTCCTACAAGAAAAAATTTCCTAAGATTCTAAAGATAAAAAATGTTGGTGTTATATACTAAAAAGATTTTTTCACAAAGAAAAATGTATTTAATCTAATGAAAGCAATTACTCAAAAGCACATTTAGATAAATCTATAAGTGATGAAAACGATGAGAGTGATGAGTTAATATCATGACTTGATTTGGCCAAGCTTATAGATTTTATTATATTTTGATTTGCAAGGATTTAATTCCTAGAGTGAAGTGGGGGATGATCCTAAAAATTAGCTAGTAATGCAATAACATCATAGAATGCATAAAGGAAAATATATATCTAGAAAAAAAATATGTTTGAATGTGAAAGGATTCTAGTAGATATACAAGTTTCCGATTGAATTATAGGAAAAATGTGTATTGTAGATGTAAGATGAAAATTTAATATGCTTTTTCTATTTTATAGAACTTCTAAAACAAGTCAATGATAAATTTAAAAAACCCTCCCTAAAAATTTATATAATCATGAGAAATCCTAGCCTAGTACATTAATTATTTTGGTGAATCTATGCTTATTTTGGGGGAGAAAAACAATTTATGTAGTGAATCTATGCACTTTTTCCAACAATGTTATTTTTTATTGGCAAATTATAGATGAATACATAAAAATAAAATAATTTCTTTGAAAAATTATCAAATGATTCAAATAAATAAAATAATTTAGTGGGTAAATTATTGATTGATTTTAAAATAACAACATAATTTAAGTGGCAAAATATTAAATGACACAAATTGATAAAGATCAATTTATTTGGTGAATTGTCAACTTGAATTAGGAACAAATTTACATCATCTAATTACCAAGGATTCAAAGATTGTTGTTCTATTATAAGAGATAAATTATATCAAATTTACTATTGGGTTTCAAATAAGTCCCAAACTTAACAATCAATTGTATTTAAAAAAAAAATCAAGGGTTATAACAATTTGTGATCAATATTGCATGATGGTGTAGGTGGTAAGATTGTTTTTATATAAAAATAGGGTATAAATTATTTTGTTTAGTAAATTTTACATCATCAAATGAATAATGATGAATGGCTTAAGGTGTATTCTAGGAGGAAAATGTAACCTACCCATTTTTAAGGATAAAAGTTTCAAAATAGACCTAGTGAATAGAGAAGTGCCAATTGCTAATTCACTAATGGAATATGTTGTGGAATTTATTTATGGTAGATATTTTAATTAAAATGTTAATATAACTTTATGTTCATTCATGTCAGTGCCATAATAGATGCCAAACTCATATGGTGCTAGTTAGATTTGTGTGAATATGGCCCAAGAATGCCACTGTGTATCAAGCATGTAATATGTCAATTGTATGATCAACATTCTATCTCACAAAGGTTGTCAAGTGGTACACATGTATAGAAGCATAATATGTGGTCATCAATATTCCATGTGTCACACACTTATGGTCTAACTAGACACCAATGTTTTTAGCCATGTGTAGGATCACAAGATTCATGTGAGTAGTGTTGTGTGGTTATGTATAAAAACTATATGTAAAGGTGTGAGTATAGTGTCATGTGTAGATGTGAAAGCACTATGATGCATGTGTTAAGTAAATTTGATTGCACATATGAAGATACTAAATAGGACATGTAAGGTTGCAATAAAATTATTTTTTCTATCTTGAGTAGCAATAATCCATATTGCATTAATAATAGGGGGAAATTATGTACAAAAGTGTAAAATAATGTACAACTTATCCTAATTTGCATACTTGTTGGACTTGACTAGCCAAAAGATTTGATGAGTTTCATGATGATTATAAGTGGTAGTGGTGGTAGTGATGTTGTCCCTCATTGCTAGTTGTGGATGCATCAAGTCCAATTATTTATGATGAATATTCATAAGCTCTAATATACTAAGATAAAATAATTTAAGGAGTTCCACGTTGAATATTAGGTGAAAAACCAAGTATTGTGGAATGTTAAGAAAGGCTTGGTATTATCATCAATTGTATGGAGAATGTTTAATGATCATAACATAGATGATTAATCTTCCCATGTAGCCTCTTGAAGCATTCCTTTTCAAGATGCAACCAAACTTTGGTGCCAACTTGAAATACATGTGTTATGTTGTGTTTGGCATGACACCCTTTGCATTTCTATTGTTGGTGTATATTGTATCTATTGAATCTGTTAATGCATATATTGTATGTGCTATAGAAAATTTTGTTAATTATCGATCCAATTCTTGTGAACTCACTCTAATGTAGATGGTATGTAATAGGATATGTCAAGGGGTGTTACATTTTGGAATCCAAGAAATATCTAGAAAGGATCATGTCCTATAGAATTATGAATAGTTATATTATAGGCATGTTGGATGTAGACCTAATGATATCATCCCAATTGTACCAGTGTGTATTATTGTATCTATACATAATAGATGCATAAGAGTGTGGTCAAGGTCATCTCCATACATATGTTCATATATATACCAAGAGAAGGTTGTAGACCAATCTAGTTATGTTTCTAGCATGGTGGAACAAAGTCTACCAAAAGTAAGTGACAAACCACATGGGCCATGATGGCACTCTCAAATTTTACAAATTTGAAGTGCCCATTTCAAAAAAATTGCCTTTGCACTCTCAGAAGTGTACCTGACAAATCTGCATAAGTGACCCAGTTTGGAGGGTCATATTTTGGAGTCTATTGATTTTTCATGCAAAACTCATTTGCAAGCTCACTCATGTGTCCTATGTGAGAAGGCATGTCAATTTTCAGCTTCCCATGATAAGTTTTGACAGGGTTTTAAAAAGTGAAGCTGGAGGATTTTGACACTTTTCTGTTGTTTGCAAACTTTCAGTTTTGCAAAGTGGCCTCCTGTTCAGGTTAATATTTCGCAAATGGATGATTGTCATGATGAATGATTATTTCTCTCCATTCTCCATGTCAAAATGAACTCCCATGTCAGGTTTCAGAGCTTCATGAGTTGATTTTCTATTTTTAACAAAATAAAACCAAATGCAATTTCTTCAGTTTTGCACTTGCATTTTCAGAGATCTTTCAAGGAGGTCAACTTCGACCGTCAATATCTTTTGATGGGAGATGATTCAAGCTAATTCATCTTGCACACGTGCTCCCTGTACCAGAATGATCTACTGTGTCCAGTGGCAACTTCCCAAGAGTCGATTTGCTATTTTTTTCAAAATGGCAATTGGGTGAGTTTTAATTGGTTCAAATCAACTGTTGTTGCAAAAAATTCAACTGAGCAACTTTGACAGAAAATAAATTTCACCTCGTGACTCGTTTTGTCGAACTGTTTTTTGTACTTCATTCTTGGGTCAAAATTCTAAATGTCTACAAGTTTTTTATGACTCTAGGAAGTCATTTGACTGATTTCCCAAGGCGATTCTAGAGCCAACTTGGCCAATTTTCACCATTCTGCATAAGTGCCTGAAAACAAGATTTTAATGATAACCCAGTTTGTCATTTCACTTCTGGAGCATTCAGGGGTTGCCTCAGATCAATTCAAGCGTATAACTTGTTTGAAAATGCAAAAAAAAATTAGTCGGACCCACAAAAGGAACCCAACTTGTGTCACACAAATGTTGTTGGTAAAGCCTATAAAAGAATGTAGAAGCAATGTTCTCATGCCAACCCTCCTTTTGTAAGGAATAAAATAAATCTAACTTTCAAGGTCTCTTCAATGAAATGGAAGGTTTGAAAGTTTGATAGATGTGCAATGAAAATAGTGGAAACAAATTATATCTAATGCTGTCATGTAAATGTATAGAGAGAAGGAAATTGGTTTCCTGCCATCATAATCGAAAGTGCACAATTGAATTTGATTCATTTAACTCCATCTATCAACTATTGTGGCTGTTGGGATTCTCGAGGAATATGTATGGAGGGAGAATTTTAGCAAACTCAATGACAATGCTAAGCACTAAAGAAGATACATGTGGAATCTAAGGGAGAATAAAAGGCTAAATAAAATTAGAGACTCAGGTCACAGTCAGATTTGCATGTATCTAAATATTTGACAGTGAAATGGTGAGCAACATGAGCCAGGAAACAGGTGAATGGCAGCAAAGCCTTTGAATGGAGGGCGATGCTTCATCTGAGTTACGGTGAATAGAATCACAGTAGTGTGCAATCCCGTGTGGTTGGTTGAGCAACTAAATCTTTTAAAAGAGCAAAATAATAATCATTAGGAGTGTTTTCTTCAGTTGACATTTCACTTGGAATGTGAAATGATTTCGCAATCTCTGACAAGCAAAAGATGGTAATTGCTACACATATTGCGCGGGCTTGAGGAAGGGGTCTGCGCAGCAGATCAGGCATCTTTTTGTGCTGACAGAAGGCGTGACATGGGGAGCTTTGGAACAGGTTATAGACGTCCATCGAAGCATGAAGCAGGGAAACTCAAGCTGGAACATGAAGGAGATTTTGACAGGAGAAAAATGTTGGATGCTCATGGTAATCCCCTTTCAGATGAAGATAAGATCGATTGGATTCTAAATGATTCGGAAGCAGAGGCGGAGGCGCAGTCTAGCATTGATATTTCCCTGTCCTTCTGATCAGAGTCTCAATCGCAGTCGGGGTCGAACAGGTCTACAGAGGAACGTGTTTGGTTGCGGGTTACAAAGAATGGGCTTGTTGAAAATTCCTTAGCAATTCATAAGCAAATGCAATTAGCAGTTGCTTTGCCATCTTTCCTGCCTGCGCAAAGGTGGTGGAGAATCCATCGCGCCGGGAGAGGAGACATGATGTTTGCTTGGGGTGCGGTGGGGTGGAATGGGGGTGGTCATCATGTTTATGCTTGGCGCAGATTTGAGTTTTTGCTTGCATCCGAATGCATCTTGGTGCAAGAGTAGCTCGAGTTGCGATGTGCCCCCATGGCACAATGTATCAAAATTGCTTGAAGGTTTTCTACGCCACCATTTTTCCGTTGAAGTTGCAGATCATGGCGGCCAGCGCGTACAGTGAAATCCATCTAAATCCCAAAAGGGTGCATAATTTATAGCATTATAAGGATAGGCATTTCAAAGAGGCTTTATTTGAGCTCCATAAAAGTGAATTACTATTTAGTATTCCATGATAATGATATCTTGTCACACATGATCTAGTTGAGTGACCGAATTTCCATGCTACATGAGTACAAAATCAAGTGCATAATTAGATGTATTAGTCTATATTTCGAAGGGATGCTTAACGTCTAAAATTGTGAGGATGGGCATTATGAAAAGATGATACTTAAGCTCCTTAAAATGCATTTTTTTATGTTTCCATGATAATGGTATCTTGGCACACATGATCTAGTTGAGTGAATCCCTGTAATGTGCAAGAACCCAAGTACAAACCTATTGTAGAAGTTAGCAAGTTTAATAAAGCTACAAAATTCAATGAGACCATAATGTTGGCAAATATTAAATTTCCTTGATATCGGTGGGATGAACATGAATACTAGATTGGTTGATTATGTATCCAAGCTACTATATCTACATGGTGCCAAAATTTCATTTATTAAGGTTGGATTTTATCTTTTTTTGTGTAGTGTATCTAGTATGTGCAAGTACTCCTCCATATGCTCTTTCCAATTCATATTGTAGACAAGGATGTCATCCAAATACATAATGTAAAAGGATTTGGTGAAGGGTTTAAGGTTGGAATTCATCAATATAATGAATGTAGCTAGATCATTGGATAAGTCAAATTTCATAAGGTCATCCACTCATATAGTCAAGTTCCAAAGTTTTAAAACCATTTTTCTAAATATCTTCAATATAAAGTAGTCCTCAAATATAGTTAACCAATTCATCAATGTGTGGTAGGGGATATTTGTTTTTACCATGATCCTGTTAAGTTCGTGATCTATTCTTGATGCATAAGAGCCAAGTGTCATCCTTATTAGGCGCAAGAACCATTGGGTTGTACTACATAATGAGGAGCTAGATCAAACCTTGCCTTGATCAAGTAGCTCTTAGATTTGGTATTAAACACCATAATTCTCCCAAAAAAATTGTGATACAATGAGTTATCAAATTGAGAGAGGAAATATGCAATCAAATTGATTTATTATTGTACCATACTATGTTTTGGAAGACCTTCACCCTTTAGGAAGATATCTCTATACTACTATAATACATTGTCAACCATATGTTGTTATAACATAGTGTGTGCATGAATGTGCATTGATAGGAATCATAAGATTCCTTACATAGGAACATTTGAGAAAACCATTAGAAGTAAATTCTTTTTTATGTATATAGTAATCTTGGAACTAGATATTTAGGATCTAGATTAAAGCTCTAGTTTGATATATGATTTTTACTTGTGGACTTTGAACTATCATCTATTGACATGTAGTATCAATATTATGGTTTGGAATGGTAGATGAGATCATGATTATACATTTATGGTTTTCCAAGTTGTATGTTATGGAGATATAGGCACAATGTCACACATGATGATATATCCTACATAGGTTTGACTACATACTTGAAAATGCACTATCTAGCTACCTAACTTTCCTTACTATTTTGCAACCATCTTATTACTATATTTTAGATGTGCATTATTCTTGCAATGGTAGAGAGTAGGAATAAAACTCCATCATGTACAATTATGTTCTTAAATACTTGTTGTCAATGATGAAGTGGATAGATTTCATGTTGATCAAATACTTCATATGGAGTAGAGACTTATGCTCCTTTAAACCTCAAGGATTATGATGCTTGTGTAGAGGAATTACACCTATCAATAAATATTCTCAATGGAGTTAGAATTTGGTGTGGCCTATTAATTGTGATTATTATGTATGGAAATCAATGTCACCATGAAATTTAGCGTGTGGATGATGACACCATGTATCACCTTATTATCATTTATTGTACCCTTGTATAAGCTTGGAGAAGTTATTATCTAGAGACATCCTAGGGATTTGTGTAATTTATTTGGAGTTTCATAGTTATGTTTTCAGGCTGAAAGAGTGTTGTTTATGTGCAAAAAGTGTGTATCTAGTTTCTTGCAAAAACTTATTCTTATATAGAGAAAACTTCTACTTAAGCTTCACATTAGCCTCAATATTACACACATTATGAAATTATTGTTGTAAGATGTATAAGGTTAAGAAATTCATTTTAACGTGAATAGAAGGTGGTAATTTGTTGTTATATATGATCACTATGTGCTCCTTAGAAGCATTTTCACATAATATGCAAAGAATTCATGGTAATCATTGGTGTACTCTTACACAAACTGATTTTGTTGTTGGAACTTCATGTATTCATCATTAAAATGATTGAGTGGGTAAATTTCCTCCTATAAAGTGTCTACAAAGGATTCCTATGACATAATTAGCTAGTGATTTGTATCATGTTATCCACTAAATTCTTTTCATCACTTTAACATCGTGATGTATATTTTTAGTGCTATGAAGGAAATCTTCTTGACACTAGAACACTAAAGGTAAATAAAGTAGATTATTTTATAACAAAAAATGAAATTACTCAAATATTTACTAGATGACAAAAGACAATCAAAGGAAGCAATTAGAAGGTTCTAAATTGTTGACAAACTTAGAGCCTTATCTTGGACACACATGTTAGATGTCACATTCAAATATGTTATCATGCCTTTTTGGATTATTTTTATGATTTTAACATCATTAGACCTACCATTTCATCCTATCCATTTTTGGGTGTATCCATATTTACCCCCTTGGGAGAGGTGTGTTATATTGGTGTACATGTATCATTTTCTAAAATAAGGTGTGAGTTATAAATTATTATTTTATACATATTTACAATTACCCATAGCTCATTGTCTCACATATAGACTTGTAAAAAATAGGTTAAGAGACTAAGAATAATATATCAAAATAAGAAAAAAAAAATATAAATGATAAAAAGACACGAGAACTTGTCATTTCTACAATAGGTTAGAGATACCACCTATGTTTTGCATTATCTCACATTTATCCAATGCCTCACAAAATTTTTAAAAAATGAAACAAACTTAAGTGCAATATAATGGTGTTATAGGGTGAAAAATATTTATAAATGAGGGAAAAGAATATATACCATTGGTGTGGGATTTAGGTGTATACCTAGATCAACTAGCATGATGTACCCTAGCATGGAAATCAAATTGGCAAAAAACTAGGTTAGTATATATACATTTTTTTTGGTTTTTTAAAAGTTTATTTATATGTATCAAGTTAAGGGATTGGGATCTAAGTAATCAATGACCATTTCAAATGTGAAATTATTCATAAGAAAATATATTGAGGTCAAGATTATAGATATGGTGGGTGTATAGGGTAGTGTGCAATAATAAATGCACATTTCTTGAAAGCCCCTTTTTTGGTTAAAATATATAGAACTTTCATATTCATCACCTAGGAGTGATAGAATTAAGAATGGGTAGAGTCAAAATGATTAGGTGGTGAGAAAGAGAATACAACTATGCCTTTATATTTTTAATTTTTATGCATATATGTATTATTTAGGTTATTTTTTATTTTTAGGGGTCATCAAACTAATTTTTCACTTTGTTGAAAATTTTCTACTTTGCCAAATTTATTATTCATTGCATTATGGTGAACATTTAAACGTTATGGTGGGACCATGTTCACCACTTATGAAAATTGGAAAATTCATATTCGTTGCATATAGAAAGTGGTAAACTCGCCACTATTAAGAAAAATAATGTATTACTTAAATTCTTAAAATTTCAAAAAAAATCCAACTTCACTCTTATTCATGGGTGCTACCAAAATGACCACATTCAATGGAGTGGTTCCTAGAGAAGGATTGGATTGTGAGAGTTCTAGACCTATTATTAAATATGAAAAGAGGATTATTAGAGAGATTTATATCATTACATGTGTAGCATATAGATCCTCTGGTGTTTCCATATAGTTAGATCTTATGTGAAATTTTTAGTTATTGAGATACAAACAAATTAGAGAGTAGAAAATCACTCTTTGTGACAACTATAGGATCCTCAAGATCCTAATGATTAGGATCAAACTTACCTTATTCAATCCATAGGAGAGAGAGAGAGAGAGAGAGTGGTTAATTTATTTGGAGACACCATTTAGGATTTGGGCTTGATGAGGAGCATTGGATTGAGTTTGGTAAGGGGGTAGCTATTCAAAATATTCAAAAATCTATTATAAGAATAATTTTTGTAAGGATAGCCAACAAGGGGGATATATGATCTTGTGTAGCTAGGCACTAATTATAGGGGAGATCAAGAAATAGGGGAGGAGATTTGTGTGGAAAGTAGAAACCCACACATGCCACATTTTTATCATATTTATCTAGCTAGGGGCACAAACCATTAACCACCCATTCTTGATCATGGGTAGGATTTTAGAGAAATTCATCCCTTAAATTAGAGAGGGTTTTTGATACAATAATTTCTAGAAACCATTCAA
Source organism: Sequoiadendron giganteum (assembly GCA_007115665.2). Classification (NCBI taxonomy): domain Eukaryota; kingdom Viridiplantae; phylum Streptophyta; class Pinopsida; order Cupressales; family Cupressaceae; genus Sequoiadendron; species Sequoiadendron giganteum. The sequence goes on from CM021110.1 coordinate 41,692,760, forward strand.
AACATAGGGAGCATGAATGAAGCTTACATTACTAGTGAACACTATATCATGATGAAAGGTGTCTAGGGGGTATAAGGAATTTAAAATGTCCATAGAACCACTAAATCCCTTAAATTATAAGCATAAATTATTGAGAAAATTAGTGAACAATAATATTTAAAATACAAACTTAAATTTTACAAATATAATCAACCCAATTAGATGTTAATAAAAGATCATCCAAGTCCACAAGCTATCCTACATCACCAAAAATGTAGTTCTTATGTTTTTAATTTTTCCACTTTAGTTTTAGGTGTTTTTGTGGGCTATTTCTTGTCAATTTTCCTTCTCAATGAGTTCTCTAGATGAAGGATTTAGATTTCTTATTTTAGACCTTTTTTAGTTGTGCTACAAGTTATTATCATGTTGCTACAGTCATGAATCAAGCTACTATAGAAGAAATTTTTATGTATTTATTTTTCTATACAAAATGTGATTGGGAATATGGAATATGATACAAGATTACATCATGTGTGTTATAGTTTACTACTTGGCCAAAATTTTAGTAGACATCTCAAGGCTGTGATAAGAAATATAAAGGTCTTTAGTGCCAAGTTATATATATGGGATGATTAGGTGTATTTACTGACATCGTCATGGTCTCATGTAAATATCCAATGGTTCTTTTCCTTTTCATTTTCTCCAATCATCATATTTCCAATAAAAAGGTATTTCTATAAAGGCCTTTTTATTAAAGTAGATCTTAGTTTTATGTTGATATCCTTAACAATATCAAAATAAATAAGACTAGTCATTATTTATTACTTTCAATAATAGAGCCAACATGATGTGATTCTCTTCCTAGTTTAGTATTGGACTTCCACTTGGGAATAGATCATTTACCAAGGATGCAACCCTAATAAACACCATAAAAAGTGAAAAAAGGAAACCATATAACCATATCTTATTGGTAAATTTTTTACAAGTAGAAATAGTTCAAATTCCCAAAATACCTCATCAAAATGAGTGAGAAGTGTAGTCAAAGTAAAATCAAGAGAAAAGTTAAAAATACATATAACTAAGATCAGTGAACTGCGTCCCTAACTACCTAGTTAGAACTACTATGTATCTCACAAATAACCATTTTTTTAGGAGTAAACTCAACCGATTTACCTAAACTTGTGTGAGTGATCTAGAATACTAATAAGAGATTACTTGATAGTGAGGGAACACAAATAAAATCATGAAATTTTCCATCACTCATGTCAATAGATACTATCCCACATACCTCGACTAGGGTGTCATCACCCATCAAAATATGTGGCATGGGACAAGGCTCCAAAGATGTGAAGTCATCTAAAAAGAATCCATGTGGTGCAAAGCATTATATTTGAGCTTCTAAGTTGAAAGTGGAGTTGCAACTACTATGAGGGCCTTTCTCTTTTCTTTATCCTTACTATGTTCTTTCAATTTTAAAGAAGACCCCTCATTTGGTGAAGTTTTTTTTATTGACTTAGGAACATAAATGTCCTTCTTTTCCATAAAATTTGTTAGGTGATCATTTGGTCTTCTCTTTCGTAGGGTTGTTACAAGTTTTGAAGAGGATACCTTCTATGGTACTTTGGAATTAGTGGGTTTATGATGCCTTTTCCCCTTCTTGTCCTTGTTTTTCTATTTTCCCCTTATTTCTTGGCCCCTTTTGTTCTTTTGTGTCTTGGTTTGTTACCAAGACATGTAATTTTAAGGATTTTAGAGTACCCATATATATGAGCTTATCCTACTCCCTTGAGTGAGGTTACATAGTCATTAAGAGATGACATAGTGAAGTGAGTTCCATCTACACCCTTTGTGGCATAAAAAGTATAAAATAAAGTGAATAATCTAAACCAAGATTAGATAGAATATCAATCAATTGGGTATCTTATTTTTCAATCCCACATTATTTTAGTTGTAGTCTCAATGATTTGAGTTTAGTCAAGAAGTTAATAATAGTGTCAAAATTACTAAGGCTCAAACTAACAAACTCATTATCCAATTGATGACCTCTCATAACATCTTGAACCCTATATAAACTAGATAAATTATTCCACATTTTATTGGGTGAATTCAAAATATTAATGTGGAAGACTAGGTTAGGAGATACATACAAACATAATAGACCATAGGCTTCACCATTTTTTTATACCATTTATTTTTCTCTACAAAAAAAATAGGCTCTACCTCTATACCCATCATAATCTTAAATAATCATTTGCTTCTCAACATGATTATCATTTTATGTTTTCATTCATATTATTTGTATGGAGTAAGAAGAGGAGTTGACAACTGATTAATAATGTAAAAAGATAAGAAGAAATGAAGTAGTTTCATTTTTCACTAATCGATGCAATGACCTCAATAATAAAAGAGTATGACACTTTATCTCAATGTGTTTTAAAATGCAAATATCTAATTATAGTTGTTTTCAAAGTCCTTGAAAGGACCAAAATTTTAAAAATAAAAAGTTCTTATAAAATAGGAAAAATAATTAAACAACAATGTAGAGCTCAAAAAATACCAACTTAAAAAAAGTATTGAAGAGGAGCTCATTTTTGAAGGTTATGAGTGTTTCAAGTCTCAAAAATCTCATCTAAACAATTAATTTTTTGATAAAACTAAAATAATAGGAAGTCAAAATTTGAAATTAATATCATAGGTGTATAGCTTTAAAAAAATAGTTAGATTTAAAAATTGCACTTGAATAGCTTTTGAATAATTTAGAAACAAGCCTTTGAATATGGGGTGCCAAAATAAAAACTCTAATGAAGAGGGTTTTCCTTACCAAGCTAAAGAAGACTTGAAATTAACACTATGCTAGCTATATGGATGTTGACATCAACAACATGAATGATTGAGTTGATAGGTGATGTTAGCAATTATAAATAATGGTCTCAAAAAGGTGATAGTACTATATGGATGATGGTGTGGTAGGCAAGCAATGGTGATGTATCCATTGATATGGTTGTTGAGTTAGTAGATGATGTGGTTGAGGTGGGGCCCAATATTGTAGCTCCCACAAGGATACAAATTTAATAAATAATCTTTGGAAAGTGTCAAGTAGAAAATGATATGGTATAGTTGCATGAGCACAAATAGCATCAAGTAGTCACATGCATTGCCAATTTAAATGGAATGAATGTTGATTACTTTGAAATTGTGGACACCTCTCACCCACAACTTGTGACTGGTAAGTAAGATGCTACAACCATTAGTGGAAGTAATGTGACTAGTAGCGCTATTCAATATGCTCTTGTGTACAATGAAGCTATGGTTTCTAGTGGTATGATGATGTAAGGATAGAGTATGACCAAGTACCACAAACATAACAAATATAACCATGTACTACATAGAACCTTAGATTTTGTAAAATAAATCTCAACTTTTATGAACAATGTGTTAGCCTTTGAACAATATGGTACCTTTGAACCATGTATATCTATCTCAAATAGCTCATGTTAAGGAGAAAAATCATCAACATTAGAGTAATAATGCATTAGCTAATAATTAATTAATCTTTAGTTGATCATTAGTCTAATTTATTTCATGAACTTAAGATAAACTTAGAATTTATTTTTTCTATTAACTAGAGTGAGATTTTATTAGATCATTTTGTCTCATCATATAGGATGGAAACATTTGTCATGATCTAATCCCTTTATAATTTAGGGTTGCTACTATAAAGCACTCACCATCATTGTATTATCTCTTGATCTCCATGAAGACTCTTGAGATTTATCTTGTAAGTATTTTCTTGTTGAGGATATAACAAATCATTATTTTCAAATCTCTTTGCATGGAAGGTGTTTTTGTTGGTTTTTTCATCCTATGTCTTGTGTTTATTCACAATCTAACATGGTATCAGAGTGTGGAATCAATGAACCCCTTCTCACTTTTTTGAGTTTTTTCTTCAACTAGGGTTACAAAAGCAAATCAGGAATCTCCATTACATTTTTTTTTTAGTCATAACTTGGGCATACAATATCAAAATTGGGAAAATAAGATATCATCAAAAATATGGTTTTGTGTACTTTCCAATGGTGTAGGAATCATCACCATTTTTTTATTTTGGTACATTTTATCACATGTCAAAGTCACATGTGTTTTTTTCACTCTCGAGATCACAACTTTTGACTCATTTCTCTATTTTTTCGTGATTCTAGTGACGTTGGAAAGCTCTTTCAGAGCTCTTCATATCTATCCATGCAAATTTTCTAGTTTTTTCTGTAGGTACATTTTATTTAGTTTCTTGTGTTTTCACATTCTAGTGAATTATTTGAACATTTTAGCTCTTAGAAGCTTCTTTTTTGTGTGGTATGAGTTGTTTTAGGATATTTTACATGTATTACTAGTATTCTACCATTTTCAAGCATTTTGAGCATATTTTTCATGTATTTTCTATTTTGTAGATGCATTGAGATAAAGTGCCACTCTAGTGTATGATTTTTTGGGGATTTTGCACATCTTATTTTTCCTATTGTACTCACACTATGTTATAAAGTGTCATGGTATGATTGTGTAGGCCTTTATTTTCCCATCACACCTTTGTCAAGTGAGTGTCCCTTCCACAACAACATCGAATCTTAGTGATTCTTACCTCATGTGTTTATGCCTAGTTTGCACACCCTTTTTCAATTGCAGGTACTCTTTTATGTTTGTTCAAATATTATTTGTACTCCTACATGCACTTCTTGGTGTAACACATCTTTAGTGAACCTATCTTGGATCTCCTTTTCTACATTATGGGGGGGTTTCTACTATTGGTGCTAATGCTTCCTTGGTTCATTTTTGGAGTGATCCATGTATCTAGTTCTTATTCTATGTAATATGAGGATGTAATGGCTAGTTACCCATGCATTTAAGTGAGATGGAGCATTTACCATATGGAAACTCTTGCATTCCTATTTCTAGAGGTGACCTTCTATTTTCACTTGATTAGTATTCTTTAGACAATTGGTAGATGTGCTAATTGTATCTTTGAGTTCCATATGTTTTCCTTTGTTTGTCATCTAATTCAAGTCAGATAATTGAGGGCATTCATGCATTCTTGTCTTCTTGATCCTAATCGTCATCTATTTCAAAGGAGGTTCTTCATTTCAGCACTATAGCAGTCATCATTTGATAGTTGTCTACAACTTCTTCATGCTTCAATAATGTTCTTTATGATCCTATTCTTTTTGGGACATTATTTTAGAGGATTATTATTCCTTCATTTGCCTTTCTCTCTTTTGGAGATTAGTTTTTCCCATGATTTTTTCTCCCTTTTTCTCTAGTTGTGAGAGATTAGATTATTCAAGTACATGGGTACCTCATCAAGCCTTATTTTTTGAGACCCATCATGCATTAATTGCTTTTTTATGCATTCATTTTTAGGATGTTTAGATACTCCCTAAGTTCATCTTAAGGGGGGTATTAGGTTAATCATGCATTAGATAATAATTAATTAATATTTAATTGATTATTAGTCTAATTCATTTCATGCACTTAAGATAAACATAGTAGTGTTTTTTCCGTTAACTAGAGTGAGTGTTTATTAGATCATTTTGTCTCATCACATAAGATTCAACAAAACTTGTCATGATATAATCCCTTTATCATTTAGGGTTTCTCCTATAAAGAACTCATCCTCATTATATTGTCTCTTTATCTCCATGAAGACTCCTGAGGTTTATCTTGTAAGTTTATCTAGTTGAGGATATATTATATTATTGTTTGTGTCTCTCTTGCATGGAAGGTGTTTTTTGTTCATTGGTTCATCTTGTGTCTCATGTTTATTCATAATTATAACAATCAAGCACCCAAATAAAGTGATCAAATAGTTGATCTTAGGGGTTTTTGTATTTACAAACTTACAATGGTGCGATAAAATCTAGGTCATGATGCCTCAAAATTTGTATCACTAGAAAAAATCAATTAGACAAACACATGCAAAAATCCAAATGAATGTTAGCCTTCCAAAATCTATTTTGAGAAAAATAAAAGTCAATCCTAACTATCTTAAGCCCCATGAACATAATGGTTTAGCCCAAAATATGTAAAATATCCTAAAAATTAGCTCACACCTAAAACCAAAAAACCAAAAATCTCTCAAAAATCAGAAAACTTAGTGATTTACCTAGATATTATGATACTGTATTATAATATATATAAAATATTGATAACCCATATCTAGTATAGGATAAACACTCAAACCCTTATTCAACAAATGAAGGAATAATAGAACTAGAAGAATAAGGATAGATTCCAAGAATGAGAGAGACAAACACAAGATTACAAGATAGAAAATGGATAAAAACAATATATGCATTAACTAAAATTCTCATAATACATGAATCAATATGCAAGATCAATAGATAAACAAATAGAAAAAAGAGGATATAAATACAAAAAGTGAGAGATATACCTTTAAAAAATAGGTCAAATTTGCATCCATTGAGGATTCCATCTACACTCATAATGATCCATACACAACTATCTAAGCCAAACAACCATGTTATAAAATACATAATATTCAACTAAGGAAAATAAAAAAATCCTACACTAGTAGAGCATTCAAGTTGTGATTTAAGTTGATTGTTATTCTAATGGTTTTGATTACTTGTTTGGGAGATTTGACAACTAATTTTTGAACACCAGATATATAGATCCATTTCTATCCCTTTTTCTTCATCCCTTTATAATCTTTTAATAAATTTTTGAAATTGGCAATTTGAGTATTAAATTAGCTATACAATTAGATATTTTCTTTTCAAAGTCATTTTGAGCATTTTGAAAATCACTTAAAGTGTTTTCTTACTATTTATGATTTTACACTTTTGGATAATAATAGAACTAAATCTTGAAGGGCTAGTTTGTTAAAATTGAGTATCTCTTGATTAATCATTTAGTCACCAATATACTCTTGTAGATATTTCACATTACCTTTGAGTGAAAACCAAGTAGCTTAAACTAGGTAATTGAAGCCTTGGGAAAATTCATTGCCTTTTATGAGAGTGTTTGATTAAACTTGTTTTATATTTCAAAACACAAATCAACGTGATGTTTTGGATATGTGAGTATGCTTTTCATTCATGTTGTAAGTTTTTAATAGTAAGAAGTGCATACTTTATATTTCATCATTAGTTTTACACTACTTTACATGGGTGTATTGAGTTCTTAGTCTCAATGCATGTTTTTGAGTGGTCTGACACTCCTATTTGTTCAAAAAAATCTATTTGACCATCACCAATAAAACTTAATCCCTCAGACATTTTCTAGTTCTCAAATTGCTTTTTCCTATTCTAGGTTTAAATTTATGCCACTATTGACCTAGATTATTTTTTACTTATAAAATCAACCCCAATTTTTTTAAATTCAAATTTAATTACGGGCCTAAGCCAACCCCTTTCAAACTAGCCGTTATGTGGTGTTTCATATATGTTAAAGAATTCAAATTGTGTCTAAGTCAAATTTAAAAGGAGATCACCCTTGGGTCATATCACAAAACAAGGAATCCTTAATCCATCTATCACTAGGACAACCTCATTGCATCAATTTGTCTCAAAGGAGCATTTGTTTCATACCAATACTTGTATTAACACATGAAAAATCCCTATCTTTTCCACTAAATTACTCTGACATCCATTGCATTGCATTCTTCTTGTACCAAGTCAAATTTCCTAATCACTTAGCACTAGAGACACATAAACATCATTTACATGCATTGTTTCTTGTTGTCTTCTAACACTTTCTAAAATTATTATATCAATCAATTTGACTTGACCAAAGAGAATGATCATCGCTTAGCAAGCCCCTAAAGGTGTTGGTTATTACTGCCAACAATTTGTTGTAGGTATAGATAGTAAATAAATTCATTATTTGTAGGCACAAAAATGTCACTATTTATTATATTGAATCCATACACATTAGGTCTATTTTTCAAACATAAATCATTTATGCGCCACAATTTTGATCCAAGTCATTTTAAAAATGTGGGTTGACAAGTTATGAGAAAGACCCAATCAAATTTTGTTGTTATGTTTGCAACACATCCACATATAAGTAATTTTGAGTTAGCATTCAAAATTAATGATCAATATGATGAACACTATATATCAATTATCAAAATTAACTAAATACTTTCACTCCTTTTAATTTTCTATTTTTAAAATTTTATCATATAATTTCTCACAACTTTAAATTAAAATGTCATATTCATAAACCTAATTTCAAATAGAAAATAATTTCTACCTTTTTATTTACTTACAAGATTTTATTAAATTTTTAAATTATTTTATTTATTACACGTACAAATAAATTTGATTATATTAACATTTAAAAAAAAAGAGTATTTGTTAACACATGCATGTCATTACACTCTATTCCTTGTTGTCACTATAAAATACCTCTAGACATTAATTAAACTAAAATAAAATGCTACCATATAATTTCTAGATGCAAATAATCTCTTGAAAAAATGCACCTATGTACATACAAAAATGCATAAAAACATACATAACAACATACATAGAAACATACATAACATGACGAGACGGTGTACTGAGCGGCCTACCAGACGGATGATAAAAGTGACAAAACTGGAAAACGGGAGGAAACGTCACGACAAGGAAAGCGATGAGATAATGGCAGCATTAGCTCATTTTTCTCACTTCAAATAACGCCAGTGTTTTTTGCATTGCATGAGAAGCTATCTATTCTGTTAGGAATTTTTGCCTCAACATTTCTTGGTTTCCCCTTCGGACTTGGCGTTTTCCTTCAAGTTTCGTGCCTTTACCGTGGTGGCTTTGGGCTGGTCTTGGTGATTACCACCATACCGCAGGCGGTGGGTCGACTCACCGCGGTAGTGCGGTGAGACCACCTGTGATGGCCTTGGCGGTTACCGCCATACCGCAGGAGGGGGGTTGACTCACCGTGGTAACGCAGTGAGACCGCCTACGGTGGCCTTGGCGATTACCGCCATACCGCGACCAGTGCTTTGGCTGACCGCGGTGGCTGTGGTAAGACCGCCAGCGGCCTGGCTGGCGGTTACCACCATACTATAACCAGTGTCTTAGTTGACCGCGGTGGTCGCGGTAAGACCGCTAGTGGTCTGCAAAGGCATTTACCGCCATACCACGTGGTGGGTCCGACAAGGCTACGGTAGCATGGTAGGAGCTCGGATGAGCTCGAGGTAGTGTTTGACTGAGTTGGACTCGATGTTAGAACGATTGGTGAATGGCAGGGTGACATGTGGTAGGTTGGCAGCTTCTGGTTGGCTGATGACAAAGAAAGTTTGAGCTCGGTGTGGTAGTGCGGTGGAGTCAGGGTGCAAGCCCGGATGGCTTACCACCATACCATGAGGCTGATTGGATGGGGTTGCGATAGCGCAGTGGAGTTAGGGTGCGAGCCTGAATGGCTTACCGCCATACCTCGAGGCTGATCAAATGGGGCTGCGGTAGCACGGTGGAGTCAGGGTGTGAGCCCGGATGGCTTACCGCCATACCGCGAGGCTGATCGGCTGGGGCTATGATAGCGCAATAAGAGCTCGGGTGAGCTCTAAGCTTGATTGACTGAGCTGGATCGAGCTTGACCAAGTTGGACCGACAGTCAAACTGCGACAGTGAATGTGATGGCGACACGTGGCGAGAACTCTGAGATCTGACTAGCAAAGTGTTATTTCCTGATTGTGAATGAGCTACAGTATTAAAAGGTTGGTTGACAGACTTTTCTGCGACCAAAGTTAATGTTTGTGTAGCTCGATGAAGCTATAGAAGTGATGCACGTTATCAGTGAAGTATGGGTGCTTGTAGGTAGGATAGTTATTATCCTGGATGACCGTTGCTGGAAGGGATGGGCTGAACAGGTATGCACATGGTGCAAGATTATATATAATCTGGTGTGCAGTTTGAGAAAGTAGGATGAGCGATATCAAAGAGAGGCTGAGAGTATTCGAGTTGTTCTGCAGTGAACACTTTGACTCTCGGATCTGGTATGATGTGAACCTGTGAGGCCAAGAGGTTGGGCCAGCCATGAGGCTGGTTGTGACAGTCTTGTGAGAGGAGCTAAAGGGAATCTACATAGTATGTCACTTGGGTGACATTGTAACTGTGTGAAGATTTTGGTTTTAGTGTTGCCTGTATCTTTCTCCAGATGAACAAGATGTAATATCCTAAAGAGCATAGCTCTGGTCTTGTATTGTAATCATTTTAGTTACTAAATAATACATGTGAGTTGAATGTTTTGGAGGTGGGGTTTTTTACTTGAAAAGGTTTTCCCCACGTATATCTGTGTGTTCATAGTTTGGTCTTTCATGGTTATCTGTGTGTGTTGAATCTGTTTGGTTTGCATCCACTTCTCTCAAAGGATCAATAAGGGATCAACTGCGCCTGTTTCCACTTTATGGCATAGTTGGTTGTGTCTTTGTTGTGATTTTGGATTGAAATCACTAAGGCACTACTGTCTTAGATGCATATCTTGATGACAGAACTGAATCCGTATCTCCAACAAGTGGTATCAGAGCACTACTGAAGTTCTGGGTATTTCTCCTATGAATATTTCTTAGCCTGGCAAGCTTGAGGAAGTCTGGAGAAATCGGTTGGTGATTGATCCTTTGGTGAGTGGAAGTGTGTGCTTCATTGATTCAACACACCATTTTGAAAGACGTTGGAGATGAATGGAGTTGGTCATGTTGTGGCAACATGGTTTGAGGCTCCTGGCTTGCAACAAAGTTCTTGATGTAAAGGACGTGAGGTGTTTTCATGGCTGAGTTGCAGTGAAGCGTGGTGTTCATACTAGGTGTCCATGTGAGAGGCTCCCTGGTGGTATGGACTTTCTTGTGTTGTTGATCAGCTATGGAGAGTTGTGCTTGTGTTGGGTGTTTTTTTGACTTAGCATTGAAGGCAGTTTCTCTAGTGCTCTGATTGCATGGAGGCTATGAAGTGACCTTGGTGGTCTGCAACTTCTGGATAGCCTGGTTCTCCTTTTTGCTTGTGCATGACAATAGTGTTAGAATTGGTCTGAAATGGACCTATTGTTCCTGTGTGTCTGTGTCTTGCACTTGCATGGTTTCAGATTCATGTCTTTGGCTCTAGAGATTTTGTGTAGGTTTTCCTAAAAATTATATGACGCATATTCATGTTTCTTTTCATTATTCTGGTTAGCTATGATGGTTGTGTGCAAACTCCTGAGTCGTCCAGATGAGCAGTGAATATGGAGGTGCGTGGGTATTTTATAAACATTGTGGTTTTGCAGGTTTTACATGGTCAAGGAAAACTTGCGTTGTGTGGAGATGTTGTTTGCTATTTTTCTTGATCCTGGCTTATGGGGTGTGACTGGATGAAATAGCTGCAGTTCAACATGGTTTTGAGGAGGTGTGATGTCTTCTCTACATGGGAGTGTTGGTATGTGTTTTTCATTCAACATTCTTGTGGTATGCTTTGATGGTTTCCTAGACTATGGTGCTTGAGTTGTGGACGTGGCTAGAAAATCAGATTTGTTGTTGATCTGGTGTTTGAGTCATGCTTGTCTGCTTTGGTTGTTCTCTTTGATTATCTCAGTTTTGCAATTTCCAGTGCGATGATAGATTTGCAGGTTTACATTTTGTTGCATCCACGAGTTATGCAATTTTGTGAGGTGTTCTTACCTACATGTTTGTTGTGATACAACTCAGAAGTGGACTGTTTATATCCACAAGGTTGTAACTGTGTGGTGCAGATCTGTTAGCTAACCTTGTCTGTGATCACTTGTGCTTTGGCATGGCTATTTTGAGATGAGAGAAGGAATGGTGTTTGAGTACCTGAATAGTCAGTAATGGGGATCTAAATCATGTGCATCACGATGTCATGGAGAGCTGGATACATTGGCTTGTGCAAGCTTTTGATAGTGATGGGGTGGTCAGTCATAGTGCTTGGAGAGCTTGGTGTCACAGTTCAATGGGAGCTTTAGCAGTGACTGGTTTTCTTCTTTGGTGTTGCATTTTTTGAGTTCTTTTGCATCTGCATGGTCACTATTTGAAGATGTGAAACATCTTGGAGCCATGAAGGACCTTGGTAGTCTTTGGATGAGATGCTGGTGGTGCTTGATAGGTGATGTTGGTTTAGAGTTTGTTTACTTTGTGTCATGGTATACTCTTGCTTGTGCATTAGAGTTTTGGCATACTGCTTTGCTCTTGAGACCATGGATAGTTCACTTGAAGCATGGTATCTCCTAAGGGGATGTGTAGATCATGGTGTCATGATAATTTTTTTGAAGCTTTGACAGTGGTCTGGGGTTTCTCTATGTTTTGAGTGCATTGGTCATATGTTGGTGAACTTCATGGTTGCTACAGTATTGCAGATTGGAGTCAGCATGAGATGACAGGTTGCTAATACTCATGGATGCATGGAGAATAAGGTGAGGCTGGAATTCTTATGGGAATGTTGATGTTACAGCTGAAAGTCCGAGAAGCCTGCACCTTGGTTGAATGTGATTTCAACAGAGACCATGAAGGAGATTACTCTTGGGTAAGTCATTTTGGCTTGTATATCTTGGATGAGCATGTTTCTCCTTTCTTCTTGGTCTGCTCGGCAGTGGTGTCACTTTGAAAGGTATTTGCCCATTATACTTTTCAGTTGTGTATTATGCTTTATCTTTCATGGATATGAATCTTGAGTTGGTTTAGATTCTAGAGGATTCATAATGAAAGGTTGGAAAGCATAGTTGATCTCCTTGTGCTTTTGAGGACTAACAGGAGATGATTATATGGGTAAGTCTAATCTTCTTTGAGGTGCCTACATCCATGGCTTTGTTGGGTGTTTTTAAGGCTTTTCCCTCTAGGATGTGAATAAGATCATTCTTGTCATAGCTTGCAATTAGAAATGTGTGTAGAAGGTGGCTACATGGTTTGTTTTGCTTTTTCTCTCTAAACTGGTCTTGTTCTTCTTGTATGTTCATTTGACTTTAGATATGGGTTGCCTTTGTAGAGCCATGTTGGTCACTTGTTTGTGATCATGTGTTGTCACTTGGGTGATGATATGATGGTTCTTGTGTTTCCTTCTTCAGTCTAATATGGATCTTGGAAGAACCGTGGATGACAGTTGAGAGAAATGTATCTTGCAGTAGGTGGTTGCAAGTGTTGCAGATTAGTGTGGATGTTCCTTGGAACTACATGGTTACATTTCTTTGTGCAGGGGTTGGTGGACTTGGTATGCCTAGATCATGTGTGATGGTGCTATGTTTGCAATCATCTGGACAATACCCTTGCAGTGGGAGTACCTGGACATGTTTGGTCTTTTGACTGGTTGACATAGGGTGCTCATTTGTTGCTGAGATGGGTGGTTTTTTATGATGGCATGAGTCTGATGTTGGTTTTCATACCTTTGAGGTATGGGTGGTTGGATGTTCAGCACGAGCTGTGGGTGCTTTTTTTCAATCACGTGGGTTTGATCAGTTGGATGAGGGCAGTCAGTCTATGGTTGTTGTTCTAGCTGGTTGGTGTTCCTATTCTGGAGAATGTTTTTGGTGTTTGCCTTGTGTTTTGTTGTTGTTCATTTTGTTTCTTGTGCTGCCTGAAGGGTCAATTTTTTTCGTTCCTAAGACTGGTGCATATACACCTTGGCGTGTTCTTGTGTTTGGAGTTGGTGCTTGAGATGGTGGACATTTTTTGATGTCGTTGCAGGGGACTTGGTTGGAGCATGGAAGCAGGGTGTTGGTCCTTGTTCGGGTGTTTGAAGGATGCCTAAAAGTCTTCGGCAAGTGGGAGATTTTTGGGAATTTTTGCCTCAATGTTTCTTGGTTTCCCCTTCAGACTTGGTGTTTTCCTTCAAGTTTTGTGCCTTTATCGTGGCAACTTTAGGCTGGTCTTGGCGATTATTGCCATATCGTAGGCAGTGGGTCGACTCACCACGGTAGTGCAGTGAGATCGCTTGTGATGGCCTTGGTGGTTACGGCCATACCGCAAGCGGGGGGTCGACTCACCGTGGTAGCGCGATGAGACCGCCTGCGATGGCCTTGGCGGTTACCGCCATATCGTAGCCAGCACTTTGGCTGACCGCAGTGGCCACGGTAAGACCACCAGTGGCCTGGCTGGCGGTTACCCCCATACTACGGCCAGTGTCTTGGCTGACAGCAGTGGTTGTGGTAAGACGGCCAACAATCTACAAAGGTGTTTATTGCCATATCGAGTGGTGGGTCCAACAAGGCTACGATAGCGTGGTAGGAGCTTAGATGAGCTCAGGGCAATGTTTGACCGAGTTGGACTCGGTGTCAGAACCGCTGGTGAATGGTAGGGTGACACGTGGCAGGTTGGCAGCTTCTGGTTGGTCGATGACAAATAAAGTTTGAGCTTGCTGCGGTAGCGCGGTGGAGTCAAGGTGCGAGCCCAGATGGCTTACCACCATGCCGTGAGGCTGATCGGATGGGGCTGTGGTAGCGCGGTGGAGTTAGGGTGCGAGCCTGGATGGCTTATCGCCATACCGCAAAGCTGATCGGATGGGGCTGCGGTAGTGCGGTGGAGTCAGGGTGCGAGCCCGGATGGCTTACCACCATACCACGAGGCTGATCGACTAGGGCTACAGTAACGTGATAAGAGCTCAGGTGAGCTCGGAGCTCGGTTGACCGAGCTGGACCGAGCTTGACCGAGCTAGACCGACAGTCAAACTAAGACAGCGAATGTGATGGCGACACATGGCGAGAACTCTGAGATCTGATTGGCAAAGTGTTATTTCCTGACTGCGAATGAGCTGCAGTATTAAAAGGCTGGTTGACGGAATTGTCTGTGACCAGAGTTAATGTTTGTGTGGCTCGATGCAACTGTAGAAGCAATGCACATTATCAGTGAAGTATGGGTGCTTGTAGGTAGGATAGTTATTATCCTGGATGACCGTTGTTGGCAGGGATGGGCTGAATAGGTATGCACATGGTGCAAGATTATATATAATCCGGTGTTTAGTTCAAGAAAGTAGGATGAGCGATATCAAAGAGAGGCTGAGAGTATTCGAGCTGTTCTACAGTGAACACTTTGATTCTCGGATCTAGTATGATGTGAACCTATGAGGCCAAAAGGCTGGGCCGGCCATGAGGCTGGCTTTGACAATCTTGTGAGAGGAGCTGAAGGGAATCTACATAGTATTTCACTTGGGTGACATTGTAACTGTGTGAAGATTTTGGTTTTAGTGTTGCCTGTATCTTTCTCCAGATGAACAAGATGTAATATCCTGAAGAGCATAGCTCTGGTCTTGTATTGTAACCGTTTTAGTTACTGAATAATACATGTGAGCTAAATGTTTTGGAGGTGGGTTTTTTACCTGAAAAGGTTTTCTCCACGTATATCTGTGTGTTCATAGTTTGGTCTTTCATGGTTATCTGTGTGTGTTGAATCTATTTGGTTTGCATCCACTTCTCTCAGAGGATCAATGGGGGATCAACTGTGCTTGTTTCCGCTTTATGGCATTGTTGGTTGTGTCTTTGTTGTGATTTTGGATTGAAATCACTAAGGCACTCCTGTCTTAGATGCATATCTTCATGACAGAACCGAATCCGTATCCCCAACATATTCACCGCGGGCGGGAAGGGGAGCTAACGTGATTAAGACATTAGTTTTATATTGTAACAAGTACTGTTATTGGAAAACACTTTATGTTGTGGGTTTTCTCATTTTGTAGGTTGAAAGGGAAAGGTTGGAGAGCAAGTGGGTGCAATTGTAGGTGGGAGAGATGACCAACCAAATTGAGGTAAAGGGTTTTTAATCGATTAGGTTGTTACTTCTAAAGGGTTTGAAAACATTATGTGGGTTGTTGTTTTTAAAGGTTTTTAAAACATTAAGTGGGTTGTAGGTTTCGTAAAACTCAGTGTTTTACAACCTAGAATTTTAGAAAATAGTATGAATGTATTGAAAATATTTTGTTATTAAGACCGTAGGAATGTAATGAAATGATTTTTTTTATAAACACCTAGTGTTTTCCAACAACCACACTTTGTTTTGTAGGATTTTTCATTTTGCAAGTTGAAAGTGAAACATCAGAGAGTGGAGTTGCAAGTGGGGGAGACAAAAAACTAATAGAAGTGAGGTGAGGTGTTTGTAACCAATTGGGTTGTTATTTCTAAAGGGTTTTAATACATTATGTGGGTTGTTGTTTGTAAAGGTTTTTCAAACATTAAGTGGGTTGCAGGTTTCGTAATACCCAACGTTTTGCAACTTGGAATTTTATAAAACAATATGAATGCCTTGAAAATATTTTGTTATTTAGATCATGAGAATGTAATTAAAGGCACCGTTTTGTAAACATCCAATGTTTTCCAACAACCATTAACATTGTGTTTTGTCGACATTTTCATTCTGCGGGTTGAAAGTGAAAGGTTGGAGAGCAGGGGGCATATTTAACCAAAGTGAGGTGAGGGGTTTCTAATCATTTGGGTTGTTATTTGTAAAGGGTTTTAAAAAATTAGGTGGGTTGTTGTTTGTAATGGGTTTTCAAACATTAAGAAGGTTTTTTTTATAAAGGGTATTCAAACATTTTAAAGTGGGTTATTCTTTGTAAAGGGTTTTCAAACATTAAGTGGGTTGCAGGTTTCATAAAACCTAGTGTTTTGCATCCTAGAATTTTACAAAATAATATGAATGTCTTGAAAAGATTTTGTTCTTTAGACCGTAGGAATGTGATGAAAGTCGTCATTTTATAAACACCTAGTGTTTTCCAACAACCATTAACACTCTGTGTTTCACCACTTGCAACAAGTTTATTCATTATTATTGATAATGGCAAGAAATTGGTGTTCTTTCTATTTGTAATGCACACCTACATATATGGGCTTAAAAACCACAAGGGCTTGGGTACGTTGTGATGTGGGTTGCATTTTTATAAACACCCAGTATTTTTTGTTACATTGTATTGCACATATTTCAAACTCAAAGAATTAATTCACATTGCATAACTAATAAGTAGATGTTGATAGATGACAAAATTTAAACTACAATATAGTTTTTTTACAAAGTCAACCTAAGCAGTTATGTAGTTACTTCACATTGTATAACTAATAACTGGGAGCAGTTGCCAATTAATTTTGCTTGTCATGGAATTCCACAAGACCACATTTGTTTGAGGTATTTTTTCAAACAGTTCACTGCCTTGTCTATGCTACCACATTTTTTATATATGTCTACTAAAGCATTTTATCAAAAAGTTCACTGTGTATCAACCAGAGAGACTTGGCTGCCATTAAATGCACTAACCATTATAAGGGCGAGAAGCCCTAAAAGCTTCCACAATAAATGTAGGTAGGATTTAAAAATCCTACTACAATATTGCTTAGCAAAAACATGCATTCAAACCAAACCAGCCTCCCCCTCTCCAACTCAAAATTGCAATGATTCTTTTATTTTTCCTAATGTTCTCAACATCAAAGAACTATCAATTTGACCTTTGGGGGTTAGTAATTGCTTTATTTATAGTATTAGTGCAATCACTTGAGAGTGGTTACCTCATAAAGTTATAATGTTATGACACCATTTGATCATCAATAAAATGCAAGTGAATTTTTCTAAAAACTATACAAGATAAGGAAAATATAGTAACCATTAAATAAATAGAAAATAGCATACAAAAAAATATCAACAATAAAGTTTGTTGTCACCAAAAATAAATATTTCATCATGAATTATCTTTCAATAGCAACCCTAAATGGAACTTTATCTAAATGAGTAAAGGCACATATTTTCCACTATGTTGCATCAACTAAAATTCTCAACAAAAGAAGGCCATACCCAAGTTGATACAAAAATACAAACACCAACCTATTGAATGAAATGAAGAGAATACCAAAGACAACACAATGAAATTATCAAAAACTCATTTTTTTATAGGTGGAAACAATTTCTATTACTAATCTGAACACTAATTAGACTATATGGAGATAGAGAACAAAATTGGCAATAAATTGAAAAATAGAGAACAATTAAAGTTTTGAGATTGTCATGGGTAAACATATTGAATTGTATATCCAAATTCAACTATGTTTTTCCCTCATTTGATTTCAGAAGTTTCAGGTTTAATTTATAGAGCACTCTTCAAAGAAATTTGGATCATATGATAAGTGAAATCCTTGAAGATGGGTCTAGAATTTAGATCAAAAGCATCAAAAATCAAATGATGATAAAATAGAAATAAACCTAGATAAATTATTCAAAATAGATAATAATGTTACTCATCCATGAAGAGGTAAAATTGAAACAACAATCTCATTGACATTAATAAATAGGTTTGTAGTTGAATCCTTGAGTACAAAAGTTAAAACTAAAACAAATAAATGTTAATCTAAAACTAGGAACAAGATTGAACCTTTGAAGACCTAATTACATATTATTCAATTATTAATGGAGATGAAGAGGAGCCATTGTAGAAGATAAATAAATATTTTTTTGTCACTTCAAATTATTTGCACCACCATCAAGCATCAATGTAATCTACAATTATCAGCACCAAATTGATCTGATGTTTCCCTCACCTGGCATTAACTCTAATGATGGTACTAGGACCTATGTTATATTGAGTGAATTTCTAAAGGCTTTGCAACTATTTTTTATGTTAAATTCAACCAAGGTTTCTATAATGTCACCTCAATCAGTAGCCACTCCTTGAGAAGCAATCACCCCCATTGTGCAAAATTGATAAACTAAGTAGGAAAAATTCTTCTAAATTTGATGTTTGGTGAAGCAGTTCCCTTCGTAAATTATCTGATCTACTTCAAAAAAAAAATTGATGGTTGTAGCATAGTTATTTTTTTGCTACACAACTACAATCAAGGTTTGATTTCTCTATATAGAGTTGTTCAGTAGCAACTAGTTCATTTTGTAAAGATGGAAAATTTGGACAAAGAAGCTCCACATGAAAATATAAAACAAACGCACATCATAGGTAAGATTAGGATTAGTAGCACTACACACCACTTTCTTGGTGATGGTCTATGGTTTATGGTCTATGACTATAAGACGAAGTGTGACCTTATTTGTACATGAATCTTTCTATCTACACATAAGAAGACACAATTACCAACCTTGTATTGGTGTGGGAAAATATTTTCACCATGGTGTTGCTTGTATTTGGTGTTATTTGTCTAAAATATGTAATGGACTTCTTGTTTGATTTGTTGAATCTACTCGATGAATTTGGATTCTTTCTTAGACTTATTTTTTAGTTGAGTTAGATTCTATTGTTGATTTTACAAGGTAAGACACATCAACAAGTTTAAAAAGACATGAAATGAGTTGTGTCAAACAAAATAAAAAACTTTCTTTCCATGTGCATTGATATCTAGAGGTGTACACTCTAATAGGACATGTCATCATTTTCATCAACCACTTATGTTTGGACATGATTCCAAGGATGAAATAATATCGATTTGGTCAACATTACATCCAATACAAACCAAATTTTCTTCCAGGAAGTGCTCAGGAATCTATTATCTCTATTAAAAACTATATACACCACTGCAAAAACATGATCATGACCTAGCCAAAAAATGTGCCATAAAAGGCATCCAGCTTCAGCTAGCAAAATGATTATAAGACCAAACTTTGAGATTACTAGGACAAAGACTTTGTCAGAACCCCATGCTTTGTTCTCCAAATCATGAATGTAGTTGTCTAGATGTGCAAACTCATGAAATTATTTTTCATAAATTTAAACACTGAAATTCTAGTTAGCATATTGCAATTCATCTTTCAATTGAATTTATTAAGGCAATTTAGATTGGTGCCTAGACTTCTTTTAAAAGATCAATTATAGAAATAATGCATTTATATCAATCTCTTTGATCTTGAAAAAATTAAAATCTATAACCCATTCCCAATGTCTTATAAAAAAATTAGAAGCTCGTGATAATTGCATATGGAGACCCCCTAACAAAATTTTGTTACAAAATGGGAAACACCTTATTTATCAAGCAATGCACTTTGGCTCACAAATATATCTTCTCATCGTCAGTAGATGTATCAAAAATATATTCTAAAACTATACCCACAACTATAAGGAACTCCATCTATGCAACCAAGTACTATTCTCAAAGATATTAATTCCTTCATACTATTCTATAAACACCTAGTTTTTTCCAACAACCAATTATACACAGATCATATGATTGTAATCAAAACCTTTACCTATTTATACAATTTGAATGCAATGAAATGCACCTTCAAAATTTATAAGAACTCTGAGGTAGACTAAAAATGGTGTTTGAATTTCCTCATATGATGGTAAAACCATAGTAGCAAAAATCTTTTGGGGGAAAAAGGGCAAACCTAATATATAAGATTTTTTGAGAATATTAGGAAAAAAATGGATTTTTAAAAAACCATAAAAAATTGTTGAACAAGAGATAAAACTTTTTTTTTTGAAATTGCAAGGCATTTCCATAGCATAGAGATATAGAGAGAAAATACAATAAAGAGTTTAACTAATAAATTGTAGAAAATAGATTTTTGTAGTTTATATTCATATTTTTCAAGATTACATTGTATTGCACATCTTTCAAACTCAAAGCATTACTTCACATTGCATAACTAATAACTAGATGTTGATAGATGAAAAAATTTAAACTATAATATATTTTTTGTGATATTGCTATCAGGATTCAACCATGTAGTTTTATGAGTCAAACTCATTGACCCATATTTCATGAGTAGTGGTTCACAAAAACCCACCTCTCATGATAATGAATAGTCCACTTAGCACTCATTACATCTAGGTGATGCTCACAAAGGTGAAGCACTAGACCATCCTAGGAGGTCACCCATCCAAGTACTATTCCAGCTCCAACATGCTTAACCACAAAGTTCTCCCCATGGTTAATCCCACTTAGATTGCAACAGTTATGCAATTACTTCACATTGCATAACTAATAACTAGGAGCAACTTCCAATTGCATTTGTTTGTCATGGCATTCCATGAGACCACATTTGTTTGAGGCATTTTTTCAAACAGTTCGCTACCTTGTCTATGCTACCACAATTTTCATATATGTCTACCAAAGCACTTTATCAAACAATTCGCTGCCTTGTTGCTATGGCTAAAAGCCTAAAATAGGTGCTTTCAAAAAAGCTATGGATGCTTGGAAGAAATCTATGAAAGCATAATAGTAAGAAACAACGTAGACAAGGTAGTGAACTGTTTGAAAAAATGCCTCAAAGAAATGTGGTCTCATGGTGATTGGAATGCCATGACAATTCATAGACAAGGCAATGAAATATGTGAAAAAATTCCTCAAATAAATATGCTCATGGTGATGGAATGCCATGACAATCTATAGCAATTTTCTTATCATGGAATTTCATCACCATGAGACCACATTTGTTTGAGGAATTTTTTCAAATAGCTCACTGCATTGTCTATGCTACCACATTTTTTGTACATGTCTACCAAATCATTTTATCAAACAATTGGTTGCCTTGTTGCTATGGCTAAAATCTCAAAATAGGTGATTTCGAACAAGCTATGGATGCTTGGAAAAAATCTATCAAAGCATAATAGTAAGCAATAGCATAGACAAGGTAGTGAACTGTTTGAAAAAATACCTCAAATAAATGTGGTCTCATGGTGATTGAATTCCATGACAAGCCATAGATAAGGCAATGAACTGTTTGAAAAAATGCCTCAAAGAAATGTGGTCTCATGGTGATGGAATTCCATGACAATCCATATATACTATTATGCTTTGATATATTTTTTCCAAGCATCCATAGCTTGTTCAAAAGAACTTGTTTTATGATTTTAGCCATAGCAACAAGGTAGTGAACTATTTGATAAAATACTTTGGTAGAAATGTATGAAAAATGTGGTAGCATAGACAAGGTAGTGAACTGTTTGAAAAAAGCCTCAAAAAAATGTGGTCTCATGGTGATGGAATGCCATGACAATCCACATTTCTACCTTGCTACTATATGGATTGTCATGGCATTCCATCACCATGATACCACATTTCTTTCAAGCATTTTTTCAAATAGTTCACTACCTTGTCTATGCTACCACATTTTTCATACATGTCTACCAAAGCATTTTATCAAATAGTTCATTGTCTTTTTTTTGTGGCTAAAATCCTAAAATAGGTGCTTTTGAATAAGCTACGGATGCTTGGAAAAAATCTATCAAATCATAATAGTTTAAGCAATAGCATAGACAAGGTAGTGAACTATTTGGTAAAATGCCTCAAATAAATGTGGTCTCATGGTGATGGAATTCCATGACAATCCATATAGTGGCAAGGCAACAATATGGATTGTCATCAAATTCCATCACCATGAGACTACATTTATTTTGGTTTTCTTTTGATGGTACTAAGATTCTAAAGTTACACCTTGATCCTACACTAGCATATGACACTCCTAGAATTACACATTGAGAATACACTAAATATATCACTCCTATAAATAGATATTGAGGTTGCATTAATATACCACTCCTAAAGTCACTTATTAATCCTAACTTTCTATATCATGTTTCTATAGTATCTTCCTTACACCATTTATACTCCTCTTTCCATATCCTTAGTGTATAATGTAGAAAATAGAAACAAAGGAAGCACTAGATCCAATCCACATTCAACATCAAACCTCAATTGTTTCTAAGATTTAGAAGATAATGCATGCATGGAATGAAACAAAGTCACCTTGAACATGGACTCTTGATATGGTTGTTGCCCTCATACTTTTATTGCATAACTTTGATATTGCCTTGACCTTGATCTTGATATGATAGATGAATGTATGTTTGAGTTCTAGATAGAAAATGATATGCAAGATTTAGAAATATGAATGACCTAGGTGGATGCAAAGAAGAAAGGAATACAATGGATTGATTAGATGTAAGCAAAGCATATAAATGTCTTATGAAATGTATTTGATATGGAAGGAAAGGATATGAAAGGCTGGATATGGAAATGAATGGAATGGAAAGGCTATAAAATGATCATTTGTTTCATCATAGAGTGGAATGAATCCCTCTTTGTTATTGGTTATGTTTTTTTTAATCATCATCAGATGGACTGACTTGATACACACACGCAAGAAAGATTCATGCCCCACTCCTCACTCTCCTTCATACACAACAAGGTGTAGATATCCTCAAGCTTCCTCAGAATGTGACAAGAAAAGAAAAGATATAAAAAAATAAGGATAATGATCAAGACAAGAGACAATACTTAAGATAAATAACAAGCTCTCATGCATGCAAAAATGATAATGATAAATATCTAAGATCATGATAATGAAAAATGAAAATGCTAATGCATATGATAAGGATCAATGAGGAAAAAGACAACATGTTGAACATATAACAACCATAATACATTGTGCCAAGAGATATGATCAAGTTTTAGATTGTTTGAAATATTAAGGTAGGTGTATGATTATGAAAGATGTATCCATCAAGACACAATAGTTTGATTCTTTGGTTGATTGTTTTGATTGTGATAAATTACTAAAGATTTGGCTCAAGATATGTTAGATGTTAACTTGATTTAACAATAATCCTTTACTCACGATGTTCATTAAAGCCCAGTGTTTTAGAATTTTAAAGAGTTTATGCTTTATTTAAATGTCTTGCTCATAATAATGATAATGCGATGATAAATAAAAATGTAAATGATAATGATAAACAAGATCTTATTCCTTATTCAAGTTGAAAACCAAAGGAGATATGGATGGATATGGATCAATGATATGGTATGGAGATATAAGATATGGTTTAATGATAGAGCATGGAAGGATACACCCTAGGTGGAGGATGAAGATAGATGGATCAAGATATGGAATTATATGGGTGGAGGGAACCAATGACAAAGGAACCCAAAATGTTTGATCAAAGACAAAGGATGAATAGAGGAACTATGGAGGACTCCAAATATCACATGTCAAAGTAATAACATGCCCCCATGCTAAGAGGTATGACAAAGGATAAGTGTGATAAGTGATAAATAAATTAAATGGATATGGAAGATAAATGGATATGAAAGGATTTACATGAGATGGAGGACAAGTGATATGAAGGATGGAAGACACATATGGTATAAAGCATGCATTAGATACTTGTTCTTGTTATTTTTCCCCAATACTTTATGCAAGATCAAGGGAAGGCGGATGGATAAAGTGGATATCATGGAATATAAATGAAGTAATATGATGGCTAAGTGAAATAGGATAATGTATCGTACAAATAGAAAAGTCTTTCCCCCAAGTGTACAAGCAAGGGTAGATGGATGGATGTGAAAGCTAGTGGATACAAATGGATACATGAAAGCTCATGGAAATGGCAGCTCATGGAGATGGAAGCTAATGAAGGTGTATGGATATGAATGGACCACTTAAGTGTATCTTTGTGGAAGATAGTACCCCATTGACTAAATTTTTATTATAGACCATAAACAACATGTTCTCACTCAAAGACGTTGGTAGGAAAATTGGTAAAGATAATGGAATTGATAGGGGTAGGGAGAAGGGGGTTAAGGATTCAAGAAAAGTATTGGATTAAAGGTATGGAATGAGGGATGAATGTTGAATGGAAGTATAAAATTTATTCATTATGAGGGAATGTGGGAAAGAAAAACATTGGCACACACCTTGAAGGGTGGTGAAAGTTGAAGGATTGAGATGGGGAGGTTGGGATAATAAACTTGGGCATGTAAGGACCCAAAACATCTTTAGAGGATGAGGAAAGACATGATTGGATTATGAGATGGAATATACTTAGATGGGGGATTGGATGATGGTGGAATAATGGATCTTTTGGGTTAGCAAGTTGGGATACCAATTTGGATTTTTCATTTGAATGCATGGATTCTTTTGCTTTCTTTGGAACCTACATTGTTTTGACTTTTGATTTTTCTTTATAACCTTTTAATTTTTTCTTAATTGGATTTTTCATTTTCTTGGAAATGTTTTGATTTTGATTTTGGATTTTTCTTTATTATGGCATGTATTTTTAGTGAGACATGATGATATTTAGGTGTTTGTGGATTCTTGTATTTATACATTTCTTGTTTAGTATCCCAATTTCTTGGAGAGGCCATAGAGGGATTATATGAAAATAGAGTATTTTGAAGTGGAAGGTGTTGGAAGGAATTCAAGGGTATTTTCCTCTGTTGTTCTTGAAATGGCATGTAAGGATATGTATTAGGAACATATGGGCCCAAGATGGATGGAAGGGTTGATCGATAAGGTCCAAGGATAGATGGTAAAGATGATGAAGGAGGTGGAGGTATTGATTTAAAGGGAGGAATTTTGGGTTTGAAAGAGCTACCAACGCCTTGAGGAGGAGGTATGTAGCCAAGGCCATAATAATTTAGATGTTTATTAATATCAAGGTGTTCAAGTAAACATTGCTCATGAATGCCCAACCCTTTTCCTTGATAATTAATCTTTTGAATAATCTTCTTACTGATGGGATACGTGTCGCTTGTGAAGCAAGATGAAAGACCATCTTGAGGGATGTTGGATGTGGAAGACATGTGGTAGTCTAGGAGAAAAACAACTTTTATAAAGGTGGATGAACCAAGCTTATATGTTTGTGCTTCATGAATGGGATCTTGTGAAGGATTAGGATTATCGTTCAATGTGAGGGAAATTCTTATACCTTGGGGGTATTGAGAGGTAATTAATGGAAAGATTTGTTCTTCTGATGTACTAGGATCATGCCATGGAGATGGTATGATAGGATCATTATATGAGGTGGATATGTTAGGATCATCAAATGGGTTGGATATGGTAGGATTATGAGATGGTATAGGATCATGCAATAGATTTGATGGACTAGGATTATGGTATGGAGTTAAGAGACTTGGATCATGAGATGGTATGAGGTCATGAGATGGAATGTAATCATGAGATGGAATGGGATCATGAGAGGGAGTACTTTAATCTTGACATAAAGGGGGATCTATAATGTCATGCTTTGTATCAATGAGGTCAAGTGAGTGAAATGGTTTACTTTGTATAGGTGCTATGAAGGTGGAATAACATTAAATGGATGAGGTGGATAAACATGGGATGGATGAGGTGAAAGTGGGTGGAACTAGAAGACTAGGACTAGAATTTTTTGAAATAGGATTTTGCATTGATTCTTTTATTCCTTTGAGGGTAACTTTTGGTGTTCCTTGGAGGGTGAATTTTGGTTGTCTTTTTATGGCATTATTTGGTGATATTTTGATGGCCCTCTTTGACTTGATGATGGGTTTACTAGGATGTGAAGTGCATGAGATATGGTTATGGATGGGTGTTGGTTGAACATGTAAGACATTTTGGTTTCCCTTGTCAATGGATGAAAAGGATTACATGGAGGATGACATGACTTGGGTATAAGTTTCAATGGTGGCTTGGATGGTGTTTAGAATATCTGGGAATCTAATTACAAGAAACATGATCATGTATTTTATGTGATTGTTAAAGTAGTTGGCAAGGAGAAATTCAAAAAGATCTTGAGGTATTAGATGGAAGATGGAGGATATGTTAGGCTCATCTTGATCCATGGTTTTAGGTAGGTTTATAGTTTTTCTTGCTTGATTAAGATTTAGATCTTGAATACACATTCAAACATGAAAGATCATACACACCTCCAAGCACAAACAAGATCACCAAGTAATGCAAACACTTGTTCTTTTTAAGCCCAAATTGAAAGTGTGATTTTGAGAAGACACTTATTATTTTTAGATCCAAATTGAAATGTGATGTTATAAAAAAGATTAAGATAAAGATATGAGTTGAAAAGTGTGCACTTTTATTTTCTTTAGCTCCAAATTTATGTCCACTTGATCCAATTTTCCCTTTGAAGAGTTTATGTTTCTGCACATTGACAAAACCAACAATAAAGAAAAACCATAACAAGATAATTGATCACTAATATTAGAGGGTTAGATTAAAACCAAAAAAAAAACTCACATATGATAATGACAATAAAACTCCTACAAAGATCAAAAAATAATTTATGATGTAACAAAATAGATGTATATGAAAAATATGCTCATCACTAGATTGTAATTCCAATTTTTTTCACCTTCATATTTTATAACAACCCTTAGTTTGAGTAAACATTGCATTTGAATATCTTCATATGTTTGGAATAGAAAATGCACATAATAGTAGCAGTTTGGAAAACACAGTGGGTTGTGACTTACTTCTCAATTCTTATTGAATGCTAAAGGGTGTAGAGTTCGGGGTGGAGTTGTAGTGTGGGGGATAACATAAAAGTAACCATATGGAGTTGAGGGCTGACTAACTAATTGGATTTTTGCATGTAGAGGGTTATACAAGAGTATGTGGGTTACAATTTTTATAGAATGCAGTGTTTTCCAACATCCAATTATACGTAGAGAGTATAGTCGTAATGAAAATATCTCATTATTTGGACATTAAGAATTTAATGAAAGGTACCTTCAAAATTTATAACAACTCTTACATAGACTAAAGTCTACATTTCAATTTTGTCATATGATGGTAAAAAAAAATTGGATAATTGCATGTTGGAAAACACAATGTGGGATGTCAGTAGATGATTTTATGAAATCTGCACAGATTCCAAACATCTCCTCATTTATTCAATACAATGGAAGTTGACACACTTCTCCCTTCTCCCAATACAAGGGCCATGGTAGAAAATCCTAGCTACCACTCTCTTATTCTTATGTAAAGCATTACCTTTCATATGTTAATTCTAACATTTTTCAAATATTAATATTTAAAATGAAACTGTAATCTTGCATTGCCTTTTGAAGGGCAGCAAGTTGAGGAACATGTGTATTGTGATATTCATGTTTTTTTAATGCTTCAAGCTTATACATTTGTATCTTTTTTCCACTCTAGAAACCAATTCAGTCAATGTATGGTGCTCATTTTTGTGATGTCTATTATCAAAAAGAGAAAGATCATAGGACTTCAGGTCTAGGCAAGATTTCAAATGTGAAAGCCTCTTTTCCAATGGAGACCATGTTGCAATTTATGCTTCAATTCTTGCTATCATTTTTTAACAAATAACATGTTGATACGCTACCTCAGACAATGCATGAATCCACCTTAACAATTCACCTCCTCGCCTATGACTTCCACCAGTAAGAAGACCACTTAGCTGAAAAATATCCCCTTCAAGAGTTATAGTTGGAGATCGCATATCTCTATGACAAAGAATCTCCTTTGCAACATCTAAATTGCTACAAACAAATGCACTACAAAATAAAAATTGCATAGTTGATTCAATTTCATCTTCATATGCAACAAGAGATAGTGTCAGCCTTGTGTTTCCATTGCTCACCAATTTGGTTGTTGATTGTTGAGTTATTGACAAAATGGTATGGGCTTGGATTTTTTTTTTAAAGGGATAGCATTAATCTTCTTTGTAGATGTCCTACTTGAAGTAGTAGCTTTCATGTTTGTTATGTATCTACTACTACATTATACAACCTCCATCCTCCACCAACCTCCAATGCAACTATTTTTGTGGCATCTGTAAATTTTATAAGTTGTGCAAAAACACCTTTGAATTTTTGAGTTATCAAAATGCTTTGCAGTACCATTATAGGTAAATTGAACATTTCCTAATCGAGCCTCGAGGAGCTTGATATCATCCAAGTCAACTTGTGAATTGTGTCAAATTCTTGGAAACACTCATTTTCTAATGTTTCCATGCCCCCTTCTTCATGGGCAACACCTTTCATTGGTGTATTTTTTTTTCTCAAATTCCTATCTTTTAGATTGTAGCTCTCTAGGAACAATGTTAAGCTCCTCTTATTTTGACCATGACAACTTCTTCTTGTCTTTTAACACCCTTTCTAATTGATTAATTTTAGTCTTCAGCTTTTTTGCTCCACTTCCAACTATTGCTTTTGCATCTACAAATTGATCATCGATATGTTTTTCCTCATCATTTCTCTCACCTCTTAACACCCCCTACTATTCATTTTCATGATCTTCTAACTTATTTTTCATATCTTTCACTTCAAGCTTTAGACAAGTTTCTCCCTCACCAGCCCTTAGGACAACAACACCCCTTTCTTGGATAGAGTTTGGAGCTTATTGAATACATTTATGTACCTTTGGAACTCTGTTTAGGCCAATTTTTATAGTGTCTTTATCATTAGACTATGCAGATGTTTCTTTTGACAAGCTCATTAGAGAACTTGTATGCCTTTTCAGATAATACTTTCATGCCTCCACCTAACTGATTCTCTTTTTCAACACTTAGATCTAGTTTTTCCTTTTCCTTATCATCCATTTCCAATTGTATTTGTTCCATGGAATCACTAACTTCAAGAATGCTTGGCTTCATTTTTTCAACTCCACCTATAACATCATCTATCTCTTTCTTTGCTTGCACAAATTCATATGCAATATAAAACATTTCAAGTTAAACCACTTCTACATTTCCATTTTCCCATTGCACATACTAAACATGCTCCTTCCTCAACTTCTCATGAGTAGGAAGAATCTCTTCAATGAGTACATTATCTATCTCATTCACTTTGGTCAAGTTCCTCCCAAGTGTTTTTAGAGCAGATTCCTTTTTCATTACATACTTTCCAGTATGTTCTCTTATTTTTTATTACTGGCATCTCATAAAATTCTCATAACATTTTTTTTTGGGTTTTTATTTGATTTGTTGCAGGCAAAGGGATTAAGTAGATCAGGAATGGCTATGCTTTTCATACCAGTTATGAGAAATAGGACTTAAAAAAGGTTTTGTTAGATAACATATTGTGATTAACTATGCATCATATGCTAAATTTTATATAAGTGATTAATTGATGGTTATTTTTCTTTCTTTAATATAAGCGAATATTGGTTGTAGTTCTTTGAATTACTAAAAGGATCCTATAATTTTGCAATGTACACATTAGAAAATGCAATGTGTTTTCTATACGATTTCAAGTGAGTGTTAAAAAATGATTGTATCTTCAAACTTGCAATTTTCCATACACAAATAGAGTATAGTGAAATGATCTTCTAATTTACAATGCACACCTACACATGTAAATGTATGAATATGTTATGAGAAAAAAGAGGTTGGAAAAACTGTTGGGTTAGAAAACACTATGTTGTTAACATTTTTATAAGAGCAAAAAACACAAAAAATAGAGTAGGAAGAATTTATTCAGTCAATACATTATCTGTCTCATTCACTTTGGTCTACTTATTGTCAAGTATTTTAAGAGCAGATTTTTTTTTCATTTCATACATTCCACTACCTCTGCCTTCAGTTTTGCATGGTCATTTTCCCATTGCACATACAACACTCATTCCTTCCTCAACTTTTCAAGCCTAGGAAGAATCTCTTCAGTCAATACATTATTTCTCATTAACTTTGGGGTGCTTCTTGTCACATTTCATGCATTCTAGTACCTTCTCCCTTCAGTTTTCCATTTCTATTTTCCCCTTGCCTAAAATAATAGAAAGTAGGAAAACATAATGGGTTTTTGGTTGTTTGTTTTTGTATGTTCAAAGCTAAGTGTTGGATATCAAGGGGCTAAGTTGTTGGTTTGGTATGGGTTCTGATACGGGTACGAGTAAGGGTATGATGGTATGAAAATTTTATTTTTCCTTCTAGTTTTTATAACACCTAGTGTTTTCCAATGTCTAATTCTAAGCTCCTTGAAGCTTTAGATAAGTTGCTCCCTCATCAACCCTTAGGACAACAACATCCCTTTCTTGGATAGAGTTTTGAATTTATTGAATACTTTTATGTACCTTTGCAATTTATTTTTTCCCAAATTTGAGAGTGTATTTATGATTACATAATTTATATGTTTCTTTTAACAAGTTATTTGCAAAAATTGTCTACATTTTCAGATAAGACTTTCATGTCTCCACCCAACTGATTCTCTATTTTTGCACTTAGATCTAGTTTTTCATTTTCCTTATCATCTATTTCAAGTGTTTTTAGAGAATATTCCTTTTTCATTCCATACATTCTATTATATGCTCCCTTCAATTTTTCATTGCCATTTGCCCCTTCCTCAAAATAATAGAAGGCAAGATAACACAGTGGGTTTTTGGTTGTTTCTTTCTATACATTCAAAGCTAAGTTTTGGGGATCAAGGGGAGGATTTGCATGTGGGGGATGCATAAAAATAGCTAAATTGAGCCAATGGTTGAGTAAACAATTAGGTTGTTGCATGCAGATTGTTTTACAATAGTAAGTGGGTTGCAGTTTTTATAACACCCAATGTTTGCCAATCTATAGTTTTAGAAAACAATATTAATGTAACTAAGAACTTTTTTTTATAGATACATTGCGATATTTATTTATTTATAGTAGTGGATGAAGTAGTAGTTGGAGAATTTTTTTCTACATGCCCGCAATGCTATTTGTTATTGACATTTTTTTCCTTTATTGACAGTAGAACTCAAGATGTTGAACTCAAGGATTCACATTGGCCAACTTCCCAGTGAGTCTGAGCAAAAAAATAATGGTCCATTCATGATAGATGGGATATATTCCATTTTCAAGTTCAATTGTCATACTATCGAGAATGCAATCAACAAGATCGACAAATTTCTAATGTTGATGGATCCTGTACTCTCATATTTTAGGGCTGACATAGCATGTTATTTCCTCTCCAACTCTATGGACCTATTGAGAATTTGAACTCTACTCTACATTCAGTGTGTAAATTATGTGTGGAATTATGTGGTCAATACAACACAGCTAGATGAAGCACTGGAAAGGTATGATGTTGATGAGGGTATTTACCCCCTTGATGGAATCTTTATAGGTTCCTTGCTTCAATAATCCTTAGATGTGAGGTGTGTAAGAGAAAATTTTACCAGCATCCTCCACAATGATGGTCCTAGTTTTTTAACCATCCAATGGAATTGTATGGTCATTTATTCATGCCACGTGTCAAACAAGATATATAGTTGGTGTTTCATGCCCTTCGCACAGTAATAGACCACCTCATGACAATGCCAATAAGAGATCAAATTCTTATTCAAAATCTTGGCTTAGGATGCCCCCACTGTTTGGATGAGACCAAAAATAAAAAATAGAGAATCTAATTAGGATCCATCAAATTTTTGCTTATACTAATATTCAAAGAAAGATTACAACTTGGAATTGTATGTTCTATTACTATTTTGGTATTGAAGAGGTTGTCCCCTACAAGATGATTTTGATACTTGTTGGAATATTTTTTAATATTAGCATAATTGCATCTATATCTAAGTGTCCTGTTGTCTTTATTTTCATTGTCACAAAATTCTCATAACAATTCACCATTTTGAATTAATGAAATCTTTGTGGGGTTTGATCATCATTAAAAATATATTGTTGTTCAATTGTTTGAAGATAAAGGACCCAAGGTGCATAGAACAACAACTCCTCTATTTTTTGTGTTTTTCACTTTTATGAAAATGTTAACAACAGTTTTTTTGACCTCCTCTTTCTCATAACATACTCATGTGTTTACATGTGTAGGTGTGCATTTTAAATTTGAAGATCATTTCATTATACTCTGTTTGTGTATGGAAAATTGCAAGTTTGAAGACACACGATGGTTTTATAATAGTCACTTGAAATGGTACAAAAAACACACTACATTTTCTAACGTGTATGTTGCAAAATTATAGGATCCTTTTAGTAATTCAAATAACTACAATCAATATTCACTTATATCAAAGAAAGAAAAATAGCCATCAATTAATCACTTATGTAAAATTTGGCATATGGTGCATAATTAATCACAGTGTGTTATCTAAAAAATCCCTTTTTCAGTCCTATTTCTCATAACCAGTATGAAAATCATAGCCATTCTTGATCTACTTAATCCCTTCACCTGCAACAAATCAGACAAAAACCCAAAAAAAATTGCTATGAGAATTCTATGAGATGCTAGTAATAAAAAATAAGAGGACGCACTAGAAAGTATGTAATGAAAAAGGAATATGCTCTAAAAAAACTTGGTAAGAACCTAACCAAAGTGAATGAGATAGATAATGTATTGTCTAAAAATATTCTTTCTGCTCATGAGAAGTTAAGGAAGGATCATGTGTAGTATGTGTAATGGGAAAATGGCAATGCATAAGTGGACTAACTTGAAAGGTTTTGTATTGCATGTGAATTAGTGCAAGCAAAGAAAGAGAGATATGATGCTATAAGTGGAGTTGAAAAAATGAAGCCAAGCATTCTTGAAGTTAGCAATTCCATGAAACAAATACAATTGAAAATGGATGATAAGGAAAAGGAAAAATCAGATCTAAGTGCAGAAAAAGAGAATCAGTTGGGTGGAGGCATGAAAGTCTTATCTGAAAAGGTAGACATGTTCTATAATGAGCTTGTCAAAAGAAATATCTGCATAGTATAATCATAAAGAAACTATAAAAATTGACCTAAAAACAACTGCAAAGGTACATAAAAGTATTCAAGAAATTCCAAACTCTATCCAAGAAAGGGATGTTCTTTTCCTAAGGGATGATGAGGGAGAAACTTATCTAAAGCTTGAAATAAAATATATGAAAAGGAATAGAAGGGGGTGTTAAGAGGTAAGAGCAGAGTTAATGAGGGAAAACATACCGATGATCAATTTTTAGATGCAAAACCAATAGTTGGAAGTGTTGAAAGTGGAGTAAAACAACTGAAGACTAAAATTAACCAATTAGAAGAGGAATTAAAAGACAAGAAGAAGTTATCATGGTCAAAAGAAGAGGAGATTAACATTGTTCAGAGAGAGCTACAATCTAAAAGATAGGAAGTTGAAAAAACAAAGATAGTAATGGAAGGTGTTGCCCATGAAGAAGGGTACATGGAAACATTAGAAAATGAGTGTTTCCAAGAATTTGATGTAGTTCACAAGTTGAAGGATGATATTAGGCTCCTCAAGGCTCAATTAGGAAATTTTTAATTTACATATAATGATCTTACAAAGCATTTTGATAGATCAAAATTCAAAGGTGTTTTTGTACAACTTAAAAGTTAAAGACGCCATAAAAATAGTTGCATTAGAGGCTGGTGGAGGAGTGAATTTGTGTAAAGTGGTAGTGGATACAAAACAAATAGTAAAGCTACTACTTTGAATAGGAAGTCTACAAAGAAGAGTAATGATTATCCCTTTAAACAAAATCCAAGCCCATATCATTTCGTCAACAACTCAATAATCAACAACTAAATTGGTGAGAAATGGAAATGCAAGGCTGGCACTATCTCTTATTGCATATGAAGATGAAATTGGAGCAACTATGCAATTTATATTTTTTTAGTGCATTTTTTATAGCAATTCAAATGTTGCAAAAGAGATTCCTTGTTATAAAGATATGTGATCTCCAACTTTAGCTCTTGAAGGGGACATTTTTCAGCCAAATGGTCTTCTTACTGGTGGAAGTCATGGGCCAGGAGGTGAATTGTTAAGGTGGATTCTTGCATTTTTTGAGGTAGATTCTCAGTGTTTCATTCATCAAAACATGCTAGCAAGAATTGAAGCAAAAATTGCAACATGGGTACCATTAGAAAAGAGGCTTTCACATTTAAAATCTTGCCTAGACCTGAAGTCCTATGATCTCTCTTTTTGAAAATAGACGTCACAAAAATGAGCACCTTATATTGACTGAATTGGTTACTAGAGTGGAGAAAAAGATACAAATATGAAAGCTCGAAGTGTTAACAAAATATGAACATCACACTACATGTGTTCCTCAACTTGCTACCCTTCAAAAGGAAATGCAAGATTATAGTTTCATTTTAAATATTAATATTTGCAAAATGTTGGAATTAGCATATGAAAGGTAATGCTTTACATAAGAATAAGAGAGTAGAAGTTGGGATTTTCTACCATGGATCTTGTACTGGGAGAAGGGAGAAGTTAGTCAACTTCCATTGTATTGAATAAATGAGGAGACATTTGGAATTTGTGTAGGTTTCATAAAATCATCTACTAACATCCCGCACTGTGTTTTCCAACCTATAATTATTCAGCGCTTTTTTTACCATCATATGATGAAACTGAAATGCAAGCTTTAGTCTATAGAAGAGTTGTTATAAGTTTTGAAGGTTTCTTTCATTAAATTCTTAATTTCCAAATAATAAAATATTTTCATTACAACCATACTCTCTACATATAATTGGATGTTGGAAAACATTGTGCTGTAAAACCTGCAACCTGCATACTCTTGTATAACCCTCTACATGCAACAACCCAATTATTTATTCAACCCTCAGATCCATCTAGTTACTTTTATGTTATCCCCCACACTAAAAATCCACCCTGAACTCTACACCCTTGAGCTTCAATAAGAATTGAGAAGTAAGTCACAACTCACTACATTTTCCAATCTGTAACTATTTTGTTCATTTTATATTCCAATCATATGAAGATATTCAAATGCAATGTTTACTCAAACTAAGGGTTGTTATAAAGTATGGAGGTGAACTTCAATACATTTTTTATTTACAATCTATAGAACAGAAAGTGTGCATTGAACAAGAATTGAGAAGTGAGTCACAACCCACTATGTTTTCCAACCTGCAACTATTTTGTGCATTTTTTGTTCCAAACATATGAAGATATTGAAATGCAATGTTTACTCAAACTAAGGGTTGTTATAAAATATAAAGGTGAACTAAAATACATTGTTTTTTTACAGTCTATAAAACAAAAAGTGCCCATTGAACAAGAATTGAGAAGTGAGTCACAACCCACTTTTTTTTCCAACCTCCAACTATTTTATGCATTTTTTGCTCCAATCATATGAAGATATTGAAATTCTATGTTTACTCAAACAAAGATTTGTTATAAAATATGAAGGTGAACTTCAAAACATTGTTACAGGCTACAAAATATAAAGTGTTCATTGAACAAGAGTTGAGAAGTCACAACCCCTGTGTTTTCCAACCTGTAACTATTATCTGCATTTTTTATTCCAAACATATGAAGATATTGAAATTCAATGTTTACTCAAACTAAGGGTTGTTATAAAATATGAAGGTGAACTTCAATACATTGTTTTGTTACAGTCTATAAAATAGAAAGTGCTCATTGAACAAGAATTGAGAAGTGAGTCATAACCCATTGTGTTTTCCAATTTGCAACTATTTTGTAAATTTTTTGTTTCAATCATACGAAGACATTGAAATGAAATGTTTACTCAAACTAAGAGTTGTTATAAAATATGGAGGTGAACTTCCATACATTATTTGGTTATAGTCTATAGAATAAAAAGTGCTCATTGAAGAAGAATTGAGAAGTGAGTCACAACCCACTATGTTTTCCAACCTACAACTATTTTGTGCATTTTTTATTCCAAATTGTAGACACTTAAAAATTCCTAATTGATACTATACATATGATTATAATTAACTAACACCATTTCCTCCTAAATCACTTCAAACTAACCAATTAATTAAATAATCGGTATTATTTAGTTAAATTCATCAACTTTTGCTATCAATCAAATAATTAAGTTTATTAGATTAATTCACCTTCTTCTGACTAATGTTCATCCTATTTAATTAAATCAAATCATTTAGTTAAATCCTCCTAAATTTCTCTCATTTTATTAAATAAATCAAATTATTTAAATCAAATGTCATAAATCCCCTAACCCACTTGAGTTGATTAATTATGAATCAATTTTAACTCTAATTGCTCTCTAATTATCATTACCCATTTCTCTAGCTTTTAACTCCCCTAAAGTTAAATCAACCCATGGTCAACTAACCAAGTTGCACATTAAATTTGTTTCTTTTAATTATCTAATTTCCCAATTTATCCTCACAATGGCATATTTCTAAGAATATTCGTCCCAACCATCCCATCATTCAATTTCCCTCCAAAAGGCTCTTACACACTCATAAATACCTCTTACAAAGGAATTTACTCCCTCTTACATTCCATCTTGTCTCTTACAAATAATTCACTCCTCTTACATCCTCAACAACATTCTCTTACATCTTCAATCATATTCTTTTAATCCTCTTACATCCTCTTTACTCACACATTCCCCAAAATGTGCTCAAGCTTCAACCATTAGCCTTGTGAAAAGTATCACAATCCTATTGGTTCCCATTTTAATCCCACATTCACCAATTTCACTCTTTCTTCAACCCTTCACTCCTATAAGTAGAAGCCTCTTCTATTTGAAATGGATCCACAACTTGAATCATTCTTACTATAGGTGTTTTCATTCATAGCACTCACTCTTCTCATATCATTTTTATCTTTTTTTCATCATCACTTAGCATCAATCTCACACTTGGAATCATCTACATTATTGGAGCTTATCAAAAGGATTGGGAAATGGTTTCTTTCCACATCAAAGGAGCACCTATCCCCTTATGGGATGGAGGTTTGGTTGATTTAGTTGATTACATGTTATCATTTGCTTTGTTTCATGCTTTCATTTCATGTTTTCATCTTTGTTTAACCAAGAATCTCATAGGGAATGCTTTGTTTGTGTTTCTAACATGACTAACCATTGTTTGTTTGTCTTTTGTTAATAAATTATAGATGAGGCATTCATATTTTAGCACTAGAAGGAGGGCTAACCCTTTTAAATTTAATAATTTGGCTTGAAATTGATCATTTTTTTGCTACAAGAAGGCAATGCCACCCTTGGTCCATAAAGCACCACCTTTGCATATAGTGTTGCCTTTGCTTGCATGAAGAGCATCGTGTTTTTTTATAGCGTCACCTTCATCATGTCACATCATAGTCGCAACCCTCTATCACGTTGCCTTTGCAAGAGTGTTGCCTCTATTTTCTCGACCATTTTGATGAAATTCTACTTTCTAATAGACCGCCACTTCTTTTTTTGTGTTTCCTTTATTTCTACTGTGTCACCTTTGTGCTCTCTATCTACTACAAAGAGCTACCTTTCCATTTCACCAGAGCACTACTTTCATTTTCAATATCACCTTTGTTGCAAATACAACACCGCCTCTATTACCTAGTGTCGCCTTTGCATATTGAGGAGGAAAACCAATTTGAAGAACCAAAAGCATTTTTTAATGCTCTTTATAATAGCTTAGGCTTTCCAATTTTGCTTTTCATTTTCTGGTTTAGGACCAACTAGCTCATTACTTTGGGCTTAAAATTAACCATCTACTTAAGATTTTCAAGTTGAACTAAAATTAAACATTAGAAATTTACTAAACATTGCTATGTGGGATAAAATTGAACAAGGAAAACTCACACTTAATTTTTGGTTCTTAAAATGAACTCACCTTTACTTTGAGGATTAAAAGAACTTGTGCCTTCTTTGTTTTGTGGTTTGCAACTTTTCTAAGGAGTGTATGCTCTTCTCTCACACCATTTGTAAATCTTGAGAATCAAAAACATCTTGTGACATTTGTATAACCACCCACATGTTCCAATTTGGATCTAAAATGAACCCCATGCTAGTGTGAGGAAGAGGCAATTGTGTACATATGCTCTCTCCTTGCACTTCGTGTGATCTAGGAGATCAAAAATAAATGTACTTCCTTGCTTTTGTATATCTTTAGAGGGCATGCCACCTTGCTTCAAAAGGTGGGAATGACCCAAGCAATACCAAGCTCTTTCAAATCTCTATATAAAAAATGTATTTGTGATGAAATTCATAAACAACAGGTGCAGATGTGTCATACCGGCAAGTGTCACCTTTAATATCCATGTGATATGTTAAAATCTCTTCTTAGGAAGAGACTGGGATGCCTCCTCATTGAAATAATCTTGAGCTAATATTGTCACATGTATCACCACCTTCAACTAAAACCCTTACAACAAACCAATTGTTTAGTGACCAAAAACCTTTATGCTTGTTGGTGCAGGAATGGTCGTTCCAAAGCCACCCCACCTTTTAGTATTCAAAGTTGAAATAGGAAAATCCTTAAGATCTTTGGGTCTTTATGATTTGAGATTTGGTGGTCTTGAGAAGTGTGTGCCATGGAGGGGAGCCAGTGTTTCCAAATCTCTAGATGTTTTCTTTGTCTTTATGTTTGGTGAAATCTGAGTGGGGACTCAATAAGTAGTGTCTTTGCAACCTAGGATTGTGCATTTCAGTTAAACACATTGCTTGGATCTCAAACATTAAAACAAACATTTAACAAATCATCCAAATTTCAAACCCTTTAGAAAGATGGAAATCCTTGAAGAGTCCAATTATTACTGCTTGTCCCTAGGTATTTTATCTTTAGAGGCTTCCAAATACTTGGGCCCATATCTCAATTTTCTCTCTTCAAAGTCAACCTAGGGAAACTATGGCCTTGACTCTTTGATTTTCACATAATGGTCTTTGTGGAATGAAAATGAGCTAAGACATAGACATTTATTTTGGAATTTAAATAAAATTAGTTGATGTGGTAAAAATAATCCATTTAATGAAGATTAAAAGACAATTGAACCCCACGCATGTGCTTGCCTTCATTATTTCTCACAAAGTTGAAATTCCAAAATGAAGTTCCACTTATCACCACTTCAAACTTAGGCATCTTAGTCCAAAATCTATCAAAAAACACCTTTTAGCACTTCACCAAAATAGGGAGAGGTTGGTGTTGATGGTGTTTTTATGCACTTCACAACACAGGTAATGCGTAGGTGCATCACCTCTCTTGAAATACAATTTTCCACAATCAGATTATAGAACACTATCCCAAGGTCTCTCGGATGTCAGGTCTTGACATTGCTTGGAATATTTCAATCGTTTATGTGATTTGTTGGAATCACAAGGCGGCCTTACATGGTTGAAGTTGTAGGGGAATTGAGTCAATAAATGGAGTTCTAAAGGTCTGGAATTGATATGCTTTGCTGCAGGCTCAAACAACAGTCTTAGACTCCATCATTTCATTGGATTTGGCTTTATAATGTGCAACGAACCTTGGCACAAGTTGATTCTAAAAAAAAAGGAAAAAAGAAAGGGCGAGGAAGAAAGATGTTTCCTGGACCTACAACTACCAATGAATAGTGATCATGGAGGTTCCTGCTGTGGACAGTTTCCTTAAACGGGATTTCACTTAACCAGAATTCTCACAATATCATGAAATCAGTGCTATCTTCTAGGGACTGCAGATGTTCATCATTCATTCATTATGGAAACATGAACAAAGATAAATTTTAATGAGCAACAATGGAATTGAAGTCCAAACTAACTTTGCACAGTCACCTACCTTTAGCAAATGACCAAAAGTATGGACAAGGAAAGTATACACACAATAAACTATCTCCAAAACCAGAGAAAACATACTAAATCTACCAAGTTTAAACTGAAGATGCTAGAACAGCAAAATAACTTAAAGCAAAGCTATAACTAAAAGGGAGAGGAATCATGAAACATATTGAGAAACCCAGAAAATACACCAAAATTGACTGTATTTGCTATTTATAATTTCTTCAGCATGCCTTTACAACAACTCCACTCTCTTAAAATGAGAGGAGAAGAGCCCTAT
Source organism: Sequoiadendron giganteum (assembly GCA_007115665.2). Classification (NCBI taxonomy): domain Eukaryota; kingdom Viridiplantae; phylum Streptophyta; class Pinopsida; order Cupressales; family Cupressaceae; genus Sequoiadendron; species Sequoiadendron giganteum. Next base: position 41,733,106 of record CM021110.1, read on the forward strand.
TTATAGTTTTCAATAAACAAAATGAGTGGCCAAGATTCGATTCTATTATATGGCCAAGATTCATTTTACATTAGGGTTTCACCTACCCCCAAATATATTACATTTATAAATACCTTCTTGTCTCTTCCCTATTTCGTCATCTAGTGACAGCACTGTAGCAAATTTGTCTTTTAGCCATTTGCTCTTTGTTGTAGCTATTCTTCAAGGAACTATTCGTCAATGACCGGGTTGCCCTCTCAATTCTTCAACGTGGCATACTCCATGAAACTCAGGATCAGGGACTGAAGCTTATCTACCTCCAAGATGTCAGACTTCAAGATCTGGTAACTCCACTCCTGGGAATTGCTGCCAAGCTTCTCCCAGTCTACCTTATACTTAGCATCGTTCTCTTTGCAAATTTATGATTGCATGAAGGCTCGGGCCGTAAAACACAGGAACTCAGTGGTGATTTCGGCGGATATCCCCTCTTCCATAATCTTCAAGAAGTGGGGCTTGATGTTTTCGGGATTGATCTCGATCGCGGGCACTTCGTATCCCGTCATCAGTTTGAGGTACTGAGTACACTCCTCCCTGGACTCCCTTGCCCATTCAATGTTAGGCGCTATCCGTTCCAAAATCTACTCCAGCCTTCTCTTTCAGTGGTTATAATCTCATTTCCAGGTATCCACCAACCAGTGGTCGTCGTCCTTGAAGGCGAGGTCCTTCTCCCAGATATCACTCGGTAGCGCGAGAATGGCCTCAATCTTCGAGTAGGCTGCATCGTACTTCTTAGGAAACTTCTCACATATCTGCCTCGTGTCCTCGAGAGTTTTTTGAACCTCTAGGAACCTATTGGTTGCCCGAGCGGCCACGCTGATACCTGTGTTCCCTATGTCCAAAACTTGTTGGAACCAATTTTTTGTAGTTTTGTCCAAGTTTCGTCTCTTTTCTAGTTTGTCAATTTTTTCTCTAGATAGCAACTAAGGCGGGGCCGATGATGTTGTCGACTGATCATCTGGAGATGACCACTATTGAATATAAGTTGTCAAATCAGCCACCTGCTCCTTTAATTCCTCTTTGAAGATCTTATCATGTTGGATAAGATGCACTACTGTGGCGACCGACTCCTGGAGATGCTCAACCTTCTGCTCCCTTGTGGCCACTCCCAGGTCGATGGTGGAGACGTTGTAAGTTATGCCTTGTTCCCCAACCATCGGCATTGCTAGTTGCATTGCTCTTGATCCTAAGCCATCCATGGCTATCTTCGATCTAACCCTCGACTTCTTGTCTTTTCTGGTGCTCACCCGTGCTCTGGCCATGATGGCTTCTAGCCTTGCCTTGGGATCCTTTGATGTGGGAGTCTTTTGCTTGAGTTGCCTTTGCATCCAATCAGGCATTTGAGGTTCTTCCCTCGGTGATATACTTTGAGTCGCGTTGTCCTCCTTCTCGAGTTCGACAGTTCTGACAACAAGATCCTTCTCATTTACTCCCGTATCTTCCTTTCCTTCATCAGAAACTTGCTCGAATGTCTCATGTTTAGCGGGGGACTTAGTACGTTGCTGCTCCTTGGGTGAATCTTTCTTTTCAGTATCCTCTTCCGCGTTTAGAGTATCTTGGTGCTTCTCAGGGCTCTCTGTCTATTTACTCTCTTGGAGGAAAGCTTCCTCACCATGCTTCGGAGTCTTGCCATGTTCTTCGGTTGGAGACTTGTTACCTTCTATCTCCGGAGCAGCAGTCTCATCTTTCTGTGCAAGCCGATCCTTAGCCTCCTTGTCCTCAATCTCCTTGAGTTGTTTGCCCCACTCTGCATTGATCTCAGGATCATTTGACTCTCAGATCAATTATGTGTCAAGGTCCTCACTGGACTCATTGGACTCACTGCCCTCACTTGAAGATTCATAGGCCACCTTATCAATTTTTCGACGCTCGAACAAGGGGTGTTTGTGATATTCAAACTCTTCATCTTCCGATGCCCTCTCAGCCTCAAGCTACTATCATTCACGCTCGTCTGATATCTACATGGTTGCCTTCATCTTTGGTGATTCAGTAGAGGGGGATACCGTTGGAGTGGAGGCCATAGCCTGAGCTATCGCAGCCTGGACTATTGGATTGGTGAGCATCCCCGAAAGCTCAGAAGGCACATTCTGCATATACTTCACAAAAGATTCTAGAAGGCTTGGGGCTAGCGTTGTGGCAGTGGAAACAGAAGGAAGGGAAGAAGACATGGAGGGAGAGGTCATTGGCGAGGTGGCGGCGGATGATGAATCCATGGGAATGACCTGTGATATTGGAGGAGACTGAGCAAGATGGACAGAGATATCCACCACAGGTGGGGAGGAAGCAGAAGCTGGAATTAAGGCAAGCGGGGTGGCGGCGGTGATTATAATGGGTGGAGATCCAAACGAGCTAGATCTTTTGCTCATGATCCCAAGGGGCGAACCCTTAGGCATCACCGTTGTCCCTGTGTCTCCTGTTGTTTTTCTTTTATTCTTAGAGGGCTCCGGCTCGAAAGACTTACGGGCATAGACTTTTGGTTTGGGCAGTTGTTGGATAGCCTCTTTTCTTTTCTTAGTCTTCAAAGGTGGTGGGGTTTTAGATGTCTCCCCAGTTGTAGCAGCGGCTTCCCCACCCTCGGAGCCACTTGGCTCACTCACGTGCTCACTTGCAAGCTCGGTGTATGTCAAGACGACCCCTTGTTGTTTCAATTGGGCCACCTTCTCGTCGATCCATGCTCTCGTTCGGGCTTCAACAGACCTGATGAGCACACCAATATCATTAAGCTCTGGTGTATCCCAGTTGATAGCGGGCAACAGTAGGTTGGAAACTATATCGTAAACTGGATCCATAATTGCTTCCTCATCCTCCTCTAGCTCATCAGGAACGGGGCATAAGTTCACCCTTCGTACATGGATGACATTCATGCGCATATAATATCGCAACTGTACCTCAAGATCATCCCTGCAGTTGGCCCAGAAGTCCTCAATGTTGTGGAGGTGGGCATATCCGTGCCCCAGTGCTTTTCTGACATGGCCATAGGGATCCATCTGTGGCCTTGCTGTATATTGTTCAAAATTATATTCTGCCAACTTCCTTTATGAATATCCTATGCACTGGGAAGTGTGGACCTTATACATCCCCTGTCCAAGGTTCATGGGGTAGACAGGGTCTGCCAGATGCTTCTCACTCAAGACACTGTGAATGTGTCGCAGCTGCCGAGTCAGCTCCAAGAGAACGATCTGGTCATTTGGGTACTAAGGTAGCTTGTTTGGTTTATCTGAGAAGCCTTCGGCACGGATGTAGGTGAACCTTGGGAACTAGATGTACCAGAAGGCATATTGTCTGAGGAGGACCCTGGCACTGTGGGACGTCCTTCTATGAAAATCTCCTCCCACTGACCGGATTACATGGGCAATGAACACGTCATTCACCCTGCAGTAGTTTGTTTTGAAATTCCTAAACTGCAGCTAAGGGTACTTGTCATATGGTTTGAGCTCTGGCCCTGATGGATCATTTGGCATCACTGTCAAACCTTGATAATGTCGCCAATTGGTGAGGGAATACACCAAGTAAGAGGTCATGAAGAATTTGTTAGTTTTCTTCACAGTGGTAAACTGCTCGTGGAAACAGTCGCTGATTATCTCGCCCCAATAAAAGGCGGTACCCTTACCCCGGAGGATCTGTTCTATGAAATAGAACATCCATTCTTGAAAGAAAACCGCACCAGGAAGGCCCCTAACTCAGCTGAGCAGCGTTACCAGATCATGGTAGTCTTCATGGAAGTCACTGCGGTAGAGCTCCTGATGGAGCTTCCCAGCACTAGCCCGTTTGTCCTTCAACCAGCATTGGTTGATGAGCCTTTTACAATCCAACGGGTCCTGTTCCCACACCTCCTGACATTCTTCCAAGGTGGGGACCTCCATGCTCTCAAAGGCTGGAATGTGGAAGGTGTTTGTAATGCCTGACGAAGACATATCTACAAGGACATTCCCCTCATGATCCATAATTGTTCTGGTATCAGACTGGTATGTCTCAACACATGCCATCACTAGTTCCGGGGCCACTAGGGTCGGTGGGAAACCTGCAGCTTTAGCCAGTCCACTGCTCTTTATCAACTTGGCATTCACAATTTTCGGGTTCATTCTAACCCTCTGCATAAATTCATCAACATCGACCTATCTGATGTTGGTATCTGAAACATCCCTCCAAAGGGTAGTGACCCTGGACTAGATAGGGACCCCTTGGAACTTGTACTTCATCAGTTCCTTGTCTTCCTTGCCCCTTGGTGGCTTAGCTATTCCTTTTCCTTTTCTAGAAGCACCAAAAGTCTCTGGGCCGGATTCCATAAATCCTGCACAACATACGAGAATCAGTAACAACGAACTTGACAAAATGGCTAACAACAAATACCTACATGTCAAGATTAGTTCGGCAATCACAATTCATACTTAACAATCACAGAGGCAAGATATTTCATCGTTAGAGGACAATGCAAACAATCCAGAGTTCCTGGGTCAGAAATCCCTTGGCAAAATGCCGCTTGAAAGGGAAAAATGAGAATGGAATTCCCATATGCACTTCCCAAAGTTGGATTTGAAGATTTGAAGTTGGAAATGGAAGAAGACCAAATTTAAGCAAGTGGGTCGAAATCTATTTTGGATTTGGAGGTCATTTGATGCCCCATTTGGAGTTTCGAGCATCATCTGCAGGGAAGCCATTGGAAACAGCGCAAAGGAGATGGAATTTCGGGCGACGGAATCTGGGTCTCGGATTGCCGTCACCGGGAAGCAGCTATGGGTCGATCGTGTGAAATGACGGAACAACAGAGGAAATCCGGTGAAGGAAACCCGAGAGGAAGCTTTCAGGCGCGGCCAGAGGGTTCAAAACAATCGGATGGCGAATGGAGAACCAAGACCTGGAGGTCGGGAAGACACTCGGAGCTCGCCGTTTGGAACGGTGGAGGAGGAACGGGATTCCGAGAAGGGAATTCCAATGACCAGAATCTGGAAGAAGATCAGAGGGAAATGAAACCAAGGTTTCGGGCCTTAGCGGATAGTGGACCGGGGTCTCGGATCCGGGAAGACGTTAGGACGGGGCCATTTGGAATGGCGAGAACACTACGAAATCCCAGGAAAGGAATCCCGGGGGCAAAAGTCTGAGGGAAAGAAAATGGTAAGGGTTTCGACCGAGAGGTGAAATATTTTGCTGGCCCGGAAACGAAGTGCGGGAAGCCGCAAGGCAGACGCTGTTTGAAACGGCGAGATGAGGATAGAATTCCAGGAATAGAATCCCGAGAACCGAATTCCGGGGACGGATTTGAAGAAAATTGTGAAGTTTGATTTTAGACGGAAATGGAGGGTCCAGGATCCGAGGGTTGGGAAGACGCTCGGATGGGGCCGTTTGAAATGGCGGAGACACAATGGAATCCCGAGAAGGGAATTCGGGAGGTGGGAATCCGAAAGGAGGGAAAAGGTCAAAAATTCGAAGGAAGATGGCGGTACGGACGGCCGCAGGAAGACCTGGGCCTGGAAGACACCAGTGCCATTTCGAAGAACAGCCACAGCGCGGGAAGGTTCTGAATCAATTTTTGGGCGATTTAACGGCGGATTTTTCGATTCTAAGATATGGGTTATGCGCGCAGGGGGAAAATCTACTTAGTTCATGTTTCATTTTACATTTTACCCTCGAGAAAATAAAAAAATTCACAAAACAAAAGCTAGGGCGCGCAGATGGAAAACCTACCTCGAAAATCCGAAGAATAGGCTGCCGAATGCGCGGAGGTCGTCAGGAAAGTACTTCGAAATCCGACAAGAGGAAAGTCAAATTCGTCGGGAGCTCTTCAATCTTTCTCTATCACTCGAGCCTTTGATAATGATGGCTGAAAAAATAGTTTTATAGTAAAAATCAACCATTAATGCAGCAGTAAATCCTTCGTACGGTTGCAGGTTTGGTTGGTGAGCTTCCGGAAAACGCAGAGGCGGCGGGAGGTCCGGGGTCCGGGGTCCGGAAGGTCATCCCAGGACAACCGTTCTAAAATAGCGAAGCCCGAGGGGGAAACCCAGAAAGGGAAATCCGGCGGAGGCAATCCGAAAGAGGAAATCGAGAAAGGGAAACCCAAAAGGGGAAACCCGGCAGAGGCAATCCGAAAGAGGAAATCCGGAAAGGGAAACCCGAAAGGGGAAACTCGAAAATTGCCACAAATGCCAGAATTTCGACGAGGAAAACCCGGAAAGCCTGAGACTTAAAATATGGCATTGGGGAACATGCTACCCCCTATTTCGGGGCACAAAAATGGGGTACGCAAAACGAGGTGAGACAAAAGGAACCAAAAAAGGAAAGAGGGAAAAGAGGGTCCCCATTCCAAACGGGGCGTGTGTGCAAAAGGCACAACAGTTGGTATACAACTTCTATAAGCGTTCCTAAAGGAACAATCCAAATTTGTATGTATTCTTTTGGAGTCAAAATCTTGGTCTTTTCATTATCTTGAACTCATCTAAATCATTAGGTCTATAAGTTTTGAAAAAATTGGAGGTATAGCATGTTCTTCAACACCTTGGTCTTGTAAACAAAGTCTTTCTAGGTTCATCTAGGATCAAAATCAACACTTCCATTTATCATAACATTTACCAAAAACCCATCTCACAAGCAACTTTTAGAACTTTGGAAAAATAATCTATGCTAGACTTTTGGCAAATCCTTATATCAAAATCAAAATCATCTTGTTTATCTAGGTGTGTGGTAATGAATCTTTTCTCATGCATTTAGTTAAATTAGCACCCTTTTTTGGACAAGTTCTCCTTAAGATCACATCTAACATCTTGGGACATATAAGTTCATTATCCAAATCAAACCAATCAAAATAAAAAATCTTAAGGTCTAGTATTGATCCAAAGTTCTCAAAAGCTCAAACATCCATACAATTCACCCTTCATTTATCACATCATCATTTGATCCTTGCAAACATCCTAGAAATTTTATTTATACCTAAGGTTTAGATCAACGAAAGGAGTTAAAGGTTCATCCCACGTATTCCTAAAAGTTGATCCTAGTTTTATGGTCCAAACAAGGTCACAACACAATAATATCATGGAGCAAAACAAAGAAACATTAACCTCAAGTGATTTAAGTCAAACACAATTCAACCCTAGGGCATCTATCAACCCTCCCCTTAATCCCTCCCAACTACCTCAAGATCCTCAAGAGGGTGGTTGCCAAGTGGATGATGTCATGAATAAATTCAAGGAGATGTCCAAAGACAAAATACTTGAACTAGTTCAACTCCCAAAACTCACAAACTTGTCAACACATTCATGAGGCTAAATCCCAACCAATACATGTTGGCATTGGCAAAAGAAGGGGCTAAAATCCCTTCCAATTTTGATTTGATCACTATTGTTGAACAACCTTTTTGAAACATACCGTGAAACATACCGCAAACATCATTCACACCTAAATTTCTAGCCATCATCAAACCAATCAATCAACCATCATCATCTCACGCAACAAGTCAACCAATGATAACAAAGGGAAGTTCACTACTCCAAGCCCTTCAAGGGCATCCACTTTTCAACAACTAAAATTTGTAATCCAATACAGTATTAGGTATGCCAAACACCTTCCCACAAGACCCTAAGCAACCCTATGTTACACTCATCTTCCATGATACAAATAATTCATCCACTTTTCATGCTACCCCTGCATATTCCTTTAATACACAAGGCTACAATCCTAACATCTCACAAGGAAAAGTGGATTTATTTGGACAAGTGGGTACTTTCAATGCCTCATCCTCACTTCCACAAAGGAACATGTCACAAATATTCCCACCATTTCCTATCTTGACATCATCATCCACACCAATTCAAGGTATAGGGAAAATCCATTCATTAAACACATCAATCCAAAACCAATCAAATCAAGTCAACCCCCCAAGCACAAATAAAATCAACACATCTATCATACCAAATCCTCCAAACATGCCATTGATATCACAACACCAAGTGAAATTAACCTAAATCTCTTAATTATTCATCACATCATCTACAACACCTCAAACATCCCAAAATCTAGTCTCCCAAGGACTAAGCATATCAACCACACAACCCCTTGTCATCACTCAACAATCACCCCAACAACCTCTCATCACATCTCAAACCATCCCACAAAATGCCCCACCTCCACCTCTAAATCCAAATACAAAAAATCAGTATAGTATCACACTACGAGAAGCACAACAAGATTACCAAAAGGCCTTGCAACAATTCCAAGCACAACAAGATCAAGCACAAGCACAATATTTTCTACAACAACAAGAAGAAGAAGCCACACAATAGGCACAACAACAAGTGCAAGCACAAGCACAAGCTCAAGACCAAGCGTAAGCTCAATACCAAGCATAGTAAGCGCAAGTGCAAGCCTCATTACAACATCAATACTATCGACAAGCCTTACAAAAACATGCACAACAACAAGCGTTGATAGTAAAATAGCAACAAACAACACATCAACAAGCCCAATAGTAGGCGCTATTGGCTCAACAACAACAGCAACAGGTATTGTTGGCACAACAACAACAGGTATTGTTCACACAACAACAACAATAGGCATACCAACAAGCATTGCTCACACAACAAAAATTCTAAAAACCTTTCACAAACACACAGAAAAATGCCTTGAAACTTAACACACAATCCACCTCATCCTTCACCCAACAAACCATACCATCTCAAAACATGCACATTCCACCATCGGATCCAAAAAACAACCTTTCCACACAAGTAAAATTTCTCTCACAACAAATATAGGACATCCAATCCACAAAATTGAAAAAATCATACACCCAATGGGATTTGTGCCCCTATCCGTTTGATAGTAATATTTCTATGGTTCCATTCCCCCTAGGGTTTGAAATACCGAAATTTGATAAATACTGAGGGAAAGGAAATATTGAGGATCACATCAGAGAATTCCACATACATTTTATGGAAGTAACATATGATAATTCCTATCTGATGTGACTCTTCCCCTGAATTTTGGTTGGACTCGCAAGGGAATGGTTCTCTTGGTTGCCTTCTGGAATCAATAAGTTTCAAGAAGTCGTGGACCTATTCATAGAAAATTACTCATTCAACCTTGAAATGGATGTGAGCCTAGAGGAACTATCTGGTCTCAAAAAAGATAAAGGAGAGGCATTTGTGGCATTCTTGCAATGATGGAGATCTAGAGCCACCAAGAGTAAGTGGTCCATTCTAGAAGAACAAAAAATTGGAGCCATTATCTCTAACCTCGAAGGATATTTTTCCTTCCATCTAAAAATTTAGTGCATCACGACATACAACCAACTAATCCCCAAGGCTCTCAACTTTGAAAGATCCATCATAGCACAAGGGTGCACACCCACATATCAAGATAATATACCATCAACAAGCTACAATGATAAACCTCACATGTGGGCTAAGAAAAAAAATGTCACCAATGATGGTGTTGTTGATGCCAAAGTTTTTATTAGTGCCCCAAGTCAAAATACACAACAACAAACATACCCACAACCACAAATCAACACACAAAACACCCCACAAAAAAACCCAACAATCAAATAGTCAAAACCATGAACGCTCAAGGGGGACCACCCCCGAAGAAAAAATATCCACCAAAATAAAAAAATACACCACATTAGGGAACCCATTGAATCTGTCATGCAATATTTAGTACAAGCAAACCTTATCACACTCCCTGTTTATGAAAATTACCAAGAGCCTCAAGTGAAGCCACCATGGTATAATGAGAAGCACCTTTGTGGCTTTCATAAAATAAAGGGACACACAATAGCTAGTTGTATGAGACTCAAAAATCTTATCTGAGATCTCATCGACGATAAGATTATAACCAATTAATAACCAACAGAAAATTAAGATCTCAAGATATACACAAATCTGATGCCGAATCACAATAAAGGGAACAACAATGGTAAAGGAAAGAATTACACCAATGTGAACCATATCTATGACCATGTTGTAGCATCATTGGATAAATGGTTAATAGTTGTCAATATCAAAGGACCTAGAGCAAAGTGTGGAGTCACCACATGTAGTGGTAGAATTTCTATCTCAGGACAATCACCACCCGCCAAATCGAACCCTAGTGGTTATAGTGTCTTGGAACAATTGAAAAAGAACCCACCCAAATATCCATCATGGAGTTGCTTAAAATATCCCCTGCATATAGGGACATCCTAGGGAAAGCATTGGTTGCATCCTCCATTCCCACAAACCTTGATGTAGACCAATTTCAAGCTATGGCGAAAACATATCACTACACCACATCTCCTTACATTTTATAAGCATGATATTCCAACCCAACCATCTCATAACTGTGCACTCCACCTTGAAGTCCCAGTTCATAAAAAAAATTCAAAAGGGTCTTGGTGGATGGGGGTATGGGTTTGAATATTTGTATCATCCAGCTAATAAAGAATCTAGTCTTTTCAAAGGATTCATTGAAAAAGGAAAAGGTATCACCATTAGGGCCTATGATGACCAAGAACGGGTATCCCAAGGCACCATTCAACTCCCTATCCAAGTGGGACCAACAATCATGGAAACCACTTGCTAGGTCCTTGACCTTGAACTCCCCTTCAATATTCTCCTAGGGCGCCCATGGATCCATGGGATGCAATCTGTTGCATCCACATTCCACCAATGTGTAAAATTCCCTTACCAAAATCAAGAAGTCACGATCCATGGTGACCTCGAACCTTTCTATTATTGTAAAAATTTAGATGCCAAATATTACAAGATTCCCCAGTTCCAAAAAATGATGAGGGACCCACATCCCTCTATGTCCACCCATCTACTTTAGCCTCCACTTCTAAGACAAAGACACCCATCATTTAGAGCATCCCAGATGTCAAAGCCATAATCAAATACAATGGTTGTGGAGACTATAACTTGCAGAAAGGTGCATATGTGGTGGGAGAGTTACCTCAATCTCCTAAATATCATGGAAAACCACAACCAAGAAACAACACATCTCAGACATTTACATCATCTCCTACCACCTTTAAAAAGTGGGGGAATTTGAACAAGGAAGTTGTGGATGAATAAGATGTCTCAAGTCTCCTATATCATGATAATCGACCTGCAACCATTCTCCCAATGAATGAGGACAAAAAGGGTCTACAATTAATGTTTGGTTGGGGCTACAAAAAAAATATAATCTTGGGAAAAATAACATCCTATTAGAACCTATCACTCCTAAGAATCACCTCAATAATCTTGGACTCAGATGTACCCCTAAGAAGATAACCATACTTGGCAAAAGTGCTCCTATTAAAATGGTCAAAGATTCCTCGTCGGTACCTGTATCGCTCAATAGTCCCTTTGAGGATCCCATCTCTGACCTACCCATTCTATTTGAGGATTCATCTCTTTTCATGATCACCACCATGTCATTCAAGTTGAGTAACCTAACCACCAAACTAAAGCTCGTTTACCCCCAACTCATTGACTGTGACCAACAAGGACCACCGACCTTAGATACATTCGAAAATGATGAGGCTCTCTCATAATTCATGAGACTAAGGGATAATCTACCATATTCAAATCACAAAGAAGGTTTCCACATTGAGTTGGACACACATTCATACTACGGGGAGATGATTGAATCTCTTGGTCACAAAATAGAAAATCTAAGAGTAATGTCTAGATCTCTAAGTGAAAACTGCATTGTGGCACTTTCTGATCCAAAAATAGTAAAAATAAAGGATGTATCCAATGGTGAAAACCTCTCTAAGGCACCAAAGAATGAGGGATTCACTCTTCCCCTTAGTTCCATCCATAAAGAGAAATCAACAATCTTGGTAGAGAAATGCAACCCGATAAATTTGGGAACCAAGGAGACCCCGCATATCACTTTCTATGCGGTCGAGTCACTTCTAACTGAGGACAAAGAAAATCTAGTAGCATTTGTAAAGGAAAGGAAAGTGAACTTTTCATGGACATATGCCGACATGCCAAGCTTGGATCCAAAATTAGTGGTTCATTATCTAGCGGTCTATCTAGAGGTGAAACCTGTGGGACAAAAATTGAGAAAAATGCATCTGCAAACCACCTTATTGGTCAAACTTGAGCTATAGAAACTCCTTGGCATTGACTTCATCCAACCCATTGATTATCTGGAATGGGTTTCTAACCATGTACTTGTTTCCAAGCCCACTAGGAGCATGTGAATCTGCACCAACTTCAAAGACCTAAATAAAGCATGCCCTAAAGATGATTTCCCCCTCCCCAACATAGATATGATTGTAGATCTGATAGCGGGGCATGAAATTCTATCATTAATAGATGGATTTTTAGGATACAACCAGATTATGATTGTAAAGGATGACCAACATAAAATAGCCTTCACATGTCCATGAGGCACCTACTGTTGGAATATGATGCCATTCGGGTTAAAGAACATTGCAGCTACATACCAAAGGGCTATGACCTTTATCTTTCATGACATGATCCACAAATCTATAGATTATTATGTGGATGACATACTAGCCAAGTCAAGGAAACATCAAGACCATAAATTGACACTAGGCCCAATCTTTGAAAGACTAGAAGAATATAAGGTACGACTCAATCCTAAAAAATGCGTCTTTGGCGTAACTTCAAGAAATATCTTGGGATATATTATGTCGATGAGAGGAAATGAAATAGATCCAGAAAAATTCAAGAAAATCTTAAATATGGAGGCTCCATGGACACTAAAATAGCTAAGAGGTCTGTAGGGAAGGCTTTAGTCAATCAGAAGATTCATAGCACAATTGGCCAATAAAACCATCCCCTATTCTCACCTACTCCACAAGGGGGTAAACTACAAATGGGATGAGAAATGTGATAAGGCATTTAATCAAATCAAGGAATACTTGCTAACACCATTGATCCTCATGCCACCAATCCAGAACAAACCATTGATCCTCTACATTTCAACTATAGCAACAACTCTTGGTGCTCTTTTGGCTCAACATGATGAAACAGGGAAAGAGATATCTATCTACTACATCAATAGATCCCTAGTAGGACACAAGCTCAACTACACATTCATTGAGAAATATTGCCTTGAAGTAGTTTTTGCCTCACATAAGTTTAGACACTGCATGCTTTCTCATCAAATAAAACTCATCGCCAAAATAGACCCCCTAAAGTATCTGCTTTCTAAAGCAACACTCAAAAGACGAATGGATAAGTGGGTCATGATCTTGAAAAAATATGAAATTGAATATTTGGAATGAAAAACCATCAAGGGATAGGTAATTGTAGATCAATTGGTTGAAGCACCTATATATGTCGAGAACCCACTAGTATCAGAGTTTTTAGACGATTCAATCTTCAACCTGAATGTTGTAGACCATCGGAAGGTATACTTTGATGGATCATACACACAAAATGGGTCGAGAGCAAGAATCCTCTTCATCACACCACAAGGGGATTGTATCCCAAAATCATACAAGTTGTATTTCCCTTGCACCAATAACAGTACAGAGTACGAAGCTCTTGTCATAGGACTTTAGATTGTGGTACAATGGAAAATCATGACACTCAAGGTCTATAGGGACTCACAACTAATTATCAAATCAAGTCAATGATGAATATCAAACTAAGGATGACAAACTTACCCTGTACAAATAGTTGGTGGAGGATCTCAAGTAGTTCTTCATCGACATAACATTTGAGCAGATACCAAGGGTAAACAATAGAGCAACTGATGCTATGGCTACAATTAGATCATAGCTAGATATCCCAAGGAATTTCCATAAACATGAATTCATCATAGAGCAGCCTCTTGTACCAGCTTTCAATGTACCAAAATCTAAGTTTATATGTGAAATCTCTAGTCTTGGTGATCCTTGGTACCATGACATATTCACCTGCTTGAAAATAGGAGTCCTTCCCATTGACATCACCTCGAATCTCAAGAAAACCTTCATTAAAAATTCATCTCGCTTCATCATCTTAGGTGACACCCTTTAACATAGGAGTATCGAGGGAACCCTATTGTGATGTTTTAATCCCAAGAAATCTTTAATGGCCTTAATAGAGGTACACGATGGTAGTTGTGGTTCACACTCTAGTGGTATGATATTGGTCAATAAAATTTTGAGGATAAGGTACTATTGGCCTACTATGGAGAAATAATTTCAAGACTATGTCCGACAATGTATGCAATTCGAACAACATGGAGACCTCATCCATGCACCAACTCAAGAGCTTCGGCCAATCATAACACCTTGGCCTTTTTCACAATGGGGACTCGATCTCATTGGAAAAATCAAACCCAACTCATCTAATGGACACAAGTTCATTATCACCGCCACATAATACTTCACAAAGTGGGTATAGGCCATCCCAATCACCTATATCATAGGGAAACAGATCTCTAAATTCATCCTAAACTACCTCATTTTTTGTTACGATGTTCCACAAGCCCTTATCTTTGATAATGGAACACCCTTCAAAAACTAGGATGTTCATGAGCTATGCCAAAAAATTAACATCCAACATCACTTATCCACCCCATATTACCCCCAGGGTAACGGCCAAGCAGAGGCTTCCAACAAAACCATCCTAAAAATCCTCAAGAAAAACGGTCAATGAAGTTGGTCCTGATTGGCACCTATAGTTGAACCTTACCTTGTGGGCCTATCAAACAAGTATCTGCACACCTACAAGTGCAACCCCTTTCTCCCTATTCTACAAATCATAATTCATTCTACCCATTTTGTTTGAGCTCCCATCCCTCATAATATCATTGCAAAATCTTATTACTAATGAGGAGTATCGGTTGTCACAATTGAATGAGTTGGATTTGTTGGACAAGCAGTGCATGGATTCTTTGAACCACCTACAAGTTTATCAAAATAATCTCAAAAGAAGCTATAATAAGAAGATTAAGAATTGGTATTTCCAAGTCAAAGAGCTCATATTGAAAGAAAATCAAAAAAATGTGTCAAAGCCAGACAATAAGGGCAAGTGTTAACCAAATTGGTTTGGACCCTTCGTCATCATGGAAAGTTACAAATTAGGAGCATATCAATTGTCCACACTAGAAGGTGAGCCTCTATAGGATTCCATCAATAGCTCCCATCCAAAAAAAAATTATGCCTAAAGGTATAAATCCAAATAAAATACAAATAAAATCAAAATATATCAAAATCCAAAAAAAATAGAAAAAGGATTGAAAATAGTAAAGAAAAAAATCGTCCTCTAATGAAAACCACTTTGGTGGCACTTTGGGAAATTACCTTGGTGAAAACCTGACAATCAAGCACCTTGTGTAAATAGGCACTTCCCATCCACCATCGACTCTTTGACCTATTCTACATCACATTCCATCACATCAATTCATCATTTCTTCCATTCACCCATCCACGTTTGCATCATAGCGTGATCATGTGTCTGTATCATGTTCCACCCTAGTACTACTTGGCTCATTTATAAGGTTAGTTTGTCCTACCTATATTGGGGTAGTCTATCATATCACATTGGGGGCACCCTTGCATTGGATCGAATTCATGTATATCCTTGAGATCTTTCTTAAAACATCAAAAAATCATAAAACAAAAAAAATCCAAAAACATCCAAAACATATCAAAACTCCAAAAATAGGTAGAAAATACAAAAATACAAAAACATAGTTGTTAAATCAAACTATATTGTCTCTAAGCTTGATCATAGGCAAGGCTAATCATTGATTAGCCCCCGAGACATTAGATCATTCCTTTAAGTGTCCATCATAATAAGCTGACAATCTATTTGTTCATATCGCTTTGATAAATGAGTCTATGTTTGTCAAACTACGTGGTCTCTATGTGTATAACATAGGCAAGGCTAATCTTTGATCAGCCCCCAAGGCCCCCAGGATAGGTCCTTAGGTTAGGTTCTTGGTCAAAATCTCAGAAAACACCTAAAACATTAGAAATTTTGAAAATCAAACATTTGTTAAACATCTGAAAAATCCCAAAACAACCTCATAACTTTTCAAAATACCAAAAACATTCAAAAAACCCAAAACCATCCAACTCATTTCACATTCACCCGTAATAAAAATCCACTCACAATAAATCAATCGCCATCTTCAACCTTTGGAAACACAAGCAAAAACAAGTGTGGTAAGTTAGAAAGTGTAAACTCAAACCATAAAGGTCTTAAGTCTAGGTCAATAGGTAAACAAGTTGGTTAACTCTTGGTATCAATAGCCCATCATCTCGTTAGTCTCAAAACATCTAATAACATCATGTCCTAGGATATGTCTTTCCTACAATGGACATCAACATCAAACATCACCATAGTTTGGTCTTGGCTAGAGGTATGAATAATATTGGATTGTTTGTTTACAGGATCTTTTCTTCTAATTTATTTTATTGTGCTCATTCCAATGACCTCTCAATGATGTCTATCTGGAATATTTAAAGAGAAAGGAATGAGGCGTTGAACATTATCTTTCGTTTGTTGTGTTTGGTGGGTATTCTTGTAATATAACCTTGGTCGTGCTAACTTTATTTGGTATGTAGGGAGGATGTTTTGGATATCTTGTTGACTATTACATTTTTAGGTCTTTCTTTTCTATGTTTTGGTCTGAGATGTTTTAAATGTTTGAGGTATATCTTGACATGGTTTTGTATGTCGAGTGTGAACATGGATACTCCTATCTATTTGTCGAGTCAAATTCCATCGCACTAGATACCACACCATCTTAGTTGTTTATACCGTGATGCATCATATCTAAGTGTGTTATCAAACATAAGGAAATTTATGCTCTTTATGTCCCCAATCCCTGGATAAGCAATACATCACTATCACTCATCATCGTATCTAATAAAGTCTCAATGACTCATGGACTTGTAATTTTGCATCTTCTTGGATTCAAGGGTTGATCCCTCTCTTTCTTCTCTCACACTAACATGGTATCATGACATTTAACAAAAATCTATCCGCATCCATCTTGCACCAACAAACCATCAGCATCCTACATACTCATACATATCATCATAATAAGAAACATCCATCCATTGCATTATCATTCAAGGTATTTAGGATAATATAGATTTGTTATTCTAAGCACCTTAAAATCATCAAATTTTGCACTATCATCATAATCCATACATCATGAGCATATATCAAAAAAATCCATACATACATCTTACATCATCATATATCATATGTAAAAATACTGAAGAAGAAGATAACATATCCATTGCATTACATCCATCTCACATGCATTACATCATCATTTAAGGTATTTAGGATAATATAGATTTGTTATTCTAAGCATCTTAATCCATTTGCATTATCATTAGCATAATATAGATCTATTAGTCTAAGCACCTCATAACATAACATTGCATTACATCTATCGCATAAACATATATATGCATTCATACAATCATCATCAATAGGAATAAATCCATAATATATTACATGTGCATTCATATCATGCATCCATAACATCGCATACATCACATCATAAAGCATTAAACAATAAACATCATAGCATGATCATAAATTACATGCATCCATATCATATGCATACATGCATCCATAATGCATATAGTAAAATAAAATAACATCACATCATATAAATAGGAGCCATCTCATATATATATATATATCAAAAAAGGTGAATGTCATGATACAATTGGAATCAGGTGTGTAATTTCATCATAAATAATATCCAAGAGGCTAATCAAAACTCAAGCAATGAATGTATATACATCATATAATTAGGTTGTATATCAAAAAAGTGTCTAAAGCCATATCAATGTCTCGGGCTCCCCTCACTCTATCGATCACTGCAGTGCTTGTCCTAGCTCTGGCTATGTGATCCCATCGGCATGCCTGATGGACCCCACGAGACTTGCTCAGTGCTATCTGGTTGATGTGAGAGAAATCTCTCTCAATGCTCCTATGGGTAGGCTTTGTAATATAGTTTCCTATAGTAGGAGGCCTAGTTCATGTTTGTCCCATACATCTAAGTTGGGACCACTGGTCTCCCTTGTGCTTGTTGTGCAATAGCCTCTAGTTGTTGTCGATGCCCTATCTCCATTGTCAAACCAAGGTCTGCGTCCTATCTCATCTAATTCTCTTGGGCCCCTCCTTCCTATCTTGATCCCTCTCTTGGTTCAGTGCTTGAATCTATGTTGCAGCCTACTGTAACTGTCTGATCAAAAGCTAAACTTGTACCTACAGAGCTACTATTTGTGCGTCTCATGGATTGGGACTTGGTAGTGGTAGTTGTGGTACCCTCTAACCCATTGGCTATATCAAGGGAACATCTCCATCATTCCCATCATGACCGTCTAGTGGCCCATCCTGTGAATATTGTGGTGGTTGTTCTTTGATTTGAGGTTCTCTCACCCATCCCCTATGTGCTACGAGAACTCTCAGCAGTATCTATCTAATCAGGGCATGTGCCCACCAATAGGCATCGTAATCCTATTGTTACCCGACAATTTTTCACTCAAAATAAAATCTCTTTTTCCTCTTTAATAAGTGATTTTTGAGGATGTCACAACCCTACCAAATTCCCTAACCTTATCAAGGGGTTCGTAAGTTTCGAAACTAATCGACCACCCAACTTATCTATAGCTCTTATAGTTCCAATTTTTATCCAATGATGTCCCATGCAATCGATCTATCAAAGGTTCTTAAAACTTTAGAACTCCTGACAGATGGTTATGAGGTTTTTTTTCTTAGCGATGGGGAGACCCAAGTAGGATGCGGGATTTTTGAAGTGTCATCTCATTTAATGAATCGTGTGGCGCCTTTAAGGAATGTCTTCTTAAATGCTTTGAAACACAAACTTGAGGTTTAACGTAATCTTTTAAATCTTCTGAAAATAAAACTCTTAAATAAGGGTGTTGATGAAATGGATTTAGTAATGGATTGGCACGTTTTTCTTGGACTCCTTGTTGCCGACATTAAGTGAGCCTGCACATGAGGAAAGGTGACGACATTTTCAACTCTAGATTTTTCTCAAGATGGTACTTCCTGGTGATATCAAAGAGGGGGAAGATGAAACTATGCATGTCATAAAACCATATTTAAATTGGCTTGATGAAGAGAAACTTGACATCATTTTTGAGTTGCGTTCGTTGGCATGGAAGGAGAAAACCAGCTACGCCGAATACAATCGGGTGAATTTTTTTTTAGAAAAAGAAGAATAATGAGCTGAATTTCATAATTTGGTTATGGAAATGCAGTTAGAACTGTATAGAGTTCTAAAACTTCTGATGGTTTAGCTGCATGCAATAAGTCTTGTTGTGACACATAATGATAACGTTTATTCTGAAATTGTTTTCATTTCAAAAAAAATCTTGATTTTGGAACTTTGTTTTGTAATGTAATGATTTTGATGTGCCTATATATAGACCTATGAATTAATGAAAGGGGGAATTTTGGGGGGAAGTGGGGGAAGATTAGTTTTCTTTTCATGCACTCTTATTGTACAGGGAGATGTGTCTGTGAACTCAGGTTTTGAAAATGAAGAAATAAAGAAGATATTGTGAATCTTTGAATTTCTTAATGTTTTCTTTAGATTGCAATGAACTATGTTTCTTTGTGGTTACTCTTCAATGTTATGTTCCTTTAATGGGTTGAGCATGTATTTAATTTTGGAACTTTGAATTTAGATTAAACCATCTTTTGAAAAGAATTTGTTGTTTTTTCTTTCCCTAGGTACCATTCATGGCTGTGATAAGCGAAATTTGTGTCATTTGTCTGCATTCATTTTTATTCTAAAATCTCTTTTTTTGCATCTACTATCATGGTTATGGGTAGGTGTCAGTGTACCTTTTCTTCTTTTTGGTGAAAAAAATACCCCATGTTTTATTCATTACAAATCATTCAAAGGTAGCTATGCCTTGTAAAATAATCAAAGAGCACTCACAACTATCGTTGCAAGTGACTCAACTACTCGTCAAGTTGTCATTTTTGTGGGCCAAAGAGTATTAATTAAAATGACAAATCTATAAACCAATAGATTTTTGGCGACTCCGTTGGGAAGTGAAAAGATCAGTATTTTCTTGTTTTAGATACAAAATGGTGCCTTCCCATAAATGAAGGCTAGTGACTATGTTTATATAAAGATCTCAGAAAAATAATTTGAGGCTAGGCCAAGCCAAGAAGCCAATTCAAAAATATTACAAATTGGCATGGATGTTAAAAAACGTGCATCAAAGATATTATCAACTGAGAAATTTTGAACAAAGGGCTTATCAAGCTACGACAGAAAGATCAAACGAACCGATATCTTACAATTTCTCAGTTCTTGGGGAACAAGATTCTATGCCAACATTGGTGAAGACATCAGTACCTTGGATCCGGAATCAACAACAAGAAAGAAGTTTTCATCATGCTAGAAATAAGAAAACTGAATCTTTTCCAACATGCATGCAGACAAGGCCAAGTGAACAATTATCTAGTTCCCATAAAGAAGAGACACGACCAGATGAACATAAAACTATCTTTATCCCAAATTGGTTCCTTAAAGGTTCATAAAATGACTTTCGATGTGGTATTGTGGGAGAGAATGGCCATATTACAAAAGTTGATGTGAATGCATTCACTTGTGACTCTGGCAACATTAAAAGAGGTATGAATGTATCATCATTAGAATCTTTGGATAACAATGTTGAGGGAAAGGAAATATTAGAAAAAGAAACGCATGCATTGGAAAATAGTTTGATTGAATCAGCTGAAGGCATAAATAATTTATATTCTCAACCCACTTGTTTTTCCACTGAATATTTTGTATGTACAAAAGGAAAATAAACAGTTCCTATCAAATTTGATCCTATACTTTTAGAATATAATGCCCAAGGGTCACAATTAGCAACATGTACAGATTTTGTTTCAGGTGACAAGTTGAAGGAAGAATCTTTGACTTTCGATGCTCCTCTTGTATGTCCAAATGAATTCATGGTTAATATTGTATGTAAAAATAATGTCAAAGTGGCGATAAGAATAGGGAAAAATTGGGAAGATCCTAAAAATAAGACTACTTGGGGAAAATTCAATGCACTATACTTGTTGACATAATTCAGTGAAGAATCAAGGGTTAGAAACAATCCTCTTTTTGAATTATATGATCCTCAATCAACTGATGAAAACTTTTTTTCTTCTCCTAACAAGGATGAGCTAGGAAAATATATTTTTGAGAATAGTTCTAAAAATGATTGTTTCGAAATCATGTTACAAAGAGAGAGGCACTGCTTGGATACTAAATATGATATTATTGATTATTGTAAACAAATGGAGAATGGTCATAGTGTTCAAATTTTGAATCAATACTTAAATACTTCTCTTGGTGGGCCTTTCCTTGAAAATGAAACTATTTGTGGTTCTCCAACTAGTGGAAATGTGAATGTCAAATCAATGCTCAAAGAAGACAAGCTTTCTAAATTGGTAGGTGAAGAAAATGATAAAATTTCTTCAATAAGTTATGATTTGTTGTTTGATAATACTATTAGCAATGATTTAGGTCAAGTGAAATCTTACTCAAACCCAAGACATACAATGTGATTTATTTCAAGAATATTGGTATGATTTATCTGAAACAGATTGTGAAGGTATGACTGGTGGCTTTCAAAAGGCCACAAAGATATATGATGAAAAATGGATTTTCGGCTATAAGCTTATACACAAGGACTGCATTTATATGGTAAGTCGTCATTCGGCCTATGTGTTATTTTTGAGTTTGCATGTGTTTCACGGGAGAACACTCCTTTCCCGCAGTGGGTCATATTTTTTTCAACTTGTTAATGGCTTCACTTGAGCAATGATAGGCATCCTTGATGTAGATTCCTTATGACCATGTGCATAATAGGAGTTTTTAGTGTGCTTGTAGTGTAGTTTCCTTTCCTGTTTTCCCTTGTTTTTGGTTTTCTCTAGCTCCTCATGTTCCCTTGCTATCTCTTTTGAATTTGTACCCAATGGACTTGGATTGGTCTGCCCAATGATTATGGAATTCTCTACATTTTTTTTACAAAATACAGTCCCCAATCAGAGCCAATGTTACACGACAATTTTTCACTCAAAATTAAATCTCTTTTTCCTCTTTAATAAGTGAGTTTTGAGGATGTCGCGGCCCTACCAAATTCCCTAACCTTATCATGGGTTTCATAAGTTTTGAAACTACCTGACTACCCGACTTATCTGTATCTCTTGTAGTTCCAAGTTTTATCCAATGATGTCCCATGCAGTTGGCCTATTGGAGGTTCTTAAACTTTATAACTTTGTACAAATGGTTATGAGGTTTTGTTTCTCAACGACAGGGAGACCCAAGCGGGATGCATGATTTTTGAAGTGTCAACTCATTTAATGAATTATGTGATGCCTTTAAGGAATTTCTTCTCAAATGCTTTGAAACACAAACTTGAGGTTTAACGTAATCTTTTAAATCTTTTGAAAAGAAGGCTCTTAAATAAGGGGGTTGGTGAAACAGATATAGTAACAGATTGGCATGTTTTTCTTGGAAAATAAATGATCACTCCTTGTTGTCGACATTAAGTGAGCCTGCACATGAGGAAAGGTGATGGAATTTTCAACTCCAGAGTTTTCTCAAGATGGTACTTCCTAGTGATATCAGAGAGGGGGAAGATGAACCTATTCCCGTCATACATCTAGATTTCAATTGGCCCGATGAAGAGAAACTTGACATCATTTCTAAGTTACGAACTCGCTAGCATGGAAGGAGAAAACCAGCTATACCGAATACAACAAGGTGATTTTTGTTTTAGAAAAAGAAGAAGAACGAGCCAAATTTCATAATTTGGTTATGGAAATGTAGTTAGAACTGTATAGAGTTTCAGCACCTCTGGTGGTTTAGCTGCATGCAAGAAGTCTTGTCGTGACACGTAATGATAACGTTTATTCTGAAATTGTTTATGTTTCATAATTTTTCTTGATTTCAGACCGTTGTTTTGTAATGTAATGGTTTCGATGTGCCTATATATAGACCTATGAATTAATGAAAGGGGGAATTTTGAGGGGGAAGTGGGGGTAGATTAGTTTTATTTTGATGCACTCTTATTGTACATGGAGATGAGTTTGTGAACTCGAGTTTTGACAATGAATAAATAAAGAAGATATTGTGAATCTTTGAATTTCTTAATGTTTTCTTTAGATTGTAATGAACTGCACGTTTCTTTGTGGTTACTCTTCAATGTTATGTTATTTTAATGGGTTGATCATGTATTTAATTTTGGAACTTTGAATTTAGATTAAATCATCTTTTGAAAAGAATCTGTTGTTTTCGCTTTCCCCAGGTATCAAACATGGCTATGATAAGTGAACTTTGTGTCATTTGTCTGCATTCATTTTTATTCTAAAATCTCTTTTTCCACATCTACTATCATGGTTATGGGTAGGTGTCAGTGTAACTTTTCTTCTTTTTGGTGAAAATCATAATCTGTGTTTTATTTATTACAAATCATTTGAAGGTAGTTGTGCCTTGTAAAATAAGTAGAGAGCACTTGCAACTATCATTGCAAGTGACTCAACTATTAGTCAGGTTGTCATTTGTGTGGGCTAGAGAGTATTAATTGAAGTGAAAAATCTTTAAACCAACACATGTGTCATGCCTGCATCTTGGGGACCATCGAAATACACCCATGGTTGCATCACGAGCTGTCAAAACTCATCTATTTCCACCTATGGTTGGATTTGATGCCCCCAGGTGAACTCTCATGCTCGTCTAGAAAATAAACCCTTGTAGGCATCATCAAGTGCATCATGCACCTCTCCAAATTGATAGGCAAATCTATCGAGGAGGTATTGCTCTATCATATGATGCTCCCACCCTTGCATAAATCTGGTTTGGTAGCAGTAGAATAACTACTCATCATCATCATTCCATTTGTGATAGTGGAGCCAAGGCCTCCACCAAAAAACTATCATCTCATCTATGACCCACCTCTAGTGCAAGATGCTAGTGATACCTATATAATGAAAGGTGTTCATCTCCCATATTTGTAAACTACGAGCTGGTACCAATTTTTTTGAACATCTACAACCGTAGGCCTCAACACCACTATGTGCTCATAGGCCCAGATGTGGAGTAAATTCACTCCAGCATTGATGTTGCAAATCATATTGTATACCACCTAATGTATTTCATGATATAATGAAGCCAAGAGATCTAGCCCCCAAGTGTGAATAGTCATCTCACTCATCATCCAAGCCCATACAATCCCCCATTCAATGTTGCATCCTCAGGCCCGTCTGCTAGGTACCAAAACTTTGGAGATCAGTGCACCTACGAATAATGATAAGTCTAGGGCAATTCCTTCATATTGATGCAAGTTAATCTGACCAATGTCAACCTCGTACCGATTGACCCTAAGAATCTCAAACACTACATCACCACTAGCCTCGATGTCATAAATAATGTGTTCACCATGAATCAAGATTTGTAAGATCCACTAGATGACCTCTAGGATAACAGTGGCCTTTTGAGTATGTAAATGGAACGATGAGGTCTCGCTCCTCCATCGCTCTACCAATGTTGTCACCATGGCTAGATGTGTGTGTATCACTGACATTTGCACTACCTATCCAAATTTGATTTCCCCCAAAAAATGAATGCATCATCTATGAAGTGTCGAGCTCGAAATAGTATACAGCATGCATTAAAAACATGCACGACGTCAAAAATTTATCAATTGTTATAATTTTGAACAATTAAAAAACCTTAAACTGCAAAGGCGAGTCAAAATTTACTAAGGCAACACTCTACATTTTACAAAGGTGACACTATATTCATAAGCAACACCATATCACAAAGTCGAATAGGCATTCTTAGGTAGTGCTTGACTCCTATAGTCTCATGCAATGCTTCATCACAAAGGTGAATCGACATTTCCCCACAGTACCCTGACTCTCTTGTCTTGTGGAACGTTATATCTCAAACGTAGGTCGGTATTGCAAATGTGACCCTAGACCCTAACAATGCCACACAACACTATGCTACAAAGGTAGGTCAACATTGAAAAAAGCGACATCGACCGAGCCATTTGCGACACCCTAGAGAGCCGCATTTGGATGACCTATTTAGATCATAATAAATGCACCTAAAACACTAAAAATCAAAAGTTTTGGTTTGTGTACCAGAGATACTGCATCTAGAGCCCACTGGAACTCTTGGACTTGCTCCATATAATGCCTAGGACGCACATGAGAAGCCATTCCATCAACACCTTAAAGAAAAATCATGAGAATCCTAAAAGGTTAAGTGCACAAATGATTTAAAAATGACCCCTACCCTCCTAATTATGTTCAAAAATTAGGGTTTTTGAGGGTATAGTTAGGGTTTTTTAACTAGTTTATCCATTTTTCATGCAACGAAGCATGTTTTCGCCTATTTTTATCATCATGAGCCCTGTTTTCATGTCTAATAGGCTATTTTCTATGCCTGAATCATTGTTGAATCTTTTTCGTGAGCTCAACCCAAAATTAAAAAAAAATTACCTGATCTCTTGAGGGGGTAGTGTAGCAGCATAATTACTTCCATTGAGGCAATAGTGGGGCATTCGAAAAAATTAAAAAAAATTGAATTTTGATATCGATAGTGTTATTCTTTGAACCAACGCAACAACGACCTTGCTTCAAAGAGGGACAAAATGCACACTTAAAAATTCTTGATTGATACTATACATCTTATTCTAATTAACTAACACCATTTCATCCTAAATCACTTCGGACTAACCAATTAATTAAATAATTGGTATTATTTAGTTAAATTCATCAACTTTTGTTATTAATCAAATAATTAACTTTAATAGATTAATTCACCTTCTTCTGACTAATGTTCATCATATTTAATTAAATCAAATCATTTAGTTAAATCCCCCTAAAGACCTCTCATTTGATTAAATAAATCAAATGTCATAAATCCACTAACCCACTTGAGTTGATTAATTCTAAATCAATTAACTCTAATCACTCTACAATCATCATTACCCATTTCTTTAGTTTTTAACTCCCCTAAAGTTAAATCAACCCATGGTCAACTAACTAGGTTGTACATGAAATTCATTTCTTTTAATTATCTAATTACCTTATTTCTCCTCACAGTGGAATATTCTTATGAATATTCCTCCCAACCACCCCTTTATTCAATTTCCCTCCAAAAGGCTCTCACACACTCATAACTATCTCTTACAAAGGCATTTACTCCCTCTTACATGTCATCTTGTTTCTTACAATGGAATTCCCTCCTCTTACATTCTCAACAACATTCTCTTACATCCTCAACCATATTCATTTAATCCTCTTACATCCTCTTTACCCACACATTCCCCAAAATGTGCTCCACCTTCAACCATTAGCCTTGTGACAAGTGTCACAATCCTATTGGCTCCCATTTTAATCCCACATTCACCAATTTCACTCTTTCTTCAACCCTTCACTCCTATAAGTAGAAGCCTCTTCTACTTAAAATGGATCCACAACTTGAAGCATTCTTACTATAGGCATTTTTATTCATAGCATTCACTCTTCTCATATCATTTTTAGCTTGTTTTCATCATCACTTAGCATCAATATCACACTTGGAATCATCTACATCATTGGAGCTTATCAAAGGGATTGGGAAAGGCCTTCTTTCCACATCAAAGGAGCAACAATCCCCCTATGGGATGGAGGTTTGGTTGATTTAGTTGATTACATGTTATCATTTGTTTTGTTTCATGCTTTCATTTCATGTTTTCATCTCTGTTTAACCAAGAATCTCATAGGGAATACTTTTTTTGTGTTTCTAACATGACTAACCATTTTTTTTCTTTTGTTAGTAAATTACAGATTAGGCATTCACACAAACATATGAAAATATTGAAATGCAGTGTTTACTCAAACTAATGGTTGTTATAAAATATGAAGGTGAACTTCAATACATTATTTTGGTACAATCTATCAAACAGAAAGTGCTCATTGAACAAGAATTGAGAAGTGAGTCACAACCCACTATGTTTTCCAACCAACAACTATTTTGTGCATTTTTTGTTCCAAACATATGAATATATTGAAATGCAATGTTTACTAAAACTAAGGGTTGTTATAAAATATGAAGGTGAACTTAAATGCATTGTTTTGTTAAAGTCTACATAATATAAAGTGCTCATTGAATAAGATGAGTCACAACCCACTGTGTTTTACAATCTGTAACTATTTTATCTATTTTTTGTTCAAATGATATGGAGATATTGAAATGCAAAGTTTACTCAAACTAAGGGTTGTTATAAAATATGAATGTGAACTTCAATACATTGTTTTATTACAATCTACATAACATAAAGTGCTCATTGAACAAGAATTGAGAAGTGAATCGCAACCCACTGTGTTTTCCAACCTGCAACTATTTGTGCATTTTTTGTTCCAAACATATGAAGATATTGAAATATAATGTTTTCTCAAACTAAGGGTTGTTATAAAATATGAAGGTGAACTTCAATACATTATTTTGTTACAGTCTACAAAACAGAAAGTGCTCATTGAACAAGAATTGAGAAGTGAGTCACAACCCACTGTATTTTCCAACCTATAAGTATTTTGGCTATTTTTTGTTTCAAACATATGAAGATATTGAAATACAATGTTTACTCAAACTAAGGTTATTATAAAATATAAACATGAATTTCAATACATTTTTTTGTTACAGTCTACATAACAGAAAGTGCTCATTGAAAAAGAATTGAGAATTGAGTCACAACCCACTAAGTTTTCCAACCTGCAACTATTTTGTGCATTTTTTTCTCTAAACATATGAAGATATTGAAATGCAATGTTTACTTAAACTAAGGTTTTTTATAAAATATGAAGGTGAAATTCAATACATTGTTTTGTTACAGCTTATAGAATATAAAGTGCTCATTGAACAAGAATTGAGAAGTGAATCACAACCCACTGTGTTTTTCAACCTGCAACTATTTTGTGCATTTTATGTTCCAAACATATGAAGATATTGAAATGAAATGTTTACTCAAACTAAGGGTTGTTATAAAATATGAAGGTGAACTTCAATACATTGTTTTGTTATAGTCTACAGAATAGAAAGTGCTCATTGAACAATAATTGAGAAGTGAGTCACAACCCGAAGTGTTTTCCAATCTGCAACTATTTTGTGTAATTTTTATTCCAAACATATGAATATATTGAAATGAATTTTTTACTAAAACTATGGGTTGTTATAAAATATGAAGGCGAACTTCAATACATTTTTTTGTTACAGTTTACAGAATAGGAAGTGCTCATTGCATGTGGTTACATTTTTAATTAAGTTGACATAAATAATAAGACTTGAGGTGGCATTACCTACCACTATTTGATGTAATTTGACATTGTTTATAATGAGATTTTACATGGCAACAAAAAGAGTCATTTGAAATCCACAAGAACATATTCTTATCTTTTTTAATTAAAGACCTAGCTAAACGCTTTTGACTCGGAGTTATGAATCGATGAGGTCACAAATGGGGGACCTCATCCCCGATATAAATTGTTAAAAATTACATCCCAATAGTATTTGAACCTTTATGGAAATATTAACAACTCAACTTAACAATCGCATTGTGCCACTATTGGTAGAAGATTATAGTCTTCAAGCATACCAAAATAATGTAATTTCACACCATTATTGTTCAATAATTACATGATCAAAGACCAAATGTAAAATGACTATTCACAGCCTCTCTCATCCTCTCCTACATTTCCTTTTATGTGCAATTGAGGAGATGCTCAAATAAAATATTATAGGCTTCTTTGGGTCCTTGGCATTGACGGTGGGGTGATTCCACTTACATGGATCCTCGTTGTTGTACACGTAACAAGAGGGTTTTGGGAAGCCTCTGGTTTGACCATTGCACTTTCAACACCTTTAGCCTGTAACAAACCCATCAATATAAATGAATACATTCAACAATTAACATATGGATATAAGGAAAGGGAAAAATTGGATCTAAGTGCAAAGAAGGAGAATCAATTGGGTGGAGAGATGAAAGTCTTATCTGAAAATGCAGACAACTTTTGTAACAAATTTATCCAATGAAACATCAGCATTATCTAATCAGAAAGACACTCTAAAAGTTGCGTAAAAAGCAATTGCAATGACACATTAAGGTATTCAAGATATTGAAAACTCTATCCAAGAAACATCACCAACAAGGTCAAGGCCCGATTTTTTTGCTCTCTTGCCAAAAATTAAGAAATTGGAATCTCGTCATCCTATTGCATCAATGTAGTAGGATGATGAGATTAACATTTCTTAAAATTTCTACCCAAGAAAACAATCTCCTCCCCAGGTACCCTTTCTTCTTTGTGACCCTATTGAGGCACATTTTCTTGTTCGAAAAACTTTTCTTTACTTTTCCCATTACACTTTCAACACCTTTAGCCTACAACAAATCCATCAATATAAATGACTACATTCAATAATTAACATATGGATGGAAGATAATATAAGGTACTATGATATATATGGAATAAAATCATTTATATGTACCTATGAAGGACAAATACAATTAGAAATAGATGATAAGGAAAAGTCAAAATCAGATCTTAAGTGTAGAAAAAGAGAATTGATTGGGTGGAGAGATGAAAGCCTTATTTGAAAACCCAAACAACTTTTGTAACAAACTTGACCAAAGAAACATATGCATTGTCTAATCAGAAAGACTCTCTAAAATCTAAGAAAAAAGTGACTCCAACTACACATAAAAGTATTAAAGATATTGAAAACTCTATCCAAGAAATGTCGCCAATAAGGTCAAGGTCCGATTTTTTTGCTTCTTTGCCAAAATTTGAGAAATTGAGAAATTGAGAAATTTGCAAGTTAGTTTTCAATTTGGACTGGAAAATATGCCTCATCCTATTACATTGATGTATTTGAAATAGATGATAAGGAAAAGGAAAAATTAGATCTAAGTGCAAAAAAAGAGAATTAGATCTTTTTTGCCCAACTGAGGCACATTTTCCTCTCCCAAATGGACATTAGCCTGCTCACATCTACCACTTCCTTATTCATCATTGCCCTATAATGGAAGGAATATTAATTTCACATCAAATTTAAATGCATGCAACCAATTCATTCAAAATATGAAAATACACGTTCAAAATCAAATTTTAAAATTACCCTTTCTTCCACTTTCTTCCTCTGAAGGAGCTAGGGATGGTGTGTTTTCCAACACTACAAATAATGTGAATTTTTTTTTGTTGCAATCAGATGAAGATGGGAAATTCCATTTTTACTGTACCAAAGAGTTGTTCCAAAATTTGAAGGTGGAATTCATTACATTCTTGGTGTGTAGAAAACAAAAACTTTTCACAAGGAAATAATAGATAGGGGATGGTGTGTTTTCCAACACTGCAAATAATGTGAGAATTTTTTTTGTTGCAATCAAAGGAAGATAGTGAAATGCCATTTTTACTATTACAAATAGAATTTAACACCATTATTCATTTGAAAGTATCCATGATGATAAAAATAGTTACCCACATACATACACAACATTTATTACTATAATCTACTGAAAGCCATATATGTAATTAGTCTATTCAATACCATTGACTATTATATTAAAAATCGTTGAGCTCAAATGATATAAATGTCAAAAAAAATCTTTCATTTATAAGAAATATACCATAAACAATAAGACTTTAGGTGGCATCACCTACCGATATATTTGATATTAAAATAAATTGAATGTACAACCTATATACACACAGCCAAATGATGCACTAATTGAATTATTATATCTACCTTCCCATCCTCCACACCACCTCGTGCTTCATTCACACCCTCCTCATCCTTAGGGTCACCCTCTGCATCCTCTTCCTCTTCATCATGGACTGCGACACAAGCATGATCATCTCCCCAATTCTCGACCTAAATTGAAGGAACGATATACTATCAAAATTAGCATATTCATAACATAAATGAAATTTTCTAACTAAAATTGTAAAGCATTTTGACTATCACATTAGAAGTAAAAAGTAATTGGAAGTTCACAATCAATTACCAAACTCGTCGTTTCCTTAGCATTCAATGTTCTCCTAAAATGAGGGGGGGTGATCCCACAAAGTTGGTTTACAATTTCTGAGAGGAACTGATTTTTGCTGAAATCACATATTTTTACAAAATATAATGATTTAAGCCTTAAAAATTTCCATTTAAAGGATTCCAATTGAATATGATTTGATCAAACCACCTTAGATCAAACCCCCTTGGATAGAACCTTGCTAGTTTTAAACCATACCTATAAATGACTCTCCTTTACACCTATCAAAATGTTGATAAAAAATCACTTTTGATTTACCTTTTGAGGGATCAAATGAATTCATTTAAAATTTATTTCAAATGATTATAGTAGTCCTCAGAATGAGCTATCCAATGAATATAATTTTAATATGTTTTGGTTTTATTATGTATTTGTTTTTTCAGTTTTATTAAACATAGGTTTTTCATCGAAAATGAAGGTTTCTGTTCTGCACATGTCAAAAAATAGTAAATTATTAAAATAAAAAAATTTAAAATATTTTTTTTCTGGGTATTGATGTCCTTGATCCATTAAAAAAAAAAAAATTGAATTTCGATACATACATAAAAAGTTATATTGTATACAGTCCGCCTATGTCTGAATTGCAATTGGTTTGACTTCGTAACTTGATTAAGGAAAAAATATTCAATAAAAAACTATGAGACCAAATCAAAGTGCTAGATATCATAGTTAAAAATCTAAATTTGAAAAAATTAGAATTTAATCCTTCACACAAAAAAATTTATGTTGTATACGGTGAGCGTCACTTTTTAAAAATGTTGTTTTCTGAAAAAAACCAGTTTTCGTGGGAGATGGAAAAAGAAGTGCAATATGATTCCAAAAACTTTGAAAAAAATATTTTTAGAATCTACAGACAAAATTTGATAAGACTCTAGTTTGCATCATCTTCAAATTCCTCACTGTTTAGCTGTTATAGGTGCCCGGATGTGAAGATTTAGTTAAAAATAATAATTTCAGTGTCCACTTTGGCCAAAAATTGTAAACAACCTTTCTGGCCTCGTAGTTAAAACATTCCCACTTTAAAGTCAACATCATAACATTCATTAGAGATTAAAATTGAACATTTGAATGCATCTTGTAATTAGTGGATCTTACCCGCACGTTTTTCAAACACGACCATCTCGAAGGAAATGCAACACTACACACCCTGTCAAGTGTGTTGACAACCTCAACAACATTTGTCACTGTATAAAGCACTTTCCCTTTTAAAGTATGCATTTGTGGTTGGTTGTAATATGTAAGAAAATTGCAAGTATTACAGATAGTTAAAGTTCCAAAATTTATTGTGATATCTGCTCTAAGCAAGCATATATTTTTTCATTCATAAGAAACAAAATTTTAAGGTGGAATTCGTTACATTCTTGGTGCGTAGGAACCAAAAACACATCATAAGGAAATAACTGACAAGGGACGGTGTGGTTTCCAACACTCTAAATAATGTGAGCATTTCTTTTGTTGCAATGAGATGAAGATAGTGAAATGCCATTTTTACTGTTACAAATAAAATTTAACACCATTAGTCATTCGAAAGTATCCATGATGAGAAAAATAGTTACTCACATATATACATACATAACATTTATTTCTATACTCTATTGAATACCATGTATGCAATTCTTTTGTTCAATACCATCGAGTTCTATATTAAAAATTGTTGAGCTCAAAGAATTTAAATGTCAACCTTTTTCTTTCATTTATAAGCAAGCTACCATAAACAATAAGACTTCAAGTGGTATTGCCTACTGATATATTTGATATTAACATAAATTGAATCCACATAATATACACAATCAAATGATGAATTTGTGGTTGGTTGTAATATGTATTAAAGTTGTAAATGTTACAAATAGTTAAAGTTCAAAAAAAAATCGCACAATTTGTTGTAAGCAAGAATATAGTTTTTCAATCATAAGAGGAATTTGAAACACAATTTTTAGTCTACCTAAGACTTGTGATAAATTTTGAAGGTACCTTTCATTACATTATTTTTTTTAAATAAAGAAACTTTTGAATACATTCATATTGTCAATATAATTATCGGTGGGGGATACATAAAAGTATCCAAAATCACCTGAGGTGTGACCATGGTGCAGGGCACCATAGGTCTTAATATGAAAAGTTGTTAAGTGTTAGCATTTGATGTTGGTTGAGAAAAAAAAAATTATAATAAGGTCTCTTAAGACCATTCTTCATGTTTTAGGGTGATTTATGTCATGTGGGGTCAGTTTAGGAAAAGTTGTCAAAATTGTGTAAAAAAGTTGAAAAGTTGTTGAAGCAATTTTGCATTTTTGGGTTGTTAAGGGAAGTTGAACAATCAAAATCTAAAAATTAAATTGTATTCGATTGGTTTTGGGTGGTAAAGGCTTAAATAAGCTTTGTGAATGTTGGGACAAGTTGATGATGATGTAGATTTGAATTTTGAATAAAGAGAACTCTATTTTCCTATGTTTTAAGGCATAATTTGCTGCTACAAGGGGGTTGTATGGCCCTATACGACCTAAAAGTGAAAAAATTTTATTTAGAACTCATGGTGCATTAAATTCTTGTTTGTTTTCAATTTTTTTCATTCAATTTCATTAAGTTTTGAGTAATTTAGAGCACTTTTTCTCCAAGTTGTTGGAAACCCTCATTTAGGGTGTCTTTTTACCAAAATTCATGGATTTCCCCTCACTCCATTGTTGAATAAACCTTAAACCTAGTGGAATGAGGATAAACATGTTATATTTTGTGTTATTGAAGGTTGTAGGAGCAGGGGAGGCCAATTGGTGAAGATTTGTGGATGCCCTAGTTGGAAAAATTCATATTTTGGACATAAGAGTTGCCTAAGAGTTAGGGTTTGGTAAAATTCTCTTGAGGATTTATTTGTAATGATGGGAAATTCTTGGGAAGACCCTACGAGACATGTCTAAGCAATTTTTGAGAAGGTTTAAGGTCTGGGTTTGGGAAACCTTATGGTGACCTATGCAAAACAAGCCTAATTAGGCCTATTGTCAAGTGTAGCAACAAATTTTTGAAGGTGTTGTTCCAAAGTAGTCATACCTATAAATTTGATATATTTTAAAATATCAAAAAGGGTATCCTAAATGGTGATTAGATTTTGGGTTGGAGACCTAGTTTGGAATTCATGCTAGAAAATCCTTGTTTGTTGTCCTACAAGGCATAGTGGAAGATTGTGAAGAAAACCACTTTTTTTGTTGTGTAAAGAATTTGGAAAAGAATTGTTTAAGTTATTTTAAGAAAAAAACCTTGTTCTAAATCAGACCAACCAATTGGGTTCTTACTATGTAATTAACAAAAATATTTTCATTACATTCATACTATCTATGTGTAATTGCAGCTTCCAAAGCACCAGGTGTTATGAAACCTGCAACCCGAATACTATTTTAAAACCCTTTAAAATTAACAACCCAATTGGTTACTCACCCCTTAGGTGAATTTTGAGTCTTATATATCCCCGACCTACAACTCCACCCCGTGCTCTCAAACCTTAAAGTTTCAACATGCAGAATGAAAGAACTTACAACAGAGAGTGTTTTCCAATAAAAATACTTGTTACAATTTAAAACGCATGTCTTGGTCATGTCATCCTTCCCACCTACAATGCATGGATAGCTTCTCATGCAAGCCACCATGTTGATGAGTTCGAAGTAGTGAGAAAAATGAAGGAATTCATTTGGCTTCAGTGTGTAGAGGGTTTTACAACATTGTATGGGTTGGAGGTTTCATAAATCATGCACTAACCTCCCACTATGTTTTCCAACCTACAATCATACTGAGTGTTAATGGTTGTTGTATTTCATTAGTTATTTATAAAATGGTGCCTTATATTACATTCCTACTATCTAATTAACAAAATATTTTCAAGACATTCATACTATTCTGTAAAATTCTAGATTGCAAAGCATCGGTTTTACGAAATTTGTAACCCACATAATGTTTTAAAACCCTTTACAAGTAACAACCCAATTGGTTACTCACCCCTCACCTCAATTCGGTATGTTTTTTGATTGCCTTGAGAAAATTTTGTGAATTAGATAGTAAGAATGTAATGAAATTGCAAAACATTGGGTGTTAAGAAATCTGCAACCCACACAGTGTTGTAAAACCCTTTAGACGTAACAACCCAATTGGTTAGTCGAGAAAAATAAGCTGAAATCATTATTATCTCCTCACTTCCCTCATCATGATGTTTCCTCCCGTCTATCAGTTTTGTCACTTTTATCATCTTTCTTGGTAGGCTCCGGACTATGCCATCCCATCATGTTATGTATTTTTTTATGCAATTTTGTATGTACATAGGTGTGTTTTGTCAAGAGATTAGTTGCGTCCGTAGAGGGTTTTACAACATTATGTGGGTTGGAGGTTTCATAAATCATGCACTCACCTCCCATTGTGTTTTCCAACCTGCAATCATACAAAGTATTAATGGTTGTTGGAAAACACTAGGTGTTTACAAAATAGTGCCTTTCATTGCATTCCTATGGTGCCTTTCATTTTGAAGGTTGTTGTCGAGCTTGAAAGGGAGTTGTAGGGGCTGTTTGTAAAGGTTTTTAAAATATTAAGTGGGTTGTTGTTTGTAAAGGGTTTTCAACTATTAAGCGGGTTGTTTGTAAATGCTTTTCAAACATTAAGTGGGTTGCAAGTTTCGTAAAACCTAGTGTTTTACATCCTAAAATTTTCAAAATAGTATGAATTTCTTGAAAATATTTTGTTATTTAGATCATATGAATGTAATGAAAGGCACCATTTTATAAACACCCATTAAGTTATTTGGCTTCAGTGTGTAGAGGGTTTTACAACATTGTGTGGTTAGAGGTTTCATAAATCATGTTGTCACCTCCCACTGTGTTTTCCAACCTAAAATCATATTATGCATGCATATTTGGATCATATTAAGAAATTGAAATGCAATTTTTACTCTGTGCAAGACTTCTTATAAGGTTCCTTTTTGTACTGTCTAAATTACATTCATACTATTTTGTAAAATTCCAAGTTGCAAAACACTGGTTTTTAGAAATTTGCAATGCACATAATGTTTTAAAACCCTTTAGAAGTAAACAACCAATTGGTTACAAAACCCTCACCTCAATTCGGTTGGTTTGTCATCTCCCCCACCTGCAAATCCATGCCCCTACTCTCCAACCTTTCACTTTCAACTTGCGAAATGAAAAACCCATAACATAGAGTGTTTTCTAATAACAATACTTGTTACAATTTAAAATACATGTCTTAGTCACATCAGCCTTCCTACCTGCAGTGCATGGATAGCTTCTCGTGTAGGCGACCACGTCAATGAATTAGAAGTAGCGGGAAAACTAATCTGATGACACTGTTAAGGGCTCCCTTCCATCACTGTAACATTTTCTCTCGTCTATCAGTTTTGTCACTTCTATCCCCCGTCTGGTGGGCCCCGCACTACGTCGTCTCGTCATGTTATGTATGTTTCTATGTATGTTTTATGTATGGTTTTATGTTTTTTTGTTACATGCCTATGTGTGGTGCATTTTGTTGGGAGATTAGTTGCATATGACATGGAGAGCATAAAAACACAATGTGTTTTGAAGCTTGCCTTTACTTACACCCAATATTTGTCAAAGAGCACATTTCTCATTAAAGGTAGACTCTATTAACTGTCAATACATAGTGTACTTCATATTACACACTTAATAGTGTAGGGAGAGCATGGCATAAGAGTTTGTATAGTTGACAACACATTGTGTTTCTAAAGCTCCAAAATGGGCAATAAGGAATACTCATATTTGTAAAGAGGCTTCTACATTGCAAAACACATTATGTTTACATAAATTTTGCATTGTGTTTATTGGACAACAATTCCAATGAAAAACACTTGGGAATCCTAATTTCCATTTGTGTGTTATTATAGTCTCACCTTGGCATTTTTTATGGTATATTATTGTAGATTATAAACTAGTGTCTTGTAAACTTTGTGGAAATCACACAATTTAGAGGAATGACCTAGCTTAACAATCCACTCAACATTGCAAATACTTCATTAAATTGTCAACCAAGGCTTGCAAAATTTTGATGACACTGGCACTATATGTGCTTTCAAATACTTTATATTATCTAATTTATCCTATTAAACGTATTCTACTTGCTAGAAAATCATAGAAACACATAACAATGAAAGAAGTAAATTGGCAGTAGTGGCTACGGGTGCCTATAGTATAACTTATAGTTGAATTACTAATAACAGATAATTACTGAAACTAACTCAAAACTACTCAAAACTAGTAACTGAACTTAATCTATCCTCTGAAGCTCTACAATTCAATTGAATGCATTCATGCACATGAAAAACCATTATTGATAATCATAATATGAGAATCCACTTTATCTTACATGTAATTTATAAAGTAATGATTAACAAAAATAACTGTCAAACAAAAATAAAACAACTATAAATGTAGTGAAGAATACTTACCTTGAGTGGCTTGCTCAAGTGGTTTTCTTCACTTAAACTAAAACCAAATCTAAATCTCTAGATTCTATGTAACCATATCAACTTGAACTTCATTCATTATGCATTCCAAAATATCACATAAAATATTGATCAAATATTGTATTCAAGAAAACCATTTCTAAACAATCAACATATTTGTAGATTACAATTGGAACCTAACAAGTAATTGATAACAAAAATATCAATATGAGATTAACCAACCAACTATACTAAAGACTCAACCATAAAATTTATACATAGGCATGAGGGAGTTTATTCTAAACACAAATCTTAACTGAAATCATTAACTACAACTCCCTATATATCATAGTGTGTAATTAAGATTGAGTTATTCAAACTACAACTAAAAAAGAAACAAGAGTTCGAATAAGATCAAAATTCTGCAACATGGAACACATAATTAGCTATCCATAATCCTATCAATAAAATAATTATTCTTCTTCAATTCCTTATTAGCTGTCATAATGATGCATGACTAACTCCATCAGGTGTCTTCACATTGTATTTATTACACTCAGCTTGTTCTGGTCGACTTCCCCAATTTTGTTGTCCAAGACCTCCTTTGGCTATGGGCTACAATGTCTCCTTGGGCTACAAGAGGTTAATCCACAAAAAATATACACAAAGCTAACTATCATGATTAAACATAGAATTCTTAATCACATTCCACACATTCACATATAAATCATGGAATGCTACTATACCATAACTATAATTCCATTACTCGAATTTGGGTCCAAGGTTGTATAATAAGCATAAAAAGATAGCATAGCATAAGAATATGTCTGAAAATATTGTCTGATAATGTTTATAATCATGCATAAAAATATCAAGAAATGGACTCATCACTCCCCCCAACTATACTTTTGCTTGCCCTCAAGAAAAATTCACTAGGGGTACATATTGTAATGCAGTGTAATCTCCTTGAGGTCCATGATAGTATTCACTCCCTTGGTCTGCTTTAGGTAGAACCCTTTATAAGCTACAAGTATCTTCATCTTGGTAAGCTCAGCCTCCTCACATTCCTTCATCTTATCTCTTGTCCAATGTGGGATTGGATAAAGGAGCATAGGAGGTTGGAATGTAAGTGGTATCCATTTAGTTGCTTGATAAACAACAATATCCATGTACCTTTTCACTCTTTCAATCATATATATAAAGTCATATACTAAATGGCGTTCCTTCCTTTGTAGCTCTAGAGTCAAACTATTCCACCTTTCTTGTACATATTTATAACAATTTTGAACTAACCCAACTACCAGTGTTTGCATTTTATTGCAGTCTTGTATCCTTACTCTCGTAATCTTCCTCTTGCACCCTTGTGTTTCAGGAGTAGTAACCACTCATCTATTATCTCATTATGATACTTGGACTCTTTCCTCACTAAAAGTGCAACTAACTTTTCTCTTTCTTCATACTCCTCCTTGAGTTCACCTCTAAATTTTTCATTTCTAAAATAGGATGCTAAAGATCTTAACTGCAAAACCCCTACAAACATTAAGGGATTCCATTGTGCATCCTCTGAAACCACATAGTTGTTTAGATAACACTCATATAGTTGGTCTTGTTCATTAGGAGTTGCATCAACAAAAATGTGGAGAAATTCAAGCTTGTTGCTCATGGAAACTGGTTTGTTGCTAATCAGCCTACTAAATTGAAAACTTAAGAATTTTTCTTGGAGAAACAAGGCATACATTCTGGCTAGGGGTTTGCACTTGATAATTTGGGCAGCCTTATCTACTATTTCTTCCATTCTAACTGCCATTTTACTCAATTTAATGTCCTTCCCCTCCAACACTTTGGTGAGCCTTGCAATTAGAGTTTATTTTTCCTTTCTCCACTTTTCTTTCTCCTATTAGAATTCATCAGTGACCTTCCACAGTTGGTACCCAAGAGACAAAGTTGTGTGATAAATTGGTGTTTTCATGGTAGGAGGTTTCTAATTTTTTGTTGTAAGTTCTCCATTCCCTATTTTGATCATGGCCAGTTGTGCCAATAGGTCCAACTTTGTACCATGCCCATATGTCTGCAATTTCTCCTCCAATTCTTGTATCTTTGTCTCTTTTCTCGTAACCCTACACTAGTTCCTCCAACTATTTAATTATGTCTAGATCTTCTTGAAGCTCCTTTCTGTTGTTTCTATCCTCTAAAAACATTTCCTTTATTTCTAAAAATTGTTCATTACCACCCTTGTACAATCATAGTCTTCGTGATTAGGACTATCTGGGGTTTTCTTTCTTGTTTTCTTGGTAGTAAATGCATCTTCTAAGTCTAAATCAGAAGTGGTGGGTACATACCACTTCCTCTTTGCAAGTGTATGTACATTTCCAGAGGTATTTCCCTTTATTTACAAGTCTTTCAACCAACATCACATCCTCTTCCTATTGTTCCTTTCCCTTTGTCTCCTCTTCTAGTTTTTCCACACTCCCCCTCATAACACCTTGCTTTTTCAACCAGCCTAAATGCCTAGGTGTAACAAATTTCTCTTTTTGTGTTTCTTTTTTCTTCTACATCTTTGAAGGTGTAGAAGAGCTACCCCCCTTTTCTTAAGTTTTGGTGTCTTAGAGGTGGATGGAGTCTTCTTTGTTGCAGGTTGCCTAGATGCTACAAGTGATGATTTTTGCACATTATGCTCCTTAGGCTCACCTTGGCTATGGGTAGGTGAAGCCATAGGTGAGATGATAACTTCCTCTTGTAGGTGTATTTTTTGGTTCTAGGGTTTTAGGTACTGCAGGTGACTTAAGTAGACTATTAATATCTTGAAAATTCACAGAGTCTTCCTAGGATATTTGTGGATATTGAATTCTTAAGCTCGTCTTTCCTAATAGGGCTATTAAATAATGATGTGATAAATTTGTATCACTCTATTTCTTTGGTATTCAGATGCCATCCTTTTTAGCATATTGTAGAGGTAATTGGGCATATTTACTAGTCTATTATGGTGAAGGTTACTAAGCAATTTGAAATGTACAATGTATAGAAGATTTTATCTACCATCACAAGTAAGGTATATAATAACATAAGAAGCACAGTTCACCCAAATCCATGGAAGAGAAAGTATTTTTGTACCTTGGGATGATGAATCCAATTTTTCTCCTTGCTAGCAAAATTCTTCCCTTGTAGCCACTAAGTCTGCTTGAACTGGAAACTCAACTCCAATCCTAGGCAAATTGGATACTTATGCAATTTCCCCTTCTGATGAAGCTACTGAAAACCCTTTTACCATGGCTTCATCATGTTGTAATGTAGTTGTGAATCTCCTTGTTATGTCATTTTCAAACTGTTTCAGCTTTAGAAAGTAATCCAACCAACCAAACCTTGTGAAAATAGGCAATACTTATGCATCTTCTAATATTTGTTTGTGTGTTGATGGCTCTCTTCTAATAACATCACCTCCTATTGGTGAATCACTTTACCTCTACTCAATGTTCTAACCTTAGAAATTCAGCTCAATTCAATCTCTTTACCACCCTCAAACCCTTCTCTTGCTCTACTATTTTTCTCATGCACTCTTCACTGCAACTATACTATAACTACAACTTCCCCTTCTCCTTTGTATTAGTGTAATCAACATAAAATTGGGTTCTAATTAGCTTAGGATTACAAGATTTAGAGAATTTATAATTGAAATTAACAACAAAATGTAGGTGCAATTTAGGATAAAAAGGGTTTGAATGCCATGTATGTTTGTTTACATTTGGTTTTAGGTGGCGAAAAACAAAAAAAGATGGTTGATATAATACCCTCCCCTAACTTAACGTTTGAATTGACCTCACTTCAACTCATGATAGGTGAAGGTATGATTAGAGAATATGGAAATAAATGGTATGATTAGATTGCATATGTAATTTAATATGGAAATACATAATGAAAGCATTAAGAAATCTATGATAATTATGGTAATTTACTTTACATACCTGTCAAAGGTGATTAACTGAATGGAATGCTTGTGAGCTAAAGAAAATGTATTTGCAGGTTGATTTGATGTGACAAGAAGTAATTGTAGGTGAATGAATGATAAAGTGGTAGGTGTAATGAAATTAAATGGAATGGGTAGTGATGTGACAGTTCAATTGCTTGGAATTTGGATTGGCAACGTGAAATAAGATAAGCATGTTCTGTGCACTTATTATGATAAGACTAATGTTGCATGTGTGAGGAAAATGAGGTGAAAAAAGTATGAAGTGTAATTAATGTGGTATCATTTTTTAAATTTCCTGCTAAGCAACGTTGTGAGTACCTTCGACATCAAGTCCCATCTAAATTGTGATAGATTTTATGCTATAGGTCCCTATTGCAATGGGGCCCTTACTGAATGGTGATAGCTATATATAAGATAGGTCCCTCTGGAAAAAGTATGTACATTAATGTGATTGTGTTGTGTGTGCATGTGATGTGGAATAAGAAATTAGACCTGAGTGATCTCAAGGATTGAGCTATGTAGCTCAATCATTGAGTCACCTAAAGAACTTGGTACATCTATTGTTGTCGAGTCATCATTCTGTGTTTCTGAACCTATATCTGGATCACTAAGAGGACCATACTATTGAATGAGAGAAAGAATGAAATCTTCCTTTTGTATTGGTTTCTTATAAAGTTTCAACTTGTGGTCATTGACGAGGAGAGAGAACCTTACTGCATCTATGGTGTGCAACTTTATTGCTCCATTAGGAAAGACTTGGATGATATCATAAGGTACCAACCACCTTGATTGGAGTTTCCCTTTAAAATCCTTGTATCTTGAATAATACAATAAGGTCCATTCTCCTACATTAAATTCCTTTATCTTGATGTATTGGTCATGCCATGTTTTCCTCTTGTTTTGTACTATTTTAGTGTGATGGATTGCATCCATCTTGATTTCATCTAACCCATTTAAGTGGTGTAACCTCTCCTATTGAGTTGTTCTAAGATCCATGTCCAACTCCTCTGTTGTTCTCAATGTTTTGTACTCAAATTCTATTCGAAGGACTATTGTTTTTTCATATACTAGCTCATAAGGTGTGAATCCAGTTATTTTCCATGTTTTTTTGTATGCACATACTACTTCTAGTAATCTAGCAACCCAATATTTTTTGTGTAATTGCACTGTGTTAGTTAGAATACTTTCAATTTCTATGTCGGTGACCTCCACCTGGCCATTGGCCTGAGGATGATAAGGTGTTGAATTTTTGTGCCTGATTTCATATTCTTCAACCAATTTGGCAATGAGCTTTGAAGTAAGTTGTGGACCCTGATTAGTCACTATCTCCCTAGGTACTCCATACCTGATAAAAATGTCCTCATACAAGAATTTAGCCACATTTCCATCTTTGGAAAACTGTAATGCCTTCACTTCTACCTACTTAGTCAGGTTATTAATGCAAACCAAAATGTACTCTTTGTTGTTAGAAATAGGTGATATTGGCCCAATGAAGTCTAGACCCCATTTATCAAAGGGAGATAGTGTGAAATATGGTTGTAATGGAATTTCATCACTCCTTTTTGGCTTACCCATTCTTTGGCATCTATCATAGTTCCTTGTATATTTGATAGAATCCTTGTGTAAAGTTGGCCATTAATAACCAATTGTGAGAATTTTGAATGTTGTCATTTTGGTTGCAAAGTGACCCCCACATAGTTCATCATGGCAACCCTTCATGATATCAAAGATTTCATCTTCCCTCATGCACCTTCTCATGATATTGACTAGGGCAGTGGAATAGATAACCAGATATCCAAGAGTATGAAAAACACTTATACACTAGTTGTCTCTTTTCCCTTTGAGAAAAGTGTGGTGGAATATGCCTTATCATTAAATAGTTTTCAATGTTAGCACACAAAGGTATATGTATATTAAGAGCAAAAAAATGATCATTTGGAAATGATTCATCTACTACCCCTTCTATTGATTGTGTTGGCAACCTTGACAGAAAATCAGCTACTACATTAGCCTTACCAGGCTTGTCCACTATTGTGATATCAAACTCTTGTAGAAGGAGAAACCATATAACTAGTCTACCCCCTACTACAGTCTTGTTCATTAAACATCTTATAGTTGTATGTTCTGTGTGGACAAAAACTACATAACTAGTGATGTAATGCTTGAATTTAGTGAAGGCGTACACTACTGGTAGCATCTCCTTTTCTACAACAATATAATCTAGCTATGCTCCCTGAAGATTCTTGCTAATGTAGTAAATAGAATATTCTTTGTTACCTTCTTTCTGACCCAAAACCGCTCCAATAGAAAAATTAGAAGCATCAGTGTGTATATGGAAAGGTAAGGTCCAATTCGGCCCCGTTAAAATAGGTGTTTGTATTAAGGCTTTCTTCAATTATTCAAAGGAATGTTGGCACTTTGATGTCCAATCAAATTCTATGTCTTTAGTCAATAGAACAAAAAATGGTGCAAAAATATTACTGAAGTCTTTAATGAACCTCCTATAATAGCTTGCATGGCCTAGGAAGCTTCTAGCATCTCTTTTCCTCTATGGAACAAGTAATGTATAAATGATCTCTATCTTATGTGGATCAACTTGGATCCCTACACTAGATATGAAATGCCCTAAAACAATTCCTTGAGTCATCATCATAAATAATTTCTCATTACTAAGGGATAAATTGTGTTCTTTACATATTTTTAAAACCTTTTCTAGATTGCTAAGGGCTTCCTCATAAGTTTCCCCATATGTGGTGAAGTCATCCATATATATCTCCATAAATTCAAGAGCATAATTAGAAAAGATGTTAAGCACTGCCCTCTAGAAAGTAGTTGGGGCATTGCATAAACCAAAGGGTAGAACAAAGTAGGCATAGGTACCCCAAGGGAATGTAAATGTTGTTTTATCCTAATCATTTGAAGCAATTTTTATTTGATTGTAA
Organism: Sequoiadendron giganteum; assembly: GCA_007115665.2. NCBI lineage: Eukaryota > Viridiplantae > Streptophyta > Pinopsida > Cupressales > Cupressaceae > Sequoiadendron > Sequoiadendron giganteum. The sequence continues at coordinate 41,777,523 of CM021110.1, forward strand.
CCATTGAAACCATCTAGGAATGAAAAGTAGTTCTTCCCTACTAAAGAGTCAAGCACTTGATCTATAAATGGCAATGGAAAGTGGTCTTTCCTAGTGGTCGTGTTTAATTCCCTATAATCTACACATACCCTCCATTTTCCACCTTTCTTGGGAACAATGACTAAAGGTGATACCCATTCACTGTCAAAAATAGGATAAATGAAGCTTGCATCAAGGATTTTTTGAAGTTCAGCTTTAACTATTTCTCTCAAGGCAGGGTTTGTTCATCTTTAAGGTTGTCTAATGGGCCTATAACCATCACTTGTATAGATCCTATGCATACATAAGTTAGGATCTATACCCTTCATATCATGGTAGTCCCATGCAAAGGTTGGTGTGTGTGCTTGAAACATAGTATTTAGGAAATTATACTATTATTTAGTCAATGCATTATTTATGTTCGACATTTTTCCTAGAATGATTGTTATTTCTTTGGATGATTCTTGCACAGATGAGAGATCAAGGCTAGGAATGATTAGTACACACTGAACTATGGCAGAAAGGAATGAAAGATCTAATATATTTCTTTTGAGGAGTTGGCAGGTATAATGCTTTGTAAAGGATCTTGTAGGTATGAGAGATAGTCCTATTGATGCGGGCTCCTTTATATTATGTGAGAAATCAAATCATCTTCATCCTGATCAGCCAATAAAGGACTATGTTCTATTTTCATCAAATTTTGCAAGGAATAGTGGTCTTCCTCATTCAAAGTAGGCCAAATAATTTGCTCAAGATCGACATAAGGTTGAGCTGAAGGATAAAGGACCAATTTATTGGTCACCATACCATTAGATATTATCATATTCCCAGATATACAACCTATGAATGCATCAGTTGTAGCTAACCATGGTCTACTTAGAATGAGTGGATATCCTACAAGGTTGACCTTTGGCAGCAATACTACAAAGTCTACGAGATACTTCCAAGAATCTAATGCAATTACTAAATCCTCAATAATTCTTCTAGGCTTGATTGTTGACCTATCAGTAATTATAAAATAGTTGGTGTAGGTCTAAGGTTGGATAATTGAAGTAATTGCATCATCTCTTTGGTCATGACATTGATTGTTGCCCCTAAGTCTATCAAGATGTTCTTGATAAGTGTCCCATTAATCTTAACATTCACTTATGGGCTGCCAGGGTTTGTGTATTTAGGGACAGTTTTATTTCCTAACATGATATCAACAAAGTTTCCTAGGACATGAACTATCTGAGGATCTTCCTTTTTCTTCCCGATTTATTAAGACATAGGTCCCTTATTGCCTTGATATAAATTGGGATATCCTTGATAGCTTGGATGAGGGGAATCTTGATATTGACATCATTAAGTTGACCCAGTAGGTCTATGTCAACTTGGGTATGATGTTTTTGAATGGCTAAGCATTCAAGGAAAGGAGGCTTTAGACTTGAAGTGGTCTAGTGTACCTGATTTATCTCAGGTTCCAGAGGTGATTTGTTTGAAGCTTCAACTATAGGTTTCTCATCCTCCATCGCAATAATTTGGGGGGATGAAGGTCCAGCTAGTTGTTTACTTGACCTGAAGTGGACATCACTCACCTCTACCCCATAGGTGAGGTATTGCATAGCCTCATTAGTATAAGCCTGTTGAACAAATATTTTGTTAGGGTTAGGTGTAGGTTGGGAAAATAATTGTAGTTGTCTTAGTGGTTGAGGTGTAGGATTTGATGGATTAGGCATAATGGCTTGTTGTTGTGGTTGAGGAGGAAGCATGGGCTACTGATAATTCATATTTTGTTGTTGCCACTACTGACCTTTTTGCCATTGTGGTTGCCATTGGTTTTGCTATGTTGGCCATTGAGGATTATAATTGGAACCTTGGAAATTATTTTGTGACCAAGGATTTAGTTTCTTTTCGTTCCAATTTTACTGAGGTTGTTGCCATTGTTGAGGTTTTTTCCATTGATTTTGGTTATTTGGCCAAGGTTGAGAATTCCAAGCAAAAAAAATCTAATTTCCAATTGGAAAAGAGGAATTGAAATTAAGAGGGTCCTATGATATACCATATACCTTGTCTTTATTTCCATGGCCTTCTTTGAGCTATGTAAAATGGCTATCCATCCTCTCCTTCAAGTGGTTGAAAATTAGGTTTCTCTATTTTTTCTTGTTGAATACTAGCCACCCTCTTGCATTTACAATTTTCTTTCCTTTGTATATAGCCAGGGTAGTATTCAGTGAGCATTTCTTTAGCCTCCTCTTGATTATTCTTTATATGGAGAGTGTCCAACAGAGTTTTTAGGTGACTGATAATATCCTCCTTCATATTGGATAACAGATCATTCAAGTCTATACCTTTAAACCCCCATAGATGATTTGTCAATGGTGAATGTCCTCTCTTCTCTTGGCTTCTTAGTGAAGGTGCTGGAGTAATTTCTGCAGACCCTACAAATTTCTTCAAATGATATTCAGATATATCCCCTTGCCTAATAAGATTGAGGGCATCCATGCAATCCTCATTGACTCCCCTCAAAATACTCTTGAGGGATTCTTCAAAGCAAAATGAAACCTCTCCACATAGTCCTCTAGTGGCTCATCCTCCTTTTGTGAAATTCTAAAAATTTCATCTCTCATCCTATCAAGTCCTTTATAATAGTCTTGGTACTTTTCTAAGAACAATGTTTTCATGGTATCCCAATCTAGAATAACATCCTTGCCTAACCCCATAAACCATCTTAGAGCAACATCTTTTAGAGTGGCAAGGAACAGCTTGAGCCTATGAGCATTAGAGGTATTGTCATAGCTCCTGAATGGGACATCAAAATCAAGCAAAAATGTGTTTGGATCTTCAGTCACCAACCCATAAAAGACTGGTAATACTAAAGGAGGGATATTCTTCAACATAGTAGCCCTTTCTTGGTGGATTTTTGGAAACTCAAAACTCGCATGTTCTAGATCATCCCCTGGTGCATCACCCACAATTTGGTATGTCCCCTTTGTTGGTCTGCTAGATGTTGGTGAAAGAGAAGTTTCTTCTTCAGTAATACCCTCACTCTGAGTACTAGAGTCACCAATATCTACTATGGCTTCTTAGCATGTAGAGGGGAGGAATCTTCCCAAAGAGTCTCTTTGCCTCCACATACAATAAATATGGCTTTGTATAGTAATGGTCCTGCACAATGTTAGTAGAACTTTAAGGTATGCTGGTAAGATAAAACCTAACAATCCTAATGCTGAAAACAAAATGTAGACTATGAAAGCTTGGAAACAATTCTATGAAAGTAACACCATCCCTGACACCAACACCAAAAATGTAGAATCTAAACTAGTGTCTTGTAAACTTGATGAAAATCACACAATTCAGAGGAATGACCTAGCTAAATAGTCCACTCAACATTGCAAAGACTTCATAAATTATCAACTAGGGCTTGTAAACTTGTGTTGGCACTAACACTATATGTGCTTTCAAAGACCTAATATTATCTAGGTTATCATATTAAAGGTATTCTACTTGCTGGAAAATCACAGAAACACATAACAGTGAAAGAAGTAAACTAGCACTAATGGCTACAGGTGCCTACAACATAACCTGTAGTTGAACTATTGATAACAGATAATTACTGAAACTAACTCAAAACTGGTAACTGAACTTAATTTATCCTTTAGAGTACTACAAATCAATTGAATGCATTCACTCATATGACCAACCATTATTGATAATCACAATATGAGAATCTACTTTATCTTACATGTGCAATTTAAAAGTAATGATTAACACAAATAACTACCAAATAGAAATAGAACTTGACTATAAATGTAGTGAACAACAGTTACCTTGATTGGCTTCCTCAAGTGGTTGTCTTCAATTAAACTAAAATCAAATCTAAATCTTCAAATTCTACACAACCATATCAACTTGAACTTCATTGATTATGCATTCCAAAATATCACATCAAATCTTGCTCAAATATTGTATTCAAGAAAACCATTTCTGAACAATCAACATATATGTAGATTACAACTAGAAACTAAGAAGTAATTGATAACAAAAACACCAGTATGAGATTAACCAACTAACTATACTAAAGACTCAACCATCGGCTATACATAGGCACAAGGGAGTTTATTCTAAACACAACTCTTAACTGAAATCATTAACTACAACTCCCTATATATCAAAGTGTGTAATTAAGATTGAATTATTCAAACTACAAATGAAAAGAAACAAGAGTTCAAATAGGATAAAAACTCTGCAAAACAAATTTGCAATGTGAAACACATAATTAGTTATCCAAAATCCTATCAATAAAATAATTCTTCTTCTTAAGCACCTTATTAACTATTATAATTATGCATGACTAACTCTATCAGGTGTCTCCACATGGTAGTTATGACACTCGGCTTGTTTTGGTAGTTCCCTTGTTTCGTTGTCCAAGACCTCCTTTGGCTATAGGCTACAACTTTCAGTTGTTGCAGACTACAATGTCTCATCGGGGTGCAAGAGGTTAATCCAAAATATATATACACAAAGCTAACCACCACATGATTAAACATATAATTCTTAATTACATTGCACACATATTCACATATAAATCATGCAATGCTACTATACCATAACTATATTTTCATTACTCTAATTTGGGTCCAAGGTTGTACAATAAGCATAAAAAGATATCATAGCATAGGAATATGTCTAAAAGGATTGTCTAATAATGTTTGTAAACATGCATAAAAACATCAAGAAATGAACTAATAAATGGACTCATAAAATATACTAAGTAAAAAAAAAATCAATAACAATTTTCCTTAATCATGACTTTATGAAACCCAACTATACAAAGATGCTTTGTAACTAAAAAAAGGTACATAGTTTAAATGTACAAATACATTTAATGTAAAATGATATATATTATGTTCTTTTGTAAATATGTTTCATCTAATTACCAAGGATCCAAAGGTTCTTGTTCTATTTTGGGAGATAAATCATACAGATGTAGTGTTGGAGAAATCATCCTAAAATTAACACAAATCAATTATGAGGAGGATAATTAAAATGATGCAATATCATCATTCACTATTGTTTTGAGAATTTCCCATGGAACACTCCCACTTCAAGGAGGAACTTCACGTAAAATTTTGGGATATAATAGGCACACAATAATGTAACATTTATTTTATTTAAATTAAATTGGAAATTGTTTGCATTTTCCACAATAAGCATCTCATCTATAAATAAATCAGACTTCTAAATGCAAAATAAATTTTGGAAATTTAACTGTATTTAGTAAAAAAGCTTCACATCTCCTAAAGCATCCTTCTCAATCCACCTGCCCTTGTTTTATTCAATTTTGTTTCCTCAAATATATCAACCACCTAGAAGGAAGACAAGTGTTAGTGATAGATTAAATTGGAAAATTAGAGACATTTGGTGCTACAAAGAATTCATTTTATTCCAAATTTCACCAATATAGGATTATATGTTGTGGTGACTGCAACATGCCAACTTGTACAGACAATAAACAAACATATTAAATTGTACAATGGGAATTTAATTTCCAATTTAACCTATCGCTAACACTAGTAATTTATATCAATAATTATATCTACCATTTTGCCATTCTTCTAAAATTGTTAAGCACTGAACGTTCATTTGGATATATGAAAAACTCATCTCTCTTGGCATATGACATAGGCCATAACTTGCAATAATCATTAAGGTCAAAGAAGATAGAAAAGAAGGATACCACATACCACTATCAAACTTTAGTTTATATCCCATGTCTCTCAATGAACACCTAAATGATGTATCAGTATTTTAACCATTGCTTAATGATATTGTAAACTGAGCCATTACTTGTATAGACAATTGAAAAAATATAGATTATTACAAGATACATTGGTTGCTAATCACAACGAGCATCAATTATGCAAGAATAAAGGTTAAAAAGTCAACAAAAACCTTGGTGATCACCTTGATTGACTAAAAAATAGCAGCTAATCTCTCGACAAAATGCACCTATGTACATACAAAAATACATACAAACATATATAGAAACATACATAACATGAAAATAAGGCAATATGAGATGTCGGTGCAAAAAAGAGAATCAGTTGGGTGGAGACATGAGAGTCCTATGTGAAAAGGTAGAATTTTTTTGTAAACAACTTATTAAAAACAAAACATTTGTATTCTCTAATCAGAAAGACACTCTCAAAGCTAAGAATAGTATTTGGGTTGTAAGTTTCATAACACATGGTGTTTTCCAACATACAATTATATATAGACAACATGCTTCTAATGAAAACCTTTAAGTTTGTAGATAGTAAGAATGTAGTGAAGTTCATTCGCCTTCACAATTTATAGCAACTCTTACTTACATTAAAAAACTGCATTTCAATTTTCTCATATGATTTAAAAATAAATGCAAAATATAATTACAGGTTGGAAAACACAATGTGGTTTTCCATTTATTTCATTCTGTATGTTCAAAGCTACATGGTGGAGAGCACGGGGAGGAATGTCTTGAAAATATTTTTTTAATTAGACAATAGGAATGTAGTGAAAGGTATCATTTTATAAACACCCAGTGTTTTCCAACAACCATAAACACTCTATATGATTGAAATTTGGAAAACGTAGTGGGAGGTGAGTGCATGATTTATGAAACCTTGAACCCACACAATGTTGTAAAACCCTCTATGGGCATAGCTAATCTTCTGACAAAATACACCCATGTACATACAAAAACACATAAAAATATACATAGCATGATGGGATGACATAATGTAGGGCCTACCAAGATAGAGGATAAAAGTGATGAAACTGGAAAACAAGAGGAAACATCACGACGAGGGAAGCAAGGAGATAATGACGGCGTCGGCCTATTTTTCCCGACTAACCAATTGGTTTGTTACATCTAGAGGGTTTTACAACACTATGTGGGTTGTGAATTTCTTAATACCCAATGTTTTTCAATTTCATTATATTCTTACTATCTAATTCACAAAAGGTTCTTAAGACAATCACAAAACATACCAAATTGAGGTGAGGGGTGAGTAACCAATTGGGTTGCTACTTGTAAAGGGTTTTAAAACATTATGTGGGTTGTAGATTTCGTAAAACCAGTACTTTGCAGCCTGGAATTTTACAAAATAGTATGAATGTCTTGAAAAGATTTTGTTAATTAGACAGTAGGAATGTAATGAAACACACCATTTTATAAACACCCAATTTTTTCCGACAACCATATACATGCACAGTATGATTGTAATTTGGAAAACACAATGGGAGGTGAGTACATGATTTATGAAACCTCCAACCCACACAATGTTGTAAAACCCTCTGCACATTGAAGGCAAACGAAATCCTCATATTTCTCGTCACTTTGAATTTTCCAATGTGTTGGCTTGCACAAGAAGCTATTTGTGCACCACAAGTGGGAAGGCTGATGTGACTAAGTCACGTGTTTTAAATTGTAACAAGTATTGTTATTGTCCTTCAGTTCGGTCCGTCAAGTCTTTTTTTCGATGTGTTTTGTCAGGAGAGTGGGATGGGGAATGGGGTGATATGTTATAATGTCTATACATAGGTGCATTTTGTCAGGAGATTAGCTTCTCCCATTTTTTAACACTTATAACTAATTGCTTAATCTTCTGTTATTGCAAAAAACTCTATGTTGTGGGTTTTTTTGTTTTGAAAGTTGAAAGTGAAAGGTTGGAGAGCAGGGGGTGAAGTTGTAGGTGGGGGAGATGACAAACCAATTGAATTGAGGTGAGGGGTTTGTAACCAATTGGGTTGTTACTTCTAAAGGGTTTTAAAATATTATGTGGGTTGCAGATTTCAAAAACTAGTGTTTTGCAACTTGGAATTTTACAAAACAATATGAATGTAATTTAGATAGTACGAATGTAATGAAAGACACTTTAGAACAAGTCTTACGTAGAGTAAAAATTTCATTTCAATTTCTCAATATGATCAAAATATACATGCACGATATGATTGCAGGTTGAAAAACACAATGGGAGGTGACAACATAATTTATGAAACCTCCAACCCACACAATGTTGTAAAACCCTCTACACACTGAAGCTAAATACCTTACTGGGTGTTTATAAAATAGTGCCTTTCATTACATTCCTACGGTCTAAATACCAAAAAAAATTCAAGACATTCATACTATTTTGTAAAATTCTAGGATGCAAAACACTGGGTTTTACAAGACCGACAACCCACTTAATGTTTGAAAACCATTTACAAACAACAACCCACTTAATGTTTGAAAACCATTTAAAAAAAACCCACTTAATGTTTTAAAACCCTTTATAGACAACCCCTACAACTCCTTTCCAAGCTCGACAACAACCTTCAAAATGAGAATGTAAAAAATGACAACATTTTGGGATTTTTGTCCATTCCAAATTATAATTTTAAAAACTCGCTGACACAGAACCCACATTACATTTTACTTTATGGTTTCTCTAAATGTTATTCATTTATTTAGTGAGAAAATTAAAATGGAAAAATTAAAAAACCATTACACAAAAGCACATAAATAGCTTTGCATTTCAAATGAAAACCCCTTTTTCGCAAGGAAAACCCTTGAAAACCTGTCATCAAAAACCCATCTTTGCAATGAATAGCCATTCAATTTATTCAATGAGAACATTAAAATGACAAAATTAAAAAATAGGTAATGAATAACCATTCAATTTATTCAACGATAATATTAAAAAACCGTCAACACAAAAGCACATAAACAACTTTGCATTTCAAATGAAAATCCCTTTTCACAAGGAAATCCCTTGGAAACTTGATGCAGATCATACTTTAGTCCCTAAAAAATAGTTAACACGTCCCCTGTATAACAGAGGAATTATGCATAACACAACAAGAGAAAAACTATAATATTTAAGATTCTTCATCCATAAAAACTTTGCTCAATACTTTTTTTTATTAAATTCGACAAATTACATCTTCCCAGATCATTTCCTCCTATGCTCCCAACTCTCTTTATTCAACCACAAATCCCCAAATTTACTCCTAAACTAACTCAACAAACTAACAATCACAAACCGAAATGGATGACTATTAACAACAAGGTCTAGTCATAACAAATGACTCAACATATAGTTAAGTCAGGAAGAACAGATGCCTAAAATTTTGAACAACACCCATCCAACTGGGTGTGGGTGGGTTGTTGAAGTAAATGCTCCACATCATCCTCCCCTGGTCTTGAATAGTTAGAAGATCCCAACCCTCTTGATTCAGGTTCATAATCTAGAACAACTTGACTATACTTCAGCAAATCAATCTTTGAGACCCAAGAGTTATAAGAATCGGGAAGGCCTTCCCACTTAACAAAATATAGTTTGTACTTGAGTTGGATCGAGTAGTCACCAATTCGGTATCCAACACTCATTCAATCTGCTCTCTTTTCTTCTTTGGAAGGAGTTTGGTCCAATTGTCCTTCTTCTGTTCCTTTTGCTCATTGTCTACCTATCCATCACAATTTCCAACTGAATATGAACATAAATCAGCAACATTAGAGATGGGACTAATGTCCAAATCTTCAGGCAATTCGATTTGATAGGCATTATCATTTATTCTCTTGATGATTTTGCATGGTCCAATTTTCTTGGGCTTCAACTTGTTGTAGGCACCTAGGGAGTATCTTTCTTTGTGTAGATGTACCATGATTAGATCTCCTTCTTGAAAGACCTTTCTTCTGTGATGAAAATCTACCGTCTCCTTATATTGTTCATTCATGGATTGCAATTTGAGTCTAACTTGTTGATGTATTTCTTGAATATTTTCCAAAAATTCTATAGCTTCTTGGTTATGGTGCGGACTTATTGGCAAGTCAACTAAGTCCACAATTCCTTTAGGATTGGCACCATATACAATTTGAAAATGAGACATACCTATTGATCTATTGATACTAGAATTATAGGCAAGCTCAGCTTGAGGTATCACCTAATCCCATTGTCAAGGATAATCTCCAACTAAACACCTCAGGAGCTTGCCTAGACTTCTATTAACCACCTTTGTTTGACCATTAGTTTGGGGATGGTATGTTGAGATGAATTGCAATTTTCTATCCAACTTCTTCCACAATACCCTCCAAAATTAACTTAAGAACTTGGTGTCCCTATCACTTTTTATAGTCTTTGGAACACCAAGAAACCTCACCACTTCTTTGAAAACAGATGTGCCACTTGACTGGCATCATGGGTCTTCTTACATGGTATGAAATGGGCCATTTTAGAAAAATGGTCCACCACTACAAACACTGAATCATTGCCTCTTTGGGTTTTTGGAAGCCCCAAAACAAAATCCATAGAGATATCAATCCATGGCTCCTTTGGCATGGGTAAGGGCATGTATAAGCCTGTATTTTGTCTGCCTCCTTTTGCTATTTGACACACTCTACAAGTAACAACAAACTTGTTCACATCTCTTCTCATTTTGGGCCAAAAGAACTTTTCGTTTATGTTGGGTGAAAATAGTGTAATCAACTTTTCAACAGATTACACCATCTAGACTTCAACCACAACTATGTGAGATATAATCTCTCCTCTCAGAAAGGGGAGGCGCCCTTCTTACTACTAATTAGAAGCTATAGTAAACTTAAAAGAATACTTACAAATTGAACACTGTACTCATGAAATGGGGGGGGTGTGTTACATTCATACTTCTCTCTTTTTTCAGAGAAGATGTTTACAATGCTTCACGATGAAAAGCTTTAGATCTTAAATAACTTAAACTTAAACAACAATAGTAATGTCGATATTTTTATCTTGACAAAGCACAACTTAGAAATACTAGGTATTATTTATAATAACAAAAGGTAAAAGGAAAAGGGAAGGCTCACGAAGGCACAAAGTCATTTTGTAGCCTTTTCAATGTTGAATCCTGTAATGGTATCGTTTGTTGTATTAGAAGCACAAAGTCCTCTTAGACACAACAATTCCTCAAACAACATGAATGATTACAAGCACAAAGTCTTGTAGATCCTTCAACAAAAACCTTCAAACATAAACAAATCCAAACGATAAATGTAACACAAATTTTACATCAACCACTTGAAGCCCTTTCAATCTCATACACAAATAACTACTAATATAATTAACACACAAGACAATCGATTCCAACACAAAGTCTGGTATGCAATCCTCTTCTTTATTGATTAGATCTGAATTCACAATATTGAACACAAAGTCTCAATGCTTGTTTCAAAAGAGCAGCACTTCGATGCAAAATCTCAAAAGGTAAATATTACAAAAGAAATTCCTCTTATTTATAAAAAGGAGGGAAGAGAAAAATTAGGGAATCAGATGAGTAAAAACAGGAAACCCTAATTTAACTGAGTGTAATTTATTTATATGTAATCGCACCTCATATTTTGGTGTAATTACGTTTTATAAAAAGACACCTAAAGTGTCAAAAACTATTTACAATGTGCAAAGTAGGGGACACCAAAAATGGCGAACACTGGAGACAAAAAGAAGACTATTGTTCTTTGCACTGGGCGTGGAAGTCTTCATATTTCTTTGTTGTCTCTCTCATGAAATTTTCATCTAGCCCAACTGTATAATCCACCAGCGTGTGTATTTTGGTAATCATCTTCTTTGCAGATGAAGAAACCTTTTTACACCTTTCAAGATGAGCCTTGAAACAATCAAGTGAAAGTCGTAGATCACATACAATGTGCATGGTGTTTTCAGTAAAACCTTTGTCATCCACCAGCTTCATGAAGGCCTCTTTATACACTTGAATTATCTTGTTGAGGGGAAGGAAGGTGTGCTCATCATCAAGGAGATCACCCGACAACTCTTCCATTCCATTTACCAGAAGAACCCGGTAACCTTCTACATCTTCCTGTACCTGGTGAATGTCATCAATCAAAAACTTCAATACTTGGATTCTATGTTTGAGTGATTCTTTCACCTCCACATATTTCTCCTTGTCAGGTATTACTCCATTCTTTACCAATTTGCTGATCTTGGATTCTTTCATTTTCAACCATGACAATAAAGTCCTTTCCATATCATGTAGATCCTTCACAAGTGATCCTTCCTCTTTATTAAGCTTAGTTTGCAGCTAGGCTACTTGTATTTTCTTCTCACTTGCGGTGGTGATGACCTATGTCCCATGATCTATGATCTCTTCAATGAATTCATTTAAGACTTTACCCTTGGCTGCAAGCTTTTCTGCCATTTGAACAACTGGTTCTTCGACATTCACCAAGGTCATAGATTGGGCATCACCCATTGAGGATCCCGCTATGTTTCTCAAGATGTTCGCATAGCGTTCAACTTTCTCCTTGTATAGATTCTTAGCTTGCTCCATCTTGTCAAGCCTTCCTGCAAGAGCATCTAACACTACTTAGGCATCTACTTTTGCACTCTCATTGGTTACCTTCCCAAGTTGTATTATTTGTATAGTATAATCTTCCATGTTTACATCACCCTCTGGTTGTGAAGGAAAACCTACCTCAACAAACTTCTGGCCAACTTTATCAACATGGAGTCTTGACAGCACCTTAGCTTTTTTCTTTTCCTCATTCTTGGGGGCAGCTAATTCTTCCAGGTCCAGCTCATCGGGGGAGATCATATGCTTTTTGCGCTTAGGAACCTGCAACACCAACCAAGGAGGGAGGGAAGAAGTATATACATCTCTTGTTACCGCTAATTCCTGAGTTGTAGGGGCTCTTTGAGGAATAGCTAAAATAGTAACTATGGGCACCATTGTAGTCATTACGGGCCCAGTTGTTTGTACGCCAAGCTAACTCTGCAAAGACTCATTCATGAATCTGTTAAATTCAGCCTTTGAAGAAATGTCAAAAGATGGAGATGACAAACTAGGGAGAGAAACTGGCGAACTGGATAGGTCATTGATATTTTGTGCTCAGTCAACTGCAAAAGAAACCAACACTATTGACACTACTGGTGGGGAAGAAACATCTTCTACTCTTGTAATCGTGGTAGGAAGAGGAGAAGAAGGAATGGGTGGAACAGGAGATTTAAGAATTGAAGGAGTGTGAGGAGGTGAAGATACTGGAACCTGTTCAGTTTCACCCCGAGGAGGGGACAAAACCTACTCATCCTCTTGGTATTCCTCAACCTCTTCTATTGATTGCTCTTCTTCTTCATCTGATTCAGTTTCTCCAGAGTCCTCATCATCTGATTCTTCAGATTCAAACTCTGTATCTCCTCCTTCCTCATCTGAAGATAAATCCTCAAAAACAAGCTCCCTCTCTTCTGCACGAGATGTGGTAGCCCTTGTTTCTTGTATTTCAGTGGTCTGTGGAGTATTTTTCCCCACAGTCAACTTAATCCTTGGCCCTCTTCATGATGAAGAGGGAATCGTGGCCTGTTTTTCTTTGGCGTGGGATTCTAGCGGTGGACTAGGTTTCTCTTTAGGAAGCTCACCTTCAGAATCTATCTTGAAGGCTTTTATCTGATGGCCATGCTTGTGAAGCCATTCTATTGTGTTGTGTAGGACAGGGGCCAACCTTTCTCTCATTTAAGTGCATTCTTTTTTGGACCATTGTACTGGAGGCAAAGGTTTCCCGACGATGTTGTCCTCATCATAGGCAAAATTGAGGACGTCACCTGGATCTATAAAATCTTCAGGCAAATCAGCTATATGGAGGGCTCTGATTTGTTCAGCTGTCATCCTACAGAAATCCATTTTATGTACATCCTCCTCATCTCTACATTCTGCCCATATGTCTTCAAAATGGTAAACATGGTTGTGACCTTTCTTGAGTTTCTTCTTCACATCTCTGAAGTCAAAGTCACGCCTATACTTGTAGGTCTTGATAGTCATTATGTGCATCTCTGCCGAAACACTCTTGGCCTTCCGCACACTTCTGATCGTGTATCTGCCAATGGTTAATGGAAACTTAAAACCTGGCTTATGATTCTTTTGTCGTTCTTTGCGCACTGAAATTGATTGCCTGCACAAATCCATAAGAATCCATTTGTCTGAAGGGTATCTTGGAAGCATGTAAGGACATCTCGTGAAACAACCTACCCTTATGTAAGTAAAGGTTGGGAATTGTAGAAAGACACATCCAACCTTTCTGACCGCCTTGTAGGCTTCATCTAAAATCCTCTTCTTCTCCAGTGTCGGGTCAAAGGTGAACACCAAAGGAGTGAAGAAAGCATATGTGACTCTCCTGAAATGGTGGAAGCTTTCCCTCAAGTTCAATTGGTAATAGTAATCATAGATAGGGGTAGAATGTCTATTACCCTTGGTAGATAAACTTGGAAACTGCCTCATGACCACTGTTGCGTACACCAAAAAAGAAGTGATATAGAATTTCAAGGTGGTGGGCACCTTGATCAGCTGCTCATGGATTTCGTCACTGATTTGTGTTCCCCAATCAATGCGCACTTTCCTCCTTCAGATGATCCGGATGTATTCATACATCCAATCTTGAAAATGAGAGGATTCAGGCAAGCCCTTGACTCGGCTTAACAAGGTAATCATGTCTCTCACATCTTCTTTGAAGTCACTCCTGGGGAGTCCCTTAGGCCACCTAGAAACAACATGTCGGGGAGTCTTCAACCATTGTGAGTTGATCAATGTCTTGGCCTTGATCGAATCATTGTCAAATATCTCTTAAGTGTTCTGGATCATGATGGGAGTGTATTGTTCCATCTGTGGAACTTTGAAGACTATGTCAAAGAATTCACCATCAAGCCTCATTAGTACCTGACTTGCAAAATCTCTCATAGTTCTATCTTCTCGGATATAGTGAGCAAAAACCTGAAGTACGAACTCTGTGTGATGAGCTGAAGTTGGAAAAGTAGATACCATATGAAGATTTCTTTGCACAATGGCCCTCAAATTCTCATCCCATGGCCTCTGTTGGATTCTCTTCACGAACTCTACCAAATCTTGATGACCAATCTGGGTATCTTTGATCTCATCCACCTTGGACAACACCACGGTCGGAGGGAAAACGCCCTGGTATTTATGCTTCATCTTACCCTTTGCTTTAGGAGATGGTGATGGTGTTTCAACTGACATTTAGGGGAGCAGAGACTGATGTATTTCTTATCTCTGAGGATCTTTGATGGAACTTTGGAAATAAACTGCAAGAATGGTGGATGCAATGATTGTCAGGAAATACATGTCAAATGGGGAAACGTGAAATGAACAAGGCAATATGGAGTCACTGTGTTTTGGTCGTCTAGTGCGGAAAACGAGGTGTGACAATGAGCGTGGAGGTGAAAATGAAGAGAAAACACTTTTCCGAGTGTTAAATTGCAGATTTTGGTACTCGGGCAGTGAAAACACCGCTCAAGCACCAAAGTGATATTTTAGTTTTGGTGTCGAGGCGGTGAAAATCACCACTCGAGCACCAAAGTCTGGGACTTAGGATATTCGGGGAGCATCGGATGTTGGTGTTGAGGCGGTGAAAATCACTACTCGAGCATCAATATGTCAAAAACTGTTTGGTGTCAAGGCGGTGATTTTCACCGCCTCGACACCTGGGTACTTCTTTTGAATGGGTGTCATGGTGGTGAAAATCACCGCCAAGACACCAGTGTGACTTAACGCTTCCGTGCGAAGGCATTGAAAAACCTCGCCTGCACACCAATGGCATAAAACAAAGATAGACACATATGAAGGCAGGGAGAAAATTGCCATGAAAGTGCAAAAGGTGAAGAGGAAAAATGACAACAAAAGAAATGAAAAAGACACGAAGGGAGAAGCGAAAAGAGATGGCAAAGACAAAGCGACATGAAAAATGGAAGGAGAAAAACAAAGATGGACGCGTATGACACAAAAGCATTCAAATCTGGAATAAAGAAACTATCAACTGGAAGGAGAACGAAACGCGAACATACCTGTGATAGTGGACAAAGGCGAAGATCACAGTGAAAACCACACGCTGGAGGGAAACACCAAAGCTTGATCTCAATGGAGGCACTTGGAAAAGCACGGGAGCGAAGTGACAAAGATGAGTTGCTTAGCGAAAGTGAGGAAATAACTCACATTAGGGTTAATAAAACCTACAAAACAACTTAAGTTGCACGCATTGAATGCAGCCAAGAGAACTCGACTTAACTCACAAATAGGTGCTCGGCGATGAAAATCACCGCTCGAGCACCGACTCAAAAATAAAACTTAAGGTGCAACGACAATGATTTTCACCGCCCGAGCACCAAGTGTTGAAACTTAAGTTAGGTGCAATGGTGGTGAAAATCACCGCCGTTGTACCAAAAAAAGTTAGAGTAAAAAGGTGCAACGGCGGTGATTTTCACCACTGGAGCACCAAAAACAGTTAGAAATGACTTAACTCCTGGGTTCTCAATGAGTCAACCTTTAAACTTGAAACTCAAGCCTATCATCACCTATCCGAACTAGGTAAGATTAGAGACCTCGTAAAACAAGTTTTGCCTCATTTTACGTGCTTGAAACACACGGTCCTAAGAAACAAACTAGTTTCGTAGGGGGGTTATCCGTGAATCGAGCGCTGCTAGATTCTGTGATAACAACTTACTAGTGCAAAAGTTTTATCCCTTCCAAAGTATCCACCTAACCCATTTGAGTGCATCTCTTCCACAAAATTTTCTCTTCATGATCCAAAGGGAATACAAATTTGTGACCCCTTAAATAAGAATCCATCTAACAACATGTAATCTTCAAATGATTGCATATGAGTATGGTTTGGATTGTTTATATTTGTCAAAATGCTACTAAAATGAGGATCATCAACATATTCATTCTTCATTTCTTCAATACCAACTAGTTCATGACTCATAACTCCCAATAGATGGCGTCTTCTACTTAATGCATCAACCACTACATTGGTCTTACCACTCCTATATTGCACAACAAAAGTATAAGCCCGCAAGAATGAATCCCATTTAGCATGTTTATGGGATAGCTTACTATGTGAATTGATGTACTTCAAGGCCTGATTGTCAATCATCAAAATGAATTCCTTATGTAGGAGATAGTACCTCCAATATCTTAATGCTTGTACCATAGCATATAATTCCTTATCATAAGTGGTGTACCTCATTTTAGCCTCATTCAATTTCCCACTGAAAAAGGCAATTGGTTTACCCTCTTGACTTAACACTCCTCAAATAGCAACACCTAAAGCGTCACACTCAACTGTAAAAAGTTTCTCAAAGTCAGGTATGGCAAGGATAGGTGTTGTTGTAACCTTCTTCTTAAGCTGTTCAAAACTAATATCAACTGACTTGGTCCAAGTAAAGACCTTCCCTTTTGTGATCAGTCAATGGTGCACTTACGCCACTAAAATTCTTGATGAATCTCTTATAGAAATTTAAAAAACCATAAAAGCTCCTTACCTCAGTAATACTTCATGGAGTAGGCCACTCAATAATAATCTTGACCTTTTCGGATTCATGCTCAATCCATTTGATGAGATAAAATTTCCCAAAAATATCAGCTTATCCTTGCAGAATTCACTCTTTTCTTGATTGATAAATAACCTTTCTGCTCTAAGTATATCAAGTACTTTCCTTAAATGCTCTACATGCTCCTTCAAAGATTTACTAAAAATTAAGATATCATCAAAATAAACTATCACAAATTTTCCAATATGCATTCTAAATATCTGTTTCATTATCAACATAAATGTGGCTAGAGCATTAAATAGTCCAAATGGATTCACCAACCATTCAAATAATCCATCCTGGGTTTTGAAGGCAGTCTTCCACTCATCACCTCCCCAAATCCGAATTTGATGATAACCACTTCTGAGGTCAATCTTGGAGAAGATCTTGGCATTGGACAAACAATCTAGTAAGTCATCCATCTTAGGTAGCGGATATTGATACTTCACCGTGATTTTCTTAATGGCTCTTGAATCCATACGTAGTCTCCACTTTCCTCCCTTCTTAGGAGAGAGTAGAGCAGGTGTGGCACACAAACTCAAACTTTCTCTCACAAATCCTTTCTCCATTAATTATGTGATTTGTCTTCTCATTTCCTCATGCTCTAGAGGAGTCATCCTATAAGCTGCTTGATTTGGAAGTTTAGCACTAGGAATCGGGTCAATTTGGTGAGTAATGCCTCTAGAGGGGGGCAAACCAGGGTGATCCCACAATAGTGGTTTATAATTTTTAGCCAAACTGGACACTGAAATTATTATTTTTAACTAAATCTTCACATTCGGGCACCTATAGCGGCTAAACCGTGAGGAATTTGAAGATGATGCAAACTAGAGTCTCGTCACATTTTTCCTATAGATTCAAAAAAAAAAAAATTCAAATTTTTTGGAATCAGGTTGCACTTCTTTTTCCATCTCCCATGAAAACTGGTTTTTTTTCAGAAAACAACATTTTTAAGAAGTGACGCACATCATATAATGCATAACTTTTTTCCCATGAAGGATAAAATTATAATTCTTTCAAGTTTAGATTTGTAACTCCGATATCTAGTGCTTCCACTTGGTTAAATAGTTTTTTATTGAATATTTTTTCTTTAATCAAGTTTCAAAGTCAAACTAATTACAATTCAGACATAGCGCCACCGTATAACGCGTAACTTTTTTTGTATATATCGAAATTAAATTTATTTATTTTTTTTGGATTAGGGACTTCAATATCTGGTGCACTCATATTTTTCAAATTTTTTTTGATAATATTCTATTTTTTCACATGTGCAAAACAAAGACCTTCATTTTCCATGAAAAACCTATGTTTAATAAAAGCAAAAAAACAAATACATAGTAAAACCAAAACATATTAAAATTATATTCGTTGGATAGCTCATTCCAAGGACTACCATAATCATTTGAAATAAATTTTAAAAGAATTCATTTGATCCCCCAAAAGGTAAATCAAAAGTGATTTTTTATTGGAATTTTGATAGGTGTAAAGGAGACTCATTTATAGGTATGGTTTAAAACTAGCGAGGTTCTATCCAAGGGGGTTTAATCTAAGGTGGTTTGATCAAATCCTCTTCAATTGAAATCCTTAAAATGGAACTTTTTAAGGCTTAAATCATTATATTTTCTAAAAATATGTGATTTCAGCAAAAATTAAAATCTCTCAGAAATTGTAAACTACTATTGTGGTAGCACCCACCAGCTAGTAGGTCACTTGGTGTCAAGTTTGGATATTGCTGCAATAATTCCTGCACCTCCAAAGGAATTATTTGTTGATTTGATTTCTCCTTTCCATGTGGGTACAATAGGTAACATACCTCTCCCTTAGATTCTCTTAAAAACTCTTTCCACCCTACTGTAGATAGTGACAAAGTTTTTATTTATGTTTATCCTCCTTCCATAAAAGGCTTCAAAATATGGAGTTTTCCCCGATGTTGTATCTCATAAGTATTTTCTCTGCCATGATGGGTTACATCTTTATCAAATAGCTAAGGTCTACCCAGTAACAAGTGACAAGCATCCATTGGTACTACATCACACAACACCTTGTCTTCATATGGGCCAATTTTGAATTCAACTAAGAAAGATTGGTTCACAAACACACTATGATCTTTTTTTAACCAAGAAATCTTATAAGGATTTGGTTTTGATATGCAAGCAAGATTTATTTTTTGTACCATTTCCACACTTACCAAGTTATTTGTGGACCCTCCATCCACAATCACCTTGCACACTTTGTCTCTGCACTTGCTTTGTGTTCGAAAAACACTTCCTCCGCTAGTCAGCCTTGGTGGTTTTTTTGTCCCCAGCTACCATGGTCCTTCGCAACATTAAAATCTCTCCTATCTCTGCTTCTACCTATTCTACTAAGGGTTCTTCTCCTTCTTCTTGAGTCATCATAGCTCTTTTGGGGTTTTGAGGGTATTCAATAGCTCTATGAGCTTCACTGCAAATATAACACCTCAAAGGTTTCCAACATCCCTAGGGTGGTTGTCCTCTTCTCTACCTCTAAAGCCTCCCCTCCCTTGAATGTTTGGGTTCTTCTTCGACAATTGATTTGGAAGAACCTCCTCTTCTTCTAGTTGAGCTACTACCTCCTCTTTTATTGGCCACTCTGTTGGCTCTATTCAATTTCTCCTCAACCTTCAAGGCTAGTTGATATGCTTCATCCACAGTGCTTATTCTAAGTAGGGCTAACTCATTTTGGAGCAGGAATCGAAGTCCATTAACATATCTGGCCACAATATGCTCCTCATCTTCTTGCAGGTTGGTTCTAATTTGTAGCCTCATGAATTCTTCGGTGTAGGTAGATATGAAGGACTCCCTAGATGTTTTAAGTTCTGAAATTATCTAAAAATTTTATGTGGATAATCTGATGGCATGAATCTAGCCTTCAAATGCTTCAACATCTTTGGACATAATCTAATTTTCTTCTTTCCTTGATGCCTCCTAGAGTTCTGGAGATTCTCCCACCATAGAGCTGCATGAGACTTCATCTTTGAGGCTGCAACCTTGACTCTTTGTGGATCATCTTCTTCCATTTCTTCCATGTCATAGTATTTTTCTAACTCTTGAATCCAGTCCAAGAACACCTCAAGATTTAGTTCTCCTTTAAAATTAGGAAATTCAACCTTGGTTCTATTCCCTTGTTTGTTGATGGCTTAAATAAGTCTCTCCATTGGATCTAAGGCTGTTGTTCTCCCTCTTTGAACTTCTTGTTCTTCTTCCTCAGAGTCATCACGAAGCAACCTAGCCTCTAGGTCTTGTAGCCTTTGAAGTACTTCACCCAAGGCATTATCTCTCAACCTGGCATTCCTCCTGCCTCTTCTTCCCCAAGTCATTCAAGCTCCTCTCTGATCCATTTTTCAATTAGTGCTCTGATACCAAAATGATGCAGATCATACTTCAGTCCTTGCAAAAGAGTTAACACATCCCCTATATAACAAAGGAATTATGCATAGCACAACAAGAGAAAAGCTCTAATATTTAAGATTCTTCATCCATAAAAACTCTGCTCAATACTTTTTTTTATTAAACTCGGCAAATTACATCTTCTTAGATCATTTCCTCCTACACTCCCAGTTCTCTTTATTCAACCACAAACCCCTAAATTTACTCCTAAACTGACTCAACAAACTAACAATCACAGACCGAAATGGACGGTTGTTAACAACAAGGTCTAGTCAGAACAAATGACTCAACAAATAGTTAAGTCAAGAAGAACAAATGCCTAAAATTCTGAACAACACCCATCCAACTGGGCGTGGGTGGGTGGCTGAAGTAAATGCTCTGCATCAAAACCTGTCATTGAAAACCCATCTTCAAAACAAATAGCCATTCAATTTATTTAGTGAGAGCATTAAAATGGCAAATTAAAAAATAGTCAACACAAAAACACATAAACAACTCTGCATCTCAAATGAAAACCCCTTTTTGCAAGGAAAACCCTTGAAAACCCGTCACTGAAAATCCATTTTTGCAACGAATAGCCATTCAATTCTTCATAGTTCCTAGGCAGAATGACAAAATGACATATTTCTGGCAAATATACATACCTGCTAGCTAGCTGGCTGCACCTGTCAAATGCATTTTGGTAGGAAGAATGTTCGCTTTGCTTCGGCCTCCTAATGCTTGCAACTCCCCAACAACCTCCAAAATGTGAATGTTGAAAATGGCAACATTTTGGGCTTTTTGTCCATTGTAATTTTAATTTTGAAAAACCTACCAGCATTGCCACACTTTTCTGGTGATGGTACAAGTGACAAAACTCCAAACGACATGCACCAAATGTCCATTAGCTTAGTCCGTCAAGTCTTTCCGTCGGTGCATTTTATCCAACGCATGGGATGGGGTGTTATGTTATAATGTTACATACATAGGTCCTTTTTGTTAGAAGATTAACTTCTCCCATAATTCTCCCAACTCTAAATTAAATTAATCAAATTGTCTTATCATGTTCATAAACCTAACTTAATTGTGGCCAAGAGCATCTGATGCTCTTGGGAAACTGTTAAGTCGTGGCTTCGTTGGGCCAGGGCTGGATTTCGTGATGGGTTTTCCATCAACCAACAAAACTTATGTTGGTCTCCCCTTCTGGTTTAGAATGGTCAACCCTTGGCCAAGTCATCTTGGCTCAAGGTCCTCAGATTTCACAAAAAAGACATTCAAACCCTGCACCATCTCTTTCACCGACCCATTATGCGTCTTTTGCAATGGGATGCTTTTAAAGCCCAGTACAGTCTTCAAAACCAGGACTGTCCTACTTTCAATAGGCTGGTGAGCGTCATTCCGACGGACATGTTTCACAAAGTTGGTATTCGTGGGCACAAACCTTGGTGGAAAGATTAGAAATGGTTTCTAGACACCCCTCTCAGGAGCTACAAGTCGTGGCTTGGTTACAGGTGGCTTTCACCCCATTTTCCTATGATCAATACTTTGAACCAAAGGTGACTTCTTATTTCCTCTGCCCATACTTGCTTTAGAGGTTTGATGCCACTTGGTCTGCAATTGTTAATCCAAAGCTGACCCACTTCGCTTGGTGTATTCTTTTCCAAGGTTTGCCTGTGGGTTCTCGACTTGTTCATTTGGGGGTTCCTGACCCTCGCTGCCCTTTTTATGGGCAATCTGAAAGCTTTAAACATCTCTTTTGGTTTTGTCCTAGAGCTCAACAACTTTGGACTTGGATTCATGATTTCTTTCGGCCTTTTCGGTAGGAACCCTTCTCTTGGCATATGGTTCTACTGGGGGACTTGCCTGGAATCCCGGCTAAGTTCACCCAACTTTGACACACTTTCAGTATGAAAATTCTCTTCAATATCTGGAAAGACAGAAATGCTTGCATATTTTCTCATTCTCATTTGGATATTAATGTCTCTCTTTATGCTAAAACAATTAATTATTCTAATGTTCTCTTACAGATTCAGGTGCAAACCAACAAGGTTGCATTGGAGGTGACTCATCTGCAGGTCCTCCTGGACCACTGGGACAATGCCCCTTGTACTGTGGCTCGGATTCCAGATTTGCTCTCCTCCTCCCACGGTCGGTCGCCCTCTCGGGGCTGAAAGCGGAATGATTCTGCGTGTCTCCACTCCCAGCCTCTTACTTGATGGGATTCCCGACCTCCCAAGCGGGCTCGTTCTCCTCCGCCGCGACCTGGTCAGGGCTAACTCTCTGGTGGTGCTACGGGGAGTGATGGTGGCGGTTCTGGGTGGCCCTTTGATGCTCTGCTTGCTTCTGGCTCTGGTTGACCTGCCAGTGGTAAAAGTTTTCCGCAACTGACTCTTACAATCTCGCCCTAGCGCGAGGAAGAAAATAAAGATGATGATGGTTGGGGTGCTCGTCCTGACGTCACTCCAAAACCCGCTGATGTATGGGGGGAAAATTTGGATGATAAGGATCCCTTAGATTCTACTAGCACTGCTTTGACTGCGTAATTGCCTGTTTTTACTTCCTGCTTTTAGACTTCTGAACTAGGTCCATGTGATCGGTTATTTTGGCTTTTCTGGGCTCTATCCATGTGACTTTCGGAGTGTGCCTTCTTACCACCCGCCCCTTTTTTTGTGAATTTATATTCTTATCTTTATATTAATATAGATATTTGTCTATTCATTAAAAAAAAAAAAACTAAAGAACAACGGACAAATAATATCCGAAGGTTGGACGCCTAAAGGATAGTGTAGTATTAACCGATGGCGGCTCTGTGTTGGGAATGACTACCTTCCACGTTCTTTTGCAGCTTGGACGTTTTCCTTGATCTTTCTCAATGGAAGAATGTCGTGTGATGAAACCGCGAAGCTTGACGATGAAACCGCGAAGCTTGACCACGATCACTCCAACCGTGAGAAATGCACATGAACTTGCTGCATGTGTAAAATTCCAATAGTTACAATCCTCTAAACTGGCCTTGGAAGGCAATCAGATATACGAGGTGAAACCATTATGGAACCTGTGGACTTGTTTCTATGCTTGTCAATCTGTCTAGATTGACCTCTGGGTGTGCTTGACGTAGATCGGTGCCAGTCATTTTCAGAAAATCATGGAGTAAGACCATTTTGGTCTTGTATTCATCTTGGGAGAACTGCATTGGGAATATCTGTTCACTCTTGGATGAGAGTTCGTTGGTTGATCGCAATTGTGCATGATTTCGTGCCTTTGCTGTCCTGACCTTTGTAATTCTTTGAAGAACCTTGAAGAAATAAATCAGATGGTGCAAGCTTGATTGATCTAATTATTTGAGTTATTCAAAGTCTTGTTTTTAAATAGTGCATTGTTTCAATCTCCTCCTTGGACAGGTGTCGTCGCCTCCTTGGATATTTTGTCATCGATCATTATCGTTTGATGTTGTTTAATGATCTCTCTTGCAGCCTAGACTTTGGACAGGTGTCGTCACCTCCTCGAGAATCCTGTTAGAAAGGCCATCGTTCTTTGTTGTTTCCAGTGAGTTGCTTCCAAGCTTATACCTCGGATAGGGGTTCCTCCTCCTTGGCAAGTCTCAGATCCAGTTTACCGTAACGAGTGTTTGCTTGTATCGAGCCCTATCTTGGTATATATCTGAAGGTTCAGAGCCTCGACCATATTCCATTGAGATGGAGGATTCAAGTGATCCAACCATACCATTTCGCTCCTACACCCTCATGCTTTGTTTATCTTGAGGAGGTAGGATAGTTCAGAAGCTTAGTTAGTCGTAGTTAAGATCTGCGAAAACCAGAGAAAAAGCTTAGCTACGGTGCATTGGTTTATGCACCCTTGTGTCCTGCCGCTGAGTAAAAAAGATAGGAAATCTTAGTACACCCCTTTTTTACAATATAAAATTAGCAAAGAGAGATCTTCCTCTCTATAATCCGAAGAGCATTCAGACCCTTTTTGCTTTGATCTGACATTCCCGATGTTTGATGAATCAGATGATTCTGCTTGACGATGCGTCGGGTAGCCGGTTCAGTCTTGTTCACGATGCCTGACTTCTCAGTGGAAGCTGGCAAGTTTTGGGCCTCCAAACTAAAGGGCGCCCCTGGTCAGCAGGGGCGCTTTTAGCTTTTGCTTGGTTTCATCTTGGTTGTGGACTGCCAGTCTTTGACCTTCTCCATCAGTCGATTGATTTGTCGGAAGTTCTTGCTGATAGTCTCGCTGACGAGATAGGTCATAGCTGAGAAGGTCATCCTGGGAGGCAATGAAGATTCTGGCTGAATCTGGATACCTTTAGGAAAGGGCGCCTTTCCTTAAGAGGGGTGCTTTTAGCCATGCCTTAGCCATTTTTTGGCTTATCTTTCCAGTTTTTTTAAATTTGGCTTTTTCTGCTTGATCTCGGCTACGTGATCAATCTAACAGCAAGTCCACAAGACACACCAGACGATCATATGTTGTACCCAAAATGAGATTTTTGGCATTCTGCTTAAATTGAGCTAAACAATGTAAAAATGCCGTCAAAAGTATGTTTTAGGTCAAAACAAACATGAAGTCTTTGTGGGTTTCTGTCAAGGAACCTATGGTTAAAATTCTGAAAAAATGAAAATTAGGGTTTTACACCCCTATTTTTATGGAAACCCTAAAAAATAGGACCTTCCCGGAAATGATTGAAAATAATTCTGATAGGATTAATTGCCTTCACGATCACACTGATCAAGTCAAAATTATCAAAAATTATGTTTTACTCTGGTGGGTCTATTTCTATTTTTCAGGAACAAAGTTAGGAGCTCCGTAGCCATTAATGACAGATTGGCCAGTACCAGGTGCTAAAAGCTAAACCTCAAAAGCTTCAACGAAGAAACCATGGCGGAAAAGGTCAAAAAGATGTTGTTTCAACGAAGGAGATTCTCAAAACGAAAAAGGCCAAAATTTGGCTAACTCTGGAAGATGGATGTTTTGTCTACCAAGGCAAAACACAGTCCTCTTGAAGAAAGGCGCCCTTGGATCTCAGAGGGCAAATGTAAACATTTGGCATCTTCAACTCAGTCATCCTCTTCACTCTCATGCTGGCTTGACAACGAAACAATCAGCAAGATCATCTGATTCAGGGATCATTGACCAACCGTCAGCAAAATATGGAGGATCCATCAACGACAGAGATGCCAAATCAAAGAACTTCAAGGTAAAAGCGCCCCTGCTGGCCAAGGGCGCCCCTCAGTTACAGGCACCAAATGAATCCATAAGCAGCAGCTCTATATATGATATCTTTCCAGCTTCCTCCCAGCTACGTGATCAATCTGACAGCAGGTTCACAGGACATGCCAAACGATCACACACTGAGATCAAGCAGAAAAAGCCAGAGTTGAAGAACTGGAAAGACAAGCCAGAAATTGGCTAAGGCATGGCTAAAAGCACCCCTCTTGAAGAAAGGCGCCCTTTCTTGAAGGCATCCAGATTCAGTCAGAATCTTTACTACCTCCCAGGATGATCTTCTCAGCTATGACCAGTCTCGCCAGTGAAACCATCAGCAAGAACTTCTGACAAATCAGTCATCTGATAGAGTAGGTCAAAGGCAAGCAGTTCACAGCATAAGTAAAACCAGTCAAAAGCTAAAAGCGCCCTTGCTGGACAGGGGCGCCCTTTAGTTTGAAAGACATAAACTCATTGTCATCAACTGAGAAGTCAGTCATCCAGTGCAGGACTGAGCTGGCTACCCGATGCATCATCAAGCAGAGTCATCCGACTCATCCATCAACGGGAACGTCAGATCAAAGCACAGAGGGTCTGAAAAGGCCAAAACGAAGAATAGTCAATGAAAATTGACTAAGGCACAGCCAAAAGCGCCCCTCTTGAAGAAAGGCGCCCCTCATTCTGGAGGTCCAAACTCAGTTTTCTGAGTTAATCTCTCCTAGGCATATCTCATCAGGTTGATCCCATCTTGACAACGAATCCGTTAGCAACTTCCGAAGAGCAACCGAGCAGCCAGGATCGAAGATCAAACAGAGGCACTTCAACCTGCAAAAATGATCAAAACTCCAAAAAGGAAGCCTAAGAAAGTCAAAAGCAAATGTTGACTTGAGTTAACAAATTTTGGAGACAAAAAGAGGCCAAACACTCCACAATCAATGGAAATCACCTTTTTGAACTCCAAATCAGGCTCAATCATGAGTTGGATGCCCAATTGATGCTTGCAACTCCAAATTGACATATCAAAGCATCTAGGCATCCATTATTCATTATTTCTTTGCAGGTTGAGGAGCTCAAGAACGGATATTTTTCTTCTCCAACATTTTTGAAGATTTGACAGAGGGGTTTTCACCGTTCTTCATATTTTTGAAGACCTGTTGCACAGAGGGACTATTTATCAGAGTTTGCATCAAAAGACATAATTCTTGCAAAGTGGCAGTTTATAACTTCCAATCCATCTTCTGTCTACTTCCTCTATTTCTATCTATATTTCTTTGCATGTCACAGGAAACGACAAATAATCACAGATCTAGCCAACTGGGTATGATCAGCACAACTTTTTCAACAAAACCCACATGTTGGATTTTTTCAGAAAAAGTAGCCCTGCTGCCCCTATTTTTTAGGGTTTCCGGAAAAAGTCATAATATTGAAAAACAGACAAACTGGGTTTGTTTGGCTTTGAAGCACGAACAAAACCCACATGTTGGATTTTTCCAGAAAAAGTAGCCCTGCTGCCCCTATTTTTTAGGGTTTTCGAAAAAAGTCACAATACTGAAAAACAGACAAACTGGATTTGTTTGGCTTTGAAGCATGAACAAAACCCATGTGTTAGATTTTTTTCGAGAAAAATCACTTTCTGGTGCCCCTGCTGCCTCTGCCACCGAAGGGCTCTTGCATGTCATAGAAAAACTCATTTTTCCGAATTTCTGACGATCTGGGTTTGTTTAGAGAATTATTCTCAACAAAACCCATGTCTCAAAATATTTCGTAAAAATTACCCTCGGCAAGGCTATTTTTAGCAGTTCCAGAAAAAGTTGTCCGAGCAGCATCGTGTGCACAGTCAATCTTCAAGGTTTTCAGAACGCAGTTCTCCCAAGACGAATACAAGACCAAAATGGTCTTACTCCATGATTTTCTGAAAACGGCTGGCACCGATCTGCGTCAGGCACACCCAGAGGTCAATCTAGCCAGATTGACAAGCATAGAAACAAGTCCACAGGTTCCATAATGGTTTCACCTCGTATATCTGATTGCCTTCCAAGGCCAGTTTAGAGGATTGTAACCGTTGGAATTTTACACATGCAGCAAATTCATGTGCATTTCTCACGGTTGGAGTGATCGTGGTCAAGCTTCGCGGTTTCATCGTCAAGCTTCGCGGTTTCATCACACGGCATTCTTCCATTGAGAAAGATCAAGGAAAACGTCCAAGCTGCAAAAGAACGCGGAAGGTAGTCATTCCCAACACAGAGCCGCCATCGGTTAATACTACACTACCTTCCACGTCAAAGTGGAAACATAGACAAAAAGAAAAGGAGTAACCCTCCTAAGGGAAGCATAATGAAGGAGATACATACATCAAGTTGCTGACAAGCGGTAAGCTGACGATTGACAGACATGTAATGGTCTCCGTATGAAGAAGTCAACGAATGAACAAAAGCACCGTTGACCAATGGTGATGAGGTGTCAAACACCTCAAGAAGGACGTCCTACCCTCCAAAATAGCAATAAATACAACTGAAGTCAACTTGATGCCCCTTTCCAAGTTGACTCCAGATCTCCACAGATCATGCATGTAAGATCCCACTAATCTAGGATGTCTATTTGACTCCCACGATTTGTGGATCTCAGATCTCCTCAAAAGGTGGATGTCTATTTGGAGACACATTTGTAACATAAGTTCACTTTTAGTTAGGTGTCAGTCAACTGAGGTAGACTTCCAGTTTGACTTTTGTTTAGTTTCAGTTAACTGAAGTAGATTTCCAGTTAACTGTTTGCTCACCTACTTTTAGACATAGAATAATATCTTGCTGATTGGCAAGAACTGTTTGTTAACTCAAGGAGATTTTAGGGTTGCCTACTCCTTTGAGTTTCTATAAATAAGAGCCTTAGGTTCTTTATTTGTTTAACCTTTATTTGCTAGCAAAATTGCTGCGCCACTGTTGCCAGAGTTCGCTTGTTTATATCTGTTCACTCTTGGATGAGAGTTCGTTGGTTGATCGCAATTGTGCATGATTTCGTGCCTTTGCTGTCCCGACCTTTGTAATTCTTTGAAGAACCTTGAAGAAATAAATCAGATGGTGCAAGCTTGATTGATCTAATTATTTGAGTTATTCAAAGTCTTGTTTTTAAATAGTGCATTGTTTCAATCTCCTCCTTGGACAGGTGTCGTCGCCTCCTTGGATATTTTGTCATCGATCATTATCGTTTGATGTTGTTTAATGATCTCTCTTGCAGCCTAGACTTTGGCCAGGTGTCGTCACCTCCTCGGGAATCCTGTTAGAAAGGCCATCGTTCCTTGTTGTTTACAGTGAGCTGCTTCTAAGCCTATACCTCGGATAGGGGTTCCTTCTCCTTGGCAAGTCTCAGATCCAGTTTACCGTAACGAGTGTTTGCTTGTATCGAGCCCTATCTTAGTATAGATCCGAAGGTTCAGAGCCTCGGCCATATTCCATTGAGATGGAGGATTCAAGTGATCCAACCATATCCATTTCGCTCCTACGCCCTCATGCTCTGTTTATCTTGAGGAGGTAGGATAGTCTAGAAGCTTAGTTAGTCGTAGTTAAGATCTGCGGAAACCAGAGAAAAAGCTTAGCTACGGCGCATTGGTTTATGCACCCTTGTGTCCTGCCGCTGAGTAAAAAAGATAGGAAATCTTAGTACACCCCTTTTTTACAGTAGAAAATCAGCAAAGAGAGATCTTCCTCTCTATAATTCGAAGAGCATGTACTAACACACAATAGCTGTCCGTTTCCAATAAGCACTCCAGAGGTGCTAATTGAAACGCCAACAGACTTCTGAACTAGGTCCATGTGATCGGTTATTTTGGCTTTTCTGGGCTCTATCCATGTGACTTTCGGAGTGTGTTTTCTTACCACCCGCCCCTTTTTTTGTGAATTTATATTCTTATCTTTATATTAATATAGATATTTGTCTATTCATTAAAAAAAAAAAAACTAAAGAACAACGGACAAATAATTACCTAGAAACATTATTTAAACTTTTTGAGTTCTTTTCGGATAAGGGAGATTTAACCTCTATTTAGCTAAACCCCGGAGGGAAAAGCCGCCCAAATATTTGCTGAACATACGAAAAGCTTGTAAGTGGAGATGGGCTGCATCGGGTGGTATGGGCCTCTGATTGATCTGGCAGCTGCCTCTGCACACATCGGAGGATATGTGCAGCTTCTTGTCTTTGTTCATCAATTTCATCTTCCTCAGGTTTTCCCTCTTCCTCTCAATTTGCACCGTAAACACAGTATAGTGAAATGCATGCAACCCGTAAAACTCATTCGAAAACCTGAAGCTCTAACATCCAAAATTTTCTAGGTAACAGCGAAAACGTACATTAGTCCGGGGTTATGTAGAATGCCTAGTAGCCAGCTCTGAAAATGTCACAGTCGAGTGGTCGAAATTTATCATTTGCTTAAATGCTCTGCTTTCAATTTCCTGAAATGTTTAGGAGTGGCATTTTATGAATCATTGAAAATATTACAGACAAGTGATATAAGCCTATCACATACTTAAATAGTTTGTGTTCAAATTTACTGAAACAGTGAAATGTCATGAATTGCCATTCTATGAATCATGCTTTGCCATCTAATTAATTAATTAATTATGAAAAATTCAAGCATAGGTCAGACTAGATTTCAGACCGTTTAAAATGACAAATCCGTCTTTCTCAAATCCGACATTGAAAATGAACATTTTTATTTTCAGACCAGATTATAGACTAATATATCTTTCTCAAATCCGACATTAGAAATGAACATTTTTATATTCAGGCCAGATTATAGAATTTAAAATTTTGTCAGGACCAGATTTTCAAATTATACATTTTTTGTCCAATTTAAAATTTGAATGATTTGCCAAATTGACAATTAAAAACATGTAGTTGACAATAGCTTGTCATACTTTTTGAGAATTTTATTTACCGAAATTGATTGCAAACAGTGGTAAATATATTGTTGTTTCTCATTTACACGGGGATAAATTTCTGGGCTATAGTTTATTGTTTGTTTGAAAGTTTCTGTAAGAATATGCTAGGCTGTAAATAATGTGGGAAATTATCAGGCTATAAATTGTTATTTGTTTAAAATTTTATGTAAGAATATGCTGGGCTCTAGATTATGTGTCTGATGATAGCGTAGCTCATGTGCTTTGCACACACATTTGAATTATAGTATTTTCCCCTCAATTTGTGCTGCCCTATACAAAGCAATGATTAGATTTAATTCTTACCAAACTTAAGGTTCTTGCTGCAGGATTTCCATTACCATCTACATTGATATGTTGCTGCCTAAAGCTACAATCATTATTCATTACTGCATAAATGTTTTTCCTCCTGTTGATTGGTTGATCATAATGGTTTTTACTTTTGTCTTGTGACAAATGCATGCACTGGTTGCCAATGTAATAAAAGAATCACTTCAAAGCTCATGTTTGGGTATAATCTGTTTGCTGATATAATTTGGTCTCACAATCTTGAGGTCTGCAACAAAGATTTGAATTGTTTTTTAGATATGATCTATACCTAGGATGCACATAAACGTATACAGCAGATTTTGCAGATACTTTTCAAATTTCAAGATCAGGTGTTTTTTGGTGCCTTTGCCTTTCCATGTTGCTTGGGGTGGGACTTGGACTTATGCATTTTGCTGCTTCTTGTTTGATCATTATTAAAGCTTCCTCCCACTGTTTCTTACAGTTTTCCTTGCCAATGGTATAGTTTCTGACCACCTTTCCCTCCCTATTTCTTTCTGCTCTTGTCTGCCTAGGTTTTCTGGAGTTTTCTCTCTTACTGATGATATCACTGCCCAGACTGGTGAAATTATCTAGTGGTTGTATCGTTTCCTCATTTGTCCATGTGTCATCTATACACCTCTTTTCATTCCTCCTACTGTCTTTGTTGCTTGCCGACTGTGTTATTTTTGTTGCCTACACTGACAAAGTTGTCACCCTTGAGAATTGTGCTGCCAAACTTAATGAGCATTTTTGTGTATAAATATAGGCTACCTTCCTCTCATTTGAGGAACAACCGCACTCTCTCTATATTTGATATTTGCAAACGATAGCTTTCTCTCTCTTCTATATTGTTTTTGGAAAACAATTTGAAGCGCAGGGATTTGTTCTTTTATTCTTTGTAGGAATCTCTTATTTTACAACCTGCATTCTTGTGCAAGAATAGAATTGAGTTCCGTTGAGTTTCTTTTCTAAATTTGTTCTTCTTCTTTATCAACTTTCCACTACTCCATTCAGGGTTCCATAAGGAACCACAAAACCCGTAGCCTCCAAGGTGGAAGAACATCAAAATCAGGTGCGCATAGTCCTTTTTCTTGTATATATGTTTCACTTGCATTTTAAAGCAGGGCGTTATATTGATATTGCATGTTTAGTCAGTCTTACTTTATGACATTGCTTTGCTTTTATTGATTTGAATAGATAAGGTTATTTAGATTGAGTTCTTCTATTGCCTGCATGACTGTTCTAATTTAGTTGGTCATACTGTGTAGAAACCCTTGTTTCCCCGTTTTCTCTGTATTTGATTGTTTTTATGATTTTTTGAAGGTTTTTGGTTTTTTGACTGTTTTTGAGGTTTTTGCATAAATAATGAAGATGGCGATTTTGCAATAAATGAAGAATAAATACTATAAAAATTATATAACTCTGGAAATGATGATATACGGATGCTAGTATATTTATTTGTCCTCTGAGACGATTACAATGAGTATTCTATTACATGCAAATAAAAGGCAATGAATTTTTGTTAAAGAACCTGGCAATATTGCTGCAATAAATGATCTTCAGATGATGGTATGGCTGCAATGATATTTAGCTTCTCCTTCCGTCTGGTGCTCCGGATAAGATCCCAATGCTTAGGCGCCTCCAGGAGTGATGAAAGATGATCTTAATGAAAGGCGTTTTCTCCAGAACAAAAGTATGGCTCAAAAGAAGGTGGTACGGCCTGCAGCAAGTACGGCTGTGTACAACAGCAAATAGTAATAGGTACGGCTCCCTTTAAAGCCTCCAAAATATCAATAAGAATGGGCGCCTTGATTGCAGTAAGCTTTCTAGATGAAACCTATGCTGAAACTCTGTAAATAAATAATCTCTGAAGTTCTATGATCTCTCCTGGATGAAGAAACCTCTGTGCTGGCAATAAATCAGATGTTATTTCACACCCTCTGAACTGCTTCGATGGAGATGGCTTGTTCCCCAAAGAATTTCGAACTTGAAACCCTAAAGCTTCTTGCTTAGATCAAGTTGATCAATTTTCAAATCACAATAATCACATAATGGCTCCATTTTCAATGTAAATGGCTTATATTTCTCAAAAGTGCGATTTCCTCAATAATAGGGTTTATTAAAAATTCGACTTCTCTTCTTTTTAATTTTTCAATAGTCTCAACTCAAATTTTTAATTATAAAATATAATTAAAAATTGGCCCCCTCTGATGATGGCGCACCCCTCAAGAAGAATCACTTAAGTTATAATTTAATATTATAACTTTATATTATAATCATTAAATAATTAATATTTAATTAATACAATTAAATATTAATATTTCTCTCGTTACTCATCCGATGACTGTTCCGTCTGAAGCTGACGAACACTGAAGTGATTCTGAATGCTGCCAAAGCCATACTGCTAAAAATAGCAGGGGTCCCACGCTGACTGCCAGGAACTGCTAAAAATAGCAACTCAGCAAGAAGTCTCCGATCGAGCCCAAACGAAAGCCTACTGATCAAACTCTGCCAACTGAAGCTGAGCCAAGCTCCGAAGTGACCCTCTATCCAGTCTATCGGCCTACGAGGGTCGTGTGATAGGCCAATCCTGTACTCCGAGAGATGTCACTGAGAAGGGGACATGATAGTCCGCCCCTCCTGAAATTGCTTGTCCTCAAGCAATCTCAATGCCGGATGCTGCAGAATCTCCTCGTTCTCCCATGTCGCATCCTCAACAGTCAAATCTCTCCATTTCACCAGATATTCTCTGATAGTCCTCCGACGCAACTGTCTCTCCCTATACTCCAGGATGGACTCAGGTACTAAAATCAACTTTCCCTCATCATCTAAGGGAGGTAGAACTGCAGATGGTATCACATGATGACCCAATGCCTTCTTGAGGCGTGATACATGAAAAACGTTGTGTACCCTGCTCTCTGCTGGAAGCTCAAGCTCGTAAGCCACCTCGCCAACTCTCCTCAGGATCCTGAAAGGACCGTAATAACGTGGCTTGAGCTTTTCTGACCCACTCTTCCTAAGAGTGGACTGACGGTAGGGCTGCAGCATGAGGTAAACCATGTCACCAACCTCGAAATGCCTCTCCGTCCTCTTCTGATCCGCATACTGTTTCTGCTGATTTTGTGCCTTGGCTATATTTTCCTTGAGAGCCCTCATAGTGTCCTGACTCTCCTGCAACCAACCTCCTGCACTCGGCACTCTACTGTCGCTCAGTAGCAAATCAAGGAAACTCGGCGCCTCATACCCGTACAACGCCATGAAGGGTGACATCTGAATGGTCATATGGAATGTCGAGTTATAACAATACTCACACAAATGTATCCATTTGACCCACGCCTTCTGCTGCCCTGCTATATAATTCCTGAGGTACCCTTCCACCCACTTATTTACTATCTCCGTCTGCCCATCTGTCTGTGGATGATAACTCGTGCTCGGAGTGAGCTCGGTCCCACAAAGTCTGAAAACCTCTTGCCAGAAGTTACTCAGGAACCGACTATCTCTGTCGCTCACAATGCTCCGAGGCAACCCATGAAGTCTGAATACCTCGCGAAAGAAAACCTCTGCTACCTGTGTAGTGGTATAAGTCGTGGTGATCGGAAAGAAGTGGGCATACTTCGTAAGCCGATCCACAACTACATATATGCAATCACGCCCTTGGGCTTTAGGCAAGCCCGTAATAAAGTCCATCGACAGGCATTCCCACTTCCTGTCAGGAATCGGAAGTGGCTGCAACAAACCTGCCGGGTACGTGTTCTCCTGCTTGTTCTGCTGACAAACAGGGCACTCACGCATATACTGAAGAACATCTCCCTTGAGTCCTTTCCATGTGAACCTCTCCCGTATCTGCCTGTAAGTTTTGAAGTATCCGAGATGTCCTGCTGTAGGCATGTCATGAAAGGCGCATAACAATGTTCTTCACCTCTGACCCTAGGATCAAAAATATCCTGTTCTTGTAAATGATCAAGTCATTTACAAGCGTATACCTGGTATCAATTGCTGATCCCTCAACAATGCTGGAGGCCCAACTATCCTTGGCATACTCTGCCACTATCATATGCCTCCAATCCTCCGAGATATGAACCATGGTGCTCAAATACGGTCTACGTGAAAGTGCATCAGCCACTACGTTCTGTGTACCTTTGATATATGAGATATCAAAGTCATAAGCCTGCAACTGACTGACCCACTTCTGCTGCCTATCATTGAGATCTCGCTGCCCCAAGAAGTGTCTCAAACTGTTATGATCAGTTTTAATGCAAAACTTGCTGCCAACAAGATATTGTCGGAACTTTGCTAAGGCATGCATAATCGCGAGCATCTCCTTATCATATATGCTATACAGTCTCTCTGGTCCTCTGAGCTTGCGGCTCTCATACACAATCGGGTGCTTGTCCTGCATAAGCACCGCACCAATGCCCTCACCTGATGCATCGCATTGAAGCTCGAACGGCTTCGTAAAGTCAGGTAGTGCCAAAACAGGGCATGTGGTCATCAACTCCTTGAACTTCATAAAACACTCCTGTGCCTCAGAAGTCCAAACAAAAGCCCCCTTCTTCAGTAAATCTGTCATCGGGGCTGCATGTCGTGAATAACCATTCACGAATCTGCGGTAGAACCCACATAAACCGAGAAACCCTCTCAACTGTGTCAGGTTTGCCGGTGTAGGCCAATCAACAATGGCGCGGATCTTTTCAGGATCCATACGTACTCCATTTGCACTGATAATATGACCTAGATATAGCAATTCGGTCATCCCCAAGTCACACTTGGATTCCTTGGCATACAAGGACTCCCTCTCCAAAATACTCAATACGGTCCCCAAATGAGCCAAGTGCTCCTGCCATGTCTTGCTGTATATGAGAATATCATCGAAGAAGACTAACACAAACCTCCTCAGTAATGAATGAAAAACCCTATTCATCGTAGACTGAAAGGTAGCTGGCGCATTAGTGAGCCCAAATGGCATCACTACGAACTCAAAGTGCCCACAATGACATCTGAAGGCTGTCTTCTCTATGTCCTGCTCACGGACTCTGATCTGATGATAACCCGACCGTAAATCAATTTTGGTAAAGTAACAGGCACCATGGAGCTCATCAATAAGCTCGTCAATCCTCGGTATTGGGTACCTGTTCTTAATTGTCTTCTTATTCAGGACCCTGTAATCAATACACATGCGCAATGTTCCATCCTTCTTCTTAACCAAGACAACTGAAGAAGCGAATGGTGATTTGCTAGGCCGAATGTGACCCATAGCCAGTAACTCCTTTATTGTCTTTTCTATCTCATCCTTTAACCTCTTAGGATGCCTGTAAGGAGTTATCATCACGGGCTTAGCGCCCTCCTCGAGCTCAATAATGTGCTCTATGCCCCTGTCTGGAGGTCTACCTGGCGGAATATCACTGAACACCTTATCATGCTTAATCCTCAACTTCTGAATGTCCGGATGATATTCTATCTTTTGCTGTCCCTCTTGTATAGGTGCTAAATGACACTCGGCAGCCCACTCTACCATGTTGTGACGCATGAGCCGCTCCATCCGACGAAAAGAAATTGTTTTGATGTCGCTGTCCCGTATTGCTTTTAATATGTGTGTCTTCCCATTGACATCAAAACGGATCTCCATATCCTTGAGACGAAGAGTGACTTCCTCCAATGAATGAAGCCACTTCATTCCCAAGACCAAATCAATATCCCCCATATTAACAACATAGTAATCAGCCTTGAACTCATAATTGTTCAAGCGTAAAGGGAGATCCTTTATCATGCGTTCACACCTCAGCGTGTGCCCGTCGGCTACCTTAACTCTAATCCCTTCGAACTCCTCAGTGATGAGTCCGCATTTTTCAACAAACCTAGCATCAATGAAATTATGTGTGGCTCCTGTATCAAGAAGGGAGATGACCCTCTGTCCTGCTAACACACCCCGAATCCTGAATGAGCCCTCCTGCTGAATGCTAGATAGCCGTGCCTCCTGTATCTGAAGCTCTGGCTCTGTCTCAGCTCTAGGCTCTGGAGCCTCTGACTCTGAATCCTCGGAACTCTCCTGCTGTTCGGAATTTTCTGATTCTGAGTCCTCATAATATGCCCACATCACTCGATTTGCCTTGCCCTTAGGTCTTAGAGGACAATCGTGATTGGCGTCATACGGTCCTTTGCAGTAGAAGCAAAGCTTCTTCCTGCGTAGGTCATTAAGGGCCTCACGATCCAAAGGTGGTGCTGTTGATTTACCTTTTGAATCATTTTTAAAGTCTGATTTTTCTTTGTTAAAATCAGATTTGTCCTTATTTCTATTAAAGCCCTTATTATCTCTGAATGATGAAGAACCTTTGGAGTTAAATCTACTAGAAGGTGCTGCTAACTCCATGCTTCGTGCTTTCTTCATCGCCTCCTGTAAAGAAGGAGGATCAAAGGCTTTGATCCAACCTCTTAGTGGCTTTGTCAAACCCTCCAGGAAGAGTACTACCAATCGCCTCTCTGAAATGTTCGGAACCATGACTGATAACTTCTAAAAGTCACCAATATAGGACTCCAAACTGCCACTCTGTCTCAACTAAGCCAAGTCTCTGAAGTAGGATTCTGGATCCTTCCTGTCAAACCGCTCAACCAATCTGTCCACAAACTCCTGGTATGACGTGATCCTGTCATGCTGTAAGGTCACCATACCGTGATGCCACCAATCGTAAGCTACTCCCTCAAGATGCAGTGTCGCATACCGGATAGCATCTCTCTCAGCCATCGGGCGTAATGTGAGGAATGTGTCTAACTTACTGATCCATGCCTGGGCTGTCACCTTGCCACTACCATCGAACATCGCTAGATTGAGTTTGTTTGTAGCATGTTTTAGGTCATTGTTCTGATGTCTAGGTCTCCAATCCTGTCGTCCTCTGCGATATTCTCTCCTCTGTGTAACAAATCGGTCAAAGGAAATCCTCTCTCTGACATCAGGTGGTACTAACTCCCACTCCTCGTTCGCTGCCATAAGTGTATCTACGAACAACTCCTCATGCTCCTCACCTGCAATAGCCTCATCGGGCTCCTGTCTCACAAAAGTAGGCCTAGTGGGCCTGTCTGCTGTCCGTGAAACAGTCCTAGGTGCTCTCCGAGATCCTGCATCACTCCTGTTATCGTCACGCTGTGGTGACGGTCTCCTTTGTATACCTAACCTCTGGATTGCCACTGCCAACTGCTGTAGCACATCGTTAGACTGCCGTTGACCTGCTTGTAAGTCTCTGAGAGTGTCTAAAACCTCGGCATCGTCCTGATCTCTAGGTATATCTGCTCTGTCAGCCCTGTCATTCCTGTCAGCCATGTTTCCTGGCTGCCTACTCAAACTCCGTTGCCTGTCAATCAAGGCACGTCTGCGTGTATAATACCTGTAAGGTTCAAACTCGTTTGGCTGCATATAATGGCTAAACCCTCAGGATGGCAGGATTTAGCTCTGATACCACTGTAGAAACCCTTGTTTCCCCGTTTTCTCTGTATTTGACTGTTTTTATGATTTTTTGAAGGTTTTTGGTTTTTTGACTGTTTTTGAGGTTTTTGCATAAATAATGAAGATGGCGATTTTGCAATAAATGAAGAATAAATACTATAAAAATTATATAACTCTGGAAATGATGATATACGGATGCCAGTATATTTATTTGTCCTCTGAGACGATTACAATGAGTATTCTATTACATGCAAATAAAAGGCAATGAATTTTTGTTAAAGAACCTGGCAATATTGTTGCAATAAATGATCTTCAGATGATGGTACGGCTGCAATGATATTTAGCTTCTCCTTCCGTCTGGTGCTCCGGATAAGATCCCAATGCTTAGGCGCCTCCAGGAGTGATGAAAGATGATCTTAATGAAAGGCGTTTTCTCCAGAACAAAAGTACGGCTCAAAAGAAGGTGGTACGGCCTGCAACAAGTACGGCTGTGTACAACAGCAAATAGTAATAGGTACGGCTCCCTTTAAAGCCTCCAGAATATCAATAAGAATGGGCGCCTTGATTGCAGTAAGCTTTCCAGATGAAACCTATGCTGAAACTCTGTAAATAAATAATCTCTGAAGTTCTATGATCTCTCCTGGATGAAGAAACCTCTGTGCTGGCAATAAATCAGATGTTATTTCACACCCTCTAAACTGCTTCGATGGAGATGGCTCGTTCCCCAAAGAATTTCGAACTTGAAACCCCAAAGCTTCTTGCTCAGATCAAGTTGATCAATTTTCAAATCACAATAATCACATAATGGCTCCATTTTCAATGTAAATGGCTTATATTTCTCAAAAGTGTGATTTCCTCAATAATAGGGTTTATTAAAAATTCGACTTCTCTTCTTTTTAATTTTTCAATAGTCTCAACTCAAATTTTTAATTATAAAATATAATTAAAAATTGGCCCCCTCTGATGATGGCGCACCCCTCAAGAAGAATCACTTAAGTTATAATTTAATATTATAACTTTATATTATAATCATTAAATAATTAATATTTAATTAATACAATTAAATATTAATATTTCTCTCGTTACTCATCCGATGACTGTTCCGTCTGAAGCTGACGAACACTGAAGTGATTCTGAATGCTGCCAAAGCCATACTGCTAAAAATAGCAGGGGTCCCACGCTGACTGCCAGGAACTGCTAAAAATAGCAACTCAGCAAGAAGTCTCCGATCGAGCCCAAACGAAAGCCTACTGATCAAACTCTGCCAACTGAAGCTGAGCCAAGCTCCGAAGTGACCCTCTATCCAGTCTATCGGCCTACGAGGGTCGTGTGATAGGCCAATCCTGTACTCCGAGAGATGTCACTGAGAAGGGGACATGACATACTGGCATTCTTTTTTTGGTATCTTGTTTATTGTTAGAGCAAATCACTGTTTTGGCCTTTTCTGTACGATCACTTGAAGTCATTGAAGTGCAGAATTAGC
Source organism: Sequoiadendron giganteum (assembly GCA_007115665.2). Taxonomy (NCBI): domain Eukaryota; kingdom Viridiplantae; phylum Streptophyta; class Pinopsida; order Cupressales; family Cupressaceae; genus Sequoiadendron; species Sequoiadendron giganteum. The sequence goes on from CM021110.1 coordinate 41,817,647, forward strand.
ATCAGTCCATTCTTGGTCATTTGGCTTCTAAATCCTTTTCCTAGCCATACAATAAACAAGTGTTCTCAGTTTAGATATCTTTGTAATAGCTTTACATCCCTTTTGTTCATAGTCATACTATCATAGTACAATTATCCCTTAGCAGGTCATACCAGAGATTGAAGCTGATCTCAATCAGCACAATACGGTATCTGCCACTAATTTGCTAAGAGTTAAAATTTAAGTATGTAGCCCAGAATATGGATAGGATATCTTGACAGGTTGGAACTAGCCATTCCGATACCAGACAACTCAGATCTAATGTTTTTAATTTTCGACTCATAAACACACATACTGAATTTCAAATACAGAAGGAGAAAAATCAAAAAAGTATTTTCTTACCCTAGAAGATTAAAAGATCACAGATACAAAATGAAAATAAAGAAGGAAAATTTAATCATCAGTCCCTAAAGAGAGCACAACATATGCTCTTTTGATACAGAAGGTTCATTAAAAGAACTTGAACTGCTCTAACAAAGCTGTGATTTCTTACTTTTAGTGTGGCTCATAAGGAATCTGGTCCAGTTAGCATCGATGGATAGACTAATTCTAAGCTTGGGTTGGCTTCTATTAGAGTGATTAACTTAGCTACTGAGTAGAATTGATTATCCATTAATAGTATCTTTGCTTCAAGATAGAAATTTCTTCTTACTCATTTATATCTCTGCCTTATCAGTAATTACTTTATAAATTTCCTTTTCTGACATTTATTGATCTTAAGTGCTTGGAATTGCTTTTCTATATCTTGTTCTTCCTGATTTGAATTTCATTTCTTGAGGCAGATATCTATTATCACTAGTTAATGATATGGGTTGTATTGCAGAGGCTTAGAGCTTCAAATGGCAGAGAGCTATTGAAGTCAATGCTACAGGTTGGTGACAACACACAACCATACTTTGATGTTTCTATGTGGCAGAAGCATGCGGATTCCAACATATCTGCTGGTGACATTGTCCTGTTACAAAGTATTTTCTACAATCTCCATCAATAGTCTATTAAATATTTGCCATGTACAGCGCACTCACAAAGTCTGTAGAATAATATTTTTCTGACCTTTTTTTTGTTAGAATTAAGATTTATAAAGGGCGATATGATATCCTGATGGGACTTCAAAGCAAGGATGGTCAATGTTAGACATTTTTTGGGGAGACTTTAACTTGATCCTTAAAGGATTGTGACATCATCTTGCTTTTGATAGAAACACTAGGGAATTCTATTATTTCTATTTTTGGTATTTTTAATTCCAAACGATCTTAATTTGCACCTTTCAATGTGACAAAATGGAATAGATGTATGGTAAAACCACTCTTCGAATAAGAAGGGGAAGCTCCGTACAAATTTTAAACTAACATAAAATTGGACAGTATGTACTTGCAATTTACAAACTTTACAGTGCTTTTAGGGGTGATTTCATGTTCATGCTGAATTTTAAAGTATGTCTTTTTGGATTTATAAGGCAAAAAAGACTAAGATTCTATTCCACTTAAGGTAAACAATTTTTATATTTTTGTTTGAAAGAAATGCTATGACTAGATATTTGCCTTGTTCAACTAAAATTAGAGATTGGACAATTCAAGAACACAAGGATTGAATAGGTTTTAAACATAACAACACAACTGATTTGGTAAATTAATTGAAGGAATTGGTACAAAGCCACAATTTCCACCTTCAAATAGATTTGCAATACAAAGCTTGCAAATTTGGTAGAAGCAATTTAATCTACTTTAGTACAATCACAAAATAATTAAAAGCAAGAGAGGCTTAATAAACTTTATTGAACGAATGACAAATTTTAGATTGATGATAACACTAAATAGCAATTTTAGCAATATGCAGGCATGAGAATTACCATTCATCGATTTCTCTTTCTAATTGTAAGTAGGCACTTATTTATACTGTTTACAAACAATTGCATGGAAATAAATAAATAAAATTAATTGCACTACTACCCTAACTATGATTGCTTGCATGACATGCAAGTTTAATTAGAAATTATCTCAACCACCAATTCTAAAATTACAATCACATGACAATTAGTTGAATTGGTGATCAAAATATTACGATTATCCCTTAAAAGCTTTCATCTCTCGCATGATGAGGTAGATGATCTAAAAATAGCTGACTTTGAGCTATAAATAGCGAACAGTAAACATAGCATGGGCTTCTTGTGCTAAAAAAGAGATTGTTAAGGATATTAGGGGCTGTAAATAGCTTTGGCTAAAAATAACAAATCCTTGAATATGCTTTTCTCTTTGAAAATGGTGACAACTAGAAATAGCATGAGCTATTTTTAGCTTGTGCTAATTTTTTTTTTTGTGATGCTGCTTTAGATGAATTTAATGATTTTGCAACTTTTCATTTGATCATGGATAACTCTTTGAAAAATCTACTTATTTATCCCTCTTTTGTATAGACATGCCATTCTTCTATTAGGCATGCCTGAATATGGGTATTTATTGGTGCATGCCTAAGCTTAGATGCACGCTTGAATACTATGCAAAGCGACAACAAAATTTTCTCCTTTGTATTGATGTGCACCATTATCTAGGTGCAGCTATACACTAGATTTGAAATTTTGAAAAATCCATCGCTTTTATATTGTGTGCCATCGTCCAGGTGTGCACCTATACATTAGACTTGAAATTTTCAAAAATTCACCACCTTTATATTGTGCACACCATTGTCTAGGCATGCGCTTATCAATAAAGGGAAAATCTGATAGAACCCAAGCTGCTTTGTATTGGCATGCATCAATACATTATAAAAATATTTTCAACTTTTTGAATGAGATTCTCTTTGTACTGGCGCATGCTTGACTCTTGGTGCGTGCCGATACACTAGAGGCAATTTTCTCAAGATTTGACTTCTTTGTGAAAGTGTATCTAATTTTTTCATCGTGTGCTGGGAAATCTTCTTTTGGTGGTAGGAAAAATGACATTTTTCTTTGAGGCGTGCGCCTAATCCTTGGCACACACCTATACACTAAGTTCAAGCTCTCAACTTGATGCACTTGTCTCTTCTTATTTATGCGCCTTATTGAAAATTTCTTTACATAAAACTTGTTTGTAATCACATTTTTCGTTGAGTAGAAAATTTGATTGAAATGAGATTTTTATATTGGTACACTTTTGCACCATCCTGGATGAGTTTGGAGAAGGAACTCAAAAACATGAAAGTAGCCCCTTTGAATAGTTGTGTTTATATTCTTTTAGGTGTGTCTAAATAGGGAAACATTGTTTAGGTTTGCCACTGCTCAAGTGCATGCCATTACACTAGATTTTTAGATTTTTAAAACTTTTCCCTCTTTGTATTGGCATGCACTTGTATCTTAGTGCATGCCTATACATTGATTTTTTTTACTATTTTCATCTTAAAAATGCGCCTGTAGTATATTCTTCATGCACCTTCATAGACAAGCCTTTACTCAAACATGTACTTCTTTGCAAATTGAATTTTTGTATTGGTGAACCTGAGTTTCTTGGCGTGTGCTCCTTCACAAGACAAAAAATACGATAGGCTTTGGGCATGCCATTGGTTTGGAGGTATTTAAAAAAATAATAATTTCTCCTTTATGAGGCATGAACTAACGACCAAGTGTGCGTCATTACTTTGTCAAATTTTGGTCTTCCTTTACTTTGGTGCATCTGCAATCTTCAAGTGCTCATGAACTCTTGTGTGTCATCCTTTGTTGCTTTGATGTGCCTTCATTCCATTTGATGCATCTCTTTTCTTGCTTTTGTACACTTGTCAAACTCCTATGCATGCTTCTGATTGCACTTCACCACTTTCCCTTCTTAAGGTATGTTTGTTTGAACTTGCATGCGTTGTTGCATAGAATTGTGAAAACTCATTGCCTTGTATTGGTGCATACTTTGCCTTAGACATGCACCATTACACTAAACTTGCATTGGTGTGTGCCTTTGTCTTGGTGCACGCTTATATTGATGTTATAGCAGTGGGAGATATCTTTCTCTCAAAATTTAAATAATAAATAATTGATAAGGCAAGTCGGCCTTAATAAAAAATTATATTATTTCTAAAAAGGAGGCCGACCTAAGTGAAGAGTCACCATGTTTTGTATATATACAAGGTGGAGTCAATTCATTCAAATCATCAAGTCAATCTCATATTCAATTGGCATTCTTTCAAGAAGGAGTTTGCACTTAGCAGCAGATCAGTTTCACTTTTATCTTTGCATCAAGGAGTGATGCTATTGTTCATTATATTTATTCAGCCTTGTGTAAGGCTAGACTCTGTATGCAGCATTATGCACTTCTATCTGATATATATATATGAGATATATTTTTGCTGGGTTTTTCACCCTCGAGTAGGAGGCTTTTCCCAGGGTAAACTGCTGTGTTAATTGTCTATTGTGCTGTGTATTTCTGCTTATGTCATTTCTGATCTTAACACTAACATGGTATCAGAGTGGGTTCAAGAGATCCGATCAGATTTAATTAAGCAGATTCTCCATGAAGTTCATTTTGGAAGGCATTGAATCTTACGTAGTGGCACTTGAGATGTTTGTATTGGAGGCGGATAAGTGGAAAAGATCAAGCATCTAGGGCCTGAACATTCACATCTACTGCGAAGCGCTCATATCTTATCTTACGGCATCACGTGAGCCTGAAAGATCCATCGATAAAATACACAATTGACTCCCAGGGCTGCGGTCACTATACATCATCAGGAATTGCGAAGGACATACGGATCTGAGTATAGCGACTATCATTTGGAGTGACTCCCGATTTTCTCGTGGCTGCGTAGCCTCCAACTCTCGCCAGTCACCAATTGGAACCTTTCTCCACCTTTGGATACTGAGTACTGGCAGCACCATTTGGAATGGAATTAGGACCTCAGAAGGAAATGAAAGTTGATCATGCTGACGGGATTGTATCTTTCGAATGAAACTTCAGGTACCTTCTTTATGTGAATTAATTTGATGAGCATTGGTGAAATTTACTATAAACATTTGTTATATGTCGATTAGCCAGTATTTGTGTTATATTTATATGGCGGAATATAGGAGTTGTGAAAGATAATCGAAGCCATAAGAGACAACAAGTCTTCCACGCTAGCAGAGTCGGGAAGAATAAGTGACAGGAAGTATTTGCTCCTAACGCAAGCACTTATTAATTGCTCAATATCGTCTGGAGATGAATCGGAGATGTGGCCTTATTATCGGGCCTTGTTCTTAATATTGTCATCGATATCCTAGAGACGGGTGCCATTTGTGATATTTTATGCACAGTTGGAGTGGGATCATTATCGTCAATCACAGATTGTTCTGCTTTCAGTTGGACAGGAACACCCAAACCAGTATTGGGCTTAACACATTGTAGGAATATCTATTGCCGACATCGCTTGTTGTTATGATATCGAGCAGAGAAGTTCTTGAAGTGAAGTTTCTGTATGAGCATCGACAGGCTATGAGGAGATGATATGGGGCCATTTCTGGAAATACCTATATCACCTGAAACCTTCGGTTCAAAGATTCATTGGAGGATTGATGTGATTCTGAGCGATTGCCGTATGTGTGCTCATTGTGATTAATGTCCAAAATCATCCTGGGTCACAACCTTGAGACTTCTGGAATGAGGAGTTTATGAAGTCTATCCTTGATCTTTGAGCATCCTGAGCGATGGAGTGGTGTATGTTGTATCTTTACATGTTGCCATCCTTGATATCTGATTTCTGAAGACAACAGTGAAGAACAAATCTGGGCGTATTTGGAGATCTGAATCTTTAAGTGCAACGATTAGGAAAGAACAAATGGTGGATTGCGAGGAAGATTAATCAATAAAGAGATAAGAATTTCATACCCTTGAATAATGTTCATGAATTTCTTATGTAGCTATTAATTCTTGCAATAACATTGGTACTTCTCTTCGAGATAGTTTAATTCTATGAACTATTAGTAATATTTCTCTAAAATGCTTTCAGAGGAGCTAAAGGATGATGAGAGATTGCATTCAAGGGAGGTAGAGCTTGATGCATCTTGTGAGGAAGTCATGTAGGCTGAAGAATGGAGACAAAACTTGTTGCCATGGGACTGAGTTGGTGGCACATAACTGGAGACATCTCTCGAAGAGGAAGAACCTATTCAGATTGTCATTGTGATTAGTTTCTTCAAAGAGGAGGAATTGACATTCAGAGGGAGTCTGACAAACCAACAGAGGCAACCTTGGACACAGAGGTCAAGAGGTTGATGCAAGTACTTGGAGCTTCAGAGGGGGTCACATCATCATGAAAGCCCTTGTAGTGTATATTTCTCTATGATAGAGAAGTATGAGGTGAAAGCCCTTGTAGTGTATATTTCTCTGTAATGGAGAAGTATGAGGTGAAAGCCCTTGTAGTGTATATTTCTTTGAGATGGAAAAATATGAGGTGAAAGCCCTTGTAGTGTATATTTCTTTGAGACGGAGAAATATGAGGTGAAAGCCCTTGTAGTGTATATTTCTTTGAGATGGAGAAATATGAGGTGCAAAACCTTCATCTCTGAGACTGAGATGAGAGACTCCATGATGACATCACGTTGAGAGACTCCGTGATGAACTCTTTGTACTTGTGTTTTTCCATACATGGGAGTAGCCATGGTGGACGTCATGTTGAGAGACTCCATGATGACATCACGTTGAGAGACTCCGTGATGGGCACTTGAACATGTGTTTCTTTCCACACATGGGAGTAGCCATGGTGGACGTCATGTTGAGAGACTCCATGATGGCATCACGTTGAGGGACTTCGTGATGAACCTTTGAGCTTTCCACAAATGGGTGTAGCCATTGTGGGCGTCATGTTGAGAGACTCCATGACGTGGATATCTGGAAAGATACCTCCCTAGCTAAGAGGGAGTATTGATGTTATAGCAGCAGAAGATATCTTTCTCTCAAAATTTAAATAATAAATAATTAATAAGGCAAGTCGACCTTAATCACAAATTATATTTTTTCTTAAAAGGAGGCCGACCTAAGTGAAGAGTCACCATGTTTTGTATATATACAAGGTGGAGTCCATTCATTCAAATCATTAAGTCATTCTCATATTCAATTGGCATTCTTTCAAGAAGGAGTTTGCACTTAGCAGCATATCGGTTTCACTTGTATCTTTGCATCAAGGAGTGATGCTATTATTCATTGTATTTATTCAGCCTTGTGTAAGGCCAGACTCTGTATGCAGCATTCTGCACTTCTATCATATATATATATGAGATATATTTTTGCTGGGTTTTTCTCCCTCAAGTAGGAGGATTTTCCCAGGGTAAACTGCTATGTTAATTGTCTATTGTGTTGTGTATTTCTGCTTATGTCATTTATGATCTTAACACTAACAGCCTATACATTTGCTATCACATTTTTAATCTTTCTTCTTTGGAATGGTGCATCTTGTCTCCCTTGTGCACACCTCTATTCTTCAACTCCAAATTGTTTGAAACTTTGAATTCTTAATACAGGTGCAGGTCCAATCTTTGACAATCATTTCATGATCTTGTGAGAATTAGAAAAGAATAAACAGAACAATGCACAATAGGCAAGATTTTGAAACATATTAAGGGTAGATAAATGAAAATTTGATACAATAGAATGTTTTTGTATGGGTACAATATAGTGGAGTTAATCGTTGCAATCCAAGTTGTTTCAAGCATGTTTCCTTTATAAGTAGTTCAAAAATGTTATTCTCTTTTCTTGATCTAATATTCTACCCCTTTCTTGTGTGAGAGGAAGCGGGGTATGTGTGGGTTGGATTAGGTTTTACTACTAGTAACATCAACACAAGCATAGTACTTATGGGATTGAGTAATTAAGAAAAAAATAATAAAAGTTATAAATCAATATGGTTTTTATCTTTAGGAGAAATGATATGAAAGAAATATAAATTAATAATGTGTTAGTAAATAAATGCATTGAATGTACAATGGGTAGGAAACTGGCATAGGGATGGCAAAATACTAGGAGACACATTTTTGGATGACATGGAATGACAAGCCAAATTCTAGGTTACTATAGGGGACAAGTATAAGTAATGCATCATTACAGTCCAAAGTTTGACATTGATTAAACGATGCAAGGACATTGTCATGATCAATGAAAGGAAGCATACATTTTAAAAATTAGAAACATCATTCTATACAATTATCAATTTTAATGTCATATAAAAGAGTGATAGCTCAAGACTTAAAACATCACATGACATAATAACGATGATATCAATGATTACCTATGTTAAAATGCAAAGCATGGAGTATCAATCATCATGAGTTTCATTTTACACATTAGATTCCATGCATTTCTTAATGATGCTTAATTAAGTACTTAAGGTCTTCCTACCTTGTTGGCTATAGTTTTTCATGGCCTCCATACACTTTAAATGAAAGCAATAACCCATTAAGGTTTGGGAAGAGGACCATCAATTATCATGCCCTTCTTGGAGTTGCTTCCATGCACTGCTTGTTGCTAAATTAACAGATTGCTATTATTATTCAATAATGTGTTTTTACATGAGAGCAAAGCTCTTTAAATAGATCCAGAGAGATGTTTCTATAAAGAAACGACAACTAATGAAGCAAAACAAAAAGATAGATTCTAAGTTAATTCAATTTAGAACAAAAATAGAAACAATCTAATAAGATGACCATTAATATTATAACTAATATTTTAATACCCTCTTGTAATGGTCATCGTACAAACAAAAATTAAGTCTACCCATATTGTGCTGGTCATCAAAATGCATAGTATGTAGACTCCTTCTGCTTAGTTTGCTCTGCCACGTGAGCACTTTGGTGAGACGCTTCCTGGTTGGTCTTCTCATTAGCCAACTGCTTTTTGCAATACCTTTGTATATGACCAATCTTTCCACAGTAATGGCAAGTAATAGACTTCTTCTTGGAGCTCTCCTCTGAATCGCCTTTTCCTTTCTGCTGAGTGGACTGACCTTTGCCAATGTCCTTGGCAGTAAATGCTTGTTCAACACTAGCAGACTCACTGCTGCTCCCAAACTGCTTCCTCCACCTATCTTGCTGCAATAGCTTGTTGCACAACTCATCGAACTTCAAGTCAACATTGGTGGATGTAATGTTGAGCGTTTCAGTGAAGTGCTTGTAGGAACGTGACAAACTCTTCAAAGTGATCACCACCATATCCTCCTCTTCCATCTTACGACCAATGGCCTCCAGTTGATCGCGAATATATTTTATTTTCATCAAGTGCTCCTGCAAAGACACTTGTTCATCCATCATAATAGAAAAGAGCATATTCTTTAGGAAGAAAGCCCTACTCTTGTCCGAGGTTTCATGAAGATCTTTCATATGCTTCCAGATCTCTGCAACAGACTTACCAAAAGGTATTTCCGGTAACATCTCATTGGTGACAGATAATTTGAGAAGCATGATTTCCTCCCTATTACCTCCATCATACTTGTCTTGATCCTTCCCAGCAGAAGTGGGACGAGTTTCTGTACCTAGGACAAGCTCATCCAGACATCGGTACTCCAAGATGGTAAGCATCCTCTGCTTCCACGTGTTGTAATTCTTTCCATTGAACCTCTACGAACTTTCCAACATAACATTGGACAAAGTTGCCATCCCTCCCGTTTTCCAAAGCACGAAAAACGAGGTAACTCTGTGATCAACTAGCAATGCACTGGACAATTAGTTTGCACAACTCCCGATTTTTTTCAAAGAAATTGTGCAAATTTTTGAAGAAAAAATTCAAAAACTCTATACAGAAATTTTATGTTTCCCAGAATTTCTATCAAAACTGGCTCAAAATCTTTTCAAGCTACCATTAAATACCTCAGAAAAACTGGCACAAAATTCAAGACCAAATCTATTGGTACAAAATTCGAGGCACGAAAAAAGATGCACCCAAAAAAATCTGAGACCAACCCAGATGAGATTTCGAAAAACCCACAAGGAATATGTAATCCAATTTTTTTTCTGACTTCAGATGAAGAAGATATGAGCAAAACCCTAGTCGGCTCTTCAAGAACCCACGATTTTCAAAGAAATGGAGAAAAAACGCAGGTGCAAAGGAGCAGAAAATGCATGTCCAGCAAGAATGTGAGCTAGGGCACACAGGCGTCTAGGGTGAAGACCAAATCGCAGCCCAAAACTGCTCAGAAATTGCGTCCAAGAACAATTGAAAATCACGTTCAACAAGAGCAGAAAATGCAGATGAAAAAGCTCTGAAAAAAGGTGACCAAATGTCACAAAAAAAACGCGACCAGAAGAGGGAGAAAACGCAGGCCCAAAAGAAGAGAAATACAATAGGAAGATGCACGAGTTGCTCTAAATAACGCGGCTCAAGAACAAAACGCAATTGGGAAACAAAAAAAACGCACGCTCAGAAATTCGCACAAAATGCGTCCAAGAAAGGTAGAGAAACGTGCCTAGGAGCCCTCAAACTCCACAAATCGCGCACAAAAAAACGCACTTCAGAAGTCACGAAATCACTTGCAAACAAAACTCATCCACAAAACTTAGAATCGTGGCCCTAACACATGAAAAATGCCCACACGTTTTCAGAAAGAGGATCACGATTTTAAGTGAGGAATACCTCACGAAAAATCATCACCAAGAACCCTCGAAAAAATAAAAATAAAAAGAACTACCCAGGCTCGAACATGAGCTCTGATACCATGTTGCTAAATTAACAGATTGATATTATTATTCAATAATGTGTTTTTACATGAGAGCAAAGCTCTTTAAATAGATCGAGAGAGATGTTTCTATAAAGAAATGACAACTAATAAAGCAAAACAAAAAGAAAGATTCTAAGTTATCTAATCTAGAACAGAAACAGAAACAATCTAATAAGATGACTATTAATATTATAACTAATATTTTAATACTGCTTAATGATGCTTGATTAAACATTTAAGGTCTTCTTGCCACGATTTTAGTTTTGACTCATTGACTTGTGCTGCTTACTTATGTAGAATTAAATGTTCATGGTTTCCTCCCTTAGGTCTAGTTTTTATCAACCTCGATACACTTTGAAACAAAAACTATAAATCGTAAAACGGTAAACCACTTTAGTGTTTGGAAGAGCCTGTTAGTCCTCAGCCCTTCTTCCCATAAAACAACATTTCGTGTTTAATAGAAATTTGAATTTTGATGAGGACGCCTTTGCCAAACTTTCCTTGGGACCACTTGGAAACATTTAGGCATCCTTTGAGATGTTTTTGGGATGAGTGGGCATCCTCTAGCAGTCCTATTGACATCTAGGTTTTTAAAATTGGAGCGCTGGTTGGGAATGTCTTTGGGATGACCCCCAAGGCTTGTGGATTGTTGGATCTTGATCCCACCTGCTGAGGATTAGTTAAGGCTTGAGGACATTTCATCGCTATCTTTGTTGTAAAGTTCTGTGCTAAATTTAACCCAATTTGTTCACTGTTAACTGATGGGTGTTTTGTCAAACAGTTTGAATATACTCATTCCAATGAAGTTTTCAGTTTGGAAATTGTTTTGACAGTTTGATTTATGATACTATAGCATTTAAAGCTCTTGAAATTTGAACATTGGACAACTGAAGTATTACTGCAAACAATTTTTCTCTCATTTATTACAACAAAAAAGGTATCAGAAATATATAAGATTTACATATAAATTACAGTCTGACCTGTTCAGCAACTTAGGAGCTAACAGCAATGAATATGCAGTATACCCAGCTGTACCGGCTATTCCACTAGCAGCGCCTAATATCAGTAATTATGGTCTTTAAAGACCCACGCTTCTCCTCAAGGCTGCAACACACTCACAAATAGCCCACATCAACTTCAAGTTGGAGAATACTAAATGGCAGAGCTTATCTCCCCTAAGTCGACTTCTTTGATTCTTCGAAGATTGAAACCAATACCAATATATGCCCATAGCGTTGACCCTTTTTGAAATTGGCTGCGGCTCAAAGGGAAGGTGACACCAGCTTGTGAACTATTTCCAAGCCTAGTCAAATCATTTGCGAGGAATCCCAAAAGTATACGACTCTTTTAATGGAAAGAAGAACTGTTATGACCCTTAACATTCTGAAAATAGTATGGCTGAATAGAGGTGCAGAGAATAAACAATTAATATTTTATTCAGTCCATTCTTCCATTCACATTTATTCAGTCAAACATCAAGAACTCATCTTGGGACAATACTTAACGAATTTCTAAATTTTCAATTGATAAAACTCAATGCGAAATCTGTGTGACTCCGCTTGTAACCAGCTAGGGTAGGTCTTTCACTACTGAAACTGACTTCCCTTAGGTTTTCGTCCAAGGGTTTGCTCCACAAGAAGCTCTCAAAATTCTCCAAAGAAAATAATCAAGCATAACCCCAAATAAGCTCCAAAATCTTCTTTTATTAGACCCAAGGAACTTTCTTGAAGGCCTTTACAAATTCCCACCTTTTAAAAATTCATTAAGCTCACATAATAAAGTGACCCTTTTAATATTTCTTATAATTTTTCACTTAGTCACTTTAGTAAATCAATTAAAATAAGTTATCTGTAAAATGTTATTTTATTGGACAACTTAAAATAATTAATTTAACTTATTCCCTTAATGCCTGACTTTATCCTATGGGAATAAAATAGGCTAAGTGATCATCTCTGACTACTCCTCGGAAGGAGACGTTACATTTGTTGAAGGAAATGAATTGCAAACGAATAAAAAAGTTTGCTAAGACCCACAATGGTGAAGAACCAATAAAATGAGTGAATTATAGTACTTGCATCAAGTAAAATCTAGCAGTATAAACAAACAATTTTTTTATGCTGAACTCTAACTAACTCATGCAAGTACTAGGCTCATTAAGATATGATATGATTGTAGTTAATAATGAACTCATGCATGTGAGGATAAAATAAGATCCTAACCACTTAACTAATTGATTGAATAACCCTAGCTAATCTCACACAAAAAAATTTCTGAAATATTCTAGTTTAAATACTTAGAATATGCCTAGAGAGGATCTACCAATAGAAATAGAAATAAATTGTGATAGCTTCTCTCTTCTTTTTGTTTTTGTATTTTACTCATGAATGAATATATACATTGTAGTAAATACAAATTTCGACCACTTAGTGAGCGTACTCAATACACTTGATTTCCTTGTGGAGCTCTTAGAAAAATTGTCAATGTGCTAGTAGATCCTAATGAATCTTCATGCCCAACTCTTACTATTGTTGCTGCGGAACAATGATGGTTGTTGAAGATTTTCGTCTCCAGAATTTGCTATGGACTGGATGGTTTTTGTCCTAGGCCCCAAATTGCGCCACTTTCAAAATTAGGTTTCTTTGGGCTTTGATTTCAAAAGATATGACGCTTCTTCCTCTCCAACACCCTCTATATTCCTCAACACACGCAATCCTCAAATCATGGAAATTAATCTGCACATACAACTCCCATAATTTCAGGTAGTTATTGGAGTGTATCACTAGAAATTTCCAAATTTAGTGACCCTTATTCAAATTAGAACTGCCTAATTGGCTGGCTAAGTTGTTTAAAACTTAGTTGCCACATTAATTGATAGACCCAATCCTCAAATTGTTGCAAGGATTTGTTCAATTCAATCTTGTCAAAATCACTCACTAATTAAATGTCTACCAATCAATGTGGGGACATTACAAGTTTTTCCTCCTTTAATTTGGTTGTCCTCAAGCAAGACAGTGTTGTGTGATCTAGGATACCGAGATATGACATACTCCAAATGGCATCTTCTTGAGGCAAACCTTTCCACTATACTGGAATTTCAGTCCATACACGGTTTTGCAGCTGCTTCTCTCGAGTACCAAGCATTTGCTCTAGCACTAATAATAACTTCCCTTCATCATCTAGTGGTGGAAGCTCAACTAAAGGTGTGATTATCTGTCCCACTGCTTTCTTCAAACAAAATACATGAAAGATGATGTGGATTCAACTATTAGGGGGTAATTCCAACTCATAAGCCACCTCACCAACACATTGTACAATTCTATAAGGTTTGAGATTTTAGTTCTCAGCTCCACTCCTTTTTAGAGTAGACTGCTTGTAGGGCTGCAACTAAAAGAATACCATGTTTCCCACCTCAAAATTCCTTTAAGTGTGATGCCTATCATCATAAATTTTTTGCTGATTTTGTGCATGTTGAAACTGATTGTGTAAACCTGTCAAAAAATGCTTGCTCTACTCAACAAAGTCGCTTGTTGTGGGAACTTGTGTCTTTGGAAGTGCCAATTTTGCAAAATTTGTTTATTATACTTGTATAGTGCCATGAAAGGAGACATCCAAATGGACATGTGATAGGTAGTATTGTAGCGACACTCTCCTAGGTATAGCCATTGCACCCAAGTTGATTGGTGATCGTTTACAAAACTCCTCAAGTATCACTCAACCCATTTGTTTGGTATTTCTGCCTACCCATTTGTTAGGGGGTGATATTTGGTGCTAGGTGTCAATTCTGTTCTCATCAACTTGTATAACTCTTGCCAAAAGGCACTCATGACGCTAGCATCTTTGTTGCTGACCATAGTATAGGATATCCATGTAGTCTAATGACCTCCCTAAAGAAAATACTTGCTACCTATGGAGCTTTGAATTCACTAGAAATGGATAAGAAACCTGTAAAATTTGTCAAGCAATCAACAATCACAAAGATGCAGTTCTTTTTCCTCACTCGAGGTAGGGCTGTGATGAAATCCATTTATACAGACTCCCATTTCTGCTAAGGAATGGTGAGGGGTTGAAGTAGACCTATAGGGCATGTAGTCATGTTTCATCCTTTGGCACACTCCACACTCTTGTACATATTGTAAAATATCCTCTTTTAGACTCTTCCATGCATATCTACTTTGTACTTGTCTGTAAGTTTTGAAAATCCCGTGTGATCGGTGTAACCCGACATAAGGCCTTAGCGTAGTCAGCCTTAGTGTAGTCGGTCTTAGCGTAGTCGGTCTTAGAGTAGTCAGCTTTAGTGTAGTCGGTCGATTGCTTATGATAATAAAACCATAGTTGTAGCGGGAATAAGTAAGAATAATTAATGGCATGTAACTAAGTCCTGATTAGTGATTAGTTATGGTTGTGAAGCGACACGACGGTTGGTTACTCAACCACCGCCGAGCGTTATATGTACTTGAGTCATGTAGTCGGGTGGGGTGAGGTGGTTAATGATATTGTGACAGTCAGATTGTACATGTTGATATCTACTGGAAATGAATAGAAGTGTTTCATGATTCAGTCATATTATGTTGTATGCTTTACCATTATATTCCATGTTCTGCACATACTCGATTTACTTCAGTAGTACGTAGTACGTTGAACTATACTCAGTGAGGTAAACATTTGGAGTTGTTGCCTGAGCGGACCAGGGAAGCACTCGTCATAATGGTAGCGTAATGGGCCGACCGACGGAGGAGCCCGTAGAAACGAATGAAGAAAGAGAGGACGACTTGACACTTGATTTGGTAAATCTCTCGATCATATCTCTACGAGATCACGTACGGAGGGAAGCCCTCAGGTGAGAAATCCCTGAGGCAGTTGTCTGGGATCGACTGGAAGTGAACGACGAGGTTGATCACCTTCTCCACCGCATGCCAAGATTATTGGCCCGCCATTTCATTATCCTACAAGACCTTTGGGCGGAGGAGGATTAGGAATGCCGAAGGCAGCAAATCTTGCAGCGGTACGAAGAACGAACCAAATGGGAAGAGGAGGAACGAGACACTAGCCGAAGACATACCCTTGGCAACCAACAATGATCGTGTGAATGACCTGTAATGCCCGTATGGCCAAACAAAGACAAGAACTGAATACCATTCAGGCACGAAGCTGAGGAAGAAAGGATTCGGCGATCACTGAGAGCACAGGAGCAAGAAAATCGGCGAAGAAGATTAAGGCAAGTTGATAAGGAGTTGACTGAAGACTTAATTGAGATAGATCAAAGCATAAAAACAACAAATGCAAACCTTGAGCAGATAGACCAATCTATCACTAGAGCACATCGGAGTTTTGTGGAAGGAAGGGATGAAGGACCCTTCAACACCTCGTACGTAGTAAGATATAAAAGCCAAGAAAATGAAAATGAATTGAGTGGAGAAATTGAGAACATCCGACGCATTTGGGAGTTGTCCATATTGGACGACAATGAAGGGCAGAGGATTGGGAGATTTGAGCCCAAGACCCCCTGGCAGAGGGAGCACCGGAGTGGGACCTAGGAAACTAAAGGTGTCGAGGACGTTGACGGAGGACGGGAGAGTGACTCGTATGTGGCTGAGAGTGCAAGTGACGCACCGGAACGTAACGGGGAAACTGGTCTAGTCGGGTCCAATACACAAGGAGGACAGTAGGGAAGGATGGTGACTCCAGAGTGGCAGAAGCTGCCAAAGTTTACGAGGGATGGGTCAGAGGATCTAGTTCGACATTGCAAAACATGTGAGACAATTTGGATAGAAAGTGGAGAACATGACTCAGATCATTGGTTGAAAGCCTTTCCAGCGACACTCAGAGATAGTGCCATCGACTAGTACTTAGAATTGGACCAAGCACAAAAAGCTACATGGAGATTACTGAAGCAAGCGTTTCAGGATGAATTCAGACTCCTAAGGGATGACAGCGAGATCGTAGCAGAGATTTATAACACCAAGCAAGGGAAGCACGAGAGTGTGCGGACCTATAACCGGAAACTGAAGGACCTGCTAGGGAAACTTGAGTCAGAACCAGCAGATGGCTTAAAGAAGAGATGGTTTATTGAAGGTCTACTCCCCTCGCTCGGAAGAAAATGAAGGTGGTACCTCCATCCTTGTACACTGAAGCATATAACTGTGCGATGGATATCGAAAGCGAGAACAAGACATCCTCCAGAGGGAAGAAGCATGATGACAAAGAAAGCGCGGGGGAGGGCGAGGATGAATCAAAAACTGTACAAGCTGTCCGTCGTGACATGTTGCGAATGATGAAAGAACTGAAAGCGGATAGAGAAGGATCCAAGGAGGCGAACGAATTATGGTGTACCGAATGCAAGATAGGTGGTCACATAAAGGCAAACTGTGCAAAGAAAATGTTTTGTGACATCTGCCAAGTTATGGGACACTTTGTCAAGGAGTGCCCGTACAAATTGAAAACACGGAGTTCGCAAGTGTTCTTCACATAGGGAGAACAATCAACCCCTTCGACCACATTGCCGAAACCTCAGAACAACAACGCATCCCTTGGCGGCTACCGCAACAATCGGAGAATTAATACACCAAGAAGCAAAATTCAGTACGACAACAAAGGAAGACCCATGATCTAGTGCTGACGATATAATGAATGGGGTCACTTTGCCCGGGAATGTCAGAGTGGTCAAGGTGCCGGGGGGAAACTGTGCAAATGGTGTGGTTCAGGCGATCACGAAGACACCGACTGCCCGAAATAGAAAGGAATCAACATGCTGGAGGTAGCCGACGAAGAAGTCCTGACTCTTACAAGGGCGGAGACAAAGAAGGCTAATTATTCGAACCCTCGTACGGAGAAAGACTCCAAGAAGCTAGGGCAGAAGTGGAAGAAGCAATGGCAAATGAATGAAGAACTTCCAAAACGGCTAGTACGTCGTTGCAGTCGGAGTCGGAGAAGAACATAGTACGACAGATGCTTCACACAATTGTACCAATCAAGGTAAAAAATCTTCTACAAACAATGCCTCAACTAAGAGTAGCACTCAAATCTCATGGCAGACAATACTTAGATGGGTCTGAATGAAGATACCACAAAACCGACAGGAGAGGCCACAGATCCAACGCTACTCGCAATAAGTGTCGGGAGGAAATCGACTGTTGTACAGATGGAAATCTTGGGGATGAAACTCTCCAATACCATTGTCGACGAAGGTTTTGGGGTGAGCGTCCTACCAGAGGGGACATGGAAGTGCTTGGGTAAGCCAACTCTCTGGTTCCCAACATTCCATCTGGTAGGAGCAGATCAACATAGTATCAAACCTCTTGGTACTTTGATGGCACAAAAAGTGTTGATCGGTACACAACAGTTCTTGTTGAACTTCATCATCATCCCACTGGAGAAGAAGGCGTACGATTCACTACTAGGATGAGGATGGCTGATTGCTGCCAAGGCGAACCACAATTGGAAGAGGAATACACTCTCGATCGAGAGCCATGGGAAGAAGTATATATTGATTTGAAGAATCAAGCGGTCAGTGAAGACTTGGTGTCTTCAAAATCAAAATCTGACGGAGGATTGGATGTTGATGAAGAAGGGAAGATAATGGAGCCGAACGAGGAAAGCGTATTGGAAATTGAAAGTTGTTCGGAAGATGAAACCAGTTCATTGAACGGGTTATTTCACTGGCAGATGGAGGATTATGAAGTTTTCCACTCAGATTGCAACATGCTGCAGATCAAAGAAGGAGAAGAAGGCGAAGATAAGGGCTTGGCCAGTGAAACATTCTAGCTAGAGTACGGCGAGTATAAGGAAGGTACAGCAAAATTGGATGACACACCAGCTCATAAGCTTGAACAAGACAAACCCATCAAGTACGAGGAACCGACACTCAAAAAGGTGAATCTTGGGGAACAAGAAAAGCCTAAAGAGATCCTCGTTGGTGATGATTGGGACCCCGTACTAAAAGCAGCGACATTTAAAATATTCATGGAGTACAAGGACACCTTCGCCTAGACGTACAAGGGCCTGAAAGGCATACCACCAGAGCTGTGCGTGCATAGGATTCCCCTCGTACCGAGAGCCCAACTCGTATGAAAGAGACCCTATAGGATGAATAAGAACTATGCTGCAAAGGTACAAGAGGAGATCGAGAAGATGTTGGAGGCAGGCATCATTTTCAAAGTGGATGTCAGCGAGTGGGTGTCACCGATTGTCATCTCCTTGAATAAAGAATTAGGGCAGATCTGGATGTGTCGACTTCCGGTGTTTGAATGCAATGACTATTAAAGACCCGTTCCCAATTCCCTTCACCGACACCATCCTGGAAGAGGTCACCGGGCATGAAATGTACTCGTTCTTGGATGGGTTCTTTGTATATAACCAAATCTATATTGCCGAAGAAGACAAGTTGAAGACAAATTTTGTGGTCGAGGATGGGGTGTACGCATACAGCCGGATGCCATTCGGGTTGTGTAACGCATCGACCACATTCCAGAGAATAATTTTGCACATTTTCGACAAGATGTCAGTGGGCAACTTCAGGGCATTCCTAGACGATTGGTCCATCTTCAATGACAAGGAGAAACATGTTAAGGCTCTTGGAGAATGCATGGAGAGATGCAAAAGAACACGCCTTCCATTGAACCCAAAAAAATGCAGGTTGATGGTGCCACAAGGGAAATTACTGGGGCATATTGTGTGCAAAGCCGGGCTAAAGATTGATCCCGACAAAATAAGAGTCATCGTACAGATGGAGGCTCCAGAGAACATCATTGGTGTAAAGTCTTTCCTCGGCCATGTCGGGTACTATCGGAGGTTCATCAAAAACTTTGCACAATTGTCGTACTGTCTCGACCTTCTAACAAGGAAGGGAGAACCTTTCATATGGGCTGAAGAACAGGAGAAAGCATTTAAGGAACTGAAGGACCAGTTGATCAGTTCACCCATATTGGCGTACCCAGATTGGAACAAAGAATTCCACGTACACATGGATGCCTCTATTTTGCCATTAGAGCAACACTAGCACAAGTAGGAGCACATGGGCTAGACCACCTAGTATTTTTTGCCAGTCGGCTACTGTCAAGGGTAGAGAAAAACTACAGTACGACAGAGCGGGAGGCACTGGGGATGGTTTACTCTGTACAAAAATTCAAGCATTATCTGCTGGCCATCAAGCTCTGATGTATCTGGTAAATAATCCTATAATCCAAGGGAGAGTGAGTAGGTGGCTGCTATTGCTTGAGGAATTCACATTTACTATCATAGTACGGTCAGGGAAGAGCCATGTGATCGCTGACTAGTTGTTAAGGATATAGTCGGGCGAACCTGCAAAAGGAGTAAATGAGGATTTCCGAGATGCACACTTGTTCCAGATTGTAGTACTCCCTTCATGGTACGAAAAGATTGGAGAATACTTGTCTACATCCACATTCCCGAAGGAAATGGCATAGGCAGAGAGAAGGAAGCTTGTATTGAAAAGCAAGACATTCCATTTAATCAATGGCTTGCTGTACAAGATGGGGTCCGACTAGATCCTCCGAAGATGTGTCATAGAAGAGGAGATACCGGATGTACTGAAAGAAGCACATGAGGGTTTGGCGGGCGGGCACACTGGTAGTGAGGCAATGTCCAGGATGCTTTTGAAGTAAGGATTACTACGTAACCCATTATGACCAATTGTAGGAGTTTCCAATGATCTAATGAGGTTAAAATAAATGCATTTGCACACACTTGTGATTGAAAGGAAAAGTGTCTCGATCCAATTTAGGAATCCTTTCCTTTCTGAGTACACCTTTTAACGTTAGTTTGATTTAATCAAAGATTTCAGATTTAGAATGGGTCTTTATCTTTGGAATGTTCAGGAAAATTCCTCATGTGGAGTTGCCAGATGTTGTGACCTAATCACACATCACCCCATTGCAAATGGGGACCCCCTTTTAGTCTTGTCTGGTGTCTTAGTGTTAGAGTTGGTTCTAGTGTTAGCTTCAATTTCTCTGAGTCTCTTTCAAGGCAGAGGTGGGTAGGCAAACCCAAGATCTGGATTTGAGTTGAAATTTGTCAAGATTTGGGATAGTTGAGTAGGTCAAGTTAGTGCTCGAAGAGTCAAATGAAGTTTATGATGCCACAGGCGTGTTTAGAAGGGCTGTTGGAGTAAAAATGACTGTTCTCCTGGTGAATGCAGACAACTTTCTTTTTCGGGAAAATGTGTTTTTTTCTTGCTTTTTGCTTTTTCGAAAGTTTCATTTTTGGCATTTTGGGACCAATCGGGGATTTACTATTTTTAGAAATTTTGCTTTTTGCTTTTTTTTTCTATTTTTGAAAGTGCCAGGGTTAGGGTTTCGAAAGTGGAAATGCTAAGGCATGAAAACCTATAAAGCCCGCTCCAAACAAGAAAAAATCTTCCTCAAGCCATGAAGTTCGCCCATGATGAAAATCTAGTTGAATTCTTGAGAAATCCAGTTGAAAGAGAAATCAAATTCGAAGTGGATAAAATTCTCTAAGGCAAATGAGTAAAATCCAATTAAAACCTCAAGAAATCCACGTTGAAGTTCTCAAGAAATCCAAAAGATAAGAAATTCATTTGAAATGATAAGAAATCTAGTTGGGGGGTGTATTTCCCATGTGGAGGTCCATAAAATTGTCGAAGGCGTGAAGTTTACTTGGGAAAGAGATATAAAAGATCCAGTTCAAAATAAAAAATTCCACATAGAGGTCGACTTTCCTACTTTCATTTCTTTAGCAAGTTAAAGCAAAGTTAACTCAAGTTTTTTTTTGGAAACTTCACAAGCAAGCCAAAGGAGGAGAAAAATAAGGAGTGCGCCCAAGAAGAAATCAGAAAAGGAGATCAAAAGGATAAGTTTTATTCTCCTTTTTCTAAACAAGCATCCAATTAGAAGGTGAGTCGAATTCCTTAAACAAGGAAAGAGTTTGCTTATAAAGAGAAGCGATGGAAGCCTCCTTGTTCATTGAACACAAGTCTAAATTCTTCCTAAGAAGCTGCAACACAGCCATGAGAAATCACAAGCAAGTTCATAGACGCCTCTCTTAGCTGAAGAGTAAAATACATTCATAAATTGCAGGACTTAGGCTTCTACAGGGTCACAAGCTTTGAATTTGGAGAGTATCGAAAGGAGAAATAAGGGTTTAAATCTTAAGTTTGCAGACCTGTAGTTAAATTCCAGCTTTAGACTTGCAGATTCCAGTTAAAAAATTAAATTTATTTGAACATTCTTGAAGGGACAAGGGTTGGTAATGAGAGTTTATTTTTGTTTGCATTTATTGCAGGCTAAATCATGATTTTTCAATCCTTGCAGTCAAGTTGAAGTTCTGGAATTTTAAAGCTGTTTATTTCACCATTAATGCACTCACCTAGCCTCAAGGTTTTAAGCATAACATCTCCTTTAAAATTTATGCATGCTTTCTAATTTCGAGCTTCATATAGGTGCCATGTCTACATCGAAAAATGTGGGAGGAGTTAGGAAGAATCAAGTCAAGGAGGTTCTCAAAGGGTTTATCCAAAATCCCAACTATCATCTAAGTGGAGGAAAGTTGGAGATACCAACTTTGAGCAATTCAATGTAATCCAACACAAGAGAAGAATGTTTGGCACCCAAAATGAAATGCCTATGCCCAGAGCAACAAACATGATCAAATGTGGACTTCATCAAGCAGCAGGCTTTCCACCTGTGGTTCAATGTAGTGAATTGATGGTTGAATGTGCCAGAAGATATGATCCACAAGCACAATCCATCAAGGCATCTAATGGGATAACTTTGGCTTATTTCATTGAAGACTTAGTTAGGGAAGTGTTTGGCATTCCTTGTCGCCACGAGATGTTGAGCAAAACTCAAGAGGAATCACAAACAATGTTTGATCAAGAGAAGGAGGCCTGTATGGATATAGTCAACACTAATTGGGTCAAGGAACCAACGAAACATCACTCCAAGTTATCCAAGAGGTTGATTTGCATTGATTTCAAAGAAGAATATAGCGATATGATCCATATGTTGAAGAGAGTTATGGGTACTCCTCAAGGGGGAAGAAGTCGTATTAGGAATGGAAATGATAAATTGGGCTAAATTGATAAGTGATAATATTGACATCCAGTTGAGAAATCTAGAGAAAACAAAGACCTTCTACATGAGTTCTTACGTAGTGTACATCCTAGCCCGATTCACAAAGTATAGAGGATTAATATGTAAAGGAGAAGTAGGGCTTCCGAATAATCAACTCAAGGCATATGATTGCTACCCTCAACTATAGCTGCATCATAAAGATAATTACAAGATAACTAATGTTGCATTTCTCATGTACAACACTTGACTACTTCAAGGGGGAATCCATAAGAGGTTATCCAAGAAGGCCATGGCATTATTGGAAAAGTTGGGATCATGGTTCATTCAATTCCCAACCTTCACATGCTTGAGGATCCACGGATTTTTAGAAGCTCTATACAAACTCCCACAACACCCCACGGATAAGGTGGTCATGCTTGAGGTTTCAAGATAGTTGGTTCACTTGGATTCCATCTAGAAGAAAGAACATAAGCCAGGAGTGCATTTTCCTATTGTAATAGGGAAGATGTTGGAAGTTTGTCCTTCGCAACAAGCAGCCAAGACAGCCAAATCAGAGTTGCAATTTTATAAATTGGGCATGTACAAACCGAGGTCAGATTTTGATCCATACTTGAGAGTTTTTGGAGAGAAGTCACTTCATGTAATGCAAATAGAAGACTATTGGTCCAACTTAGTAGATGAGTATGGAGTAAGAAAGAAGACGTGGTCTAGAATTCCAGTAGATCTTGTGAGGAGGTGTAACTTGTTCCCCATTCCAGACCAAGTGAAAGACAACGGAGAGTATGTGCATCCCTAGTTTGAACAAGAGAAGAATAAGCCCATCTTATTGCCAAATTGGACATAGCCTGAGTTAGTAGGCTTGAATGAGTTAATGAAAGATATCATATCTAGTTCCAGGGAGTGGGTAGATCACCAAATTGGTAGATTGAGAAAGGAAGGTATCTCTCTTACCTACGCCAAACTAAGCAATGAAGGAGTTCTCTCTAGTCAGGGTGAAGCAACTGAATTCAATAGAGGAAAGGAAGGTCTAAGTGAACTTCCAAGTTCAAGCAAAAGGAAAGTGATGACTAAAGATCCTCAAACAAAAACGAAAGAAATAGCAAGCCCAGAGTCAGGGCTCAAGAAGCAAAAGGTTAATGCAACTCCATCATCTTCAAGCACCCCATCCATTAGGGTAATGAAAGAAGCATCTATTGCTGAATGTGTATCAGATCATGAACAAGAAGCTGAAATTCAAAGTGTAGAGCAGATGGAACCTCTTCAGGAACAAATCTTCATAGATTATATGGAGGGAGAGGACACACTTATGATTGAAGACATGGGAGATACCGAGATCTTAGAAGCCAATGAAGAATTGGGTGAAGAGATCATTTCTGGCTTAAAGGGGATGGATGATGATATTTAGCTAGAGGATGGGATAGAATTATCTACTGTACCAGATTGGTTGACTGAAAGCCTAATGAAGAAGCCCAAGCCAGTGAATGAGGTTCACCTAATCGAAAGTATGCAAGACTTCTTGGAAAGGATTGGTAAAGTCAAAATACCAAAGAAACCTAAGAAGTATTCTCAAATCACTAGAGATGGTACAGGATCTAGGATCTTACAGGCAGCAATTCCAAAATTTGATAAGCCTAGGGACAAAATTACCCCTATGGATTATGAAGTTACAACACTTGACATTGGACCAACCGCAATAGAGTAGGACTTTTATGAGTTAGCTGATACCTCGAGGGCTATTAAGGAAAAAATTGACAAAATAGAGGAGAAGAAAGAAAGATTAGAAGTGGAGAATTTAAGACTAATAGAATTTATCCAACAAATGACAACCCCACTAAGGCAAGAGAATGAGGCTTTCATTCCACCATCTTCCCTTCCTCAAGAGTCTGTTGACAACTTAGAAGCAATGAGAGTTACAAGTCAAGCACCTAGAAGATGGGTCAAAAATACCTCAAAGCAAGTGGAGCAATTCCTGGAGAGGTGTGTTCGAACTTATGATAAATCAATCATGCTTGTAACTGAAACTCGCTAGATAGAAGAGAATTGGGAGGATTTCCAAAACGTAGAAAACAAGGTGATACCTCGCCTAAGGGCATAAAGGAAATATCTATGCAAATGTTGGTTCAAGAGGATGTTATTGATGATGGAGCTTCTTATGACTTCAATAGATGGTACTGTTCCTTGCTAGCAAAAAAGAAAACATATGATGAGATGAAAGAGGAATGTGCTGTTATGTGAAGTTCTCTTGGAAAGATACAACTCAAGATCCTCACATCACTTGAAGGATTGATAGGATAGGAGGCCGATGATACAAATGTTTTGAACTTGGAAAATTTTAAGGAAAATGTAAAAAATGTTTATTTCAAAGAGATGGAAGCTATTAATGAAAATCAGCTAGATGATATGCTATCTCTCTTGATCTATATGAACAACTTTCAGAGGCAAGAGGGTAAGTGGGAGGACACTTTTGCTCACTGTATTGAAGCCTTGGATGTAATTGGAGTGCAATTGGATACCTTATCGAACATATCAATGGAAGAACTCAATTTAGTAATGGTCAGGTTCATTGCATTCGCAGCCAAAGATCAAGCCAAGGGGAATTGCGTTTTGGAATCTAGCTTGCTTGATTAGCTTGCAAGGTGTCAGTGTCTTCTATGCTCCAAGTGGCTCTTCTTTCTTGTGCCATGTGTCACAGAAGTTAGTTATGCTTTTCTAAATTAGGGTTTCCGGGGATAATCTTGGCCGTTGATCTTAGATCAATCTAGGCCCTTGGCTTTGTAATTGGGGTGCCTATATAATCCCTTCTCATTTCTTTTGTTCAGGGGAGACTTGTGAAATTGTTGCTAGAGCGCTATCAAAATAATAATTAGACTCATTGATGAGCATTTGTTAGTTTGAAAGTTAGCATGGTTTCATATTTCCTCAATAGAATAGATTTGTTTTCCACAATTTTAAATGAGTGAAGGATTGATAGTGTTGGTAATGGTGAAATTTGTTCATACCTTTTTAAATTGAATGATGTTCAATTTGATGTGTAAGGTTAGTCTGAACTTTCAAATTGCTAAACTTGAACTCTATTACTTATGTTCATTGTTCAAATTGAAGATGGCCTTGAGTAATAGGATATCATTTGTGAATCCCATTGAAGATTGCACCATCTTTGTCTAGTCGTATTTGGCAAAACAAAGATAGGTTTTAATTTCGCCGTCCAACACTTGTCTCTTGAGTTCCTAGGAATAGTTTAGAATTAGCCTAGCCTCTAAAGCCCTTATCTTTTCTATTTTATTTTCAAAATTGACAGTAGTGAGATCTTAGCACTTATAGACAATAGTATCCATATTCCAAAGTGTTGAAAAGTTGTTGCTAAAGTCTTAAAGGAAGAAGGATTGAACCAATAAATTGGGCGTAAGTATCCCTTGCAATACCAACAAAACATAGCAAAACCAACTGAGACTATCCTATATGCACAAGGAACCTTTTGAGTCTACTTTGTGATCACTTAGCTTAGCACATTGGAAAATTTATTCAAGAGGGAGTAGGATATTTCATTGGGTATTTTATTCTAATTTTGGTTAAGGTCACAAAACCCGCATCAACAGTACCCTAGGTGTGAGGGTTAGTAGCATTTTATGTGATAAATTTGTGCACCTATCCATTGGTCGGATGATATAAAGGTGTTTACATTGCTGGAGAATGTGTTGAATTCATATTGGGTTTGGGCGTGAGTTTCAGGTCTGGCGGGAGGGTTGTTTAAGGCCGTGGAACTTCCCATAGAGCTATTGCAACTCCTTTGCTACAATTGCTGCCTCCATTCATTCATATCAGGTCTGCAAATAAGGTGAACGTGGGGGTTTTCTGAGTATAAGTTGCTGTGATAAGGATGCCTGGAGTTGATTGTTGAGTTGTGGGTTATCGAGAAGAGGTGCATGGTTTGTTTTGGGTGCGTGAGCTTATGTTGGGCATGATTTCATGTAAATAACTTGCTATTACATTTACCGCCAACCTTCCTTTGGTTTGTTCATCAACTACCAGTCGTGGTACCTTATCAAGTGTCGCCAATACCTTGGAATCTTGCTAAACGGGTATTTAAATTTTATAATTGTAATCTACATTTCTAAGCATGTGTGTTGCTGCTACTTCATTATTCAAAAATGTTAATGTTGAAGACTCTAAGCCTCATTTGGTTGTATTAGATAAGCTCATATATGCTATGAATGAAGTTATCTATTGGTGTTGTTATTCTATGTGATTTGCAAGCTTCAAAGTCATTGAAAATACTTAGATTAGTTAGTAAGCTATATGTTTGACAAAATGTTCCATATGTCAAACTGAGATAATTGCAAAAGATATGTTCCAACTGGTTTGGGACATTACAATGGTATTAGAGCCCAAGTTTCTGCCATCCTATTGGGAGATTTGGTAAAATTCAGAGTTATGACAATGGATTTCAGCAGGGATGAAGATCAGATTAGGAAGAGTTATGAACAGGAAGCCATCCAACTCTATGAAGAGTATCAAAGCATGCCTGTTGGGTTTGAAAAATAGGTTTCCTTTGATGATTTCTTGAGTTTAGTTGTAACTTTGAAACCTGGAAAAATGGGTTTGGTGAAGTACATTAGAAGAGCAATGAAAGAAAATTCAGAAGTTACCATTGAAGAAGGGATAGAGAAGGACGATGAACTGCTTCAATGTGAGTGTCATGTCCCCGACATCGTGACATTAAGGATACCAAAATATATACTAAGAAGGTTAACCATTTGACATAATTATGAATATTAAAATATAGATATAAAATATTATAATCACTATAATAAATATAAAAATGTATGAAATTAATATAAGACATGAACATAAGATAATACTATAAATTGATGTTATTAATCATTATAATAATAAAATCCAAATAGGATAACAGATACATAATAAAATAAATGATATTATATGATTAAAGATATTATAAAATGCAATTTAAATTACCACCGACAACATTATTATAATGATCAAATATAAATAATATATTATAATTATAATAATAAAAAAACTATGAATATAAAATAAGAAATAAATACATCAAGATAAGGAATCATTAATATATCCACGATTATATGAGTAATTAACAAATAATCACAATTAGTAAAGATTAGAAGGCCAACTCAGAATTAAGCGATACTTCTGGATTTCATGATTTATTGAATAGATGCCCTAAACTTAATTTGTTCCTCATAACTCTTAATTGTTGTATTTTGTATTTGGTATGATTTCGTCTTCCATATTGGGTCCAATATGTTGTTGATTGATTAATTCGATACCTAATCAATATGCATCTCCTACATTAGTTAACGCCCTCCCCTTAATTAAAGAATGTATCTCGAAGGTAAACTCCATTGTGCTATTGCTGTGTCGGGCTTCCCATGTCATAGAAGCCGACGAAGATAAATGCCCAGCATCATCTGAGATTCGTCAGTGATGTGTCGGTTGGTTGATAAATGACGTCTATGTTGTCTTTTCCCTTGTATTCTTCAGGCCATGCGATTGGTCATTATGTTCTTCTCACATATCGCGGCTAGTAATCCCATCCAAGACTCCTCTACATTAATCCTAAAACCAATTATTGGAAGAGCATTGGTTAATCATAGAATCACGAATAATGAAGGGACGGGCCTTTTATGGAACAATGACCATGAAGCGATACAACTCCTGATCCAACGTGGATATAAATACAAGCGAGCATATGATAAAAGGAGGGATCCATCACGAGGAGAATCCAGAATAGTAAATACAGTCTCTTAAACAAATTAAGGGCTTTAGAAAGTCAGTACTCCTCTAGTTTGGTTGCCATTTGATAGAGGAAGCATTCAGATATCCTACCGCCATTGGATTGTCTGGTTCAAGAGGGAATAATAATATAACACATCTTTATATATTTAAATTATTAGGCCCAACGGGCTCTAAGGAGTAATTGACCATTAAAGATCAGGAAGTATATTAACTAGAGAAAGTTAGACGCTCAACCATTGAGATAGCATGGTCCCAGAGACTAAAGTCTGAGTAGAAAATCAAGGGAGACATCATCATGCTTGTAATCAGATAGTGACTTCAGGAATTGCATTCATTTGGTGGTGACTACTCCACATATTTGATTGAAAACCGTATATCATATTTCATATCTATCAATATATTCATCAGCTATTATGCGGACATAGAGAAGAAAAATAATCAAGTTGATTATAGTTGAATGTTACCCTTAATCAAATTAAGATTTATCATTTGATTCATTGCTTCCAGTTCAATTCATACATTAGTTTAGAAGATAAAAAGGAAAACTAAAGCTGAATCAAAAAAGGGGACATTACAGTGAGTTGCAGCTTATAGGTGTTCTTGAAAAGCTTGATCAACAGTATTGCATGGGTCAAGAAGCAGAGACAAACAATGAGGAAAGTAAATCAGAAAATCAATCATCTATTGTAGCCACATCCGAGGAGCAATCTCCACTTGAAAGTGCAAATTTCAGTCATAGGAAAGATGTTGCAATAGGTGATGAAATTGGATTTCAGAATGATACACCTCATGGTTCAACACCTAATGATGGGCATATTGTGGGTAGATATGTTGGAGCCTTCAAATCAGCTAATGATGAAGGTTCTACATTTAATTTCAGTGATGATGATACAAGTGGTGTTTGGTTTGAACTTCAAACCAAGCTTATGGAGGGGATTGACTATCATGATGCTCGTACTAGGGAGTTGGAGAATGATTTATTCACAAAGGCAACTAATCATGAGGAATAAAGTGACTACATTTTTCCTGAACTGAGCAATCAGCATTTTAGCACTTGGGATCCAGGTGTGAAGGCCCCTACATATGACGAGGATCCTATTTGGGATGAATGTTATTTTGACCATAGTGCTACCCTAACTTTATCTCCACAGTTATGCATGAGGGATGGCATTTTTGACATTGATGGTATTGTCATTAACTTTGAAAATAAATCAGATTTAGTGTTGCATGATGCTGATTATAAATCAAAAAATTTGTATGACGTTGATAGGTCTTAGGGGTCCCATCTTTTAGCAGGATAGTTGAAGGTAAATGAAGACTAGATTGTTGCAGACATAAATCATTTTGATGACACTCATAAGTTGATGGCAAAATGTTGTTGGAGGTCTTCAGGGATACATAAGGACTTTGATGGAGAACTTTCCCTTTTAGATTTCCAGGCACTTAGGGAAACATTAGTGGTAACGAAGTCACATTACCTACAACTACTTTTGATAGAGATCACCTTCTCATGGTTGGTGAGATCTATTTTGATGCATTGAAAGGGAAATAATAGGAAGTGGACAAGCTTTCCTATGAGCTTAAGGTTACCAAGGATTCTTTGAAGAGCACTCGAATGGCCCTTTGAGAATGAAAAATTCAAATTGATTAGCTCTGTGAGGAGTTGAGCTTGGCTCAATCATCATCATCCACAACATAAATTCAATCTTCTATGCAAGCCATAACATTCAATCTTCTATGCAAGCCATAGCACCTGAGGATGATAATGGTATTCATGGGTTGAGGGGAGAACCCCTTATGATGGTCGAGCACGAGGAGGTTTCAGATTTGCGTAGGTTTGAGGACAAGTTTGATTCTGAAATATGAGTATACACACAACTTGCATCATGGAGATCATGAGTCACCTTTGTGGGAGAGCCGATTAAGGGCTCAAGACATAGATATGAAAGAGTTAGTTCAGCATGCACCTAGTGGACCAGCCAGCAGTGAAGTGCATGCATCCACAAGTGACAGGGGCACAAGCCTCTATATTGGCGATGTAGAGATTGCCATTGGTACATCTTGTGTTGAGGAGGTAGACTAGTGAGGCTAGTGTGTTGAATCATAATGCTGTTCCATTCATTTTACATGAGGATTGTAGGGCATCATCTAGTGGGAGCATGTCTCCTACACTTGTAAGCAAATCATGAAATGCATGTGTTGAGGCTGATTGTAATCCTGAGCCTAGTGAGTCACAAGAACTAAAGGAACAATTGAAATTCATTGAAGATAAGGTTGTCCAAACCTTAACTCGCTTTGATAGCAAGCACAAGTTCATTGAATACCTCCTTTGGCCGGCTCAATTGGAGGCAAGGCAGAAAAGGGTGATAGTTGGATCTTTTATACCAAGTCTGCAAACTATCAAACGTGCCCTAGAGGGAATGAAATCATACTACCTCCATTTTCTCTTAGATAGGGACTTAGCCATCAAGTTTGCAGAGGGGACTTGTAGAGCCAATAAAAATTTTGCTCATCATAATTTGAGATGTGAGACACTCCCTGTCTTGTGCGATGAGAGTGATGAGATGTGGAATCTGAGTGATTATGCAAGGATTCTGTTGGCACAAGCGGGTGAATTTCATCTTGACTGCATTGCAAGGAATGCGCATCATTTTTCTTTCAGCTCGTGTACGAATGATTTGATGATACAAAAATGTGGGTTGGATAGGAGGTTACTTAGTCCACATTGGTATGATGTGCTTCCATCCCTAGAAGATAAAACCAAATCCGACAGGTCTCCTACTTTGTTTCCTTCAGATGGTTGCATTCAAGTACAGGAATCAGAGTCTCATCATGCAAATGACTCTTTGGTAGAGCTTGCAACTTCTTTTTTTCAAGTATTTTCGGTGGAGGCACTTATCCTTGTGTGGCATACACTTGTAGGAATGAAGTTTTAGCGGAGCCATGATTCTAGTGAGCATGACGACATTGGTGTTCCAGCCTTCATTGGTGCAGTTCCACTCCACAATTTGATAGGAGATGGCTGTCTTACTTCATGGAATATGGGTTTCTTTCATAACTTTTGGAGGACAGTAGTTGTTTGAGATTTTCAAGGAGATTTGCATCATCTCCTCATCATTGGAGAGTAGCATAGGGTTGATACTCTATCATCCTATGACCTCGGTGGTATTATTTGCATCCCATAGGTCGGATTTCCATTCTTGAGGCTGTTGATCTGTTCCATATCAGCAACCTAGGAGGAGCTGTTATACATTTTCTTGCACCTTTGTTGGGTATTCATCACATCCATGGGGGATCTATAGGAGTTGGAGAGTGGTTTCGTGTTGCTAGCACTTTGAGATACCTCCATCTTCTCATGTTTGACAGATGTAAGGATGTGGTGGTCTGGGATCCAGGTGGTGACAGGCTTGACACATTAGTTCATTTGGATCTAGATGAGTTACTTTACCACTCTCGACATGGTAATGATTATATTAGAGTTGCGTAGTGGAAGTCAGTAGATATTGAGAATAGTGGACTTCCAGTTTGGCTGCGGGATCCAGGGATTTCAATGTTTGGTAGATTGCTTTATATTGGGATAGTGGTTGACAGAACTGCTGAGTTTGATTTTAACTTTATCTAGTTGATGTAGAGGACATACAGTGGGGCATTCTAAAAGCTTATCTAGGATCTTGGTATTCAGGTGACAAGCTAGGGTGTTCAGGAGTGGATTGCTTGGGGACAAACAATCTTGGGGAGGGCGGACTATAATGTCCCTTTTTTCCTAGGCAGTCACTAGTTGCTGAGGTTAGTCTATAACTTGGTCACTGTGGACTAACAGGATGGTTAGGGGCCCCTTTGAGGGTGTTTGTGACTTGTTAGTCAACCATTTGTGCTCAATTGGTGTTTCCCAGCTCAGTGTTTTCCAGGGTCATTGTTGTGTATCTTCGGGAGCATGATTTGGACACTTTTTCCATACTATTTTTAGTAAGTGTGATGTCCCCTTCCAATTAGGCACTCGTACGTCAGTGGATTGGCCTATCATGCTGACCCTTGTAGGCTAATGAATCTGGATAGAGGGTCACTTGGATGGGCACTTGGTCGTTAAAATGCAGTGTTGATCTCCGGAGTATGGTGGCTAGGTGAATTGTTGCGTTTGGCATGATACTGGTGCTTAATTTAATGATATTCACCTTTTATTTCACCATCCTCGGCCTAGGGACCATGTGCTTTTAAAATGAAGGGGTCACTTTATATTTTTCAGTTACTATTCATTACTAAAGTGAAAAATGTTATAACTTAAGTGAATAGTGCTCACTTTAATGAATAGTGTTTTCAATGTTAAATTATAAATAACAAGAGAGAAAGTTCGACCCTCTTCATATGATGATCATTTTGCTTGAAGAAACTTTGGAGTGTGGCTTTGGAGGAAGAAGGAAGCTAGGGTTTCCTGATTTCTTGCAATGGGTGAGCCTGGTGGGGCTTTGTTCTTTGTTTTGAGCTACTTGAGGGTGTGAAACACCACCTTAAGGTTGCTGGTCAGTTTTTGATTGCTTGGTGGGAAGTCACAAGTTGCTGTTTACAAGTTATTCCAGCTAGTTTTGAGTGGGTTTTGAGCTGCCATAGTCTTCAATCACTTTTTGAGGGAGCTGTTTTGCATTTTGAAGAACTTTGGGGCTGTTTTGAAGAAGCTACAGCCAACTGCCCTTTCTTGAGGGTTTTAATCAGCACAAGGAAATAAAACGCCTTTCTTTGGTGGCTGCAATCTTTCCTAAAAGGGGTGCCCTTGTCTTAGAAAGCTTGCCATGTGAAGTTCTGGTGGGAGAAACTCGTCTTTCAAGAGAAATCAGCATTTCTTTGGGGGCGGGTACTGTAGCACATTACTATTCACAGTGCTGTTTGGCTGTAAGTTAAAGTATGGTCTATGAAATACTTAGTTTCGAATCTGATGCAAGTTATATGTTGTAAACAACTTATTATGTAATGAAGAAATTATATTTGGACACGAAAATGAGCAATGTACTCAAGTTGTTTCAGTAGCTTAGTTTATTTGAAGTTTTCATTATATGCATATGCTCTTTATGTACCATTTTAGTATTACTAGCAAACAAACTTAGAAGCATAAGAAAAAACACAAACCAAAACGAAAAATCAGATCTACAAATTCAGTGAAAACAAATCATCAGAGTGGTGGTTCATCATAGTAAGCCATAGGGTGATCAGTAACCTAGTCTGTTGGCAGTATTTCTATGAATGTTGGCGGATTCTCACCATGGAGTTATCTTGGCATTTATCATGGTCCTGTGTATTAAGTTAAATTAATATATTTAACTCTATGCGTTATTTATATATTTTAATGACTTTATGATAAATGTGATATAAGGGGTTTTTAAAAGATTATTTTATATCATAAAGTCACGCCAACTTAAAGGAGTTATAAGGCAGGAAAGGAATTAAATAAAAATAAATTTAAAATGCCAACTTGGGCATGGGAAATTGGAGGGAGATATAAAAGCTATTTTGTGAGCTCATTTGCACATTGATGTTTTGGAAAAAAAATAGAGAAAGGGTTTGCTGGTTGGATTGGAAAGTCTTGGCTTCTTGAGGATGAAAACCCTTATGAGGAATAGTAGCTATAGGAGTGAAAGATCTCCCAAGGTTGCTTGCTGATAGCTCCATTCAAGGGTTATGCATTGCACGTTATCAATTGCAGGAAATGTAATATCTCTTATGAAAAATCAAATCCAAATCTGAAACTTTATTATTTCTATCCAAAATATTAAACAGAGCAAATCGGGTACAAGGGAAAATGCACCAAGCAACTCCAAACTGTGATTAAATAATGAGGAATTGATGAATACGAATTTATTGCTAATTTGAGCATGAATTTACATTGTTTTTTTTGTTAATACATCAACTAACAACAATTTTACATCTGCTGCAAATATGCATAAAGAAGACACAAAATTGGAATCTTAAATATGCACGAAAATACATCAAACTGGAAATCGGGTAAGGTGTAATTGAAATAGAATGATTTATTATGGATCTTCACATGGATTTACTTATATTTTCTGTCATATACAGTAGATAACTGTCATGAATAGCTGCAACAAGTTACACACATATCTCTAACTGAAAAACCCAAAACATTTACTATAACTGACGCCAACTTTGCACAAACTCTCTAAACTCCACACCAAAGTCTTCTACAGCCAAAAAGCATGAAAATACAGTCCGGCAATAGCAAAACCATGGCCTCCAAGTTTGCAAATGGTTTGCACAACTTAGAATAACAAATACAAAACCAAACTATTCAAACTACAACTATCCAACAAAATCCAACTTTTGGAATGAAATATAATAATTCAGATCAGCTTTATGGTAATCTTTAAGTGAGATTACACTATGATGAACCTTTGAATCCCATCCTTAGTTCACTTGGAAACCCTCAAACATCTCGTTCTTGAGCCTCCCTTTCCACAGGTTTGATAGCCTCTGACGAATAGCAAATGCATTAGCAACAATCAATCAATGATGAATGAAAAACATATTTTTCTGTTGAAGTATTCTACATGCAAAATTCAAATTTGGCCACCAAGATTTCATGCCAAGATGAAGGAAATAATTGTGTGACTCGTTTTTCCCAAATGGTTGCCAAAAATTAACCATTTCCCATAATTACTGCTTTTTGACAATTATTGCCATAAGCAATAATTTCCTGCTTTTCTAGCCATAAAATGCTCCATCAAAACCCATGCCCAAGTATGGGTGATAAAATAAATATAATATTTATTTGGTGATTAAATATTTCTTATTTAATCAAATCACCAAATAAAAATATTAATCTCCTAGTCAATCCAATGGTCCTAAATTACTATTTTTGGGCAACCACACTTACTATAAATAGCAGGTGCTAATTTTAGAAACGGGGGACATGACAGGAAAGCTTCAAAATTCAGGGGTAGAAGGATTTATTAGGAATTTGCAGGTATATTGATCATCATTCAGAAGTAAGGTATTTATAGAGAGTACTAGAGAATTATTGGAGTAGTTTGCTTGCACGAAGTTGCCAAGATGAACTGGACGCTATTATTCATTTCAGACTTCAAGCTTATTGCTGGGTGTGGGAATTTTGGTACCCTAAGTGTGAGGGTTAGCAGCATTTTATGTGATAAATTTGTGCACCTATCTGCTGGTCGGATGATATAAAGGTGTTTACATTGCTGGAGAATGTGCTGAATTCATACTAGGTTTGGGCGTGAGTTTCAGGTCTAGCATGAGGGTTGTGGAAGGCCATGGAACTTCCCGTAGAGCTATTGTAGCTCCTTTGCTACAATTGCTGCCTCCATTCATTCATATCAGGTCTGCAAATAAGGTGAACGTGGGGGTTTTTTGAGTATAAGTCGCTGCAATAAGGATGCCTGGAGCTGATTGTTGAGTTGTGGGTTATTGAGAAGAGGTGCATGGTTTGTGTTGGGCGCGTGAGCTTATGCTGGGAATGATTTCATGTAAATAACCAGCTATTACATTCACCGCTAACCTTCCTTTGGTCTGTTCATCAACTGCCAGTCATGGGACCTCATTCAGTTGTATTAGATAAACTCATATAATGCTATGAATGAAGTTATCTATTGATGTTGTTATTTATGTGATTTGTAAACTTCAAAGTCATTGAAAATACTTAGATTAGTTAGTAAGCTATATGTTTGACAAAATGTTCCATATGTCAAACTGAGATTATCGCAAAAGATTTGTTCCTATTGATGTTAAAATGCAGCCACGTGAAGAATACTTCCAGGCTTGATCTGATTGAAGATAAATTTAAATGTAGCAAAAGCTATATAAATCTATATATATTCGATTTTATTAAGGAGGCGCCCTAATCATAAAATGAAATTAAATGAAATGACTTTTGATTAAATAACAATATATTTTATGTGGGTCGACCCAAGAAAAGTCGCGATTTTCTAAGAGGCGTCCTTGGCTGGGCCGACCTCTCTCTCTAAAGGCGCGTCTTTTCTCCTTGAGCACTTGCATAAATACAAGAAGAGTGCATCTCATTTCTTCATCAAGTTCATTGGAAGTATTAAGGCGAAGTCTGATCTGTGCAGCAGATTGAATTTGTAGCAGCAGATTGATTCAAGGAGAATCTTATTCTTTGTATCTTTGCATCTAGGAGAGGTGCTATTCATTGTATCAAATAGGCATTACTTTGTGCCTAAGTTGTAAGCAAATTTCTGCTCTTATTTTGGATTAATATATAAGAGATATATTGGTTGGGTTTTTCTCCCTTAGGTTGGAGGGTTTTCCTTGGGTATTGGCTGTGTTCTTGTGTCAATTTTTTGAATTAATTTTTTCGCATCTGATCTTATAAACTAACATGGTATCAGAGTGGGTTTGAAGAGGATCCCAATCAGATTTGTGATTAATTCAGCGATACCCTTGTTTTATTTCTCATCTTTATTCACCTCTATCTCTCCGTCAAGATGGTGAATGGTCTTAAGATTGAGGATAGGCTTGAGGGAGTGTCAAACTTCACTTCGTGGAGATTCGGGATCATGCTCACCTTGGAGGAAAGCGAATTGGCAGAGTTTGTGGAGAGCTCTGCCCTCGAGCCTACGGACGAGGAAGAAAATGCCCTATGGAAGAAGAAAGATATTAGGGCAAAGAAGATGTTGGTTGATTCCGTAAAGGATCATATTGTTCCTATTGTCTCCAAGTTAAGGACTGCAAGAGAGATGTTCAAAACCTTGGAGGAGATGTACGCGATTAACAACACCAGTCAGGCTCTTGCATTGAAGCAACAACTCCATCATTTGAAGATGGCAAAGGGAGAATCTGTCATTGGCTACTTCATGAGAATCACTGAATTGAGAGATCAATTCTTGTCTATTGGGCATGTTGTCGATAGCAAGATCTGACCATGCTGGCTTTTAATGGTCTTCCTTCATCATGGGAGTCTTATATTCAGGGAATCAGTGCAAGACCAAAACTTCCCAAGTTTGATCAGTTGAGGGCAAACTGTATTCAAGACTAGTCTAGGTTGGCGGCAAGAGGTATTGGGCAAAGCTCCGTTAATGAAGACCTTCATGTTCTTGCCACTCAATCCTCAAAGAAGAAAGGTGGGAAGAAAGGGTATTTCAAAAGAAACAGAGATAGAGGAGCTGATGGTGGCCCTGCATATAAGAAAAGGGACCTCTCCAAGGTCCAATGTTTTCGATGTGACAAGTATGGTCATTTTGCAAAGGAATGTCCTTCCAGGCCTAGGCAGCAGGCCGCCTTTGCTAATGTCGATGAAACCTCCATGCAGGAGGATTCAAGTGAATACCTATTCTATTCAGCCTTGTCAAGTAATGTATCTACCGACACCAACACTTGGCTGATCAATAGTGGTGCCTCTCACCACATCACTGGTTTTAGGGAGCATCTATCTAATTTGGTGGAGAAAGATTCTAGCGAACAAGTCATTATTGGAGATGATGCTAGTTATTCAGTTAAAGGAGTTGGGACCTCATCTCTTCACTTGGATTCCGACGATTCCTTACAGTTGGATGATGTGCTATTTGTTCCAGGCATTAAGAGAAATCTTGTTTCCATCTCAGCTTTGGAAGACAAGGGTTATCAAGTTGCTTTTTCAGAAGGTAAAGTACTTATATGGGCAAAGAACTCCAACATCAAGATTGCTGGGGTGATTGGAGTTAGGCATGGGTGTCTCTATAAGCTATGCACTTGCCCCATACAGGCTCTAGTGCATGTCTCCTCAAGTTTGTGTGATCTTTGGCATCGAAGATTGGCTCACCTTCACTTTCGAGCGCTACCTATTATGGAGAAGATGGTGACTGGCCTTCCTAAATTCAAGCAGAAGCATGAAGGAACCTGCAAAGGCTACGCTTTGGGTAAGAATACAAAAGGTCCATTCCATAGTAGTGAAAGTAGATACAAATGTGTCTTAGATCTTATTCATTCTGATTTATGTGGTCCAATGTCTGTTGCGTCTTCGAGTGGTTTCTTGTATTACATTATTTTTATTGATGACCACTCTAGAAAGACTTGGATCTATTTCTTGAAATCTAAAGAATCTGAGGAGATATTAGAAAGGTTCAAAGAGTTAAAAGCTCAGGTGGAGAATTTGTCTGGAAAGAGGATCAAGGTCTTGAGATCCGATAACGGTGGAGAATACACTTTTGTTATCTTCCATAACTTTTGCATTGAAGCAGGGATTAAGAGGGAGCTCAACGTTCCTTATAATCCTCAACAGAACGGTGTTGCGGAGAGAAAGAACAGATCTTTGTGGAAGCAGTCAAAGCCATGATTCATGACTAAGACCTGCAAATCTTTTTTTGGGCCGAAGCATCCAGGATTGCTGTCTATGTCCAGAATAGAAGTCCTCACAGAATCTTGGAGAACAAAACTCCTGAAGAAGCATTCTCTGGGGTGAAACCTGAAGTAAGTCATTTGAGGATCTTTTGGTGTCAAGTGTATGTTCATATACCAAAGGAAAAGAGGACAAAATTGGAACCTTTTGGCAAGAAGGGCATTTTGGTAGGCTATAGTGAGACATCAAAACCCTACAAAATCTACATTCCGGGTCAGAAGACTATTGAGATTAGTAGAGATGTCACATTTGAGGAGGATGTTGCATTCAAAAGATCCAAGGGCTCTCATATGGAGACCGATAAAGAAGAGCCTCCTCAGGATATGGAAGCTAATCATGCTCCTGAGAATCAGAGGGAGGTTCCTAAACCTAAAGAAGATGATGATCCAGTTGAACCCTTGGAACCTACTGATGGGCCTACAGATATTGTGATTGGAAGGAAGAGACCTGTTTGGGCTAGAAAAATAATGCATGAGGCAGAAAGTTTTGCAGCCCCAAGAGGCACTTTCAGAAAAAAAAAGAGACCTAATAAGTTCTCTGGTTATGTAGCTTTGATGAGTCAGATCATTGAGTTAGAGTCTTCAAGTGTTGAAGAAGCTTCTAGTCAACAAGTTTGGAAAGATGCTATGACTAAAGAGTATCAATCCATACTTAAGAATGATGTTTGGGACATAGTTCCTAGACTCGAAGGCAAATCTGTGGTGTCTTCAAAATGGCTCTTCAAAATCAAGCATGCGGTTGATGGGAGGATTGAGAAGTACAAGGCCAGATTCGTAGCTAGAGGGTTCTCACAAAAAGAGGGATTTGACTATGAAGAAACATTTGCTCCAGTGGCTCGTTATACTTCTGTGAGGACCATTACTGCTATTGCTGCATCTAGAGGATGGAAGATTCACCAAATGGATGTTAAGACTGCCTTTGTGAATGGTGTAATAGAGGAAGAGGTTTATATTGAGCAACCTGATGGATTTTTGGTACATGGGAAGGAGTCTCATGTTTGTAGGCTGAAGAAGGCCGTGTATGGTCTTAAGCAGGCTCCTCGTGCTTGGTACGAAAGGATTGATCATTACCTATTGAGTTTGGGTTTCTCAAAGAATGATGCAGATTCTAACCTCTACTTCAAGGTAATAAATGGTGAAGCATTGATTTTGGTTCTATATGTTGATGATTTGATTATCACTGGAGAAGAACACCTCATTCTCAAATGTAAGGAGTTAGCTTTTGAGTTTGAAATGAAGAATCTTGGTCTCATTCATTACTTTCTTGGCTTAGAAGTTTGGAAAAATCTAGATGAGATGATTCTAAGTCAAGGCAAGTATACCATTGGCATTTTGAAGACGTTTGGTATGATTGATTGCAAACCTATGTCTACACCTATGGAGACCAACTTATATAAGTTGAAGGAGGCTGCAGCTAGTTCGGAATTGGTGAATCCCACGATGTATAGGCAACTGATTGGTTCATTGATGTATCTAGTTAACACTAGACCGGATATTTGCTATGCAATGAGTGCACATAGTCAGTTCATGTGTGAACCAAGATAGATACATCTTGTTGCAGCTAAACATATCCTAAGATACTTGCGTGGCACAGTTGGATATGGATTGAGATATTCTATACGTGTGGATTTGGAGCTGCATGGTTTTACTAATTCTGATTGGGTAGGGTGTGTTACTGATCAAAAGAGTACCTCTGGTTGTTGCTTCAGTTTGGGATCTATGATATCCTAGTGCAGCAGGAAGTAGTCTTCAGTGGCATTGAGTACAATAGAGGCAGAGTACATTGCAGCTTGTGTGGCAGCTCGTGAAGCAGTGTGGCTTCGTAAGCTCCTTGCAGGATTGTTTGGACAATCAATGGAGCCTACTATCATTCATTGTGATAACCAGAGCTGTGTGAAGCTTTTTGTCAATCCTGTGTTTCATGACAGAACCAAGCATATTGAGATCAAATACCATTATATCAGAGATATGGTATTGAGGAAAGCTATACAGTTGAGGTATATCAGCATTGATGAGCAAACGACAGACATTCTCACCAAGCCTCTCTCCAGGATAAAGTTTGTGTACTTTCGAGATAAGCTTGGTATGGTGGAGAACTTAGCATTAACTGAGAAGGAGTCTCAGTATTAGTGATCCTATTTAATGATTTCTTCTCTGTGAGAGAAGTTCGAGGTGAAATCCCTTGTTAATGAGTTCTTCTCTATGAGAGAAGTTCGAGGTGAAATCCCTTGGTTCCACCCTCTGGGAGAGCCATGGTGGATGTCATGTGTGTGACTCCATGACAACATTACGTGAGGGAGTCCGTGATGATTTATTTGTACTTGTGTTTCTGCCTTTGGGAGAGCCATGGTGAACATCACGATGAGGTGACGACATCACGTTGAGTGATGTGCACTTGTACATACCATCTATGGAGGTAGCCATGATGGTTGATATCACGATGAGGTGATAAGCTCTTTTTTTTTACACAGATACATTCATGTTGTTTGGCATCGCGATGAGGTGATATGCCTTGTGCAGATAGAAGTATTCCTCCCTAGTTGAGAGGGAGTGTTGATGTTAAAATGCAACCACGTGAAGAATACTTCCAGGCTTGATCTAATTGAAAATAAATTTAAATGTAGCAAAAGCTATTTAAATTTATATATATTCGATTTTATTAAGGAAGCGCCTTAATCATAAAATGAATTAAATGAAATGACTTTTGATTAAATAATAATATATTTTATGTGGGCCAACCCAAGAGAAGTCGCGATTTTCTAAGAGGCGTCCTTGGCTAGGCCGACCTCTCTCTCTAAAGGCGCGTCTTTTCTCCTTGAGCGCTTGTATAAATACAAGAGGAGTGTGTCTCATTTCTTCATCATGTTCATTGGAAGTATTAAGGAGAAGTCTGATCTGTGCAGCAGATCGAATTTGTAGCAGCAGATTAATTCAAGGAGAATCATATTCTTTGTATCTTTTCACCTAGGAGAGGTGCTATTCATTGTATCAAATAGGCATTACTTTGTGCCTAAGTTGTAAGCAGATTTCTGCTCTTATTTTGGATTAATATATAAGAGATATATTGGTTGGGTTTTTCTCCCTCAGGTTGTAGGGTTTTCCTAGCGTATTGGCTGTGTTCTTGTGTCAATTTTTTGAATTAATTTCTGTGCATCTGATCTTATAAACTAACAGTTCCAACTGGGTTGGGACATTACATGTAGATTTTGAGACTATAAATCCAAATTGAATATAGAAGGGTTAATTTTGAGTTTTACATTGAAGAATTGGACCAGTTTGAGGAGTGTTGGGCCACAGTTGCCGTTGCACCAAAAAATCGACCTCTTAATGCTCGATACAATTGCCAGAGTTAATGGATCCACGGGAGGCGATTAGTCCATGTTACGAATCTTGAGGGGAGTGCTGAACATCTGCCAACAAACTCCCCCTCAGTGTTACCCAAGGGGATTCAAACCTGACACTTTTAGCTTTGATACCAATTGTTGGCCCACAGTTGCCGTTGCACCAAAAGATCGACCTGTTAATGCCCGATACAACTGCCAGAGTTAACGGATCCACGGGAAGCGGTTAGTCCATGTCACGAATCCCGAGGGGAGCGTTGACCATCTGCCAACAAGGAGCTGTTATTGAAAAGCTTAAATAATGAATAATGATGGAGATAATCCATAAGTGAGGATTTTTCCTATAGTGAGCATGATATACACATTTTTACTCATATTACCTCTAGGAGAAAAAGAATATTGTCAAGTTTATTTGTCTTTAACTAGTTATTAGGTTCTTGAGAGTGTGGGTGGAGCATCTTGTTGCTCACATATCTTGGCATATGCCTGGAGCACTTGAGAAGCTAAGCAACATTCCCAAGTATTTAACTTGTGAAATCAATTGCCTCTAGTTTTGACTACTCGCATGTTGATGTGGGGGGTGACAGGTCTGCCTGCACAAGATTTCAATGGGGAGATTGCTAAGACAGATTGTGAAATATAGGATTTGAAACTTGGTTTTGGGTCCGTGGTTGTATTTTATGGTGCTTTCAGTTATGGGGT
Organism: Sequoiadendron giganteum; assembly: GCA_007115665.2. NCBI lineage: Eukaryota > Viridiplantae > Streptophyta > Pinopsida > Cupressales > Cupressaceae > Sequoiadendron > Sequoiadendron giganteum. The sequence goes on from CM021110.1 coordinate 41,860,545, forward strand.
AGTGGCATAGTGTAATGTCCTCTTTTGATTTTACCCACAGAACTGAGTTTGTCAGCAATTAGATAGGAGTGAGTTTTCATTTAGGTTTCAGTTTGTGTTTTAAGTGAGACAACTGCGTCTTTCTATCTTCCAGGTTAGCAGCAGTTTTTAGTTAGGATACTTGAATAGTCGAATAAGAAGCTGAGTTGGTCTTGCACTTGTCAGTTAACTGAATAGTTAACTGTTAACCTACCAGTTGACTGCCTTAATTTGAGGGACTGATTTATCGGTTAGTTACCAGCGAATTATGGGGAGTTGATTGTCAATTGAAAACCACAAATAATGGAATTGATTGCCATTAACTTGGGATCTTCTAAATTAAAGATTATTAAATAGTGCCAGGAAAGAAGAAAGGATATCATATTTTGAGTATTGCAAACAAACCATTTTCTTTTCTGGGTTGGACTTGGTGTTTCAGCTGCAGTGCTTTTGAGACAAAACCCTTCAGGCATGGATATTAATCATTGTGAGGAGGAAAATCTAGAGGGTGCAGTGTGAGTTCCAAAGTGTCATTAGGATCTGTCGGAGCATGCAGTTTGAATACTGGAATATCTAGTAAGTTTTATTAGCTTATTAGTTTTCCATTTGAAATTATGTTGTCAGCATAAATTATAATTTATAAATATATATAATTGTTGTTGGGGCATTTTTCTTTGTCTGTTATTTGTGCTTTTCGTAAGGATCATTACAACACTATTGACATTATCTGTGTTTGTTATTTGGGCATTTTAACAAGGGACATTTTGTATAGACAGATTTTGAACTTGAGGAAACAAATTTGAAGACAATTTTTGAGGGCCAATATCAGTAGTTGTCTGTTAATAATTAATTATTTGGAGATCTTGTTTTAAGGGCAGCGTTGTAGTAGGAAACTATACACTTGATCAATTTTTATGTATCATTGTAATAATAATTAAATCATGTGAAATGTAACAATTAGTGGTGGCATGTTAACCAAGAAAATGTATAAGTCAGTGGTTAGTGATTCCTAAGATTCATAAGCGATTAAACTATTGTAATCACACATCTGATGCATAAATTATGTACTTTTGAGTGAGAGTTTGAGATAGGCTTAGTTCCCTATCTTGAACTCAGTGTATTATTCTGCTGAGGCTTGTGTATCCTTCATACACTATTTATCATCTTTGTACAATTTCAACGCCTTTTTTGTTTGGAGTAATCACTATGCTTGCAATTTATTTTTCAAGATTAATCTCTTGGAATTGTTAATGACTCTATTAATGTTTGGCTATGGTCTTCTAATAAACATTTGGTTGTAAGTTATAATATGAGTTATGAATTGAGAATAAATATTGTATTATTAAATTATATTCACGTTTTTGCTCCCTTTTTTAGTTTCTCATGATGTTTCGTAGTACATTGTTTATTAGGTTGTATGCTTGATAAATTACCTGGAACTGATTGTTTATACTGATGTTGAAGATGTGAAGGTAACAAAATTTCGAGGTGTGACAGTGGCAACAACTATTCAACACTCATCTCTCAGAGTACTATTTCAGGCACACGAACTTCTTTCTAGCCTTGGTGATCTTCTTTCTCCTTCTCTAATGAACACACAAATATGCACACTTGCTTAAGCTTGTAAATCCATCTTTGTAGTTTTTCTTTTAAATGTTAACAAGCCCTCTTAGAATTAGGATACTTAACTAAACAAACAATTACTAAAAAATCTCATGTGAAATTGTTTCCATATGTTGCCTTCCTAATGAGATGTAGATACAGGTGCACCTTGAATGAGCTCGTTTTTGAAATAGAATATTATATTATTTCAAGTTTAAATATAACTTACACAATCTAAATTATTATGTTTAATAACATAATTAACTAACTTATACAAATGTAAGTTATGACTGATGTCCTAGCAGCATTACACTCCAAAAACTTACGATTAACCCTGAGTAATCACCACCCACCTCATTTGCTATGCTGGTTTCTGAGTTTTTCAAAAAGTGGTCCTGGAATTTTTTATGTACACCTTTCTTTTTTGGCTCATTTTTACACTTAGGAGAAGAAATATAAAAGCGCGGGAAGATTGGAAACTTTTAGTTTAGGTTAAGGCCAGGGAATTCTAACCGTTCAAGTTTAACATTGACTAGATTAATATTTGAGTTAAAATTTTTAAAATAATAATGAGGGTTTTTCTTTTAATTAATCCTAATGAGGCTTTGGTATAACCATAATCCATTGAATTGCCCCTTAAATAGTAGACTGTGTTTGATGATGGTAGCATTTGCCTACTATTTTAGGACCAACTGTATATTTTTTTACATATACCCTCTTATGTTGAAGTAAAATAATTGTTTTTAAAAATCCTACTTGTTTTTGTAATAATTGGAATTTTTAAATGTTTATTTTTAATTTGAATCTCTATGCACTATATTTGACATGAAATAACCAAATCAAAATTGTCTCTATTTTTATGAATATAATATTCATTTTTTAGTTACCCCAGTCTTTCCCATTTTAAATTCAGGTAATTGTTTTCTGTTTACACTTTTGGTGTACCATGTAAATGGAATGCTACTATGACTGATAGAATTTCCTCCTCCATCAACAAATAAATATGTACACACATTCCAAGGAGAGCCAGTTCCCCTATTTGCTTCTTCTTATAACATTTGGTATCAGAGCCAATCAAATTGGTGGTTCATGAGGAGATGAAGCATTCATAGACAGTCTGTTGATACAACGGAATTCTGAATGAAATCTGCGAGATGGTAGTGATTGTAAAACTTCACAAGGAAAAGCAGGAAACATGTGTAGACAGAAACACTGTTGAAGGGAAGCAGGGTTAGCCACGGGAATAAGATTATAGCCTTAGATATAACTGTAGGGTTGGCTGTGGGAATCAGATTGCAGGTGCAGACATCTCTGCAGGGTTGGCCATGGAATCAGAGAGGGTGGCAGTTGTAGACATTGATGAAATCATTGCAGGAAGGGACACCATTATGAGCAGACAGAGATGCCATTTTGCAGGGTACAATGTAATATTTAGGGATAAAATCTTGGGCAGATGGTGCAGATTTGGGCAGAGCATCCATAGAGACATCGAAGGGCATACTCTGACTCTGCAATCTCTATTGCTGTTTGGGTACAGTTCTGAAATTTGAATGATTTCTATAGATTTTTGGAAACTGTATGTGAAGTTCAGTACTTTATGATGCTGGAAACACCAATGAAAAGTTATGCAATTTTAAAACCAGTCCATTTAAAATCTTGATAACAATATGAATTTGTTGTTGGTGCAGATGGTTCTCCTTTTTGTTTTTCTTTCACATTGTAATGTCCCCATTTTTAGCACTGCACTTTCCAGTGATTAATAGCCTATCCCCGGATGCTCGTAGGCTAGTCAGTGACAAAATTAGGATTTCCGGCTACTTGGAGGTTTCTTTTGAGGATTCAGGGGTTTACATGTTGAAGTTTGGCAGTTTGGATTCTGGATTCCTTCTGGGTTTTCAGAAAGCTTCGCAATGGTATGACATGCAACTGCATCAGGCAACTTTTCCGGACTTACTATTTTTAGTAAATTACGACAGTTGCATGTTGGAGTTTTGTAGTTGGGTTTTGGGTTCCTTCTGGGTTTTCAGAGAGCTTCGCAGTGATGTGACATGCACAACTACAATGAAGGACTTTTCTGGACTTACTATTTTTAGTAAGTATGACGGCTGTGTTGATTTAAAATAGCTTCGGTCAGATATAAATGATGATTGCATTCATGCATCATCATCATTTATATTTAATTGAACTGTTCTTAAAATATAAAACTTTCAAATAAGTTATTCAAGTTTCAGATGATGATCGAAATTTGCAAATGATTAAAATCGGACTTAATATAATATGGTTGCTGCTTGTTAAAAGCACGTACATTAGTTTATGAGAAATACCGAATGTTTTCAGTTTGTTAAGGGAGCCCGTGTGCCCAAGGGACATGTCCCATGAGCGGACGTGTCTCCACTTTGTGGAGACATGTCCTTTCATGAGACACGTCTCTCCTTGTCTCCCTCATATAAAATTCAATTCAATCCTTCATTTCCAAACATCGAAATATATAAATGTTCTGCAATCAGAAGATTTGAAATACAAGAATAAAATCTGACTTAGAATACTTGCACATAATTTCAGACTTAGAATTTCCATAGGTCCTTTTAGGATGCAATTTTATAAGATTTGATTAACATTTTCATGGTATCAGAGCCAAGTTGAGTGAATCAAAATCAAATCTAGATATCAGATTACTTAGAAAAATCGTATTTTTTAAGAAATCGAACTTCACATCACATTCTTCATAATGTCAAGTGTGATCAGATTTGAAGATCGTCTTGAAGGAGCAAACAACTTCACATCATGGAAATTCAGAATCATGATGATTCTTAAAGAAAATAAGTTAGACTCATTTGTGAGAGAAAACAAGAGGGAACTAGAGGATGATCTGGAGAAAACTCAATGGATTATAAAACAATGAAAAAGCCATGAAAATCTTAGTAGATGCAGTTAGGGACCATATAATACCCATTCTAGCAAAACATGAAACTGCATATCTAATGTTCAAATCCCTTGAGAGCACCTATGAAATAAATAACACCAGTAGTACTCTTGCATTAAAGAGGCAAATCAACAATGTCCAAATAAACAAAGGAGAAACTATTAATGCATACTTCATGAGGATCATTGAACTAAGGGATCAATTATCTACAATTGGATATCAAATTGATAGCAAAGAGTTAACACTAATTGCACTAGGAGGCCTACCAAACTCATGGGAGTCATTTGTTCAAGGAATAAGTGCGAGATCTAAACTCCCCAAGTTTGATAGGCTAAGAACAGTCTGCTTACAAGAGGAAACAAGACTCTCAACAAAAGAAAACAAACAAAAATCCATAGATGAAGACATTCATGTGCTCAACACAACATCTAATAAAAGGGGTAAGAAAAAATCTTACGGGAAAGGATCATTTAAGAGAAAGAGAAATTCCTATGGAAAAGGATCATCCAAGAAGAGGAAAGACATCTCTCAAGTACAATGTTTTAGATGTGATCAGTATGGGCACTATGCAATGAAGTACCCTAACAGATCAAAACAACAAGCATCCTTTGCTAAAGTAGGAAAGTCAAATTCAGACCATGAGTATGAGAAATTTGTATTCTATTCAGCCTTATCAAGTCAAGTATCTAACAATATCAACAATTGGGTAATTGATAGTGGTTCTTCAAGGCACATCACAGGGTTCAGAGAACACTTAGACACTATGACTGAAGAGACTGATGAAGAAGTAACTATCGGGGATGATTCTGCACACCCTATAAAAGGGGTTGGAACTTGCTCCATCAAATTGAAATCTGGTCTCTCCCTTCAACTCACTGGAGTTTTATTCGTACCTGGAATAAAGAGGAATCTAATATCCATCTCTGCTCTTGAAGATAATGGATATAGGGTTACCTTTATGGATGGGAAAGTTCTGGCATGGCCTAAGAACTCAACTATAAAGAAAGCTCAAACCATAGGTATAAGACAAGGTTATCTTTATAAACTATGCACTGAAGTCAAGCAAGCCCTTACCCTTGATACTTTTGATTCAAATGAAATTTGGCATAGAAGATTATGACACCTTCATTTCCGTGCCCTACCCTCTGTGGAAAAACTAGTAACAAGATTACCTAAGTCAAAACCAACTCATGAAGGAGCTTGTAAAGGGTGTGCCCTAGGAAAGAATACAAAGGGATCCTTTCACAATAGCTTGAGTAAAACCAAAAATGTGTTAGAACTGGTTCACTCTGATTTATGTGGACCCATGTCTGTACCCTCCATGGCAGGCTTCCTATACTATGTCATCTTTATAGATGACTTCTCTAGGAAGACCTGGATTTATTTTCTAAAGTGTAAAGAGTCAATAGAAATCCTTAAAAGGTTCAAGGAGTTCAAAGCTCTTACTGAAAACTTCTCTGGGAAGAAAATCAAAATTCTAAGGATAGACAATGGGAAAGAATACACCTCTGAAATCTTTAAGGAATTCTGCATGAATGCTGGGATTAAGAGGGAGTTTACAGTAGCCTACAACCCTCAACAAAATGGGGTTGCTGAAAGGAAAAATAGAACCATTGTAGAAGCTGCAAAAGCAATGCTACTTGACCAGAACATAGAAACCTCCTTCTGGGCAGAAGCCTCTAGAATTGCTGTCTACATCCAAAATAGATGTCCACATTCTCATTTAGATAACAGAACTCCCGAAGAAGCATTTACTGGCATAAAACCTGATATTAGTCACTTTAAGATTTTTGGTTGCTCCGTCTATATTCATGTGCCCAAAGAGAAGAAATTCAAACTAGAACCTTCCGAAAAGAAAGGGGTATTTGTGGGATATAGTGAAACCTCCCAAGCCTACAGGATATTCATACCCGGGCAAAAACAAATTGAATTGAGCAGAGATGTCATCTTTGAAGAAGACATTGCATTCAAAAGGGCAAGAAGTTCAAGTGAGATAGAAACTTATTCACCTAGAGTCTTAGAAGTGGAACCTACTCCTGAGATTCAGAGGGAGTATCTTGAGGAAATACCAAATGAACTTCTATCTACTTCAGATGAGAATACAAATGACAACGGCAAGAAGAGGCCACTTTGGGCTAGAAAGATGATCAAAGAAGCTGAGAATCATGCAGCACCCAAAGGAACTTTTAGGGAAAGTAAAAGACCCAAACGGTTCTCAAGCTATGTTGCTCTAATGAATGACATCATAAATTCAGAACCCGTCAGTGTTACAGAAGCCTTCAGACATCAAGTATGGAAGGACGCTATGACGAAAGAGTATCAGTCCATTCTAAAAATGATGTATGGGATATAGTGCCTAGACCAAAAGAGAAATATGTTGTCTCTTCTAAATCGCTCTTCAAAATCAAACATGCTGCTGATGGCAGTATAGAAAAACATAAAGCACATTTTGTGGCTAGAGGTTTTTCACAAAAGGAAGGCATTGATTATGAAGAAACATTTGCACCTGTTGCCTGTTACATGTCTGTGAGAGCAGTGATAGCCATTGCAGTAGCTAAAGGCTGGAAAATCCATCAAATGGATGTGAAAACTGCCTTCCTAAATGGGACCATTGAAGAGGAAGTCTATCTAGAACAGCCTGAAGGTTTTGTGATACATAAACCCGACTCACATATATGCAGACTAAAAAAAGCACTGTATGGACTTAAACAGGCTCCCAGGGCCTGGTATGAAAGAATTGAAAGCTAGCTCTTGGGATGAGGATTTTCCAAGAATGATGCAGACCTAAATCTTTACTTTAAGGTAATTAAAGGTGATATGTTAATAATTATTTTATAAGTTGTTGACCTGCTGATAACAGGAGAAGATCACCTCATTGCTCAAGAAAAGAAGGATCTAACTTCAGAATTTGACATGAAAGACTTGGGCATTTTACATTACTTCCTGGGTTTAGAAGTTTGGCAGAAATTAGATGGCATCATACTAAATCAAGGAAAGTATACTATTGATATTCTGAAGAGATTTGGAATGTTGGATTGTAGACCAATGTCTACACCTATGGAAACCAACCTTCACAAACTAAAAGAAGCAGCAACATAATCTAATTGTGCAAATTCCACTCTATATAGACAAATGATTGGATCATTGATGTACTTGGTTAACACCAAACCTGATATTTGCTATGCAGTGAATGCTCTAAGCCAGTTCATGTGTGAGCCAAAGGAAATTCACGTTATGGATGTGAAACATATATTGAGATATCTTCAAGGCACTATTGGATATGGTCTTTTTTATAGAAATGACCAACTAGATCTACATAGATACTTTGATTCAGATTGGGCTGGAAGTGTAACCGATTGGAAAAGCACATCAGGATGTTGCTTCAGTTTAGGATCGGCTATGATCTCTTGGATCTGCAGAAAACAGTCTTCAGTAGCACAAAGCTCGACAAAAGCTGAATACATTGCAGCCTCTATGGGGGCAAGAGAAGCAGTTTGGCTCTGAAAATTGCTTGTGGGACTCTTTGGTGAACCCTTGAATCCTACTATCATTCATTGTGATAATCAGAGTTGCATTAAGCTCTCTATAAATCCAGTATTCCATGATAGATCTAAGCATATTGAGATCCCCTACCATTATGTAAGAGACATGGTAGAAAGGAATGTAATCCAGTTGGAGTATATTAGTACAAATGATCAAACAACAAACATTCTCACCAAACCTCTCTCCAGAGTCAAGGTTGAACACTTCAGGAAGAAACTTGGTATGGTTGAAATGTAATTTGATATTATGTTTGAAATTCAAATTGCTTAAAAGTTGTACTGATATATTTAAAGATGTTTAATGTGTAAACTCTTTTGTCATGTGTGTGATTCCATGACTTTATGGGCCTTCTCCCCTGTGTACATTATTGAAAGGTGATGATCTTTCTAATAATGAACACTTGTATGTGACATTGTAGAGTGACGACTCTACAATGATGAGTTGAACTATCATGATAGATATCATATGACTTGATATCTGTGGACATGTCATGATAGTATCTCTTGAACACTTTGATGGATATCATGGGACCTAATGTCATTTTTGAAGATCATTGTGATCCTTATGAGATAATCATGGTGGATAAATATATATCCGTGGATATGCCATGAGTTATTATGGTAGACATCATGAGACTTGATATCAGTGCACATACCATAATGAAGATGTGCTATGAAGAATGTCATGTGACTTGACAAAATTGAGAAAACATATCATATCTTCGACATCACGTGTAAGGTGATATCTCAACTTATTTGTTTTGAAGTTATCTTCCCTAGCTAAGAGGGAGTGTTGATTTAAGATAGCTTCGTTCAGATATAAATGATGATTGCATTCATGCATCATCATCATTTATATTTAATCGAACTGTTCTTAAAATATAAAACCTTCAAATAAGTTATTCAAATTTCAGATGATGATCGAAATTTGCAAATGATTAAAATCGGACTTCATATAATATGGTCGTTGCTTGTTAAAAGCATGTACATTAGTTTATGAGAAATACCGAATGTTTTCGGTTTGTTAAGGGAGCCCGCGAGCCCAAGGGACACGTCCCATGAGTGGAGTGGAGACACGTCCTCTCATGAGACGCGTCTCTCCTTGAGGCGTGTCTCCCTCATATAAAAGGCAATTCAATCCTTCATTTCCAAACATCGAAATATATAAATGTTTTGCAATCAAAATATTTGAAATACAAGAATAAAATCTGACTTAGAATACTTGCACAAAATTTCAGACTTAGAATTTCCATAGGTCCTTTTAGGATGCAATTTGATAAGATTTGATTAACATTTTCAGGTTGCTCACATTGTGGTTAAAATGAGTTTGGAACAACTTACTATTTTTAGCTGTATGCTATTTTTAGTAAGTTCTATTTTTAGCAGTGCTAGTTTTAGTAGGGTTTCTGTAATTCAGTTCTGTGGCTATATCTGGTAGGTCGGTTTGAGCGATTTGGTCTCCAACACCCTTGGTGCTATTTTTAGCAACTGCTCAATAGTTCAGTGTAGAGGCTATTTTTGGCAGGTGTTCAACAATTTGATACTATGGCTATATTTGGTAGGGCAGTATATTTTGTTTGGTCTCCAACTTTTGAGGTATTTAATTTGACAAGTTAAATATTTGAGGAGATAATGTTTAAGTGGAAAATATTTCCTATGCTAAAATGGACGACTTTATAGGGAAATATTTATGTTGCAAATATTTTATTAATTGAAATAATTTTGCTAAGGCTTGGAGGACACCTTCATGGAGAGATAAGTTGATTTTTATTGAAAAGACAATTTTTATAAAGTATTTCACTTTAATACTTTGGACGCCTAACTTAGAGGATTATTTGCATTTTTGATAAGTTTATTACCTTCATAAAAAGGGACGACTTGGAGAAGGGTCTAAATGAAATGCAAATGTGAAAAGGTGAATGTGGATTTGAATGTCATGTGGGCGCCCTAATTGGAGGGAGTTTGAATTTGAATTTGGAGACAAAAGGCTATAAATAAGAGTGTTGGGCTCTTTGTTTTGCATCCATGAAGAAATTATAATGTTATGTTGCTGAAATGGTGAGTGGTTTGCTTCGAGGAATGCACACCTTTGAGCTTGGACTTGGTTTCTTGCTTGAAAGATAGCAACTAGCTAAGTGAGAAGACTGTTCTTTATTCAAAAGGACAGATTGAGCTTATTGTAATGGGGTCCTATTATGTTTTCTAATGTTTTTGGTGTGTTTGTTAGTTTTTCATGTTGCTGATTTTAGTGTGGTTGAAGTAGGTTTTCATTCACAGCTCTTTAGGCGAATTTTGTTGGCTTCTGGGTATTGACTCGTTCATTTTCTTGGCTCAAGGCGCCCCTTTGTGCAAGTTTTGAGATTTTTTCGTGGAGCCATTTATTTTATCTTGCAGGTCAACTTCTCTCCAGGTCGCACTTTTTCCTGGGAAGTCTTGGAAAGCTTTTGAAAAATAAATAACTATAGTTTTCAGTGGTTTCTTAGTCCTAGCTTGGTTGCCATCTCTCTAGGGGTCATATGCATTTTGTTTCATGTCATTTGGAGTAGATTTAAGTGAGTTATGAATATTTTAGTGAGTTTCATAGTTGCTGGTCTGAGTATTGCAACTTGCTGGTTTTTGTTATTAGACCTGATAAAGTTGGGTTTTTTGAGTTTTACTTCATGATTGAGTGTTGTAGGGTGTTTGGGAGTTATTCTCTATCATTTCTAGTTTCTTGGACAACAAAGAAATTCATATTATTGTAGATTTGTGCTACATTGTAATTTTGAATTAGTAGTACTGATCAACTTTGTGAATCTCTGCTTTATATTGTAATTCCCACGATTGTGGAAGAGACTGGTCTTGCTCTAGTCTTTCTTTACTGCACTTTCCTTTCTGTATTGCCCACTGAAAAGTGGAAGGGGTCGGCAAGCTGCTCATTTACTTATTGTACTTGCATTGTAATCATCATATTGCTGATCGGCTTAGCCGTCATCTTGCTCCCGTTGAAATACGCGGCTGAGTTGCATACATTTACTTTCCAGCATTGTACTTTCTTGATTTGAAGTCTAACGATTCTCGGTGCCATATGCTCACACCTTGCCCAACATTGGGATCCTGGTGTACATTCTTGGTGTAGGGTTACATTTCAGTAGTTGATTTGGATTTGAGCTAACCTTAACAGGTGCTTGTTGTGTTGAGTTGTCATATAAAACTTGAAAAAATTGGTTAGCACACTTCACACATCCCACTGGATAAGTGGTTTGGTCGGCTTGCCCTTTGATGCCTCTCCTTTGAGCAATTGATTTCAGTTTGTAGCATTCTGGAACACCGCATGCTCTCACATTGCCCTTTCCTAGATCTGGGTGATCAGAAAGTGGAAAGGAAGTTGTTATGCATTTTGTTTATAGTTGAGCTAACCAAATTTCAAAAGAAAAAGGGGTGGTTATTACAGTTGGTTAGCTCAACTGTAAACAAAATACATAACAACTTCCTTTCCACTTTTTGATCACCTAGATCCTAGAAAGGGCAAGGTGAGAGCATACGGCGTTCCAAAATGCTACAAATTGAAATCAACTTCAAACATACTTCTTCAGAAATCTTCAAACATCCATCACACTCTACAAAAGTTAGAACAAATCACTCCAAAATATTTGCATATTAATTGACATCGAATACCTCCATCATGAAACCCCAAAAACTGAAACAGTGAAACTCTATTGAGGCACAATGGCGATTCTTGAATGAAATCATATTACTCCAGCTAGGGATTGTCTTCCAAATTTCAAAATTAGAAAGCAAATGAGGGTTTTCATCCTCAAAATATTTTAGGAAGAACATGTAGGTTCAATCCAACAACATAATAGTGTAAGAAATCTTCAACCGAGGTTGTAGGCAACTGATAAAGTTGCCTTTTTTTATTCTTGTTGTAATATCTCAATTCTCTATCACTCGTAGAGAAGGCTGCAGCTGCACAATAGGATTAAAGACACATGCTGGCAAGATTTCCAGCTACTAATATGCTTACCTGTTATTTAGTTGACATAAATATGCATAGGTGCAATATGTATAGATGTATATGTTTGTAAGAATGTATATTATGCATGCTACTAACAATGCTAGGCACTCTATATTTGCGTTGGGCATATCTTCATCAAATGAAACCCATGTTTCCCTTGAGTCAATGAATGTCTCAAAGGTTCTAGGATTTGGTTCTCATGATAAGTGTTGGATGCTCCATGTTCAAAGTTTGGAAGTTATCACACTTATTAGGGTTTACTACATACCTTGCTCCTTGTGATGTAGTCCTTTCTGAAATGGATATAATTAATTACTTTATGTAGTGAGCATATCCAAATCAAGATATGATATCAAACACTATATTTAGGAATAGTGCAACTGCAGGTATATAGGGTTTAACAATGATGCAAATTGGTAATTGCTGTTTCTTTTTACATTTTATGTTTACATCATACTAGATATAAAAAAACAAGAAATGCATTTTCTCCATGATTACTAAAAAGGTCTGTTGCAGGTACAGATGATGCTATAGAAAGGGCACAAGTAGGGATTGCAATGAAGAAGAAGTTGAAGATCGTAATTGCATGGGCAAAAGATACACAGTCTACTTTTCTCACTTATTTAGATGCTATGCGGGAATATAATGTAAATCCTGAGCCCTTGATGTGATTTCTTTATGAATATTCAAGTTAATGCATCACATTAGATTTTTTTGCAAGAGATATAGTTGTGCTTATTCGATACAATATTATTTGATCTCACTCCCAAGAGAGTGAAACCCCTTTAGCAGCAGACCACAATAACATTGATAAATGTATTACTGTCTTTTGAAGTACTGAAGTCATTCACTTTATGAAAATAGCAACAATCCATGCCAATCATGTCATATGACTTCAGAGTAATGTTATCCAAAATTGGTTTCAGCAGTTGGAAAACCTCCTTCGAAGTTCGAGGAGAGTTTCCTAGGTTTCCAAAATACTTGGAGACATTTTAGAAAATGATTCATCTTTACAGAAGCTTCCTTAAAATGACTGAAAGTTTTGCCTTCATCAGGGCGTGTTTCATAGAAAATTTTCAGCAAAATTAAAAACATGAAAAGGAGAATGGGGAGGGAAAATGCTTCCCCTCTACATCCCTAAACTATGAAGCTCTAGGACAAAGGGATAAAGAATTATAAAAGATTTCATTTCATTATTTCTTTATACATGCTTTGGAACTTGTGAGGAGCAGTAGCATTAGCTCTTTTGGGTGCCATTGAAGAAAGAAAGAAAACAAAGAAAGAAATTATATTAATGTCCACAAATGACTAGGAATAGCCAATAGATTAAAGGGACTAGAATATGCAAGTACAATGTCATGTCTCCCAAATGGTAACACTAAGCTATAAAACATCTAAAATACATATTAAAAATATATATATTTTTTTTTAACAAAAGTGGCAAGCCACTATATATATATATATATTTTTTTTTAATATAGTGTACATTTTACTGGCTCAAAGGGCATACCGGCAGGAAAGAGCCAGTGAGAAAACCTCCGGTTATGGCCCAAAAATAATGCTTCTGAGTACAAAATGTTGACTGTTGTCAATCATACAACCATACCGAGATTACATGATCTGCTTAAAAGTTGGAACCTGGTTACTAGTTACAAAATGTTGACTATTGTCAAGCATACAACCATACCAAGATTACATAATCTGCATGTACATAATCTGCAAGTAATACATCCTTTTTCTTTTACTCTTCCATCAGCATAAATTCAAAGCTAGTGTCCTCCTGATTTTCAGTCCTTGTTTCCTCCTTCAACATACTGGAACCTTCCAGTCCTTGAATAATCCCCTGTCTTGGTTGACCTTGCCATGAAGAAACTGCATGTTGACAATTATGAAGCAGAAGAAAGGATATATAATAAAACTTCTCCTGAAACCTATCTGCCAATTCCCTTCCTAGTTGGTTAGAATATTTTGTCAAAGCTTTATTCAAGTAACATGAGTCAGAAAATTCTATGGATAACTTTAATGCATCAAAAGCATTAACCACTGCCATATTATGAAGAAGATAATGGGGAGGGAAGATACCACCAATATAACCTTCTCCACCCGAGAAGATATATTTTTGTGCACTACAAAGAACAGCTTCATTTTGCAAAAAATTGTCAACTATCATTGTATCAGCAATGACTTGAACTGTCTCCAAACACTGAATAATATCCATGATATTAGAAAGAAAGATGGAAAGAACATTGGATGGGAATATCAACCTACGTGACTTTGGCTGAAGAATCTCAGCCCCAACTATGCATTTGAGGCATTTATAATCACATGGGCACCGAAACTTAAAGATAGATTGGAGATGCTGAATATCAAGCTTACCAGAAGCCGGAGTTTCCCACCTTTGAACTGGCAACCACATTCGAAAGTTTTGCGGATGATACTCCATGTCTACCTGCCTTACTTTGCACAACAACTATCATAAACAAGGTAACTTAATAAAAGAAACTCTCTTGTTTGCTGATGTAAAAAGAAAAACAATGCTACCCTTTTATAAGCTATCGGCCCCTATGCTATGTGACTTACCATTGCATCATGACAAGTCCCTTACCAATTTATAATGAAAAAGTACCCTCATATCTTTTCACAAAAAAACCGAATGCTAAATACGAATATCAACTAGTACTGATGGCAAGCAAGCTGATTTGGACCAACAACAACATCCCATCAAGTACGAGAGAACACCAAATTTGCCATGCAATGAGGGCGACAATGTACTTGTAATCATGATCTTTCCACCCGAAAATTTGAGATGCTTACCTTTATGCTATCATAATTATACTTACCCGCAGCTGGCCGATTTAGACATGGCACGATATACCTCATGCTGTGCATCTCCTACAATCATTCTTATCACAGGTCAGCCAAATCAGCGAACTCTATACCAATCACATGTTGCACATTCTCCTTGAGCCATAGAACAAAAGTAATGCAACTAATCTTTGAAGTAAAAAAGATTAAAAGAGATTAAAAGAACATATTGACATGCCACTCACAAATATGATAGCTAAACGTCCAACATGAATACCTATCATATCCATAATTGACAAATACAACAAAAACTTAATCAAATTTAATCCCTTTTGTTCAACAAAAACTTACACATTGGAGATTAATTGTTCCAATGCACAGTCACATTTCCGTATTTGTATACGCTGAAGCATTACTTTTCCAAGTTGAAAGCAACCCATATTGGCTTCCTATATGAAGACTCCCTCCATTGGACTAAAAAGATTAAAAAACATGTTGACATGTCATTCATAGATATGATAGCTAAAAGATTAACTTGAAGACCTATCATATCCATAAATGACAAAACAACAATAAGACTTAATCAAATTTTATCCACTTTGAACAATAGAAGTTTCCTCATTGGAGATTAATTGTTCCAATGCAAAGTCACATTTCCCAAGTTGTATGATATGCAGAGTTTCTTTTTCAGATTGATTACAACCCAGATTGGCTAAATAGTCAGCCACCCTATTTCCTTCTCTATAGGTATGCAACAAGTTATAATGCAAGAACTTTCCCAAAAGATTTAGTATTTGCTTTACCATATAAGATAACTTCCAACTGTGAGAGAATCCTTCCCTACAAGCATTTATCAGAATAAGAGAATCCCCTTCTATTTCCAACTTTGTTAATCTGAGATCTAATGCCATTTTTAGGCCAAATAAGAGAGCCTGTGCTTCAGCCTCATTATTTGTACCCACAATTAACTTGATAGATTTGACACAAAGAACTATACCATTAGTATCTCTTATTACAATACCTGCTCCAGAAATGCCAGGGTTACCTTTTGAGGCACCATCAAAGTTTAATTTCAAATAACCCAAAGCAGGAGGGGACCATATAATTTTGGACCGATCAACTTTGCTTGAAACATGGTGAAGACTACCTTTAAAAGGCAGAGACAAAAGAGGCCAATTTACAAGAACTTTGGAGTCCCAATCCATGAAAGAAGACCCAATGTGCTTTGTTTTTGAAACATAAGAATTGACAATTTCAGAAATATGAATTTCCAAAGAAGACAGAATATGGTCAACTTTCTGTTTTTCTTTCCTAAAAATGATTTTATTTCTTGCCCACCAAATAGACCATAAGACTGATGCAGGAATCACTTCCCATATACACGCAAAGAAGGAAGACTTGTATAATTTTGGCCAACTAGAAAATAAATCCCATAAAGTTTTAGGAAGAGGAAATTGAATCATAAGCTTTGATAAAACAAAGTGCCAACAAATCTGTGCAATTGAGCATGAGAGAAATAGATGATTGACATCCTCTAACTTTGACTCACATAGGACACAATTAAAGGGGACTGCAATGTTCAACCGCGACAGTTTATCACTTGTGAGGATTTTATTCTGGATTGCTAGCTAGGCAAAGCAACCAGCTTTGGGAAGAGTTTTAGAATTCCAACAAAAACTATAGGCTCGAAGAGATTTGGAATTGGAATAAGATTTTGAAATGGATAGGTACCCCTCTTTTAACGAGTAGCATCCTGAGAGAGATTTGGACCAGATTAATCGATCAGCACATGATGAAACATAAACAATACGATCATTCAATAAGGAGGCAATGAGAACCTTATGAGAATGATCAATTGCCTCTGAAGCAAAATCCTTCCAATTAACTTTGCCGGTTAATAATTCCACATTATCAATATGTTGATACACATATGATCCAAATTTCTGAGACAAGAAAGCTATTGAGGAGCCTAAATTGAAACTACTTAGCTTCTTATACCCATTCCATGAATCATTCCAAAAAAGTGCATGCTTACCATCATTTATTTCCCAAGATAGGTGAGGCAAAATTAACTTTCTACACGATAGGAGGAAATTCCACATTGCTGAGCCTGATGGAGGATCAAGGATAGTAAAAATTTTTGACAGATCTTGATTATCCAAGTATTTATTTTGCATAATTTTACACCATTTCATGGAAGGATTTGAAAATAGCCTCCAAATCATTTTAGCTCCTAAGGCTAAATTTCTGTTACCAATGTTATGAAGACCTACCCCTCCACTTAACTTATCCATACACATAGCCTCTAAGGAAACTAACGGTATCTTTTTATTGGTGTCCACATTTCCTGACCAGAGGAATTTTCTAATTAATTTATGGATCTGATACAAAATAGACTTGGGAGCACCCAAAACTGACATAAAATAGTTAGGGATGGAAGAAAGCACAGACTTAACCAATAGAATTTTACCTGCTAAAGATAACCATCGTCCTTTCCAAGACAATAATTTGGATTGGATAGACTGAATAATTTTTTTCCAATGCAAGGCCCTATTTTGACCTGCAAAGAATGGAATCCCTAGATATGTGCTTGGCAATTGATCTTGATTGAAGCCAAAAAGTTTTACTATAGACTCAACAGTTGAATCTTTAGTGTTAAACAAGTAAATCTTTGACTTATCTTCATTTACCTTTTGCCCGGAAACCTTTGTATAGTTATCCAAGAGAACTTTTATATTTTTAGCTTCTGCCATATCAGCTTTGCCAAAAAGAAGAGTATCATCAGCAAATAAAGAATGAGTTACTGATAAATTGGTATTTGGAAAGACCACCCCTTTAATCTTCCCTTGCAGATTTGCAGATTTAAAAGACCTACTCAAAGCCTCTGCCAAGATGATAAATAAGAAAGGTGATAAGGGATCACCTTGATGGACACCCTGTGAGGAATTAAAAAAACCAACAGATGAACCATTAAGTAACACAGAAAATCTTGCATCCGAAATACAAGCCATTACCCATTTACACCATTTAGCAGAAAAGTTGAACTTCAAAAGCACTTGATTGAGGAAACACCAATCAACTCGATCATATGCTTTTTGCATATCTAACTTAATTATCACGGCTGACAATTTATTAGAGGCTATGGTATGCAAGGTTTCATGCGCCACTATTGCCCCTTCAGGGGTTTCTCTGCCAGGCACAAAGCCACCTTGCTCCTCAGAGATAATTGAAGAAATGAGAGGATGAAGGCGAAGATAAATCGCTTTTGTGAAGATCTTGTAAATTGTATTACAAAGAGAAATGGGCCTAAAATCTGCAAAAGACTTTGGATTTAGAATTTTAGGGATGATTGCAATATTAGTAACATTAAACTTTCTTAGCATCCCACCAGACTTCCTTGACTCTTCCATGGCACTCAATATATCAAACCCAATAAACTCCCAGCATTTTTGATAAAAAATGGCAGTGAAGCCATCTGGCCCTGGAGCCTTGTCTGGTGCCATTGAGAAAACAACCTCCTTAATTTCTTTGAGAGAAAAAGGAGCAAGCAACTGCAAATTATCCTCTGAGGAAACCAGAGAAGGAATGTTTTGCAAAAGTTTATCCCTTTCCACAGATAAATCTACATTGGAATTATCAGGCTTTGATAGCAAAGTGGAAAAAAATTTGACAGCTTCTGCCTGAATGTCTTTCTCAATAACAAGAGTAGCACCTGATACACTATCTTGAATTGTGAAAATTGAAGATCTTGATTTTTTGGCCTGAGCAGAATTATGAAAGAATTTCGTATTTTTATCTCCATCTTTCAACCACAACTCCCTAGATTTTTGCCTCCAATATTCTTCTTCCCGAGCAAGTAGTTCTTTCCATTCAAGGTGTAAAGATTTTTGTTCTTCAAAAGAACTATTATCCATCCCATGTAAAATAATCTTCTCATTTACTTCAACTAGTTTTTCATACACCAATTTCTTCTGAGAAAACACATTTTTGAACACTAAATGGTTCCAAGAAATAAGATTCCTCTTTACATGAGCCAATTTATTATTTAATTGGAACATTTTAGAACCATACACAAAAGGGGCAGATTGCCACCATTGTTTTATACAACTGATTAGTTCTGGGTGTCTGAGCCACATAGTTTCAAATTTGAAGGATGACTGTCTTAAGGATGTGACACTACTACCAAATATGACCAGGGATATGGCAAAATGATTAGAGGCAACCAAGGGCAAAATTTTCGAGGAAAAGGAAAACTGTGATCCTACCCAATTTGAGATAATTAGGTACCTATCTAATCTCTCAGCAATTTGCGAGAAATTTTTCCTTTTATTTGTCCAAGTAAACAATCCATTTGAGGGAATTACATCCCTTAATGCATTATGATTAATAAATGCTGCAAAATCAGAAATTACAGCCTTGGGAGGATTTATTCCACCTTTTTTTTCCATTTCATTAGCAATTGCATTAAAGTCCCCCGCAAGAACACATTTGTCCTGACCTAACAAAACCAACTTTGATTGTAATAACTCCCAAAGATTTTTTTAATCATAAGAACTAGTTGGTCCATAAACATTTATAAGCCAAAATGAAAGCTCAAAATGAGAAACAAACATAAGCTGCCAATTGTGATGAAATGAGATATTTGAAATACGAACCGTCTTAGTATTCCAAAGGCAAATTAAGCCACCCGAAGCACCCTGGGAAGGTGAATGTGTTGCCCCCCATGCATGCCATTTCTTTTGAATAGATTAAAAAGATTCTTCAGAGGTCTTTGTCTCTTGAAGAATTATGATATCAGCCCCTGAAACATCCAGTTGCTGTTTCACTTGGGACTGTTTGTCAGAGGCATTTAAACCTTTGACATTCCACGATATAAGCTTCATTGTAACTTAGGAGAGCAACAAGCTCTCCTTGGCCTCTTTTGTGTTGCACAATGAACTAAGTTGGAATCTAGAGTCAATTGAATTCCCTTTGAAATTTCTTCTTGAAGCTTCATAGCTAAAGATTTCCTACCTCTCTTTGCAGGAGATTTAGAAATGACAGAAGGAACAAAATTGGACTGAGAAATAGAACAGCCAACCTCACTAGAAGATTCATCACTAAAAACCTCCGAAGCAATATCATCAATAAATTGCTCAGCAACAAAAATCAAAGACTGATTAACAAAATTTACCAAATCTTGATCTGATGGTACTCCATCAGAAGAAAGCTTATGATTTACTAAAGATACAAAACCTTGAGGGCTTTCCACCTCAATCTGACCAACATTACAATGATCAAACAAGGCAAGCTTATTGTCACAATTGCTTGTCACACCTAATGTTAGCATCGAAGCACATTGATGGACTTGGAAAGAACTATTAAATCGTAAATCCAGACTGAGGACATTTAAAGAGGACAAGAAGAACTTAATTGGAGACAGCAATGGAAAACCCCCAAGGAGCGGATCCTTAATAAAAACAAACTTTGATACAAGAGATTGTTCTGCAACATCAAAAGAAGGATAATGAAATTGAGCCATCTTAAAAGAATCTGCCGGAGACTCCTTCTTAGACTTTGAACAAAAAGAGTAAAACCAAGAAAGATAGAGATCAAAAATGTTTTTATAAAGCACAGAATCTGAATTCCCAGAATTATTAAAAGGAACTAAATCAGCAGAAGAAGCTTCCAAGACTGAAGGAATAACTGCTTGTGACTGTAATCCAGGAAACCCATCAAGATTAGCACAACATTTCTTGGAGGGGTGAAGATGAAAATGACAAGACCAGCAAAAAACCGTAGGATCTTCCACTAAAACATCTTGAACCCAAGAACCATACACTGTTTTAATTAAGACACCGGAAGGCAATTTTTTACAAACATCCAATAAAGCCAAAAACCGAACTGGCAATGAGGGGTTTGAAAAAAACCTACATCATGATTCATAAATATTCCCAGTTTATTACCAAGGATTTCTATAATACCCAGATCTCTATACTCCATAGGGAGCCCCTGAAGTTGAATCCAAAAAGGAATGAAATGAGGCTTGACCCGACTTGGGTTAAAGTTCGGGGTCCAACGAGAAGTAAACAAACCATAGCCATCCATCATCCAGGTCTTTTTCTGCAAAACATTATTTCTTGCATCTTTCTCAAAAAAAATAACCACAAAAAACCCCTCACCTTTATCTAAATAAAACACTTGGTTGGAGCCAACCCAAGACTCAAAAACCCAAGATTTTAAATTAGCAAGCAGAGGCTGGAATTTCCAGAACTTACCGAAGAGTGGCACATCCTTTAAGTCCGAAACTTGCAGATCAATCATGTCATGAGGTAATGTTACCTCAATCCGAGAGGAAGAATGACTTAAGGACTTTCCCTTCCACTTCCAAGCCTTATCAAAGAGAGCTGAAGCCTGATGCTTAGCCGTGCTGCGAGGATGAGGCTGAACCAAAGGGCGGTATGCACAACCAAAATTCTCACAACCAGTCACAACCAGAGGAGGTGCATTAGATTGCTTAGCAACCCATTTCGAAAACCAATTAATTGGGGGAAGAACAATAGTGTTCGGAAAAGTGAGCGGAGGCAGAGTGGAGGTTGAAAAGTTGCTCACAGGGATAGAATTTGGGTAAGTAAGAGGGGCAGGAGAAGAGAGTGAAGCGAGGGAGGAAGAGCAAGGACGAGAAGCCACAACATCGGCCCACGAACGCGAGGAAAGAGCAGGAGAAGAAGGCCGACAGATATCAAAAGGAGGCTGAAGATCCCGCACACATGACCGCTCCCGACCAGAAGAAGCACTCCACTTCCCGCGACTAACATCCGACACCCACTGACCATTCTTGAATACAGAACCAGGCTTTCCTTTCGCAGAGTAACCAGAAGCCTTAACAGAACCACCGAAGCCATACCAAGAGGGATCAATAGGCAGAGACCTGGCATTTTTCGACAAAGGAACCCTAGGATTTGCAAAAGCTTCGGAAAGAGAACCCCGAGAATCCCTAACATTTTTCAACACAGAAACCCTAGGGTTTGCAAAAGCTTCGGAAAGAGGACCCCGAGAATCCCAAGTAGGCCCAGAAGTGACAGCACGCATTGGGCGGGAAACCCGAGGATGGCCAGAAAGGCCCCCGAGACCAGCAGGTTTTGAAAAAAGCGCACCATCCTGAAACTCCTTCCGCATCTGACGGAGCTGATTAATTTTCGCCATCGACATTTAAAAAAATTATAATTATATTATTAAATATAACATTATAAATATTAAAATAGAAATACTAACAATTTAAATATTATAATCATAGCAGCAAAAATCATTTGGGGAAAAAATCAGCAAACCAAAAGTTCAGGAAAAAATCGGGAAAAAATTGTGAAAATATCGGATTTGAAAAAAAATATAAAAAATAGTAGAAAAAGAGACAAAAGCTACTCTTTTTTGAAATTTAAGATCATTTCCATAGCATAGAGATATAGAGAGCAAATAAAATAGAGATTTTAACCCATGAATTGTAGAAAGCTTGCATGTTGTTTATCAAGTTTATGTTTGTTGAGCTTAAAGGCATTTGTTTCTTGCTTAGGTTGTGAACTAAAGGTCGTTGGAGCACCTCATACATTAGAGTAGTGTATATGTGAGATATTTGAATCAATTGTGATGTAAAATCTTTGCAGAAATGACAACTGAAAAGAGTGGAAAAGGCTAGTGTTTGAAGGAGTCATAAATGATACAAGTGACCAAAAGCTTTGAGAAGGCAATGACATGAATGAAATAAAGTAGAGGATGAAAAAGTGTGATAAAATAAAGGATTGGCTAAGGGTTAAAATCTTAGGCAGATACTCTTTAAAGTTATGCAAGCTTGAAATCAGAGACAATGCATTATCAATCCAAGAGAATGGTTAAAATCTTAGGCAAATACTCTTTAAAGCTGTGCAAACTTGAAATCAGAGACAGTGCATTACTAGTCCAAGAGAATGGTTAAAATCTTAGGAAGATACTCTTTAAAGCTGTGCAAGCTTGCAATTAGAGAATGGAGTTTGAATTCAGGGTAATGCGCTGTCTCTGATTTCAAGCTTGCAAAACGATGTCTTTGAATTACAGACATAATCTGCATGCTTGGCATAAAAATGGGTGAGGGATTGAAATCTTTCAAGAGCCATTTAATAAGTTTTGAACATAAAGTGAAATTATTTTTAATATTCTCTATTGTGAAGTAAAGTGCCTATAGGCTATGCAGGTTATAGATTTAGTATTAGACATTTACATACTTTCATTTCATTGCTGTAGTCATCATCAATGAGGAACCTCATCGTTTTTCATTTTGGAATAGTACAACCTTGGACATTTTGCAAGAGTTAGCTAAAAAAACTAGACCAAAACTTGACAACCTTGCAACTTGATAGGGGGAAGACTATAACTGATTTGACTTGACATTTAAATGATCATTACTCTATGACAAAAAGAGAGACAAAGTAGTGTGATTATTGATTTTTGTATAGGTACTATAAATGTTTTTTTTGGGGACCTTGGGACAAACTTGTGCCATATGAGGACTTCAAAATATTTGGGAAAAAAACGATCAATGTTTTATCTGAGGGCAATAGAGTCAAACCTATCACCTAACATCTAAACATACAATGAACTTAAAATGATACAATAAAGTTATTTACAATTGGACTGATTTGGTGTAGACTACTCATTCTTTTTGTAGGTTTCATATGTAAAATTTTGACTAACTTGGTCATCAAAGTTAGCTTCTGAAGTTTTATTGGCATGGAGGTGGTAAATGCTATAACTATTTATAAGGTCACCTTACACAGGCACGACTAGTGAAAATGGTTGGAATTGCTTATTTTGATTAATGAAGAATCCTTTGCTTTATTTTAGTTTGGTTTACTTTATTTTAGAGCATATTGACAAGACTACAAGCTTAAAGTTCGAAGGAGAAAGGAACTTGTTCACACATGTATGTAGGGAAAACTGTAGAGTCGACAATGGTCACCCTTAACTTATCACGACCTTGATTTATAGCGGAAAATGCACCAAATTTAGTTTTTGACGTGGGAGTTGTTAGCGCGATTTATGGCAATTTTTTCACGATTTTAAGACGAAAAAAACTGCGATTTTCAATGATTTTTTGCCAGTCAAATGTCTGCAAAAAATCCCGAAAAAATTGGGAAAAAAATTGGCAAGCTTGAGGATTTTTTAAAAATCGCAAAAATCGTGATTTTTTTAGGATTTTTGCTTCTATGATTATAATCATTACGATATAATAAATATTAAAAATATATATATATATATATAAAACAATAAAATCAATTTATAGATATAATACTAGAATAAGAAGCATATAATATATATTCATATAAAACACAAACATAAAATAATATATATGTTATGCCTAACAATCAGAAAGCAGCAGATTAAGATTAATAAATAACCACAGTTATACTGGCAGCGATTGAGAGAAAGAATCGACACTCCATAATGGACAAAAGAAGTCTTAATCAAAAGGTGCAATTGGAGTGAATGAGAGGCAACATTTGAGTCTTGTAAGGAGGCAGCTATCAAACAGTATAAGCAGCGATTAGTAAAAGAAGCAAAAAGTCATCCCTTTTCAAAAGACACGTCTCTCTAGAGACTTGAGGATATAAAAGAAACGAGGGATAAACAAAAAGGAGGGGATTATTACAGAAAAGCAGGCAGATATTAATATATATAAAGGGAACAATGAAAATAAAGGGAGGCAGCGATGAAGATAAAAAAGAGGAAAAGGAAGGAAACTGATACGAAAGCATTCAGAAATGAATAAGAATCTGCATTCAGAAATGCAGTAGCCCCTTAAGGTAAAGGGATTGATATCAAGAAATATGTATGAACGAAGATAGTCAATGAGAGAGATAAATGAAAATGAATGATAAATCCGTAAGGGAGGTAAGTTGACTATAATTACACATATGTATACATAAATATATATGTTCATAAAAGTGATTATTGGAAGGTTGAATATATATATATATTTATATATGATAGGCGATTAAGCAATAATGATGCTTGCAACAATTATTGAGCCTTATAAGTAATTATGATGTTTTAATATAAGTATGGATAATAGACTCTTATCTGTTTGGTCTACACTAACGGTATCGTCTGAGTTTTAAGAGCAGATCGATTGGGAAATAAAAGGAAAAGAGCAGGTCGATCAGCACAGCCTCTATTTGTTAGTATGAATTAATTTATGATTTAAGAATTATGGATTCTTCTATATCAGTTAGCATAAATATTTTATGGTTTCAGAATTATGAATTAACTTATATTGTGGTAGGATCCTAATATAGGATTATAATGTATTGTTCAAATATGATTAATGATTCATGCATCTTGTCATTTGTAACTTATAATATTACCTTCATAATTTACTATGTATTGTTGATATGACTGTTTGCAAATATGAAGTTGATTGTTTATTATGCACATATCTCTACCATGATGGGAGGAAGGAGAGTACAAGGGGGGTACGAAGACAAGGTCCTCTTCTACGTACGCCACCCGGGAGGGGATAGGATTAGCCCACATGGGCCAGAGGGGTACTGCCTTTGGGCCTAGAAGAATTGGACTACCAGGGCACCTTTTGAAATCTCACCCCCCTATAATGACATAAGCAATATAAGGAGACCAATCATGAGGAAATGAGGAAAGATGGCAAGATGAGAGGATAGTGGATAAATTATAATCCTCACTAGGTAGGCTACCTCATATGAATGGCAAGGGCCACATGAGGCTAGAGGGGTATTGCCTTTTAGTAGAAGGGTACTGCCTTTGGGCCTAGGGAGGCTAAGACACCCCATCGAGTCACTCTCTTCCATGTTCACCCATGATTGAGTATCCCAGGGTAAAGTAATAACTGGATTAACAAATTTATTATGGATTTACTAATGTTTAATCATGATACTTTACCTGTTAAGTTATTATTGTAATTTTTCTCTAACTTGTTTGTAGGGATTAAATCAAGCCAAGGTACTCTCTAGATCCATTACTTGCTTGGGAAACTGGTAATTTAGGTTAAAATTAGTATATTCCCTATTAGGGATATTACATACAATACCAAAGAGCTAGCACAAAAGAGTTGCTTGACTTGAAGCAAATGCAATAAAGCAAGAAAGGCTGGAAAAGCAAAGAAATAGAAAAATAGGGGTTAATGTAAAAATGATAACCCTCAAACTAGGACAAGTAGAAAAAGAAGTATGAGGGAAAAACATAGTAACATAGTGGATTTAGATGAAGACAATTGAGGCGAGGAATTGCAAGCCTTAGGGGCCAATATTTAGGGATGTGTCAAAGGAGCCAACAATATTATCATTGATCATTATAAGAGTACCAATGTAGATTCTAAGAATTCTCGTTAAGGAAAGTCCAGGGTTAGGGGGCATGGTTAGACAATCTTAGGAGGTAGTTGGTTATATATAGAACCTCAACTACCACACAAAATCGAAGAATTATTAGTGGTAGAGAAGAAACTATTAAGTGAGCTGACCTTGAGATTTGTACTGTGAAAGAAGGGTGTTAGAAAGCCCTCAATGCTAAGAAGAGATAGAGCCACAACCATTAGAATGAGACTTGGGTGTCTAGGAGTTTCAGCTAAACAATGTCTCACAAATTTCTCTCCATTTAAAGTCAATTTCTATTTGCAAGGAGTGTTTGAGGATGCCTTGCTATTTGTGGAATGGTCTAGGGATGTCTAGGTGTCTCTTGACCATCTTGGGGATTGTAGGATGTCCTTATGCCATTTACAATTAAGGACTCTTTTTTACAATTGCAATTAAGTGTTGTTGTGAGTTTTTTAAGCCTCATTACTATTTCTTGGAAATAGGAAAAATGTAAATAGAGAAGAATATAAATAAAAAGAATGACAATATTCTACTTCAACTACAACCCTCACCTTTAGCTTCTATGCCATTGATTACATAACCATTGCCCTATAACTTTACCCTATCCTCTTCATTTAGTCTTAATTTCATAAAAAAAACAAAAGAATCTTGAAGTTAATTATACTTAATTTACTTTTTATTTTTTAAACCTTGAATTTCGACTAGATATAAGAATCAATAACGTCAAGTCTGATTTTTTTACCAATGCTTGTCTGTTATTTGCAAATCAAGTAAACTGTAAATCTCTACTTTTACCACTTAAGCTTAGTACATTTGATAATGCTTTGTTGTATTTGTTATCTCTTATCACTTGTCAAAAACCAACTTAAAATGCATTAAGAAATGGTTTGGCTTAGGAGTTAAAAAGGGATTTAGCAATTCTAGCAATGAGTATTTCACCATGACATTTGCATCGGAGACCTTAATTTGGGCTGAGGATGTGTCAAGGGTGTTGCTCGTGAACCCCTCTAGGGATTGGTGCCCCATACCCTAGCTCTGGGTCTAAAATGCATTTTTTTTTTGTTTTTGGGCTGCATCAGATGAAAAAGCACGCTTTTTCTTGATTTTTTCAATTAAATCTTGAGTAATTGAATTTTATCTATAATTTTGGTTTGCTAAATCAATCCCGATTTCGAGTAATGCTTAGTGCCTCCTAGCTTACTAATTATAATTGAACGGGCCTTATCCTTTATAGTGAGATACAAGGTGGGGTTGAGGGGTGGAGCCCCAACCACTAGACCTAAATTTAGGTCTTCAAGGCCATAGGGACCTTCATAGCGCATGCCATTTTTTCATGATTTTATCCCTTTTCACCAATCATTGATAAATCATTTCATCACTCAACAATCAATTCATGTTGATGAGATGATAATTGTTGAAGATGAAAATGACAAAAAATAGGTTTTTATTAAGAGTGCACTTTTTTTAATTGTGTGACAAGTTTGCAAAGAAAATTTGGAAGTTTAAGGTGAGTCTCATCAAGGAACTCACAAGTTCCTTTGAACAAGAAACTTTGATGTAGAGGATGTAATTCACAATAATCATTATGCCTATGCTATGCAACAATGTACAAAACATAACATCTATAATTGACAAGGCTATAGAGGAGTGAATATTATAATTAGGAAAATCAAAATTGGATCTAGGAATACCATGACTAATGATAATGAACATAGAGAGCACTAAAAACAAACCATCTGAAATATTCTCTCTCAATTTCTTTTTGATTTTTAAACCAAACATTGCAATAGAATCAATCACCCGTTAAGGTTAGCATAACCCAAAACGTACATGAAAGAACTCTAACCAAGAATGCGCCCTAAAACCACTTAAGGAGGAGGGGCGGGCATATGGTCAGAGGATCCCTAGGATCTACTGAATCAATGAGTACGAGATTACACTGAAAGAGAGATTAAACTCGACACCAAGAATGTGCACTCAAGATCCTTTGACAGGCGAGGTGCTAACGTATGGTGGAGAACTACTGCTGAATTGAAATGAAAACAAGGCGGATAACCAGCCAAAGAACTTTCCATGCTACCACCAAACAGTGGGGGGAAAAGATTACAAAAACAATACTTCTTCTGTTGCAGCAGGCATCCACTAAAGAGTGGGGATTCACCACTTGAAAGTGGGCATGAAAGAGATTACAAATCAGATTATCCACACTGGCGGTAAACCATCTAGGGGTGCTTAATGTGAAGCTAATTAAAAATTGCAGCAAAGCTAAAAACTGAAACAGTACTACTGTTAACAGTTTGTACAATTGAGAGAGCTGCAAATTACATTGTTTTTCACCATTTTTCAAAGCACCACGTTATACAATGTTTCCAAGTTAGAATATAATAAGAAATGAAGAAAGAAGATGGAAACAACAAATGAATTGTTTCTATCTCAGAAACCTGCAATTCTGGAAATGGCAATCAACAACTATAGAAATTCATAAAATATTCATAACTCAATCAAAATACCTCCGAATTGTGTGCAACCAAAGGCTATGATCAACTGGAAGCTAGGCGCCCCTGTTGAGATGAAGAAACAACCTCAAAACACCAGCAATTATTTATGACACGCATCCCAATGCAAACAAAAAGGATTTTGCTCATTAAAAATCCACACTCCAAATTAAATTCTGGAAATTGGTAAGAATGGTCGCCCAGACCTTAGGAACAGATGGACCAAATACCCAGAACAAAACAAAATTCGTACAAGCAGCTGTGAGTGAATTTGACTTTTAGTTGTGTGCAAACAACTGCAAAAATTGATAAAAACTCCAAAATTTCACCGTGAAGCTCTATCTGCTAGTCTGAATGAGAAGCAACAACAATTCAATTAGGTGTTATCTTGCAAACACGAAATTGAGATAAGAACTAGGAGGTCAATATTCCTCGAAGTATAAAATGATAAATCATTTTGACAGCATAAGTTTAGCAAAATATGAGATAACCAAATGTTGGAGCCAAGCCTCATTTTTAAAGGACGGGAGAAGACTGTTCAAATCCCAGAGAAGGTACGCCAAAAGCCATCACATATTCTTTTTTAAAAAAAAGATATAATTCTTCACAAAAGTACGTCCCACTTGAGACAAGGAAGAATTAAATAAAAACCTTTTTAAATTCTTCATGAGGTGCCACCCTTTAAGTCCCTCTTTTAATACAACTTGAAGTTAATTCCTTAGGCCAAGGGGTCAACTGCAAATTAGAACAATTTGCCCATTTAATGAAGAAATTCATTAAAATAATATTTTCAGAAGGCCAAGGCTTAGTTCTAAGTAACTGCTCTAGATGACATGATGGAATGAAAGCTGACAACTGCTAACTACCAAAAATAGTATTTACTATAAATAGTAAATATTGAAGAATGACCACAAAACCTCCAAAATTGGAACCCTTTGAATCACCTCAACGAGCCTACAGGATTTCGGAATAGGCCGATGAGCCACTAACAGGATTACTGCCAAAAGGGGAACATTACACCATCAACCGTTGCTTTCCAACACATGAAGCAAACATTTCCTTGTATTGATTCTCATTATAACATAAATATTGCTAGTATTAGATGATATGACTTTTCTAGGCATGTTGGATCCTTGAATGGTTGTTAATCAGTGTTACCCCAAGTTTTTGGGACGAGGATGGCAGGGGATGGCGAGAAGAGTCCCCAAGTTTCCAGATTTTGAGGCCAAATTTGGGGACGGTGGGGGGACGGCTATATAAAATATAGGGAAAATTTTAAATATTTATATGAAAACATGGATAAGGCATGCATAATATACATTATAGAACCTTAACATATAACATTTGTGTTCAACATTATTTGTCAATACTCAATACGCATTCAAAATTCAAAATTAACATACATGAGTCATGAAACAACCTCCAAGTTATAATTTATAAACTTATATCAAAATGCCCAAAGGCTACGTATGACATGAAAATCAAAATACAATAAACAAAGAGCAATTGCACTGCTGCCCCTAATCTGCATCTCCCATAACCACATCAAAATCATAGTCATCCTCTGAGTCACTAGCACTACCATTGTGATGGTCCACCTTAGCCTCAACCAATGGAATCCCAACAAACCCTCTGATGTTTCCTCCTCATCAACTTGGGCCATGTCCTCAAGATCAATATCCCACCGTAGAACTGGAGTCTGTCGATACTCTAGAGTCTGCTGATCCTGAAGCCGAAGAGCACTATGCATGACCATTAGCTTCTCCGCTCGTCTAGAGGTAAGTCTATTCCTCTTGAGGGAGTGGATAAAGCTATATGTGGACCAATTCCTCTCTACAGCAGAACAAGCCACCTTTAAATGAAGCATAGCCAACAAAGACTCAACAACAACCCAAAGATGGCAATGAAAAGAGAAAACTTGCCAAACTAGGAAACAAGACAGAAGAGGGAACATAACTGAAAAAGCAACAAACAAAGAAGGAAGTAAGCTTGATGAAAAGAAGGCAAAACATAGGCATTGGGAAACTACCAAGAAATAATCTTGCTAGACTTAGAAAAAGCCCAGGAAGGCAAAGGTGATGGTGAGAGCACAAAGGGAAAGAGCCAAGAGGATAGGAAGCCTCTTCCTAAAAGGGAAACAAGGCAAAAAGGTGGCAGGAAAAACCTTGAAGTGAAAGTAAATTTAAGAGAGATTAAATGATATTTTTCTTCATTAGTAATAATGGTAAAACTTGGAAAGTTTCGTCTTTTTTAAATCCCTTGCTTGAATAAGAGAAGAAATGGAAATTCTCCTTTAGGCTAAGATTAGCCAGCCAATTTGCAGCCCTATTTCTTTCTCTGCTAGCATCCAAAAATCTGAAATTTTCAAACTTGCAGGTCAATTTCTTAAAATAGAAACTTCTTGGGGATTGGCTTCCTTGGATTTAGCCATTTTTAAGATTAAAATACTTTGAGAGCAAGAAATGAAAATTTCCTTCCATAATCTATCCTAGTTTTTTTCTTTGCCATTAAAACTCTACTATTCCTCTCCAACCATATCTTCCAATCTATCATTCTTGTGGCAAGGTTCCATAATTCTTTGGAGAGTATAAGGAGCAATAGAAAACAACCAGGATTTCAAGAGATCTTTGAAGGATCTTCCTATCACTCATTTGAGATATTGACATTTTTAATGATTTATTTCTCAATCAGAGAAAATCTCTGTGTTGAGTTGAATGCTTTGGGTGTGATCCAAAGATTGAGAAAATGCACAGAATTTATTAAGGTCGAAGTTCCAATTGTTCATACTAATAGTTCTAGAGTCCTTAGATTTTTTAGGAATAATGTTATCAAACTCTCTTTGGATATCATTTGCGTAAATCCAAAAGTTGCCTTTGGTTCTTGATTGCATATTGATGCTTTTTCTTTTTTGTTAAAGACCCATGATATATGATCTTGATGGTTCTGTTGGATTTGTTTGAGGTGTTTCTTATATCGTTTCTTGTAGATTTGGATTCCACATTGTACCACTGGTTTGAAACAATATTATTTCTTCTGAGATTTATTTTCTTGGATACATGTATAAGCTCATAGACAAATTGGAAGTAAATTTTTCATATAATGCTATCATATATTTAAAAAAAACATAAAGCAACAGTGAGCATAATTAACATCTTGCCTCTGTTACTGTAGACTGAAAGTTTTAATTGTACAACCCAACACTAATAAAAATACATAGTCCTACTGGTCAAAATGGAGCTACATGATTAAAAAAGCATTGATGTGGTTTATATAAGAGTTCTGCTAAGTGGGGCACTATAGACATTTCCCTAATTAAGACAGGATGATGCTATCTTGCTTATATATATATTGAGATTGCAATCTTTTTTTTTCCTCTCTTTAGCAAGCAAGAGCGCATACACACCAACCTTGTGGCATCTTTACCTTCTTTGAGTTGACTTGCAGCAGATTTTAGTTTATATGAGATCCTTCATTTGGTGCCTTCCAATATTCAGTATAACTGAATTTATGTAGTAGCATTATATACATCAAGTGTTGACCACTATGTTTAGCTGGTTGATTTTATAAGTTTTTGGGAAAGAAGATAATTTTACATCCTGTTGCAATATCTCTGTTTCTGTTATCATAGTCGTAGAAATCTTGAAGAGTTTTTTGTTGATCCCAGTATTTAAAAACTGCTCTGAACTATCATTGTCATCAGAATAAGCCACACAATGGAGATGCAAATCAAACATCGTACAAAAACTGGCTATGCAGTGAGAAAAAAGAGTTGATACATTGCTCATCTATCAGAGAAGTTGCTTTTCTCAAAGAATTGTCACTCGTGAGATTCTTTGGAAAGATTGGAGAGATTTGTTTACCACACAACACAAGGAAGTGGGATACAATCTTATCAATGGAAGATTGGGTATTTGTCAGTAAGATTTTCCAAGGACTGACAGACAAAAGCATTGCAAAGGCTTTTATCTGTAAAGGTTGCAAGAACTGTGGCTGCCCTGTTGAAGAGGACTATAGGAGGTTGGAACTATCTCCTGCACTCATCTCATGTTATGTTTTTTTAGGAATGGTATTTCTGAATGTCATTGTGAAATGTGCATACTGCCTTGAAGGAAGTGAATTGTTTTTTTCTACATCCTGCATCATCGGACTTTTGCAAGGAAATCCAACTTTCAATTTCTATTGCTTCTTAGTTTTGACTTAATTTTGCCCTTCACTTTTTACTTTGTATTTCCCCTTTTACTGACAGTGTCTATATCAGTGTGATGTCCCATTGGCCAAAATTGTGCTTTGATTTTTCTATGGCTCCATTGACCTCTTTTGGTTACTGTATATAATCATATTACCTTGTTCCATTTGATTTCTGATCCCCTTGAAATCATTACATTTTTCCTTTTCTTTTTAGTTCAAAATCTGTTTAACATAAATTCTTTCAAATTTTCCTCATAATGTCATCCTTTTAGAGAAGGAATACTCTGGTATTGTGGTGGTGAAATTAACTTTGTAGTTGGATAAACTAATGAGTCTTTGTTTCTTGACATTGAAGTAGTGCTGTAATTTAGAGATAAAATCCAACGATTTTCTAACATGTATGCTTGAACTATTTTTTTTTTGGATATTTCCAGCACACAATTACAGCATTAAAAAAAGCAAAGACATTCATCTTTTACTGTTTATTACCACCTTGGTGCCTGTCTTTGCCCCAACCTTTTTGTTTAAGATGAAAAGTCACTAAACTTGAACAACATTGCTTTTTTTAAATCCTAATGTCAGTGGGAAATTGTGGGACTTTGAATTATTTGGAATTAGTATCAACTATTATATATGCTGAAATGGTTAGAGTACTGTTATTATTATGTTATTTTTTCATATACAGAGCACTATAAAGATGCATATGCATTTTTTAAGTTTTAGGCCTGAGACATCCTGTATCGCAAGATTTTGTTAAATCTTGATTATTGGTATTATTCGACCATTCATTTGTCTATTTCATTTGTAACTGACCTATTTTCCTAATTGATACCCATTGCAAATGTGTCATATTGCATCATGCAAACTGATTGTAGTATTTTTTGTTTAAGGCAATTTGATCTTTTGCAAACTCACAGAATCAGATGCTATTCAGGAAACTTTTTAGTGGCAATATAATTATATATGGATGGTGTTGGTACCCCTTAAAGCTCTGCAAAATTTGGTCTTCCTTGCCCTTGTAGCCCTATGCAAATTGCTGGTTAGAGATATGTTATACCATGGCTACATGTGTGGATTTGGGCATTTGTTCTTAAATGATTGTCTTATTATTTGCATATTAGGATGCTTCTTTGGTGTTTTTGTATTGATTGCCCTAGCTATGGCCAACCAATAGCATCATTAGGTTGGCCATATTGCTTTAGGGTTTATGTTGTGCCTTGGTGGGTTGTTGTTAGCATCCATTTGGCCTTTGTGGTATGCTTGGGTAGTCATGGTGTTCATGTAGTGGCTTGATCATATCCTCGGTTCTATCTTCAAACTCATTTAATGGTGCTCTACATGTGTTAAAATCCTAGATACTAAGTCTTAAAGCCCTTATAATGCTTTAGTTCATATTGCTTATGGTGCCACTATTCAAATTCCTAGCCACACTCTAATAGGTCATAGGGACAACAAACATCATGTGGTGAGTTCCCTATTGCTTTGCACTATTTCTCCTGTTGATTACCACTATGCATAGTGGCTAACTAGCTTGACCTGTCCTCTTGCTTTAGTCACAATGCTTGTTAGCTTGCTAGCCTTGTGGTCATGATTCATGGTTCCTTCTACGAGTATCATTATATCTTATGCCAGTTGCTTGGCCCTTTGCCTTTGCTGGTGTTTGTTGCCTATGGTTAAATCTTTGCTCTCGCTATCCTTTTGCTTAAGCTCTAGATTTTTGAGTGTATCGACCAGTATTGCTTTCACTGTGCTTCACCACATGTTGCTACCTTATAGATAGTGCATAGTGGGAAAACTCCTAACATGAAAGTTCATTTCCCTTGTTGAGCGTTGGCCACTTGATCTTCATCTTCCTCCCTATTGCCATTTTGTAATGTCCCCATTTTTGGTCACTTTTGCATTGTAGTTAGCTTCGACCTTTTTGGTGATCGTTAGCCTTGTCCAAGGGGATGTTTGATGTTGGCAATGAGCTCAATTGATCTAGAGGACTCCTATGAAACTTTCCGAAGTGATTTTCGACTTTTGGTGTGTTCTCCAAAATTCTTGGAGAGAGCATCTATTTATAGTAAGTCACCTGGTCGGCTCCAATTTTCATTATTCATCATCAGCATCATTACAGTATGGTCAAGTTTCGATTCCAACGCTTTCTAGCAATTTTCACAACTCGGGTTTATTATTGGTTTTAATTTAAATATTTTTACTAAGGTTGCTAATTTTATTAAAATAATTTCAAAAACACCTTAGTATAATAGCTCGTTGGAAAGGGGATGAAAAATATTAAATCATGGACACATAATATTGGGACCTTGCGTATCAAATATTATCATTATTTTGATAAAAAGGGTCTTTTGGCATAAAAATGAGCTTTTTAATTAAAAGTAAAATTTTAAATTGAGTCTTTTGAAAAGCTTGGCAGGAAAAGTATAAAAGGAGGTTTTGTGAGCTCATTTGGTTCATGTAGATTATTTTATTTCCCCTTGTGAAACCCTTGTGGTTTTGTGGGATTGAACTCTGTTCATCTCAGCCTTCTTGAGGACGAAAACCCTCTTGGAGAAGATTAGCCACAGTGGTCAAAGATCCTCCCTGGTTAATACTATATGAATTGCTGGTAGATTTACTTCTGAATCTATGCTTATATTAAAGGTATTTTGATTGCAGATTTTGGGGGTGTTATTGGTGGAGTTTGAATAGGTTGCAGACTGGCTGTACCATCCTCATGTACCTGACCGTACCTTTCATAATATGCTTGGAAAAAGTGTTATGGGGTTAAAAACAAATGAAGTTTCCATTTCATTTCCTAAGGCTGGGAAACCCTATTTGAATGTGTGGAAGATTGGACAGCTGTCTATTCAATATTAAATGCAGGTCATGCTGTTGGTAGTGTTGACTGGGAGCTGGGCGTGAGAGTTTTGGAGGTCAGGGCTGCTGTTTGGGAGTGTTTTCAGAGCTGGGAAGTGGCATCTCAGGGCAAGGTAAACCATTCTTGCATTTTGGAGACAAGATTCAAGCTTATTAAGGTGTTGTGTATTTTTCCTAGCTGGTTGCCCCTGCATTATCAGCACCATTCTTGCTGGGTATGGTCTAAAAGGCGTATAACTGATCCGAAACTTCATCATCCTTACCTTTGGAAGCTGCTCTGTAGTGCTGGGCTAATTTGAATGTATTTGGTGACCTTTGGGGGTATCTATGGCATAGACGGAGAGTGCTGGAAGGTGTTTCCTTGCTGATATGACCCGCATCAGTGGTAATAACAGACCCATAGCCCTCTGTATCAGACTTTCAGACCTGCTACATTCAGTCCTATCATCATAAGTTTAGATGTCATCAAGCTAGCTGTGTATAATTCAATTCTCTCGCCATAACTGGGTATGTTTATTTGTTGATGAAGTTAATGACTTGAAGTTGCTGATGGTCTGCCCTGCCTATCATGTTGCTACAGCAGACCTGAAATCTGTTGTCCTCTGGTTATCGAGGTATTGAATAGCATTTTCTAGTTGTATGTTCAGTTTGGTTTCATTTAGTACTTCTTTTGGATATCTATTTTGCCTTAGACTTGAACAGCAGGAGGTCAAAAACTTTGTAAACAACTTATCAGAATTTGCAACAGCAAAGTATTGTCTATTGCCAAATATCAGACTTGTGTTAGCAGAAAATTCTATTTTACATGCTCATTAGTTTTGATTCTTGTGGGGTTTCATTGGTGAGAAATTTCAAAAAAAAAATTGAGGGGTGTTCTTACATATTTGATCTCCTCTAAGGTGCTCACTATTTACCTTCCCTAGTGTACCCAACTTGTTCACTATGCAAGTGGTGTTTGACTATAGTGTGTGTGTTTCTATTGGTCCACATGTGCATATGTGGCTCCACATAGTATGTTGTGTGGCCCTTCAAGTGTGCCCACCATCTTTTAGATTAGACTCAATAACAAATATTTGCTTGCCATGTGTTACCTACATGGTTGTGGTGAGCTTGATCTCAATATGTGGCATGTGCCCCACAGTTACATACATCTATGTGGAGTATGATGGATCCTTGATGCTTGTTCATTGCATGCATTTATTTTAGATGGCGATATTGGCTCCAATTACTACAAGACACATGGCCTACCCTCATTGGTAGCGCATGCGAAGGCCTCGATGGCCGAACTTATGAGTATGCAAATTTTCCATGCGCCAAGTCCTCTCCTTTGATGCAATGGCCCTCCACATGGATAGCATGGATCGGTTCAAGTTTCAAATGCATTAACCACTTGCTTGTGGCTATTTATTTGATTGCGAACACCTTTCTATTAGGATTTTTACTCTCTACGACAGATGTGATGGTTTTGGAGGCCATGTGTATTGGTTGGGGGCTCATTCTCAACATGTCTACATTCTCCATGGTCCCCTCAATGCTTTGATGGTTTTAATGGTAATGGTGTGGCTTTGTGGGCAATTTTTGGTCATGCCCTAATTCTTGCCTCGTGGGTTTTCCTTGCGAATTTGACCAGCAATTGTAGGTGTCTACTTCTAGTGCGGTTTATGTGTCCTTGGTGGCATCACATGGTTTGAGAGTGACATTGGGGCCATATCTATTGCTATTATTACTACTATGGTTGTATGCAATAGTTGAATAGGGTATTCTAAGACAAATGGCAATTTCCTCTTTGGGTGTTGGCATATTTATTGCTGATGTGGCCTATGGTCAACATTGCATTTAAACTTGAGATGGCCCATGCTTTATAGATCCTAGAATTCAATTGAGTTTGTCCTTTGTATTAAATCGGATGGTTGCATTCGTACTCCATTATAGACCCTATGTTGATTTCCTTCCATGTGCATGCTTCTCTTCTAAGCTATAACTTCTTGGTGACTGTGACAGGGCTTAAATGCTGCTGATATCTCATGTGTGATTGGTTTTGGGTACTGATGGGAATTGAGACTGATTTATAAATGCTAGATAAGCATGTCTTGAAAATTTAATAGGATGATGGTCAGTTTTTGTAGTTGGAGGGGTATGCATAGTTGTAAACTCCTTGTCATTTGATCAACAAGCTTTAGGACATCAATGCTTGCATGTCTTGTCCTGTTTTTCTCACTCTCATCTGCTGTAAGTTCATGAAAATGTTTTTTAATGCAAATTTTTGTTGTGTGTTTCCATAATTGACTGGACTTGCTTTGGAGGTAGCATGTCATGTTACCATTTGAAGTTACATTTGCTAATTTGGTGGCATCACTAATTGGTTAATCTACATAGAGATTGTAAAACTCTTCAAAATGCAGTTGAGTCTTTCTTTGAGTATGTCATATTGATTTCTTTTGATTGGTCATGGATTATTTAATGATTATTTTTACACAACATTTCTCGGTACTTAAATGTTTGTAATTGTTAGCCATATAGTCTAGCTTATGGTTAATACTTGCATGCTTAGTTAGTTTTCATAAAGTGCTTGCACTTCTTTGAGTGGTGAAGAAGGATAGTGAATTTGTTGCCTAATAGGATCAAGTTACTAGTCTTTAGTGATCCCTTTTCCACCCTACATCACTTAGATCAGCAACCATTAATTTCAGTTTTACTGTAGTTTTTGCCTGCCTGCATCCATAATCTAGTCTTATAACTTTTGTCATATCTCAAGGGATTTACACATGAATGGGGTGCTTAGAGAGATATGTGCGATTATATGTAGAATATAAAATATCGACTCAAACCATTACCTCAAATCCTATTCTACATCTAATTGACACCTTAGATTGAGCTAAGCAAATGCACAAAAAGATAAATACAACAAGAGTTCTTTCATCCACAACTTGGTGTGTGGTTGTGCTTCAATGGATTTGTGATTGAATGATTGTAGTATGGAGTTGCTTAAATTGTCAGCATGACTTTGCACTTCACAAGCTTATGAAAATAGTATATAAGAGGTGCTATTTATAGATTTTTGGGATGATTGATCAATAGATAGGATTGAATTTGAAGGATCAATGTTTGAGCTTGATTGAGAGGATTGAGAGAAGGAGAAGCCCCAAGTGTTACCTTGTGATTGGTGCTCTTGAAGAGGTGCAAGATTAAAGGGTTTTGGATGGCCAAGACTCGCTTGGGAAAGGATGAAAGGTGAGGATGAAAATGAGCTTTTTGGAAATTCAAAAAGCCTTTTTTGGAGACATGTGAAGGCTCAAGATCTTTTTGAGAAAATGGATGGATGACATTTGATGAGAAGATTTTGTGGGGAAGTGGGAAGCATGGGCCATGTACCTACATGATATGTGTAAGTTTGACCATGGCTTCAGCATACTTAGGAATGTGCAAGTGGATTCATTAGTTAACTAATTAGTTTTAGTCAACTATGGTTTAAGGGAGGATTTTGAGAATTAAATAAATAATTTGTATTTATTGAATTGGACGATTGGGATATGAGGGTGAACTTAATTAAATAAATTTATTTAATTGAGGTTGGACTATGGAGGAAAGGGGGATAAAGCATTAACTAATTAAAGAAATGATCGGAATTTATTTGATTAATAATTGGAAGACAATTGGAAAGGTTAATTAAAAAAATGGTTTTATTTAATTAATAGAGGAATTGGATAAAATTGGGGGTGGTTAGGATGTGGACGATTTTAGGTGTCTACATTTTGCTCCTTTTTGAGATGATGTTGCAACTAGATGAAGAAATGTTGTTTCAAAGAAGATTAAAACATGGCTTCTTTGGAAGAGATGGGACTAGTAGCAACATACCTTAGTCATTGGGAGGAGGGGAGGATGAAGAGGAAGAAGATAGGTATGCCCGCTCGAGAGGATAGACAGGTTTGAAGAACACATGTGTACTCTTGAAATAAATGTAGGGA
This sequence comes from Sequoiadendron giganteum, assembly GCA_007115665.2. NCBI lineage: Eukaryota > Viridiplantae > Streptophyta > Pinopsida > Cupressales > Cupressaceae > Sequoiadendron > Sequoiadendron giganteum. Next base: position 41,900,293 of record CM021110.1, read on the forward strand.
CTTGAGGATAAAAAGTAAGAGGAGATGAAAGGATGGATAGATTAGGATAAGAGGATTGATGGAGGGGAGAAAGGTGTGAATGGATGGGGGGTGATAGTCTTGTTGAGCTGCTTGAGCAACCTTTTATTTGATGTAACACTTGATGTTATGCACCAAGGTATAAGGACCAATGTGACAATGTGCCAAGTGTTGATGTTAATACAGCGTCGGTCTTCACTAGACACATATTAAATACATGGGCCGACCTTATATTTGATTTGTATCATGTACTTATTCTGGCCGACTTTAATTGTTATTAAATATTTTTCAAAGGCCGACCCAAGTGAAGAGGCGCCTAGGAGATATAAATACAAGGTCACTTCTTGGTTATTCACACAATTCGAATATCAAGAAGTTCGCTATTTATTGACAGAGCAGAATTCGCAGTCCTAGAAGAAGTTCACACTTAATCAGCAGATCATCATCTTGTAGCAGCAGATCATCATTTTGTAGCAGCAGACCGATTTCAAGGAGAAACATATTCATTTGTATCTTTGCATCTAGGAGAGGTGCTATTATTCATTGTATCAAATTCGGCATTGTGTTGGGCCTGAGTTCAAGCAGACTTCTGCTCTTATTCCTTCAATATATAAGAGATATATGTGCTGGGTTTTTCTCCCTCAAGAGGAGGGTTTTCCCAGGGTATCTTGTTGTGTTCATTGTCTTATGTGTTGCATTTCTTTTGTTCAATTGATTATCTAATCTGATCTAAGAAACACTAACACCAAGTGTATGAAGGACTAACCCAAAAGAAAAGGTTGCAAGCAAGCATATGCCATATGCAACCATGATATGAAAGACCATGATGTCGTTGTGGTAATATGTTGCAAAAATTGTGATAGATTCAAACAAAATGATAATACACATAAGCAAGCAATCAAGCATGCACAAACGATACAAAGAAAACAAAGATTTTCCCCTAGCTTAGTTGAAAACCAATGATTGATGATGTTGATGATAGTCTTGTTGATGATGAGAGCAACACGAGGATTGGGAAGGATATATCTTGATGACAACGATTTGAGTATAGTGGATCATGGTTTGTAGTAGGGTTGGGAACAAAATCGAGAGTTGCTTTGGATGATGTCCTAGATTGCTTGGCAAGATTGGCTTGGGTTACGATTGCTTCATTGAGATGGATTGTAATGGTATTGTGGGGGATTGGTGGCATTGCACTACGTGTGGGTATCCATTTGCTTGGGACCAATGACAAGGGAGAACCATGTCTAGAGACAAGGATGAAATGATGTAGGGATTGCTTCAAGAGTTAGGGGGTAGGAGGTGTTGAGGATGGATGTGTGAGGGAAGCATGAGTATAAAATGTATTAGAAGAAGCATCTTTCTATGGTACGGATATGTAAATGGGAGGGATTGGGGATAGTTGAAGGGTTTTTAGGATGTGATCTCCAAGGACTATGTTGCATAGGAATAACATGCCTTACTCTAGATATGTTGCTCATGATGTAGTGTTGCAATGCTTGTACTTGTATATGACTAAGGTGATTGGGGCCATGGGAGGGGGATGGTCTAAGGAAGTTGGCTTGATGATTTAAAGTAGTGGAGGCATGGCGCAAATATGGTGGATTGTAGAGAAAGTAAGGCTTGTATTGTCCAAAGCATGCTTTGATAGTATACCCTTGCTCTTATCAAGGTTGAAAGTGGAGAGGGAGGATGGATTGGATATGATGGGATAGGTACATGGATGTAATGGATGGGTAGATAGGATGGTAGAAGCTTGTCCTCGTGTACGTGCTCGCTGATAGGAGACTTACACATAATGCCTATTTGCTAGGTTTTCATCATGGTACTTGTCCAAGGCGCTACAAAGAGTGGTTTTCACTAGAGGTTGGTTTTTTCTCTTCACTTTTTTTTAATTTTGTTGATTTTGTTGATTTTGCATTTTTTTGTGTGCTTAGATGGGGTGGATAGATTGGGAAGAAAGGTTATTGGATTGTGTCATGTTCCCTCTACCCAACTATAGTAATTTTATTAATTTTAATATAATAATAGTGTTTTTCAACACTCTAATAATAATATAATTATATAATAATATTAGTAATTTTAATAGTAATAATAAAATTTGCATTTGTGGGTTGGCTTTGTCTTTTTTTTCGCAGGGAAAACCTATTTCTTTTCAAGCTTTCACTAATAGGTATAAGGGGAGGTGGTTTCATTGGTTGGAAGGATTTGAACATTATGACATATTTTTTGATTTTGGTATTTTGAAGAGATTTGTAGAAGGATGCAATCCCTTGCTACAAATCAAATGAGGTGAGGATGAAACCCCAAGCCTCATTCATCAGACCCTATTTTTGTTTTGAGACTGCAAGCTACAAAATAATCCATTTATAAAGTGTTGATCCCCATCTTTCACCATTTCCAAGAAGAGCAAAGCTGATTAGAGTGCTGATTGCCATTTCTAGGCAAAGCAAATGTGTTTCTAAAGTGTAGATTGCCATTTCTAGGCAGAGCGAAGGTGTTTCTAGAGTACAGCTTGCTAGTTCTAGGTTGAGCAAAGGTGTTTCTAGAGTACAGCTTGCTAGTTCTAGGTTGAGCGAAGGTTTTTTCTAAACATCTATAATAGCTACAGTAGCTTTCAGAACCCTGTTATGCCATAGAATTAGGTGATCCCCGTCATAGCTAGGTGAACAAGCCACTCAAAGCCTAGATACCAACACTTGGGTGTTAATCATTGCAGCGACTTACTTAGAGGAGAACCTAATAGACCTGGGTGGCTACCAAGGGAGAAATAAGGACAAACTCAAGTTTGTAGTTCCAAGAGAGAATATGCCTTCACCAACAGACCTAGGTCATTATAGGGAGGTATTTTAGACAAGTTTGAAGAGCAGATCCGAGTTTTTAAGCCAGCATAAGGCATTGATATGATTGTTACCTGCTGGAAAGACCAGATTCACATACACAACCAATTGTAATAACTCTGTAACAGCTATTCATAAGATTTGTAATCAGTTACAGACACTTGAATTAACTCAGAAGTTTATTTTTTTGTTGCCCTCTAAATTACGAAATTTGTTGTGCATTCTACTATGATTTAAAGCTTCCTAAATGAGTTTATAAGTGTGATGTTGTGAATTCTTTGTGGTTACTGTAAGGGTAAATTTGGTAATAAGTGATTTAAATTTGAAGATAAACATACAAACCCTAGGTAGATAACATTGGCATCAAAGCTAGGTTGACCTGCCAGCCTGAGGGTGTGTGTGTTTATGCAGTCAGGCGAAAGGGATCTGTGGCCTTTGGAAATAAAGAAATTAGAAGTAGAGTCGCAATAGTTTGGGTTTGGATTTGGATGCAAAGGTAAGAAGATGTAATGTCCCCCAAATTTGTGGTAAAGTGACTTAATTAATTTAATTGATTAAGTTGTCCAAACATTAATATTATTTCAAATGGATGACTTTAATTGATTATTTTAATTAAAATAAAGTGGAAATATTTAAATATTAAAAGATCACTTTATTAAATAAAGTTTCTTCTAGAAGTTGGGGTTAGTTACAAGTTGGCTTCTTCTGGAAGATTCATTGGAGCCTTTAAAAGAAGTTGAGTGCAATAAATAACATATATATTTGTTATCTTTGAATTTGTACCAATCTATTATGCAATATAGTTTGATTAAATGGAACATCAATCAAACTAGAATTTATTGAAAAAAATTGACACCCCAAGAAAGGAACATTACAATGGTATCAGAGCTTGCGAACTTGCCAGCTTGTTGGGTTAGTGATTAGTTGCGGCTGATTGGTGGCTTTGGTAAAATGAAGTCTATGCGGGAACTCATGGCAGAACTCATGCAGGACTTTTAGGACTATGACAAGAATTTGACGAGGCTTCTACAACGTTCAAAAATTTTGCAAAAGAAAGGAAATCGAACACTAATGCAAATAATCTTCCCAGTATAGAGGGAAAAGAAAAGAAGGAAGGAAAGAAAGAAGAATTTCTTTCTCGTGGTGTGCAACTTATAGGTGAACCTAAGAAGAGCAAAAATCAATTGAGGAGAGAACACCGATGTTTTACATGTCAAGGTGTTTGGACACCTAGATATACATGTGGAAGCCCTAAAGAAGCTGAAGCCATTTTCACAGGTTCACTTCAGCAGAATGACGAAATGGGCAACGTAGAATCGCTCCATGCATCCGTGAGGGACACATGAGTTTTCATGACAACAGTGAGGCTGAAGGGTACGCTGATATGGAGATTGCCAAATCTGCAGTGATTGATCAGCCTCATGAAGGTATGGATTCTTCTGATAATCCATTAATTGAGCATAGCATTATCTCATTAACTCAGCGTAGTAATTGCAAGGAATTAGATTGTGAGTTGAGTGGCCTTGAAGGTTGAAATGTTAATGCACATGAAGATAGCGCAAACAAGGATGATAATTATGATTTTCTGATTACGAACAGCAATCTAATACCTCCACATAATCATGAGGTGATAGATAAATCACATGAAGATGGCAATGTTATGGAATCCTTCAATGTTATCATTGAAGTTGTGTGTGTTGAACATGAAGTATGTATTGTGAATGCAAGCCGCAAACTATCTGATTTTATGCATCACAGCATAGAAGATGTTAAGAGGACGGATAGCAGGTGTAATGAGTGGTTGCAAAGAGCTAGAAGAGCAAAGATGTTGACTGCTCAAGCAAAACAACGCTTGCAAGAGGTCAAGGAATGTTGCAGTCATATAGATCAAGCAAGACAACGAAAAGAAGCGTATCTTCAATCATTATTTCTTCCAAGGGAGGAAGAAATAGAGATGGAGTATACAAAGGATGAGCCTCTTGAGATGAGGAAGCAAGAAAGATATGCCGATGTGCATCAGCAAGAAAAGAGGTATGATTCAAAAAATCCTATTTGTGTGCCTAATTTACATCTTGAGTTTCACGAGTTCCTCTAGTTGAGAGCCCATTAAAGGCTCAAGTCCTAATGTGTAAAGTTCCTTGCTTGTTGAATGATAATTTTTTTCCCAAAATATTCAATGTGACATATTTCATTAGCCAGTTACAGATCATAAACTGAGTTTGCAAGTTGCCTTTCCGGAATGTGTAGGGTTTTATGTTGTTTCAGTTTAGCAGATATCATTAATCAAGCAATGGTAGACATGAATCATGATGTATTAACATGCATCAAAAATAGCAAGAAACACATACAATTGCTAAAAGCTTAAGAGATTCCATTGCAACTCAAACAGTAGGACATACGAATGTTGTTACATATAGCCAAAGGCTACAACTGAATGAAAATGATAAAATCTGCATTGCAAATCTCTTTCAGAACTATGAACATGGCCCAGGACATCAACTGTGATTCATACAGAAGTCTGATAAGCTTTTACTGAGTACAATAGGGGCTGTGAGACATGAACAGCAATTACTACACTTAAAGATATTTCCCCTATACTGCTCCAGGTACTTTTTGGGCCTTACCAATGCAAACTTAACACAAGAATACTCTCAGAAATGTCTACCAGTAATGCATAAACAGAAATGAACATATTCAGACCTGAAACTTATATTCACAGCAAGTAACAATTTAATTCCCAACCTGGAAAGCTCAATGCAGGCCTGAGAAAGGAAGCAACATTCTGAAAATCGTTGTTAAGGTGTCACATCCAGACCCGAGAACCTCACATGGTGTCCAGAACACCACAAAGTACTTCTATATCAAGTCAGCTGGGCTTCTTCACCTGGAACGACCCTCATCCCAGCTTCTAAATACATAGAGTGACCATGTCTTGCTCTCAGTTATTCACATTTTCACTTATTCTGCTCAAACGCCACCCAACTATGCTTCTTAGTTACCAACTAATGCTCAAAGACTCTGAGAAAGGCTCCTAATAATTGCCATGACCAGATAAGTTCCGCTTCAAAGATGTCTTCACCCAGCAAATCACGTTTTTAATCGACTCGCCCAGATTCTCTAAAACGCGGCTTGAATATGATCCAATATGCTTGCATTTGTTGCGTCTAGGGTAACCACCAGGGCCCACGCCTTCAAGCTGCTGAAACTTCTCAAAAATCGTCCTCCATGAAGATGCAAAATCTCAGTAAACAAAAATGCGAAAATCTAAATCCAAAGCGGTTTGTCCTTCCTTCAAACCTTCTAATTTTACCAGCTAGGGGTGATAGTCTCACACCCGAAACCGATCTGCAAGGGCTTTCAACCCTAAACCAGGTAGTTCGAGCTCTTCCCATGAAAACATATGCATATTCAAAAGGCTATCCCCAAATGAGAGTTTCTTTCCTTGTATTATTTCCAAATTTCATTTCTTTTAATTTTCACTCTCAAACATAAGTGACTTTTTGTAAAGTAATACTTTAAATATTTCATAAGTCACTTAAAGGGCATTTCCACAAAGTCACTTAATAAAGTGATTTAATTAATTACCCATATCAACTTTTAAGATTAATGTGAACCTTAGGCAAATATTAGTAATTAAATAAATGATTCCCTCAATTTCAACATTAGCCTCGGGAATTAAAAGGCTATGTGATCTCTTGAAGTGCTACCAAGAAGGGGACATTACATAATGTTGGGTGGAATAGTTGAGTACACACTTAGTGGACCAACCACTAATGTCATGACTACACATACCATGAGTAAGGAAGATTGGATTGGTTTGTGAGCATTAATGGCATACTTAAGGAGATGCAATCCTCTCATGTTGTTGACTCATTGATAGAGTATGTAGCTGCTCTATTTCAAGGATTGGTGTTGCATGCTATGGAGACATAATTGGTGGGCATACTTTGCAAGTGAAGTTGAACAATGACACAAGCACTTGGAGTTTGCCTAATGAGATTGTTCAGAGCGCTCTGATCAAGTGTCTAGATGAGAGACCATTAATTGTTGCACCCAAAAGTATTTTGTGTTCTTGGATGACTTAATTTAAGAAATGGCAAGTGGAGGAGATTCCTGTGCACAATTTATATGAGGATGAATGTCAGATTTGAGATCCAAGAATTTGTATTGTTAAAGGAATGTTTTCCAGGTTGTTGTAGAATGACAATTATATTAGAGTGGTGCAGCGGACGGGTGCAGCAGTATTTAAGAGATGGATATGGGATCCTGGTATTTAATTTTGGCATGTAGATGCGGATTGCTTGAGGGCAAGCAATCTTTGGGAAGGGAGGACTATAATGTCCCCAAATTTGTGGTAAAATGACTTAATTAATCTAATTGATTAAGTTGTCCAAACATTAATATTATTTCAAAAGGATGACTTTAATTGATTATTTTAATTAAAATAAAGTAGAAATAATTAAATATTAAAAGGTCACTTTATGAAATAAAGTTTCTTCTAGAAGCTGGGGTTAGTTACAAGTTGGCTTCTTTTGGAAGATTCATTGGAGCCTTTAAAAGGAGTCGAGTGCAATAAAAAATAAATATATTTGTTATCTTTGAATCTATACCAATTTGTTATGCAATATAGTTTGATTAAATGGAACATCAATCAAACTAGAATTATTTGAAAAACCTTGACACCACAAGAAAGGAACATTACAAAAGATGTTAGATTGGGATGAGGAATGGAGAGCTTTCATGCAAATACAATAGAAAATAGCACAAAGGTCCTCCAAATTGTGCAAAACATGAATAATTATAACAATTGCACTAGATAAGCTCAAAATAATGGAGCGGAAGTTAGTAACTCAAAATCAGAATGGGTTTGAAAATCATACACATAACAATAGGATTCCAATTGGATCAACACCCAGAACCACACAAACTATGTTCTTAGCTAGAGTTGAGTTGACACACGAAGAGGAAGAGTTGAATCCAAAAGCAAATGATTTTAATGCTTGCACAAATGCTTACTCAAGTCTTGATTTGGATATCAGATGTTAGATCCTATTCATACAATTCCATAATGCTAGGAATGGATCAAGTGGGAGACATCCTATGCAACAATTCAACAAAGACTTATAGTAGAGGGTGAGTAAGTTGACTCTCCCAACTTTTGGTGGCTTGGGAAAGGTCATTGCACAGGCTTGGGTTCAAAAATTAGATACATACTTTTTCTTAGCCTTATGCCAAAAGATGAAGCTATTGAGTTTGCTATTCTTCATTTGGATGGTACAATACATGAGTGGTAGCATCATGGGGTTAATCACACAAGGACATCATAGTGTTGTGAGTCGTGACATATGTTAATTTCACACAAAAGCTCATAGATAGGTTTGATAGGAAGGATCTTGAGATGCATTTCAGAGAGTTGACACGCTTGAGACAACATGGTTGAGTGGAAGATTAGTAGTGGAATTTCAGTGAGTTTCAGTCATAGTGCTAGATGTTATGGAGAGGAGACTTATGTTCTTATTTATTGGGGGACTATTAGAGTCACTTTGAGGATTAGTTGGGGATTTTGAGCCTACATCTATGTAGGACATTGTTTGGAGGGCCTTGAGTTTGGAGGATCCCACAACCAAGATCAAGTCCCATTCCACGAATGCACCATTAGGACAACATAGGAGACCTTTCCACAGGGGTTTTCCATAGCCCAAGGCACTACCTCCTAAACCAACAAAGATGAAAGATTTAAGAATGAGCTTTGGAGGAAGAAGTTGTGTTTCATGTGTAGAGAGCTATGGGAGCCAAGACATAGATGCTTGGGAAAGGAACAGGTACACTACATTGAGTAGTATCCATTGAAGATTCAAAGGTTGAGGAGTTTGAGCTCGAGATTGTTTTGGATGAGATTGAGCATGAGAAGTTAAGAGGAGATGCTTAAGGGGGCACACTTGTATTACTTTCAAGATCACCTAGATATCACCCTCTTCGAGTTGGAGGAGTCTTACAAGGATGTAGGGTGATAGTTTTGATTGATAGTGGGGAAATCCACAACTTCATTAATGAGAGATTGGTGGCTAAGATGGGTTTAAGGATAGAAGATTTTGAGGGATTTAATGTCATAATGATTGATAGGTTTACTATTCCATGCAACCCAAGGATTCAATAGATGGAGTTGACTCTAGGAGGGCATAAGATACAAGATGGTTTCCATGTGATTGGCATTGGTGAGACAAATTTGGTTTTGGGAGTGTAATGGTTGCACTCACTTGGCAAGTACATAGAATTATTTGACTTTGGAGTTGAAATTTAAATCCAATGGCAAGGAGGTAGTCCTTCATGGCCTTTTTGATGGGGCTCCCATGATTGTTTCAGCTAAGAGGATGGAGTGGGCTCTTTGTAGAGACCAAGTAGCTTGAGTAGTAGAGTGTTTGATTATAGATACAATCCAATCCAAGGACGAGAGGTCTTCTCATGTTGACATTCAGTCCATCCTTGATAAACATAGCAAAGTGTTAAGTGAAATTCCTCTAGGTTTACCACCAAGTAGGGGCTTTCGGCATGTGGTTGAGCTTGAGGAAGGAGAAAAACCTGTCATCAATGATCACTACACCTTATTTTCATCCTAGGAGGTACAAGGAGGAGATTGAGAAGGCAATTAAGGATTTGTTGGACATGGGACACATACGACCTAGCTCTAGACTATTCGCTTAGTCTGTGTTTTTGGTCAAGAAAAACTCTGATACTATGAGGATGTGCATTGATTATAGAGCCCTCAACAAGAAGACAATCAAGAATCACTACCCCATACCTAGGGTCTAGATGAGCTTCATGTCGTGGTGTACTTCTCCAAGATTGATTTACGATCAGGGTATCATCAAATAAAGGTTAGGGATGAGGATATGCACAAAACAAATTTCAAGTGTCATTATGGGCATTATGAGTTCTTGGTCATGACTAATCTTGCTGCCACATTTCAATCATGCATAAATTAGATATAGATTTTACAATTGAGGAAATTTGTGTTGGTTTGTTTGATGACATCTTGATCTATAGTAAGACATGGGAGGATCACTTGAAGCACATAAATGAGGTGCTTGGCATGTTAGATCAGCATTCATCCTATGCAAAAACATCCAAATGTGAGTTTGGTTTGATTGAGATATTGTATTTGGGGCATAAGATTAGTGCCCAAGCGGTTAGCATGAATGAGGATATCAACGCAACAAGGGATTATCCTAGGCCCAAGACTTTTTCACATTTGAGGAGATTTGTGGGACTTTGCAGCTACTATAGGAGGTTTGCCAAGGGGTTTTCATAGGTTGCAGCCCCATTGATAGATTTGATGAAGAAGAGAGCCTTCTTTTAGAGAACTTCAACACAAAGAACTTTTGACAAGCTCAAGGAGGTAATGAATTCTTGTCCTATTTTGGCTATTTCAAAATTTTCACTTCCTTTTGTTTTAGGGTGTGATGCTTTAAGAGAGGGGATTGAAACGATTTTAATGCAAAATAAACATCCCATACATTTGAGAGTAGGAAGCTCAAGGAGTCAGAAAGGAGCTTCTCTATATATGATAAAGAGATGTTGGTCATCATGTATTCACTAGCTAAATTTAGGCAATATTTGGTTTGTGGGAAGTTTGTGATGAAAACTGATCATAATAGTTTGAAGTTCGTCCTCAATTAGAAGGATTTGAATGATAGACAACAAAAATGGGTAAGTAAGCTACAAGCCTATGATTTTGACATTGAGTTTGTAAAGGGAAAGAAAAATGTGGTGGTTGATGCACTCTCTAGGAAGACTTATTTGGGTTTCATTGGCTCGTAGGTCCGCACAATAAGTGTAGACATCACAAGATGAGCATTAATGGGTATACATGCACAACGAGTTTGGACTTCTTTGGAACAACCTCAAATTTAGAATCTTTAACAAACAATGATTTAAATCAACAAGGTTAATAGTAGTTGTCTTGACGTTAATAGGAGTATATTATAAATGTTTGAGTAGTTGTCATAGTTGACAAGAGATTGGCATTGGTATTGATACAAGAGATAGGTACTCATATTGGTATGTCATTTTTTGAAAAAGGTATGAGACATGTACTTGGGGATGCCAATATATATAATATTAATTAAAGTTTTAAAATATATAATATTAATTATAAACAATAAATATTAAATATTGAAATTTCAAATGTCAAGTTTCATAAAAGGAAAATTGAAAAGATCAATTGTTTGATGTTGCAAGTCGACTATTAACAAGTTTGAAAGATTTTGTAGGTATAGTAGTGGTCCATAGGCTTCCCAAATTAGGGATTTTTCATATATGCAATAATTTTGTCTACTTTATAATTTATTGTCAAACATAGGAATGTTGTTAGCTATAGGTCTAATAGAACAAGCATGGGAAATTAATGTTTTATAGAGAACCATGATTGCCAAAATCTTTGTCTAGTGTTGTGAAAATCGTTGCACGGTTTTGTGGAAGTTTCTCCTGCATTCGCTACAAATTAGACAATCAATGTAACACATTTTATGGTTTTGTTTTTTCATTTTAAAATTTTTTGTTCTCTTTTTCGACAGAGACATCAACATTTAAGCTTTTTGATTTGCGAGATGGTAGGACCTTGGTTGGGATGTCCCTTGCAATTGGGGACATCTCTATACTCGTATCGAAGATAGGAAATGCATCCTAGGGGGTTGGAGACGTGTCTCCTTGCAACTATGGTAGTTGTAAAATCAAATTGACATTATATGTCTAGGAGTAGATTTAATTTTGTAACCAACTTTTTCCTATCATAGCAAAATGTACTAAGTACAAAACTGCATAAATGTAGGTTGAAATTGTCTCCAACATTTGGCTATATGATTTGTTTCTTTTGATTTTTTATGTGCAAAGAATAAAGATAAATGGCATCTTTGTACAAAGGAGAGCCCATGATGCAATTGTAAAAGCAATGAAAATAAAAACACTCAACACAATTTGAGTTGGGTTCAACTGATAATGCTTGGAAGCAAATACTAGTTTTTTGGGTTTTGGCTTTGGACGTTGATCATACATAAGTGCCTTATGACTCCAATTTCACCCTGATCGCTATAGAGTAGTAGACAATAAAAAAGCACATTTACAAGTATAAAAATAAAGAGATCATTTAGAATCTCTTAGATTCTTTGTTCCATGCAAAACAAGTGGTTATATGCCAATTTTGGCCTCCGGATGCAAAATATATGATGTTTGTTTCTCATTAGCTTTAGGCACTTCAGACACTGTTCCAATGTAAATTTTGCAAAATTGTCTGATTTATGGGGATCAAAATATACTAGGTTAACATATATGTAATGTCCCCTTTCTTGCTAGTGGCTCCAGGAATAGGGTTAGCCTATTACTACAGTTCCCATAGGCTAACGAGATGATTAGGGAATCTTTCTAAGGGGTTTCAGGATTTGTCCTTGTTACTTACTATTTTTAGTAAGTGACATTTGGAGTCAGTGATGGCACACTTGCAGTTGATCTTGGTCATGGGACACTCTCGAGAGTTCATTTCGATATCCGGACCAGGAGTTATGGAATTATTAAGTCACACTATTTAATAATATTCTATTATTAAGTGATTTAGTGATTTAATGTTCTAAAGTGAAAGTGATTTTATTAAAAGAATATCTTAAGTCACTTTATAAAGTATTTAAGTGAAAAGTCACTTTTGACAAATGATTTAATATTAAATTAAAGGAACTATTGAAAGTGGCATTGATTTCAAGGGGAGATATTTATGTTTTGCATTTGTCAAAGGTTGAAACCCTATTTTGGGCGTACTTCTCCATAAGGCAAGGATATGAGCTCATTATTGAACATTCAAAATATTATATCAATTTTGTGAGTTGCTGCTGCAAGTTTTGTCTTTCATGGCTGATTGAGGATGGATACCATCTTTTAGAACAGGTTCTGTAGGCATGCAAGATCGTCCAAGGATCGTACTTGATTGGTCTCATATAGGGATCAACAATTGAGCATTATTATAGAGTTTAGTGGAAGAATAAATCAGGGTTTGATATTAGTATTGCAGATTTGGAGCTAAGGGTTTGCAGTTTGAATAAAGTGCAGATTTCACAACAACAAACCAGCACGTGGGAGCCATTTTCATCTTTTCCAAGGCACATGGGTCTTCTACATTAGGCCGTACCTTCTCATTTTCTCTTTGTGGCTTAGGCGTCACTTCTTGTATTGTTTTCAGGCTTCTAGACCAGCTTTTAGCTTTCCTCAGATTGGCATGTGTGAGTTGCAGGTACAACTGTACCTTCTTGGGAGGCATGATTACTCTAGTTGGTAGATCGCCTCCTTTGGTGACTGTTTTTGGCTTCCAAATTGGGCATCTAGATTGAAGTACTTGCAGATTTATTACAAGCGGGAGAACCATCAAATTGAAGATTGGCGTCTTGAATAGTGTGCAAATAAGGCTGCTGTAATAAAAATCAGACTTATGAAATTCATGACCAGCAAATGGGTATGTCTTATTTGTGTTTACAATCAATAAAAATCAACCGGGTTCCAATCATTTTAAGCATTCTTTTCCAATATTTTTGTATTTCAATTATTTTCATTTCCGACATTAAAACACTCAAAAACAAATAAACAGAGAAACACATAGAAAATCAAAAAGTCAAATTCAAACACCACAGGGGTTGTTTTAGTGGTATCAGAGCGCTTAATATCCTGTCATCTTGTGAGCTTATCTCATGAGTGATAAAGAACAAACTTATCACAGGCGTTCACGGCCATGGCATCCTCCGTAGGTGCCAGAGGGAGAAACCATTTCAAAGGTTTTAGGCATTTACAATTCACTAGAAATAAGTAGAACTCTATCTAGTGACAGTGAGAGTATTGTAGGTACTATGGGAGATAGAGACAAAGCACTTGCGGGTTCTCTTAGCCCAAATGCCAGGAGAGAGTAGAAGTTTGACACTATGATGGACATGTTGACTGATTTCTTGCATAAGATGAACCAAGTTCCTAATCTTGGTCACACAGGACAACATGACAACTCCAGTAGTTCTAATGCTCAGCATGAAGAGAGGCCAAGGATTTCTATCAATACCACATCTAGGCCTTTGCAACCTACCTTTACACTGAGGGTTGAGACCCCTGTTCATCAAGAACGACCTTCAAAGCAGCCAACAAACATGGTCGATGAAGTTAGGACCAGCCATGTAGAGTACACTTCACTACCTGCTGATATTAGGAATATGTTGACATTTGACCAATTCTTGAACTAGAGGAGACAAAGGGCAGTGGTGGTTGACAGACTTGTGACTAGAGCACCACAAGGCACTAGAGATCTCCAACAGGCGCTAAGTAAGATTAATTTGGAACATTTTGATAGAGGGCATCGTTGTACCGCACATGGTTGGGTTCAAAAGTTAGATAACCTCCTCTCCTTGAGGCCCATGCCTAAAGAAGAGGCAATTAGGTTCGCCACACTACATCTGGATGGCGTAGCTCTTGAGTGGTGGTACCATGGTTTGATTACTTTGGGTCACAGGTCAATTGTTTCTTATGATGAGTTTACTAACAAACTCATTGAACGATTTGATAGAAGAGATCCCAAGGTCTCCTTCCGAGAACTTGCACAACTTAAGCAAGCTGGGACATTAGAGGTTTATATTTCAGAGTTTCAAAGGATATCCGTGATGGTCACGGGAATATCAAAGAGGAGGTTGGTAGTTCTTTTTAGTGAGGGTCTCTTAGAACCCTTACGAGGTTGGATCAAAGCCTTTGATGCACCTTCCTTATAGGATGCTATGAAGAAGGCAAGAGATATGGAGATTGCTGCCCCAAAAACAAAATTTCCGCAAAAACCATTCACTCCATCAAAGGATAAAGCACCAAATACCTTTTCAGACCAGCAAAGAAAACCTTTCCAAAAACTCAGTGATGAGACCATACAAGACTTGAGAAGGAAAAAACTATGCTTCACCTGCAAAGGGCCGTATGAAAAAGGACATGTGTGTCCTCTTAAGGGCAAAATTAATCAGTTAGAGTACTACTATGCAGACAAATTAGATTCTGAAAATTCAGAACAATAGGTTGATGAGGAAGGGAAGGAGGAAGATAATGCCTCCGAGGTGTTAGATAAGGGAAGGGAAGAAGTTCTACCTACAACCCAACTCTCAAACATTCAGAGAGAAGGATCCTTCAGGATTAGAGGAGTTTTGGGTGGGCAACGTGTGATTATCTTGCTTGATACTGGAGCTACTCATAATTTCATAGATGAGGGCTTGGTAGCAAAGCGTGGAATCAAGATCAAAGAGTTCTATGGATTCAAAGTGAGAGTAGCTAATGGGTTTACACTTAGTTGTAACCAAATGATTCCAAACCTCACATTGCAGCTGAATGATTATGAGTTGCAAGTAGATTTTTATGTGGTAGGCATGGGAGAGTTGGATGTTGTACTTGGCATGAAGTGGCTTCATGCTATTGGGGAGTTTACCCTCAACTTGCAAGTGATGGAGATGAAATTTGAAGCCAATGGCAAGAGGCATGTTTTGAGGGGAATGTCAGATGGGAGCCTTCGAGTTATCTCACTCCGAAGAATGGAGAGATTGATCAGGCATGATCAAGTGGAGTGGGCAGCAAAGTGTTATACTTTTCCATCATAGGGTGAGTAGCTGAAGCATGAGTATTCTCCCGACATACAGGCTTTGAAAAACAAACACAGTAAGGTGTTTGAGAGTTTACCTTATGGGAGACCACCCGACAGAGGGTTTGAGTACATTATAGAGCTTGAGGATGATGCTAAGCCGGTCATCATTACTACCTACAGGCATCCTGAGAGGATGAAGGATGAGATTGAGAAGACGATAAAGGAACTTTTGGATATGGGTCGTATCAGACCGAGTAAAAGTCCCTTTGCATCTTTTTTATTGTCCTAGTGAAGAAGAAAGATGGCACCTTATGGATGTGTATTGACTACAGAGCTCTGAATAAAAAGGACATTAAGAATAGGTACCCCATTTCGTGCATTGATGAGTAGATAGATGAATTGCACGGAGCCTGTTTCTTCTCCAAGATTGATCTTCAATCCGGTTACCATCAGATCCAAGTTAGAGAGGGGGATGTGGAGAAGATGACATTTAGATGCCACTATGGTCACTATGAGTTCGTGGTTATGCCTTTTGGCCTAACCAATGCACTAGCTACCTTTCAATCTTGTATGAACCGGATCTTCAGAGATCAGTTGAGGAAGACAATCTTTGTCTTTTTCGATGATATACTAGTCTTCAACAAGACTTGGGAGGATCATTTAGCACACTTGGATTTAGTGTTGGGCATATTGGAGAATGAATCTCTATTCGCCAAGGAATCAAAATGTGACTTTGGCATGAGGGAGTTATTGTACTTGGGGCATATCATCAGTGCTGAGGGGGTTAAGATGGATCCTGAGAAGGTGAAGTCTATAATCGATTGGCCTCCACCCACAAATCTCACTAAGCTGAAGGGATTCTTTGGGTTATGTGGTTTCTACCGCCGTTTCATCAAGGGATTTTCATAGTAGGCCGCCCCACTTACAGACTTGACAAAGAAGGGGGCTTTTGATTGGAACCCAGGAGCACAACAGTGCTTTGAGAAGTTCAAACGGTTGATGAGTTTGTGTCCGGTTCTCATTATTCCAGATTTTACACGACGGTTTGAACTACAGTGTGATGCCTCGGGAGAGGGCATTGGTGCGATCTTGATGCAAGATAAGCACCCCATTGCTTTTGAGAGTAGGAAACTTTGGGGTCTTGAGCAAGGTTATAGCATTTACGACAAGGAGATGTTAGCCATCATGCATGCGTTGGCTAAATTCAAGCAGTATTTGGTGGGCAGCAAATTTTTGGTGAAAACAAATCATAATAGTCTGAAACATTTCCTAAGTCAACATGAGCTCAATGATCGGCAACAAAAATGGGTCAGCAAGCTATAGGCTTATGATTTTGACATAGTATATGTCAAGGGTAAGAAAAATATAGTTGTTGATGCCCTTTTGAGGAGACCCTACCTGTGTTCTCTAGGTGAAGTGACAAAGGATTTGAGGAGTCTGATTGTAGTTGAGTATGCGAAGGATAAGTGGGCTTCCGAGTTCATTGATGGTACAGTTGCAGATGACAGGTACACCCTTGTGAATGACCTCATCATTTACAAAGGGAGGATTTTCCTTGTACCAGGATCCTTTATGAAAAAGAGGATATTAAGAGCTCTTCATGACGCCCCTATGGCAGGTTGTAATGTCCCCTTCTTGAGGGCCACCTAAATATTATTTTAGCCTTTATTTATTCTCGGAGGCTAAAAGGTGAAATAAGGGAATATATTATTAAATTAATTATTTATAGAGTTATATAACTCAAAAATTAAATATCATAAGGTGACTTTATATTTAACTAATTTAATAAAGTGGCTTAAATAAATATGTTATATCATAAAGTTACTAAAAATAAAATATATCTTTTATCCCACATTGACAAGGAAAGTGGGTGAGCTCCCCCAAGAAAAGAATAAAAGGCTCTTAAGGGCTCATTTGTAGGGATCTTGATTTGCATATTCACATACTTGGGTTGGAGAGCTTGAATGCTTGATAACTTGCCTGAGGGTTTGAAGACTCTGAGGTACCGGTTTCGGTTGTGAAATATCAACCTTAGCTGGAATAGAGTGGAGGATATTTCTGTTAGTGTTTCTTAGATCAGATTAGATAATCAATTTAACAAAAGAAATGCAACACATAAGACAATGAACACAACAAGATACCCTGGGAAAACCCTCCTCTTGAGGGAGAAAAACCCAGCAAATATATCTCTTATATATTGAAGGAATAAGAGCAGAAATCTGCTTGAACTCAGGCCCAACACAATGCCGAATTTGATACAATGAATAATAGCACCTCTCCTAGATGCAAAGATACGAATGAATATGTTTCTCCTTGAAATCGGTCTGCTGCTACAAAATGATGATCTGCTGCTAGAAGATGATGATCTGCTGATTAAGTATGAACTTCTTCTAGGACTGCGAATTCTGCTCATGAAGAATAGTGCGAACTTGCTTGAGATTGAATGTCTTTACAATGACAAAGTGACCTTGCATATATACATCACAAGGTGCCGTTTCACTTAGGTCGGCCTCTTTAGTGACACAAATAAAAGATAAAATATAAATGAGGTCGGCCCAAACAATAATAGATAATAGGGTCAGCCCTTTATTCTTTTATGTTTATTGTATGCTATAAATTAAATAGCCGAATGGCTATACATTTAATTTGCTTTCTCCTTGGAATTTGTGCGATGAAGTGCAGACCATAGCTGCAAAACATCAACAATTTCAATCTTTCACATTGAAGCAAAATTTTGTGGCCTATGGCCAAATTTTGATGGAGAAGAAATCGATTTTGATAGAAACTTGTGTTGGTTGAAAATTTTGTATACTTGGGAAAGCGTACAAAATTGTGGTTTCAGCCATAGTACATGAGATAAACTCTTCTATTTTCAAAGGGAAGGCTCCCCCTTTGCTTTCTATTTTAACTATTCAAAAATTAATTCTAACTATAAATCTATTCTAAATCTAGGTGAAACTCTTGTCTTGTTCTCTTTTTTTTCAGAAAAGACAATTATCCTTTTCTCTTATTTCAAAAAAGAATCACAATTGAAAGCATATATGATCGATGAAGTAAATAGAGAAGCAAAGTTTCCATGAAGGCACAAAGTCCTCCGTTGCTCCTCTGGGATGGGAAATCAATCTTCAAGCATAAAGTCTTGAGAATTAGAAATCCTATCTACCTTTCTAAAATGATATTATGATGCAATATACAACAGCACAAAGTCTGTAAATATAATGCACCCGCAAGTCACAACTCCTAACTGTAAATCAATTTAGTTTAATCCTTCAAACTTGTAGCACAAAGACTAGAAGAAATCAGACCAAAGTCTTTTCACATTAGCTCCATAACTTCACAAGAACTTAGAAAAATGCACTACTATGACATAAGAACACATTAATAACATGCAACAAGACTCAACACAAAGTTTGAAATCTTTTATGCCTTCCTTATATCACTTGGAAATCAAGTTTACACACACAAAGCACAAAGTCTCTTTGCTGTAAATTTATGCAGAGTTTTCTCTATTGCCAAAAAGATAGATCTTACAATAGACCCCCTCAAGTATTTATAGGAGAGAGGCCTTGAGAAAAAGGTGGGAGGATCCCAACAAACTTGAGAAATTCTCTCAACCACTAACTAACTGCGAATGACTTATTCAAAATTACAAGTCGAATTGTGATTTGTCTTGCAAAGTTTTACATGTAATTACATTTTTCAAAAACGCAAGAGAAAAGAACACTTGCAATTGCAAAACTTTTTTACATATAATTTGTCGAAAGCAAAATACATAAAATAACATAAACACTTTTCACTCCATCTCATTCCTAGCCTTGAAAGATTGAAATTTGCTGATAATTCTCTGCAACTCATCAGGATCAGGGCCAAGCGTGTTCCTGGCAACGACAACAGTCTTTAGGATCACATCATAATCTCACTGTTGCTTCTCTATGTTCTTCAAGAGCAGTTTGCATTTTATCAAAGATCATTTGGTGATTAACAAATTTATGGATTGAATCCATAGTGAACTGATATGAATTTAGCTCTTGATGAAGATTTGTGGTTATCTCAGAAACAACATCACTAGCTGCAAGCAACTCTCCTTCATGATTTAGAATTTTACAAGGCATTTTCTCAAAGTTAGAAAGTATGTCCTGCTCAACTTCAGCACTCATTTCAAGTGTAGCTTGAACATCTTTGATAAGATCTTCCACAACTAATGACTTGTTTGTCATAAGTTCTTCAAACTCTATATATTTTTCTTTGTTTGAAATTACTGAATGGCTGCTCAGAATTTCTAGCTTAACTTGATCCATCTCATGCCAGATTTTCAAATCTTTCTCAAGAGAATTCAAACTTTGCTTAAAAGCTTCCAAAGTCTGATTCATCTTAAATCTTGCTGCCTTGACAGTACCCAAAATATGCAATGTCCTTTCGATCATTGGTGTTCCTTGATCAATTAGTTGAGCTGCCCAAGAATCAACTACTTTAGCCTTTTGTGCAATTCTTTCTAACTGCCTGTCTGATTCTTCAAGGGTAGAGAAAGATAGTGAATCAACTTTTTCTGAAGATTTAGTGATCTTTTGAATAATTGAAACCAACTGTGCATTCTCCTCTTTCAGCTTTTCTTTTTTGGCCAAAAGTTCATTATAGCTCTGTGCTAACACTGTTACAAAACTTTGAGCATCTTGCATCATATTGGTATGCGTCTGTTTGCCTAACTCCACTCTAGTAAATTTGTAATTAGATACCTACATTTCTTCATGTGGTTTATCTATGAGAGGTTCTACTATTTCAACATATTTCATTTTGTTGTTAACAAACACCCGCGAGACTGTCTTAGCTTTCTTTGCAACCCTTGGCTTAGATTTCTTCAATTTCTGGAAATCAAACATATCAAGAGAAATTGCCTATTTCTTCCTTTTTGGAGCAACTGAACTCAACCACGGAGGAAGATCCAATGTTCTCACATCCGAAACAACAACTGTAGTTTGTGTAGAAATGGATTCATTTTGTGACACAAGTGTTATCCTAGGAGATGCCTCAGTTTGGATAGCGACAAGAGTCTATTTAGATGGTATATTACGACCAAGATCAGCCATAAAACAATCAAAACTTGTTGTTGATGTATCTATCTCTGGAAGTGTTATTTCTAATATCATAGGATAGATTGGATTTGTGTCCAATACATTCTCCAAATTGTCATGCAAGTTTCCCACAGGCATATTCATTACTGATGTAGCTAAGGTGCGATGAATAGCTTTTGTAGGTGCGATTGAAGAAACAAACACTGTAGAGAAAGAATCAACATCACTATCAATGGGAGACATAAGAGATATCACAAAAATTGGTATTGGAGCTTCAATGAGAGGAGACCTTTCGCTTAGAATAGTGGAGGTTTCAAGAACATCTTCTTCTTGTTGATCCAAAACTTGAATTTGTGTTTCCTTACCTCTTTTCCTTTTAGTGTTATTTTCTCCAATGGCTTCTCAACAGCTCGGCTAACCCTTAACTTAATTTTGGTTCCTGAAGAAGAAGCTCCATCTTTAGACTTGTCTCTAACTTCTGATTTCAATCCTATAGGCCCAGCTGAATCATTCTCAGTTCCAACTTTGATTTTAATAGTCTTAACACCTATGCTCTTGAGCCAAGCGTTAGTATTTGCCAAGATTGATTGAAACCTATCAAAAATAGAAATAGATTCTTTCTGAGATCACTGTATTGCAGGAATAGGTGCATTAGCAACCTCTTGTTCTTCATATTCTGGATCTAATATCTGCCTGTCATCAATTACTCCTTCTGGAACTAAGGTCAGATTGAGATCAACAATTTGATCCACTGTAAACCTACAGTAATCCATTTTATAGATATCCTTCTCTGTCCGGAGATCTACCCAAATGTCTTCGAGGCGATGGACATCCGTGAAAGCTCTTTTTATTTTGTCTTTCACTCTTCTATAATCAAATTCCACTCCGGCCTAGAATTTCTTCAATTTTATCTCCTGGAGTTCAGCCTCCATTGCTTTTGCTTTTGAGGTAGTTGTCAAGGAGTACCTCCCAATCTGCAGTGGATTATGTGATGAAATACTAACTCCAGTCTTATGTTGTGTAGCTTGTCGTGCATGCACTGTCATCAACTACCTTGCTAACTTCGTCAAAATGATTTTGTTTGTTGGGTACCTCGGAAGCATATAAGGTTGATCTTCAAAACAGCCAACTCTCATGTAAGTGAAGGTAGGGAATTGAAGGAAAAGGCAACCGTACTCATTCACTTTCCTCCAAGCGGCCTCAGATACCCTATTGTTTTCCAATGCTTTGTCAAATAAACACATAAAATGGCCAAATAAAGCATCTTGGACCCTTCTTTAATGCACACGGCTTTGCCTCAAGGTCAGCTGATCATAATACTCCCATACAGGCACCAATGATCTATCACCTTTGGTAGAAAGGCCTAGAAACTGCCTCATTGAAGCTGCTATGTAAACCAAATATGAATTCATATAGAAGGTGAGTGTGGTGGGAACCTGTGCAAGCTGTTCACACAAACTATCATTGATCACCTCACTCCAGAAAATTGGATATTGTGCCTTTCTGTTAACCACTATGAACTTGTACATCCATTTTTCAAACATATTGGAGACTTTCAATCCCACTATTCTGCTTAGAAGGGTGATCATATCATTAATCTCTTCTTTAAAATCAGACTGATATAGCTTGGGTATCCGGGTCACACAAGGTTGTGATTTAAGAAGCCATTTGTTATTGATATGCTTAATACAATCATTCTTCTTTTGTTCATAATGATCATGAGCACTCTTTATTGAAATATCTGAATACATAGGAGCATCAGGAACTCTGAAGATTTTGTAGATGGTTTTGAAATCAAGCCTGATAACCATGTTACCATCATCATCCCTAATAGTTCTTGATTCTTTGTCAAAGCGGGATGCGCATGCAAGAACAAATTCTGGCTCTAGGGCAGCAACAAGAAAAGTAGACACCAAGGGAATATGACTTCTCAGCAGCAACTGCATATTATGAGAAGTTGATTTCTCAGCCCTCTTAAGAAATTCAAACATATCAACATGCCCAATCTCTGTATCTCTGATTTCATCAATGTTTGAGACCACATGAGATGGAGAAATCTCATTCTGATATTTATCATATTTGTACTTCATCTTCTTGTTTGTCGGAGAAGCTAGTTCGTTTGTCATTGAGTAAGAATCTGCAAGGCTGCGATGAAAAACCCATAAGGTCAAAACATCATCAGCATCAACATGTGAAGACATGGTATCTATTAACAATAAGACTCAAACCCTAGCTTGGTGAAACTGCTTTTTGAATGAAGGTGGAGAATGAAGGTTAAAAACCAATTTGGATCTTGGTGGGCTGATTGCGAATGAAAGCAACATTTTGTCTTTTGAGGGCAGCAAGTCAAAAAATTTCTAACTTGAACTTTGCAGTCAAGTCTTAAAATTCCGACTTTAAGGCTTATAGAAGCATTTCGGGTTTTTGAGAGCCTGCTGCAATTTTTAAAGTGCAGTCGGGATTTTTTGAGCATTTTGCAATTTTAAATTGCAAAGTAGGAAAAATAAGAGGTCATTGCAAATTTCAACTTGCAATTTTGGTGAGAAATCTTGATTTGCAATGGAATGATAAAAACTCGAAATTAAGCCAAGGCCCTATTTTTGCAAAAATGGTAATGAGGATGAAAACGGAGATAAGTGTGATGGGTGAAATGAATTTAGTGAAGGTAAAACTGTACGAATGAAAGGTGAAATGGATAGGCGAATGAACAAACCGTTTTTATCAAAAATGATGGTATATGAACAAGAAAAACATGTTTGTTAGCAAACAAGATCATACTCGAAAAAGACCAAAAACAACAAAAAGAAAGCTTCTCAAAATGTGTTTTCTATCTAAAATGAAAGACCTTTTTTAGAAATGATGATTTCTCTTTAAGAAAACATGTTTTTTTTTAAAATTTGAAATACCTCTTTTTGCAATGACGTTTTCAGGAAACAAGGTATTTTCAGAAATGATGTTTTCGGGCATGAAGAAACCGGCCACAAAAGACGCATTTTTAAAAATAAAAATAAAAATGCTTTTCTATTACAAAAACATTTTTATGAAAAACATCTAATGAAAGGCTTTAAACAAAATCGCGATCCGGTTAAGACAAAAAACATTTTTGTTTTGATAAAGACTTTTTCATCATAAATATACAAAAGTTGTTTTCACCAAAAAGACAAGACGTGATTTTGACAATGACAGGAAAAACCAAACAAAAGGTAAAAAAGAAAATAAAAACACATACCTAAAGATGTGAAGCTAAAAACCAAAAATGGAGCGAAAACCCTAAACGTCTCGCAAAATCCCAACAAAAGGTGAAGGTATCGATATTTAAGCTAAGAAACTAAGATTACAATTGAAGAATTTATGGAATCTCCATCAAAGAAGGAAGACAATCCAACTCCAACTCAAACTACTCTTCAAAATGGGTCGAACTTCTCCAATCAGGTTTTTCCAACACAAAAACAAGTGAAAATAACACAAAATGACCAAAATCGGGTTTTTTGAGTCTTTCAGCAACTTGACTTTTTCCATTAATGACCAAAATTGGAATTTTTGACTCATTTAGCAATTTTGTATTATGAATTCAGACTTTTGAGAACTTTTAACAATTTTACTTTTGACTAAAAAGCAAAAATTGGACTTTTTTAGACATTCAGCAATTTCATTTTACTCACTAAAGGCAGGCGGACGTTTTTGGACCTTTAACAATTTCACTTAAAGAGAATCAGACTTTTTTGGAACTTTTGCAATTTTGCTAATCACTTAAAAAGTTCCTACATTTGCAGTGCTGACTCAAAAACCCGAAATTGTTTTTTAAACACAAGAAAAATGAATAATTTTTTTACAAAAACGGAAAGGAGAGTTGCTTAAAGGATGTCCAAGGGAACCACTAATCGAAAACCAAAGTTTTACAACCTCAACACCTCGTAAAACGTGCTTTAAGGAGAAAAACTTCAAGTTTTTTTGATAGGTTCTCCCGATTTTTACTAGTCAAAAATTGAGGACAACAACTTGCAGATTTCTATTGAAGTATTTGTAGACTTGAGAGGTAAAAATTTGCTTGAAGAAGATATCAGATTTAGAAGGTTCGATTTTCATCTTGTTGGCTGCCAAAAATCCAAGTCATCATTTCTTGCTGGGCGCACCTTGAGGAGGTACGATTTTGGTCGAGGCAATAAAAAAATCTCAAAAAATTCTTCGAGGTTTGTGGGGTCACAAGGAAGCTAGGCGCAGCCATTTTGGAGGACTTGCAAGTATCATTTGGGAGAATCGAACTTATTCCTCTTGCTGACATTCATTTCTAGGTTTCACATTTTGCACATGTAATGCATTATAATCTTAGTTGTTGTCATTTCTGTCATAAGCATTGTAATAAATCAGTCATTTACAGTCATTTAGCATTGAATTGAGTTGGGGTTGTAGATGCTGTCCTATTGCAGCCATTTGTCATTATAATTTCAATCAAATATGTAATAAGCGAGAGTTATATTGAGCATAGCACTACAAATGGCAAATAGAAATATATGAAGTTGGCTGCCAATTGTTTGACAAATTGCCAAGTAGTTTCTTTATATCAGCATATATTAGTTTTCATGCCAAGTGTTTGCTAAATTGCCTCTTGGCTGTAGGTATGCATTTTACATCAGAATTTCATATATATGCATTTGAAAATACAAAAAAAGATTGCATATCAATTTAGTTACTTGTTTATCTTCATTGTAAGTATTTTCAAGCATTCAAAACATCATTGATATCAAAACAAACAAAATCAAACAAACTAAAACAACAAACCAGCAAGAAGAAGGTTGTCAACAAAGTGTTTGACAAAATTCCCAAGGCAAAAAGAGAAGGGGTTTTGAGTCTAAATCTGCAAGGCTCATTTCAATGGTGTCAAAGCTTGAACTCCAAGTTTCTTGTGGTTAGAAAGATCTTTCTCATTTTAGGTGAAAAACCTAGAAGTGCTTGAGAGTACGCTTTCTCCCAAAAAATTATGATTCACTTTGTAAGTCATTTGAAAACGGGATCTAGAATTGCAAGGATCTTTACACAGGCCACCCAAGTTACTTTAAAACCTACAGGAAAATTAGGGAGCGATTTACTTGGAAGGGGCTCAAATTAGAGGTTCTCAAGTATGTTAGAGTGTCCCACTTGTCAGCAGAACAAGCAGGAGCACACTTTCCCGACATGACTACTATAGCCTCTACCCGTTCCTAGTCGGAAGTCGGAATGCATATCCATGGATTTCATCATGGGTTTACCCAAAACCCAGGGCAGGGATTGGATTTCCGTTGTGGTTAATAGGCTCATAGAGTTTGCACACTTTTTCTCGATTTTAGCTACTTTCACAACAGTGCAGGTTGCTGATTTATTTTTTAGAGAGATATTCCAATTGCATGGGTTGCCTCGGAATATAGTGAGTGATTGGGATAGCAGATTTATGAGTCATTTTTGGCAAGAGCTCTTCAAGGTTAGTGGCACAAAACTCACTCCGAGCACGAGCTACCATCCACAAACAGATGGACAGAGTCAAATAGTTAATAAATGGATGGAGGGCTACTTGAGGAACTACATTGCGGGGCAGCAGAAGGCATGGGTCAGGTGGTTGCATTTATGCGAGTATTGTTATAATACTACGCACCACATGTCTATAAAGATGCCACCATTCATAGCACTCTATGGGTATGATGCTCCCAATTTTTTGGATTTGCTATTTGGAGATAGTAGAGTGTTGAGTGCGAAGGGTTTGTTACAGGACAACCAGGATATCATGAGTTCTCTGAAGGAGAACATTTAGAAGGCACATAATTAATAGAAGCAATATGCAGATTAGCACAGAGTGGAGCGTTCCTTTGAGGAGGGGAATATGGTGTATCTTATGTTGTAGCTATACATGCAATCCACTTTGAGGAAGAGTGGTTCAAAGAAGTGGCTTATGAGCTAGAGTTACTGACAGAGAGTAGGGTTCACAACGTGTTTCATGTATCTCGCCTCAAAAAGGCGTTTTTACATAATGTGACACCTTCTATAGCGTTATCACCCGTGGATGAGGAGGGGAAATTGATTTTAATTCCTAAGGCTATCATTAATACTAGAGAGTGTCATTTGAGGCATAGAGTAATCAGGGAATATTTGGTTAAGTGGAAGGACTTGCCAGACGAGGATGCAACTTGGGAGAATGAGGATATATTGCAACATCCTATGATGAGATTGCTTGAGGACAAGCAATTTCAGGGAGGGTGGATTGTAATGTCCCCTTCCTAGCCAGTGGCTTGAGGAACAGGGTTAGCCTATTACTATTGTTCCCGTAGGCTAATAGGATGATTAGGGAATCTTTCTGAGGGGTTTTAGGACTTGTTCTTGTTACTTACTATTTTTAGTAAGTGACATTTGGGGTTAGTGATGGCACACTTGCAGTTGATCTTGGTCATGGGACACTCTCGAGGGTTCATTTCAATATCCGGGCCAGGAGTTATGGAATTATTAAGTCACATTATTTAATAATATTCTATTATTAAGTGATTTAGTGATTTAATGTTATAAAGTGAAAGTGACTTTATTAAAAGAATATCTTAAGTCACTTTATAAAGTATTTAAGTGAAAAAAGTCACTTTATGAAATATTTAAGTGAAAAATCACTTTTGACAAATGATTTAATATTAAATTAAAGGAGTTATTGAAAGTGGTGTTGATTTTAAGAGGAGCTATTTATGTTTTGCATTTGTCAAAGGTTGAAACCCTATTTTGGGCGTACTTCTCCATAAGGCAAGGATATGAGCTCATTATTGAACATTCAAAATATTATATCAATTTTGTGAGCTGCTGCTGCAAGTTTTGTCTTTCATGGTTGATTGAGGATGGCTAACCCTCTTTTAGAACAGGTTTTGTAGGCGTGCAAGATCGTCCAAGGATCCTACTTGATTGGTCTCATACAGGGATCAACAATTGAGCATTATTATAGAGTTTAGTGGAAGAATAAATCATGGTTTGATATTAGTATTGCAGATCTGGAGCTAAGGGTTTGCAGTTTGAATAAAGTGCAGATTGTACAACAATAAACCAGCACGTGGGAGCCATTTTCATCTTTTCCAAGGCACATGGGTTTTCTACATCAAGCCGTACCTTCTCATTTGCTCTTTGTGGCTCAGGCATCACTTCCTGCATTGTTTTCAGGCTTCTAGACCAGCTTTCAGCTTTCCCTAGATTGGCACATGTGAGTTGCAGGTACAGCCGTACCTTCTTGGAAGGTGTGATTACTCCAGTTGGCAGATTGCCTCCTTTGGTGACTATTGTTGGCTTCCAAATTGGGCGTCCAGGTTGAAGAAGTACTTGTAGATTTATTACAAGCTGGAAAACCATCAAATTGGAGATTGGCGTCTTGAATAGTGTGCAAATAAGGCTGCTGTAATAAAAAACAGATTTATGAAATTCATGACCAGCAAATGGGTATGTCTTATTTGTGTTTACAATCAATAAAAATCAATTGGGCTTCAATCATTTTAAGCATTCCTTTCCTATATTTGTGTATTTGAATTATTTTCATTTTTGGCATCAAAACACTCAAAAACAAATAAACAGAGAAACACACAGAAAATCAGAAAGTCAGATTCAAACACCACAAGAGTTGTTTCAATATACCCCTTCTTGTTTGGACTCATTGGAACCCTAGTAGAGTCTAATTTCCACAAAGTTCAAGTTTACAAGAAAACATTACCAGATAGAAATTATGACACCCAAGTCTCGACACAACTGGAGGTATTAATTTTTCTGGTTTTAGGTAGAAATTAAGGTTTCCCAGTTCATAAAAAGCAGATTTTAATACTTTGAAGACTTGAACTATGACCTCTTAACAACTTCAATGCCATACAAAATCATGTTTATACCAACTACTCCATGCAATTCTTTTTGACAATGACTCTCAAAATAAGCAATCCAACCTTATCTTTTTGTGACTTAAGGCCTAAATATAAAATAATTATTTTAGCAAGACTTGAACATTTTTATTTGGTATGACTTCAAAGTTCAAACGTAACATTACAACCAACTCATCTATAATATTCTTTGGAATATAAATGGAGACCGAGAGACTGTTATATAATTGTATGCAAAATTGCCCAAGGTTTATTTAAAATGAAAAAGAAAAACTTTATCCGCCAGCAGCTTCTCACTCCAAATAGAACCCTGGCTGTTTGATTTATTTCGAGCTGCCTTTGTTTTATTTTTGACACCTTTTACTACCTTCTCATATGAGGCAAAAATAAATAAAAAAATTGTAGTATCCAATGCTCAGCAACAAGTTCAACACTTTTTTCAGCGCCCAGCATCAGATAACAAGCTCAATGTCATTTTTCACCAATAAAATATAAAGCAGACAAATATCACTCTTTGTTCAACACCAAAATAGTTCTCAGTATATTTTCACACCCAACAACAATTAATAATATTTGCAGCAATAGCATTTAGTTCCCTTCACATGGATCTTCACATCTTAATAGGTGGGAAGACTTGAAAATCATTGTCGGGCAAAGATAACCAAATGAAATCAATGCCCCTTCATACCAAAATCTACTTCTATGTTCATAGAGAGTGAATTTTTAGCAGTAGCAAGATAACCATAAGAATTTTCCTTTCTAGCAACATATTCACAGGGTTTTGAGTTACAAACTGAGAAGTAACATTCAAATTCAGATTTCAAAAATTCAGTTAATAGTCAAATGAGAGGGCTATAGCCTTGGATACATGAAACAAAGTACTAAATAAAATGGATGACAAACTAGACTTCTTTTTGGCTTCTTATATAAATTCTTTTCTCACCATTAAATTTTCAGCAAATGAATCTCCATTAAACATGACTTATTTTTCCTTCAATTGCTCATGACTACAATCTCCCTTTCTCTTTCACAAACCTTGCTCTGATACCACTGTTCAGACATTCACAGGGCCATTGAATGGAGAAAGAAGCAGAAGGAACAAAAACATATTGCAATCATAATGCCATATTCCTTCATCCTTTCAATGTAAAACAGTATACTAACTCCCAAAATTTTCCCCGAGTAACTAACCATCCAATAGTAAATAGGTGGTGAACAAAATAATTAAATTAGGATTAAAAATAATATTCTTAACAGCAATAACCAAAAGCTCTAATTTAGACAACTTTGAGAGAATATTGTCAAGATCATGACTTCAAATTTCAGCTGTGCAAAAATGGGAGCTCAAAATATTTCTTTCATTTTAGCCTTTTTGTCCATTTGTGATTGGTGAAATTGCTTTGTATGAAAACAGCTTGTTGATAAACAATCCGCTTGTACTCATTATGGTCTTGGATTTCTTTGAAAGGTACAACTGCCATCCATTATATTTTTTTGAACTGCCATACATTATTTTGATTATATTTGAAAGCTTTTGGTGTTTCCCCTATTTTGAACTACTTTGGGATTGAAGTTTGGAGGTTTAGTATAATCAGTGCTGGCTTGAACCTCCCTTTTTTGCATTGAATTTTGAACATTTATTATAATCAGGGCTGCCTTGAAACTCCCCTTTTCCATGTATCATCAGCAGGCATTAACTTTGGTGCAATTTCTTACTTTTGTGCCAGCTCTTGTAATAAAAATCTAGCAACATTGCCACCATACTGTGGGAACAATGTTAACCAGATTCATTGTATTGGCTGGATTTACAGGCCTTTTCTGGTGAGTGCATAGGAAGCTCTCACCTTCTAAGTTTCTCAATTTGTGTTCAAAATATTTAAGCAATTGCATTTTCAGTTTCTCATGGATGACTACAATATCAATGCAACAGCTCCATGTGTGGGATCAATCAGCAAATATTCCAGTTCTTGTGAAGAATCTAGCAGCAAAACAACTTTTTGCAAATATTCCTGCTGGCTCTATCTTTGAAAGCCTTGAAGCCTCTAGTTCTCTGAACATAGATAAGAAAACTGAAGTGACAACTAGTGATATCAATACTTTCCAAGACAGGGAAGATTCTCATCACTATACTAGAAATGTGGCATATTTCAAAAGAGATGATAATGGCATTTCTACTGGAGATCTCTACCCAGAAGATAAACAGGCATCAAAAGGAGTAAATCAACAAACGGAGAAAAATCAAAGTGCTAATGTGATAGATTTTGTAAAGATATTTTTAATTTTACTTCAAACTCTTCTACAAAAAGATGAAAATAGCCCATTTGAGTTTCAAATTCTTGCCCTTCCTGATGCATCCAAAGGAACAAGGATTGGTGTATTTGAGCTTGTTTCCTTCAAGATGCTCACATAGGCTTAGCAATATTGATAATTTTATTCTCCCATCTTATAGAAAACTCGTTTCTCAAGTTTGGTACTGTTCTATTGCTTGCATTTAGCCATGCCATTGTAAATAATCTCTGTTTGAATTTTGAGTCAATTCTTTCAAATGGGACAAAATAAAAGCCAATTAATTATTCCAAATTTGGTAACTGTTCTTGTTTTTGTCAGATCACACCTCTGCAATCCTGTAGGATACTAAAAATAAGAAGTTCAATGACTTCAGCCGATATACAGACCTTTGTTTTGTTTGTTAACTTTTTTGTTTTTCTTGGCCTTGGAGGGTCCAACCTCTGAGATGGCATCACTAAGGGAATACCTAGCTTGCAAGTGGCCCTGAGAATTGAACCTGGGATGTCACTGGTAAACTCTTCCAAATTTACTACCAGACCACAATGGTACAGCCCAACCAACAAAATATAGAATTTTAAAATTATATTAGTAGAGTATGTAGTACATTTTGAGGTATTACATTGTATTTATGACAATAATATCTGTAAATATTTCAATTCTAGTGTAGCATTGCAATGTGGATTTCCATTTTCTAAACTTAGCGAGTTGGTCATTGCTGTTACTAACTTACTGGATCCATAACTATTAATTTTAGGCTTTCTGTTGCAATAAAAATTGAAAGGTTAAAAATCTATTCGTTAGTACGTTTGACTGGAGCTGAAGTCAAATTTAGTTTTTTAAAAAGGTCACCGACTCACCAGGTTCATGTGAAAATTGACATACAACCATCAATTCACCTGTGATCACACGTATGCTCAAATAACTTTCGACCCACAGATTCATACAAGATAAATAAAAAGATATTTGATAAAATAGCAAATAAATTTATTTGATATCTTCACACTGTTAAATGAAGATCAAATCCATCCTCTATATAAACACAATGATATAGAGGTAGAATGGGAAGTATCAATCAGTTATCTCCCAACTTATAAAGGTTCAGCTAGATAAAATTAGTGAACTAGATTACGTAGATAACATGTGTAAATAGGATAAAGATTGAATTTGAACTCAGTTAGGACTGACTATAGTCTAATTATGGAATATTCAATGAAATCTATGTTTACAATATTTATTTGCATAAATATAAAAAACGCCAGTTTAGGGAAAATATTGAATACCAAGTCTTAATTTACAGAGAGCTATACATTAACATCCACCATTTATATTAACTTGGGGTATAGGGAAGGGGGGAGGAATTGAAGACTATCCCTCTTTGTGACAACTTTGTTTGCCTATGACATAACTTAGTTGAACATTCTTGTTATTGCTAGTGACTTAGTCTTGACATTGGCAATTTGATCTTTTGTATGATGATATTGTTGGTTAATTACACAATCTTCAAGTAATTGTTTGACGAAGTGCATATGAATCTCCATATGCTCGGTTTGCTAGTGTTCCATTGAGTTGTGAGCAATGTGGATGGCAATTGAGTTGTCATATCAAACAATAGTGGGCTTCTCTAGTGGATTGCCTAACTTGCTTAAAATCTGATGTATCAATAGGGCCTCTTGGCCTACATTGATTGCTCCATGATGCTTTGCCTTAGTGGAAGACAATACAATAGCATTTGCTTCTTGTTGGCTTAAGTGATTGGACTATAGCAAAGATGGTAGACATGACTATTAGTTTCTCATAGATCGGATAATATAAGTGAAAGCACTTAAAATATTGCAACACATAAGATAATAAACACAACAAGATACCCTGGGAAAACCCTCCTCTTGAGGGAGAAAAAACCCAGCAAATAATCCTCTTGTATATTATAGGAATAAGAGCAGAAATCTGCTTACAACTCAGGCCTAGCAATGGCCGAATTTGATACAACAAATAGTCGCACCTCTCCTAGATGCAAAAGATACACATGAATATGTTCTTCTTTGAAATCAGACTGCTGCTACACAAGTGCGAACTTCTTCTAAGGCTGTGAATTGCTTGAGTGAACTTGAATGTCAAATGTACAAATGAGTCCTTGTATATATACAATTGAAGCACCTCTTCATTTAGGTCGGCTCTCTTAAAGAGAATAAATAAACATAATAAGTGCCAAAGGGGTCGGCCCAATACAAAGCAAAATATGCGAACCTAAAGAGGGTCGGCCCTTATGTTAATTAAATCATTGACAATATAAATTAAATAGCCGAAAGGCTATCATTTAATTTATGCCTTCTTCTTGAAGTGTGTGCGCTAGAAGAATAGCCCTAAGCTGCTTATAACATCAACACTCCCTCTCAGCTAGGGATGATACTTTCAACTGCACAAAACATATCACCTTATAGTGATACAGTAGCTTATCACCTCAACGTGAAAAACAAATAAGATATCACCTCATCGTGACATCGGATATCACCTCATCGTGATATCAACCATCATGGCTACCTCCATAGATGGTATGTACAAGTGCTCATCACTCAATGTGATGTTGTCACCTTAGCATGACTTTCACCATGGTTCTCCCAGAGGGTGAAAACACAAGTACAAAATGTTGTCATGGAGTCACACACATGACATCCACCATGGCTCTCCCAGAGGGTGGAAACAAGGGCTTTCACCTCAAATCTCAAAGGGAAATGCATTATCAAGGGCTTGCACCTCAAATCTCTCTCAATAGAGAAATGCATTAAACAAAGGATCACTGATACTGAGACTCCTTCTCAGTCAAGGCTACATTCTCCACCATACCAAGCTTTTCTTGAAAGTATACAAACTTGATCCTTGAGAGAGGCTTGGTGAGAATGTTTGTCGCCTCCTCATCAGTGCTGATATACCTCAACTGTATAGCTTTCCTCAATACCATATCTCTGATATAATGGTACTTGATCTCAACATGTTTTGTTCTGTCATGAAACACAGGATTGACAGAAAGCTTCACACAACTCTGGTTATCACAATGTATGATAGTAGGCTCCATTGATTGTTCAAACAATCCTGCAAGGAGCTTACGAAGCCACACTGCTTCACGAGCTGCCATACAAGCTGCAATATACTCTACCTCGGCTGTACTCAATGCTACAGAAGACTGCTTCCTACTACACCGAGATATCATAGCAGAACCCAAATTGAAGCAACAACCAGAGGTACTCTTCCGATCTGAGACACACCCTGCCCAATCAGAATCAGTAAAGCCATGTAACTCCAAGTCCTCACCTGAAGAATATCTCAACCCATATCCAATTGTGCCACGCAAGTATCTCAGGATATGTTTGGCTGCAACAAGATGTATTTGCTGACGATGTTGTCTTTGTTTGCCCTCTGTCAGACTCCTCTGTTGTTCCTTTGGTTGATTCGTTATTGTGTGCTCAGCTTCCTTTGCTTGGTGGTTCTCTCTTGTGGTGCCTACGGTGATGCCGATCCTGTCCTTGGTGGTTCTTGACTCCGGGCCTCCTTGGTCGGTTGTCCTTCGGAAGAGGAAGGGCCCCCCCTTTCGGTTGCTGCTTCTCGACCCAGGGCTGGTGGCGTCAGCCTGGACCTCTCTGGTTCTAGGGTCATTTGATTTCTTTGTTTTCGACAGTTGTCGATCAGTTGTTTCTGGTTGTGCCTATAGTTCAAGTTTTGTTTGAACTATGTTTTCCTTTGGCCTTTTCGGCCCTTTGTGAAGGGTTCAACACCCTGTAAATGTTGCTTAACTTTTCAAAAATAAGATGTATTTGCCTTGGTTCACACAAAAACTGGCTAAGTGCACTCACTGCATAGCAGATGTCAGGTCTAGTGTTAACTAGATACATCAATGAACCAATCAACTGCCTATACATTGTAGAATCCACTAGTGTTGAACTGTCAGCAACCTCCTTTAACTTGAGTAAGTTGGTCTCCATAGGTGTAGACATAGGTTTGCAATCAATCATTCCAAACTTCTTTAGAATGTCAATAATATACTTGCCTTGACTTAGAATCATCTCATCTGGCTTTTGCCAAACTTCTAAGCCAAGAAAGTAATGCATGAGACCTAGATTCTTCATCTCAAACTCAGAAGCTAACTCCTTACATTTTAGAATTAGGTGTTCTTCTCCAGTGATAATCAAATCATCAACATATAAAACTAGAATCAAAGCTTCACCATTTATTACCTTGAAGTAGAGGTTAGAATCTGCATCATTCTTTGAGAAACCTAGACTCAATAGGTAACGATCAATCCTTTCGTACCAAGCACGAGGAGCCTGCTTAAGACCATACAAGACCTTCTTCAGCTTGCAAACATGACTCCTTCCCATGTACCTCAAATCCTTCGGGCTGCTCAATGTAAACCTCTTCTTCTATTACACCATTCACAAAGACAGTCTTTACATCCATTTGGTGAATCTTCCATCCTCTAGATGCAACAATAGCAATAATGGTTATGACAGAAGAGTATCGAGCCACAGGAGCAAAAGTTTCTTCATAGTCAACTCCCTCTTTTTGTGAGAACCCTCTAGCCACGAATCTTTCCTTGTACTTCTCAATGCTCCCATCAGCTGCATGCTTGATCTTGAAGAGCCATTTAGAAGACACTACAGATTTGCCTTTGGGTCTAGGAACTATATCCCAAACATCATTCTTAAGTATGGATTAATACTCCTCAGTCATAGCAAGTATGGATTAATACTCCTCAGTCATAGCATCTTTCCAAACGTGTTGACTAGAAGCTTCCTCAACAGTGGAAGGCTTTGACTCAATAAGCTGACTCATCAAGGCAACATAACTAGAGAACTTGTTAGGTCTCTTGCTTTCTCTAAAGGCTCCTCTTGGGGTTGCAAAACTTTCTACCTCCTGCATTGTCCTTTGAGCCCAAAGAGGTCTTTTCCTTCCAATCACAATTTCTAAAGGCCCATCAGTAGGTTCCAAGGGTTCAATTGGATCATCATCTTCTTTAGTTTTTGGAACCTCCTTCTGATTCTCAGGAACATGGTCAACTTCCATATCTTGAGGAGGTTCTTCTTCATTGATCTCTGTAGGAGTGCCCTTGGATTTTCTGAATGCAACATCTTCCTCAAATGTGACATCTCTACTAATCTCAATAGACTTTTGACCTGGAATGTAGATTATGTAGGCTTTTGATGTCTCATTGTAACCCACCAGGATTCCCTTCTTGCCAGAAGGTTCTAACTTTGTTCTCTTTTCCTTTGGAGTATGAACATAAACTGGACAACCAAAGATCCTTAAATGACTGACTTTTGGTTTCACCCCTCAGAATGCTTCTTCAGGAGTTTTGTTCTCCAAGATCCTATGGGGACTCTTGTTCTGAATATAGACGGTTGTCCTAGATGCCTCAGCCCAAAGAGAGATTTGCAGATCTTGATCATGAATCATTGCTTTAACTGCTTCTACAATAGACCTATTCTTCCTTTCAACAATACCATTTTGTTGTGGATTATAAGGAACACTGAACTCCCTCTTAATCCCTGCTTCAATACAAAAATCACGGAAGGTACCAGAGGTGTACTCTCCACCGTTGTTAGATCTCAAAACCTTGATCTTTTTTCCAGACAAGTTTTCCACCTGTGTTTTGAATTCTTTGAATCTTCCTAATACCTCCTCAGATTATTTAGATCTCAAGAAGTAGATCCAAGCCTTTCTAGAGTAATCATCAATAAAAATAATGTAATACAAGAAACCACTAGAAGATGCAACAAACATTGGACCACATAAATCAGAATGAATGAGATCAAGAATACATTTAGATCTACTTTCACTGGAATGAAA
This sequence comes from Sequoiadendron giganteum, assembly GCA_007115665.2. NCBI lineage: Eukaryota > Viridiplantae > Streptophyta > Pinopsida > Cupressales > Cupressaceae > Sequoiadendron > Sequoiadendron giganteum. The sequence goes on from CM021110.1 coordinate 41,936,831, forward strand.
CGTACCTTTTGTATTCTTGCCTAGGGCGCATCCTTTGCATGTACCTTCATGTTCCTGGTTGCATTTTGGAAGGCCAGTGACCGTCTTCTCCATGATAGGTAATGCACGGAAGTGAATGTGAGCCGATCTTCGATGCCGAAGATCACACATGCTAGAAGAATTATGCACAAGAGCTTGAAGAGGACGAGTGCATAGCCTGTAGAGACATTCATGTCTAACTCCAATTACCCGAGCCGATTTGAAGTTGACGTTCCTTGCCCATATAAGAACTTTGCCTTTAGAAAATGCAACTTGATAACCCTTGTCTTCCAATGCTGAAATGGAGACAAGATTTCTCTTTATGCCTGGAATGAACAGTACATCATTCAACTCCAATGAAATGCCAGAATCCAAGGGAAGAGAGGAGTTCCCAACTCCTTTCACAGGATACCTAGCATCGTCTCCAATAATGACTTGTTCACTAGAATCATTCTCCACCAAATTTGATAGATGCTCCCTGAATCCGGTGATGTGACGAGAGGCACCGCTATCAATCAGCCAAGTGTTGGTGTCGATGGATACATTGCTTGACAAGGCTGAATAGAACAAATATTCACTCGAGTCCTTATGCGGAGCAACTTCTTCAACATTTGCAGTGGCAACTTGCTGCTTAGGTTTGAGAGGACATTCCTTCGCAAAGTGGCCATACTTGTCACAACGAAAACATTGAATCTTGGATAAGTCTCGTTTCCTTTTGAAGACAGGAGCACCATCATTTCCATTCTCTCGATTCTTGTTGAAGAATCCTTTCTTCCAACCTTTTCCTTTCTTTGACGAATGAGAGGCGAGAACATGTATCTCTTCATTCTTTGAACTTTGACCAATGCCTCTAGCCGTTTGTCTCGACTCCTCTTGAATGTAGTCGATCCTCAACCGATCAAACTTGGGAAGTTTAGATTTTGCACTGATTCCTTGAATAAACGACTCCCATGATAGTGGAAGACCATTGAGAGCAAGCATAGTCAAGTCTTTGTCATCAATCATGTGACCAATTGTAGAGAGCTGATGTAATGTCCCCCTTTTTGGCGTGATCTTGTTTGATGGTGGTTAGCCTATTACTCAGACTCTCGTAAGCTAACAGGATTGGTTAGAGGGTCAGTGGTACTTTCTGGAGAGTTTGATCGTTCTCGTGTTCAAAGCCCAGTGTTGGTTCACAACAGGCGTTAGCAGTTCAGGAGTCGACAACTTCTGACGGCACAGGATTGTGTGAAGATTTGTGGAAGTTATGCCTATTTGAGTGATTTAAGTTATTTATTAACTTAATATTTTATTATAAAGTCAAATTGACTTTATACTTTTTAAATCACTTAAATATTCTCTAAAGGTGATTTAATAGTTTAACCACTTAAATTAATAAAGTGCGCCCAAGTATTTAAGTCAAATACTATTGAAATGATTTAAATATATTTTAAAAGATTTAAAATATAAAGAGGGCGTATCTTTCTTGGAATTCGTGCCTTTTGCATATAAGGGCATTTTGGCAATGAGAAACTCACCTTTTGATAATTTCGACTTTGCCTTGTGTTTCTTCCTGTGCATTCTCCTGTGATTAGGGTTTGAACAATCTTCCATTGAAGAATGATTCCTCTTCAGTGTTGAGCACTCTTGAGATTGTGAGAGATCAATCGAATCAATGCAGTTGAGAGCTTCATTTAGAGGTTCTACATGATTCTATCAGAGATTTACCATTCAATATTTATTTGTTTGCAATAGGGAAAGAGGGTTTCATCTCCAGAGACGCCATTTTCTACAGATCTTAGCTTTTAGAGTGTTCCTTTTAGGTTTCTACCTTGGCCGTACAACTTGCATTGGGATATGTGCCCATTAAGGGAGGTGTGTGAAGCATCTTGCTGAAACACCTTTGTTTTGGTTCCTGTTTTCTTTCCATCATTGGCGTGTACCCTTCTCAAGTGCTTGTATCCAGTTTCTGAAAGGGAGAACTCAAATTTGGAAGCCAAATGTCTTTATATGTCAGTTTTCACCATTCTTGGCTGGCGAGCTGGCTTACTGTTTTAAATAAATAATCTGGATCCCTTCTGGTATGTTTATCATTTGCAATCTATTTGTTTCAGTTAAATAATGTCTTGTACACTTTCATTTTGAAGAAAATAGTGCAAATTTACATTTTATAAGCATTTATGTTGTGCACCCCTTCTCTTCTGTCTATCAAATTTTCTCTAAAAAACTAAATAACATTAAAAAGACTTAAGAAATACTGGGGTTTGAATTGAGAGCCAGCAGGGCTCATCACAACTGATCTCTCATCTCTGAAATCCTCATGAAATAAGTAATTACAGATTCTCCTTTCGCCATTTTCACATGATGAAGTTGTTGCTTCAGTGCAAGTGCTCAACTGGTGTTGTTGATTTCGTACATCTCTTCCAAAGTGGTGAACATCTCCCTTGCTGTATCCAATTTGAAGACAATCGGTACAACATGATCTTTGACGAAATCAACCAACACTTTCTTTTCCCTAATATTTTTCTTCCTCCACTACAACTTCTCTTCTTCCTCCTCAGGTTCGGGAACTTTTGATTTCACAAACTCAGCCAAATCATTCTCTTCCAATGTGAGCATGATCCTGAACCTCCATGATGTGTAGTTAGAAACCCCTTCGAGTCTATCCTCAATTTTCAGACCATTCACCATCTTGAAAATTTTAAAAAAGATAGATTGAAAAAGATTAAGGTGAGTGATGCAAAAATAAATATGATCACGATCTTTTTCAAACCTGCTATGATACCATGTTAGTTTCTCATAGATCAGATAATATAAATGAAAGCACTTAAAATATTGCAACACATAAGATAAGAAACACAACAAGATACCCTGGGAAAACCCTCCTCTTGAGGGAGAAAAAACCCAACAAATAATCCTCTTGTATAATATAGGAATAAGAGCAGAAATCTGCTTACAACTCAGGCCCAACAATGGCCGAATTTGATACAACAAATAGTCGCACCTCTCCTAGATGCAAAAGATACAAATGAATATGTTCTTCCTTGAAATCAGACTGCTGCTACACAAGTGCAAACTTCTTCTAAGGTTGCAAATTGCTTGAGTGAACTTGAATGTCAAATGTACAAATGAGTCCTTGTATATGTACAATTGAAGCACATCTTCAATTAGGTCGGCTCTCTTAGAAAGAATAAATAAACATAATAAGTGCCAAAGGGGTTGGACCAATACAAAGCAAAATATGCAAACCTAAAGAGGGTCGGCCCTTATGTTAATTAAATCATTGACAATATAAATTAAATAGCCGAAAGGCTATTATTTAATTTATGCCTTCTTCTTGAAGTGTGTGCGCTGGAAGAACAACCCTAAGTTGCTTATAACATCAATAATGACTAGTAGTGGATTTGTGATCACCAACGTTGCTTGCCCAATGCAAGTTTGTATAATCCATTAACTATAACTAACAATGTTGAAACCCCATAAGTGTACTCAATGCCATGCTAAAGTATAACTCAAATGCACCAAAGTATCCCATTTGTTGCTCTCCAATGACTTGCATGTGGATCTTGCATGAATCTAGGAACTAGTCCAACAACAAGGGACAATTTAGGAGTGTAATGCCCCACTCATTTGCATCTTGTTAGTGTGAGATCGATATTTCAACTTCATTGTTTCCTCATGATTTTTGTGGTGATTATTTTATGGCTCTGAATGATGTGTATGAACCATCACATGTTCAAGATGAGGTTCTTCGATATGTCAGTTGTTGGCATTTTATATATTTATATGCTTGGATATATAAGTTTTCTTCAGTTCAATGATGTACATTATATATGTTGCAGTTAAATGTAATCTTGATTATTGATGTTTAGAAGAAATGACATGTGACATGTGTATATATATATATATAAATAAAAAATACAAGATCCCCCAAATGATGCTAGAAATTGAGACAAATCCTATGGAGGAGCAACACTATACAACTTTCACAAAAAAGTAAGAGAAAAGACCATTTTGGACTGGTAAACCCGCTCTTTTTTTGAGGGTATGGAATTTGATAAGGCTAAAAGGAATCCTTTAGTTGAAGAGAAGAAAAGAAAAGAAGATGATCAAGAATTTAATAAGCAAAGAAACAATTAGAAAGAAAATGAGGAAAATTTGCTTAAATGCTTTGATAGATTGTACAAAAACCAGAAGCCTTTGACTTTTCCTACCTCTCATAAATATATATATATATATTGCTCAATATATATAGTTGAAGTATAGCATAATCATCCCAACGTGGTCCAAAGCGTAAGCATATATATATATATAATTTTATGCTTACGCTTTGGACCACGTTGGGATGATTATGCTATACTTCAACTATATATATTGAGCAAGTACCCTTGACGTACATTGAATGGTTATAGGTATAGGTATAGGGTTACACTTATAGGTATAGGGTTACACTTGAATTTCATGTCCATTTAATTTTCAACCATAACTTTGAATGCTTTAAACTTATCTAGAGCTTTTGATTTTTCTTTGAGAAAAGTAATCGATGTCATTCTAGAATAATCATCAATCAATAACATGAAATGCATGTCACTTTGAAGACTTCTTACTCTGGTAGGACCACAAAGGTCTGTATACACCAACTTCAATAGTCTGGTAGCAGATTGTTCTTTGACCTTGAAAATTCTTCTTGCTTGCTTCCCAATTTGACATTCGTTGTAGGCAACATTGATGGGCTTTGTAATCTTTGGCAGATCTCTCACAACTTGAACTGAATTGATTCTCACTAGGCTATCAAAATTGATGTGACACATACTTCTTCGCCATAACCAACTTTCATTAATTTGAGGCATAAAACAATGACCATTAGCACCTTTAAGTTGATAAACATTTCCATATGTCCTTTCAACAACCATAGTTCTAGAGCCTTTTTTGATCTCACATCCATCATCTTGAAACATAAGATTATAGCCTTTGCTACACATTTGTCCAACACTCAAGAGGTTATACCTTAGACCCTTAACATAGAGAACATTATCTGTATTATGCTTGCCATTAAAACTAATAGAATCTTTTCCACATATCTTAGCAGATGCATCATCACCAAACTTAACTAGACCTTCTTTATATTTCTCAAGTCTAACAAACTTACTTTTGTCATCGATCATATGATTTGAGCATCCACTATCTATGAACCAAAAGGTTTTCTCCTCTCTAGCATGAAAATCAATCACCATAGCATTACGATCTACTTCCAAAGAACTTTCCTTCCCACATCTCTTAGAGTTAGTAGAGTTAGATTCAACTTTTATAGCCATGAACAAGCATTCGTTATCCTCATCATTCCCATAGTCAGATTCATCATCAGATATACTAGCATCTTCTCTAACATAATAACTTTTTTTAATTGCTTTACCTTTGTTTTTTTTGTTCTTGTCATTCAAAACTTTGTTTGGACATCTTGAAGCATAATGACCTATCTTTCCACAACTGAAACATTTGAAAAGTAACTTACCTCTGCATTTACCAATACCTTTTTTCATTCTCCTCACAAAGTTTGCTTCAACATCATCAAGATCCTCCTAATATGTTTTTTCAATCTTTACTATATTTCCTAGCCTTAAAAGCTATCTCAAATTTTGCATTACTTGAACCAAATTATCTTAATTCAAAAGCAATTAAAGTGCCAAGTAGCTAATCTCTAGAGTAATTATTTAGATTATGAAATTCCTCAATAGCAGAAACCTTATGACTATAGGATTTAAGTAGAGTTCTCAATACCTTCTTTACCACCTCATCATCTTCAAGATTTCCACCAAGCCTTGTGATGGAGTTGACAACTTCATCCACTTTCTACATGTAGCTTGTAATGTTTTCATCCTCTGACATCCGCATATTTTCAAACATAATCTTTAGATTCTGCATCTTAGCTTTATTGACCTTATCATCTCCTTCATAAATGCTTTCCAACTTTTTCTAGATCTCATTAGCAATTTTAAGATTCATAACTTTCACAAGTTCAATATTAGAAAGACCACTCAAAAGAGCATACCTTGCTTTCCCATTGTTCTCATAGGCCTTGATCTCATCATCAGTGCTCAGACCATTTGTAGGCACAGTGTATCTAGTCACAACAGACTTCCAAACTCCATATCCAAGGGATACCAAAAAACCTTACATTCTTGTCTTCCAAAATGCATAATCTAATCCATCAAACAAAGGAGTATCTCTCTTGTGCGTCATCCCAAATCTACTTCAAGCAATTAAGCTTTCTTCCAAGGAACCTTGCTCTGATACCAATTGTTGAAGACATAAGACAAATGAGAGAGGGGGTGAATTAGTTGTACACTAAAATATCAAAACCCTCATTAACATTTAGATCCACATCAACTTTAATAACCTTTAAACTGTTAGAATGGTTTAGCATGAAAGAAAATAACATAAATTGAAACACATCAACACCATGTATAATAGAACACTAGATTTACATGGAAACTCAAGAAAGGAAAAACCAAGGTGAGGATTAGCTAACAATATAAAGTAATTGCAACATCGAATACAAAAGACTCATTGTCGGAGGGCTCACTGCTCAAAAGAAAGGATGACTCACTACCGATGGCTCACTGCGAAATATAGAAAAGAAGAAAGAAGAATGTTACAATGAGAAATCCATCTCAATGCAACAAAAAAGTCCACCATAACATCACCAACACATTCACAACCTTTTTGAAGATTGCAGACACCTTCTGCTCACTGTTTCTAGTAGTCTAACTCATTAAAGCTCACACTACACTTCACAACTTTGCAAATTGCATCATACACTACACACTAATCTTCCATCAACACAACACTTATTTATACCTTCTTCAACCTTGAAAACATTCTCCAAGGTCTGTTATGCACCTCTACCATGCAAATTCAAATAAAGTCAACACCAAAGATTTCTTGCGGTGGAAAGGAATGAAGGCATACCACATCACACCTTATCTCAGACCTAACTCCACTCATTTAAGCTACACCACGCTTCCACAATCACCAAAGAAAATATGCAATTAGTGTAAACACCCAAGGTTGATTGAACCTATGTAAACACCATTAACATTTAAGTATATGCTTCCTCAAATCCAAAGGCGATTCGCGGAACACACACAACACTTAAACACAATTTGGAATATTCCACAAACACCTTGAAATCCACCAAATGCCTTCACAACAACTTTCACTTGAAGAACAAATTCATCCTATTCACCTAAATAAACTTCCACACACTGTAACTCAAGAAATCATCTTGTGGAGCACCAAACCACAAACAACTTCAACTGAAGGTAGATACTAACCTTATCAACACACTTCTAGAACCGCAAGACCAAAACACAAATTGTGGAGAAATGTGGAGCAAAACCATTTCTCCTAGACAACATTGCAACAAAATTCACATTGGTGAACACAACTTGTGCACAACGATCTAGACCAAGAAACTCTAAATATAACACCTATGAATACCTCTGATCAACATATTTGAACCACACAAGCAGATCTTCAACACAAGAAATGCGGAGCAAAACCTGAACACTACTCTGTATGCTAGAACACCTCTACAACACACTATTTCCTCTTTTATTCAAATTTTCTTAGAAGCACTTGAAAACCAAGCACCATAAATACATTCTCATCATCTTCAACACTTCCTCATCACCACCAAATCAATTGCAACACGACAACTCAACCACACAATATCCACAAACACAAGCTTATCAAAACAACACTAGAGGTTGACTCTAGTAACACTCAACTAATGACAACATAATGAAACTCATCAAAGCATCATCACAACTTCCCAACCATCACTGGTTGACATCAATGACAACACAATAAGCCTGTTGACATCAATGACAACACCTACACTTACTTGCAACACACATGATGTTAAAAAACACTTACATATAGCCATTTTACAACTTCATGCAACAAGAAGTTGGTGCAAGCCAACAAACATCGAAACCAGTCACGAGACAACACAATCTTGAACTTTGCCACCTTCAACTTTCTCTGTCGAAGGGCTAATGATATGAAACTTTGGATATAACACCTTCACAACATTATGAATTTAACTTTTGAACTGCATAACCATATTTGTAAACACGAAAGAATGTAGAGCCATGTTTTACACCTCTAAAAACACCATATAATCAACACAGTCTTCAAAATGGCACTCATAAACACGTCTTTCGAGAACCCAAATGAATTGAAACTTGGATCACATATGCCTTAACACTCTAAGAAGTTATCTTCTAACCCACGGGAGCAAATCATCACAAGCAGAGAAATGCAAAACATTTCTTAAAGACTCTAACAACCAAATAGCCAAATTGCAACACTCTTTTGACAACAACTCTCTTACATCAATGACAACCAACCCGCAACAATCTCAGACATATTTTTGACATCAATGACATCCAAGCTTATCAAGCTGCAATTGACTCACATGCACACAAAGGTGGGGGTAAATTTTAGAGGTGGAAAATGTAAACCATTACACTTTCCTCTCATTTTATGCACTTTGCACGAAGGTTCCAAGTACATAGTCCTAGCACATGATTTTGAATTACTAACCCTAGACTTTGTTTACCACTGAAAAGTACCATTTTACCTCTACTTAGATTAGACCCAATTCTTAGATCAATACTTTCTCTACCTAGGTCAAAATTGCTTGGGTGACCTTGATCCTAGTTTAGGACTACTAGGGTAACCTTGACCTTCTTGCAAATTCAAATTTATTGTGGCCCCAAGCCGACTCAACCTAATATCATTCTTATTTATTGAAGTACATGTCAAAAATTTTAAATTATGCGCTTAGGAATTGTATAAAAAGACGTAATCCCTATCATTTAGTTCATTGATAAATTATTGAAAGATCTATCATAATCATTGTCATGTGCAATTAAATACACTTCCCAATTACATTAGCTCGTGTATGTACAATATAAAATAACCCAACATTAGCTCATGTATGTACAATATAAAATAACTCAACATTCATGTACTTAGTTTACTATTGACATTCACTGCACTTTGGTCATAGGCATCCATTTCATTATTGTCTCAAATATTTATTACAATTCTACAATATCATTATTGACTACTTATGCATCTGTTGAATATGATGCTTGATGTATTTTCAAACTTATCACAAAAAATTGTTGAATCGGTTAATATGACTTGACTACAATCAAGGAAGCCTTAAGGATTCCCTATTGCATTAACAAATTCCAACAATGTTTCTTGATACTGTTGAACTTTTTATTTATATAAATACAATCGCATGCAAATACTTTGTGACAAATATTAAAAATTTGAAGATTTAGAGGCCAAAAATATACATAGATGTCAAGGCTACCCTTGCAAACACAGTTGCACAACTTTATTATTTAAAGAATGCATTCGCCACAATTAGAATCAAATCAGACTCCCTCCAACTTCAAAGTACATATTTATTTAAATTATTTTATTTTTATTTTAAATCAAAAATCATTTATTTCAAATACCCTTGTAAACAAATCTTTTAAAACCAAATTAATTGCTTTTAACTAATTTATTAGCCTAGAAATATACTTCATGTTTTATCCAAACCCCTATATATAACACCTTTATCAAGCATAACGGATAGATCGAAAACTATGGATCCTGTAATCTGAGCGCTCCCACGGTCCGTCCACTTGTAAAAACCACAGCATGCCACGAACCAAGTTCCGTGCAGTGGGTTTATCTAAATCCAGAGACTTGACTAGGAATGGAATAGAATGGAGTACATATAGGAGCCAATGTCCAATTGGGGAAGCATCAGCAATCCATTCCAGTCAAGACAGGATAAGGAGAATCAATTTCAGCCAAGATGAGTGTGGTAATTCTGGACGGTTCGACGGTGAGGGAGTTTGTCGCAGACGAGGCGGTTTTCAACAAGACCATCGACGAAAAGTTCAAAACGGCGGACGTGAACGATGATGGCGTTCTCTCCCGCTCCGAGCTGCGCAAGGCCTTCGAGAGCCTCCGCCTGCTCGAGTCCCACCTCGGAGTCGAAGTCAAGCAGACCCCCGAACAACTCACCGCCCTTTACAACTCCGTCTTCGATCGCTTCGACCAAGACCATGACAACCGTGTCGATCTGTCCGAGTTCCGCTCTGAGATGAAGAAGATTATGCTCGCCATTGCCGACGGCCTAGGCACCGCTCCCATTCAGCTTGTTGTCGACGACGACAGCCTTCTCAAAGAAGCCGTCCAGTTTGAATCTTCCAAAACCCATTAATCTGTATTTCATATCTGTGCAACAAAACCTATTAATCGAGTTTCATATGTGCAATAAAACCTAATGCTTTCTGTAATCTAAACTAAGATTTGGGTCTTTGTGTGCTGTTTCGTGGAGATCTCCACGCCTGTGTAAAATTTATTATATTATGTTCTATTATATGTTTGTGTTTTTGTCAGTAGAGTTGTCTTTTTCCCCCTCATTCTACTATAGTAAACCCTAGTTGTCTGTTCCAAGGCAAAACAAGATAAATCACTCACATTTCTTCTTTTATATCGTTTGCCAATCTAGCTGGAACTTCAGGCAGATTTGATATGGACTTTTTAAAGATAAAATTACAAAACATTTGTAATTTGCAGATCAACAGCTCATTATTTTCTAGATCAAACTATCTGACCAGGGCAACTGCACACCAAAGCAACTAAAAAATAGAAGCAGTAATGTTAGCAATACTGCTTCTATTTTTCATTATTTTGATTTCCAGCAATTTTTTGTATTTTTACTGTGATCCGGAAAAAATGCTTGAACTTTGCCATATTCACCACAGAAACAGAAAAATAATTGTAGAAGGCATTTTAATTGTTACTGTAGGTAACAGCCAGAGCATCGGTGAACAGACCGGCGCACTCACCTAGTATCAGTTACCATCCTCCAAGCCAAAAGAAAAATGCAATTTTCTATTAAACAAATAGCTTTCTATGATGGTCAACATGTACCATGGTATGAGGTATCTTGTTCGAAAAGAACTAGGGGAGCCCCTTGGTTTAAAAAAGCTACAGAAAAGACATTTTATGCTAACTACATTGAAACAGTGAATCCAATCTGGATGCCGACAATAGCAGTGATTTTTTAGCTGTGAGAAAAAAACAACAGGAACCAAAGTTCCTTTGCCTAAGATTTAAACAAATTTGCTGCAGTTTCTTATATTATAACGCCTGCTATTAAGCAACCGATCCTTTAGTTTTGGTTGCAAAAATTTCTCCTTAAATATGTGAAGCTCTGAAGAAGAGTTATAATGTTGAGATTTGATCAGGTCCACCAAAACTTACTGCTGGCGGCTCGGCTCGGCACTCTGGAGGTTTTGGCAGACTTGAAGAGTCTCAATATTATGGTTGTGTCATGCCCCTTAAACACAAGTCCAAACTTTTAATCATGTAACTCTCTATGGGTAGTGGCAGCTGTTAGGGATAGCAATTTGAATCCACACTTCGGATAGACAAAAGAAGAGAGGATAAAGAGGAGAGAGGATAAAGAGGAGAGGATAAATAATTCTGTACATCAGTAACAGTCTTATTATTTTAAGGGGTAAACGTTTTTGATTTGGAATTATGATTCGATGAAGTTACAATCGGGGGTTCTCATCTCCAATTTAAACATTCAACAATTACATTCTAATGGAATTTGAACTTGATGACAAGAACAACACCACAACAACTTAACCATCATACTATGCCACTATTAATAAGAAAATAATATACTGATAACATTAGATTAAACTGTGGTTCTTGATTTATTTCCCAAACTGCTGAGATTATCTCACAATTGGGTTCTATGCTTTCCTGTCCCCTGTTTTCAGCATGGGTATCGGAAACCATGTTGACCACGGCATCTCAAGTGAAATGTGAATGTAGTCTGATGGAGAGTGTTGGAGATAACAATCCTCACTTGAAGATCAATGAAGAGAGCAAGTAGTTTAGTGGCGGAGCAGCCCAAGTGGATGGTGAGCATCTCTAAGAAGTTAGACTATGGTGCTTTAAAATACAAGTGAAATTGGTTATATGAACATGACGACCACTGCTCCCTTCAATTTTTAAGCTGCAAAGTGTTATTATTTTTTTGGTATGAAATGAAAAACGAGAAATTTGTAACATCTAATAATTCAGTTCAGTAGTATTTATACCAATTGATAGTCCATGTGTAATGAATGTTTTAGTACTCTGTTTTACAGATATTTTTGGCTGCAAAATCCTGAAAAATTATACTGCAAAGATAGAAATATTATGCTCCAAGAATCTAGACTACTACTCTGTGAATGGATGTGAAAATTTCTATCACTGCCTAATATCCCCTAAATTTGAATATTATTTTATTCACCTGAAGATTTTTGCATTTGAATCTTTCTTGGAGCTCCATTTGAAAAGTTAATGTTATCCTTTTTACAATGAACAGCCCTTTAACAAATGTTACTCATTTCATAGATACGCAACTGTAAAGGCAAGTGTAAATTATTTATATTAGAGTTCATATTCAAAGATCCTTTGGGGTTTTAAATATGGTTTCAACCTTCCCAAAATGCCTTTTCTTCTGAATTACTAATTCTTGTTTGATATCTAATCTATTTACATATACATATTGTATGTTTATTAATATTAGATTTGTTTATTCTAGTATTTATTTTATTACAAATAGAAATTAATTTTTGTTTAGATGATTCTTTGATTTTAAATTTATAGGTTTTTTTGTCAAGTTTGAAATTGTACATACATATTTGACGGCTATTTCTACTATTGTGGAATTGATCCAAATTTTGAAAATCTAAATTTTATATCAAGTCTAAGTCAGTCCACTTTTAACTATACATTAATATCAATTCTTCTACCAAAACTTTCGAATTGTGCACCTATAACAAGTATAAAAGGACACCGACCTCAAGTCATTGAATCATCACTATAGGTCCAAAATTACCCTCCATATTGGTAATCACTTACTACTAGCATTGTGAGACTTATAATTATTCTTGTTACTCGTAGGAACACTTTACATCAATTGTTTTGATTTGCATCACCTCATTGTAATCAATCAACAAAGTTTAAGGTGAAGATTCTTGCATAATAAACTCCTTTGGTGTTCCTTGACACCACTAATGTTTCAATTACAAGTGCAATCACAACCAAGTTTTATTATAGGTTATAGAGATCACACAAATTTTGTTTGCAAGTATAAAATTTGAAGGCATAAGAGTCAAATTGCATAGAAAGGTCAAAAATTCGCATAGAAAGGTCAAAACTTCACAAAGAAAGGGCCATTTCCATGCAAAAATGGTCAAATATGTAGCTTTTCAAACTTTGATGCATAGTAATTTTGAGAACATAGTTAGATTACATTGTTCAACTCCCCACATTCATGATTAATTGATTATGTGCCATGACTCAAAAGTTATGACCAAGATAGTCGACAACCATTATCAATTGTCAAGGTTAGTAATCTTTTTCATTCCTACTTGATTTCTAAATTTAGATGCTTAATTTGTTGCAACTTTGAATTAGGTTAATTCAATTATATTGCTTGTTATATTTATTTAACTTGATTTATTGCAATGAATTATTTTATTTCTTTTCATTTAGTTTTATATATAATTAGGGTTTGGATCAATCCTCACTCATGCTTCATTGCTATATATTGTGTAGGGTTTGAGCTTTCATTAATCGTCATTTCTTCAATTGCTACCTATTAACCTTACCTTTGATTGTGCTTCATTGTTAGATCTCTCATTATGACTTGTATAAGTCGCTTTTTTGGTTCTAGGTCCATTCATATATCAAGGATCCTAATGTGTTTTCATTGTTTCTTGCATCTTAACCATGGAATTTTTAGGACATTGCTTCATTTTACATGGAGGGTGCTCCATGCTCTATGCATGTATTGGTTCATAGTAAATCCCATTTTCTATCTCCCATGGAATTTGTTAGCATTTTTTCACTCATTTTAGAGGATTTTTTTCATTTGTCTACATGATTACTAATAATTTTATCCACCTTGTGTGATAAATGAGGGTGACGATTTAACCCATATATCTAGGGATCTTGCTTCATGTAATATATTATACCTAGTGAATACATTCTTTCAACATATCATATTATACCTAGTGAATACATTCTTTGAACATCAGCCCTGTTTGGATTCGGCTACCAAACCTTCCTCTACAATTTTGGGAGGAATCTTGTTTTGAGGCCATCGACAATACCATTGGTCATTTCTTACTGGTGGATTCTACAACTAGGGAGTTTGGGCATACCACGGTTGCTCGGATGTTAGTCGATCTGGACATTTCCAAACCTCTCTTTGGGGATGTGGTTTTGTTGGTGGAAGACAGACCTTGGAAGCAGCTTCTTGACTATGAGGGTCTCCCCTTTCGATGTCGGAGGTGTTTTTCGGTGGGCCATTTGGCCTCTACCTGTCCTCATGCTCGCCGCAAGGGTGCTGCGACTTGGTGGAAGAATGCTCTTTTGGATCACCTAACAGTGGGTTCTCCTTCAGACGCTTCTTCTGTGGGGGTTGATGTTCCTCTCCCGGACTTCCTTTCCACGAAACCTCTTGTGGAGCATTCTGCTGACGCTGGGCTGACTGTGCTTGTTTCTTTTGGCTCTGTTGACGCTGGGCTGATGGTGCCTGACTGTTCTTTTGGCCCTGCTGACGCTGCACTGTCAGTCTCTGTCCGCCCGCTGTTGAACGACTCTTTTGGTCCTTCGATTGACTCAATTTTTGTTGCTCTTTTGCCGCCTCCTTCGCCGCTTGTTGGTTCCTCACCCGTGTCTGGGGTGGAACTGCTCCTCTCTCCTTCCCCGTTAGTTCTTGTTTCCGAGCCTCCTTGGTTGGTTGTCACCTCGAAAGAAGAAGGGACCCCCCCTTGCTGTTGCTGCTTCTCGGCCCAGGTTTCGTGGAGTCAGCGTTGACCCCTCTGTTTCTGGGGTTTCTTAATTCCCTTGTTGTTTTGTTTGTTTTTTTACAATTGTTTGTCAGCTGTTTCTGGTTGTTCCTATAGTTCAAGTTTTGTTTGAATTATGTTTTCCTTTGGCCTTCTTGGTCCGTTGTGAAGGGTACAACACCCTGTAAATGCTGCTTAACTTTTCAAAAACATACCATGTTAGTTCTCCTATTGATTCAATGGACTCTCCTACATGTACCTCTTTTGTGACATCCTTCCTTAAGGAGCCTAGTGATGTGTTTGTTGATATGGGTTTACCTATCTACAATTATTCTAGTGATGATTTTTATGATGATTATAGTCCTATTACTAGCTATCACTAGTGATGTACTATACATGATCATGCTTGTTCATTATCTTCTCATGCTTAGATTTATGACACTTCATTTGATGATGGCAATATTGAATGTAAATGACACTTTATTATGTTATGATAGTATAGTTCACGCTTCTAATGCACTCATTTTTTATGATCCTATGCTATCTACATCTAATATTTTGGTCCTAAGTTCTATATCAGGCACATCTAGGGTTTCTAATTCACATTATGATGTTTCTTCATTGTCTCTTGATAATCTATCTAATGGGGATTTTTATGATGCTTGTTTGTTTGATGATGATGCTTTACCTTTTTATCACACAATGTTGCAAATGTTGATCATGTTTCTCAACTAACAAGTGTTATTGATATGTATTTTGAATTTTTTTATATGTAATGATGTTTTGTATCTTATGCTTTATAGTTCTCATATAATTAGAGATCCATGGACCAATAGATTTAGTTGTGATAGACTTGGTTATCATTGAGGTGCGTAAAAAAATTCAAAAAAATGTCTCACATATTCTACCTATCACAATGATGATATGTTCACCTTACATGCATTTAGAAAGACTTTAGTTAATGAAGCTACTATTGTTTGATTTGCATCATATTTCTCACACTTCACTTACGAATTTTGTACATATTGTCATAAAATATTTCACTCTTAGTCTCAATGAATGCTTGGAGGATTATACTCCTTTTTCAACATCAAGAGATTGTTAAGCAATGTCATAAAACTATCCAACTATTCAATACGAGTAACAACATTAGTGAGGTTATACATTATGTTAATATTTTGATCATGTGAAAGAGCCACAAGGTGTCAAAGGAAGTTTACAAGATTGGGAGATCCTCTACATGTTTTGAAACAACTTTTGCAAGCACAACTTTTCAAGTTGCCTCCTACCAAATCTCGTTGCCACACCTAGACTTTTGCCATAGTACTTTAATGCTAATATTTTTATGACCTTCATAGGAGACATGGACATACCATGGGTAAAGTTGTTTCACTCAAGCATACAATTCAAGATCTTATTGATAAGGTGGTAGAAGTTGAAGACATTAATGGTTATGAGAATATATCTTCAACATCTCATGATGAAGAGGTTTCATAGGCTAGTGACAATTCAAATAGTAGTAGTGAGAAATAGTGCATTTCAATCTAGCCCATCATCTAACACACAAAGAGCATCAAGACAAGGTCTACATATAGGTATACATCAATAAAACAATTTATAGTGGCTTGCTCACACATAAACATAATAGAGAATCAATATGAGGTAAATAATACAAAATATAACTTATAAGATACTTCTCAAGAGCAAGAAAATGTGAATTCTCCAAAAGTTCCTTTATTTCTTAACACCTTTATTAAAAAAAGACTTTAGTAGTTCATAATTAATTTGTATATCATGATATGAAAAAAAGAGGAAATTCAACAAATACATTTTGTGGTTCTATTTGATCTTGATCTCTTTATATTTTTTATTTACATAATGTTATTCTATGGTCTTTCATGTTTTTCACCTACTCGTGCAATGTGGGGGTAATGTTCTTGATCATTTTTTGCAAGTTCTATGCATTTATGATTGTGCTAATTGGGGGGAAAATGGAGGCATCTTTGATATTTTATGTTTATTTTATATAAAAAAAAATGTTAAATGTTTTCCTATTTGTGTTACATTCTTAATTTATCGTGCTTATGATCCATTTATATACACATTATTATGTTATCATGATCTGTTTATCCAATTGCTCTCTAAATTTGTGTGAACATCTTTGTGGCATACAAAATCAAGGGGGAATACTATTACTAATCATTTTCAAAGTTGATGTGTAGTTCACATGTAGACTTTGGATCATTGCTCTAGCTATCTTTCTTCTAGTTGTGTTTGCTTTTTCCTTTTTAATTTGTTATACTTGTTCCTATAGATTCACATGTACACCAAATTGGGGGAAAAATGTAAGGGTGAAAAGTGTATACTTTGCACCTTTTTGTGGGTGTCCTTTATAGTTTACACCACTTTTGTGGGTATCATAATTACTTAGTATTAACACATCATTTTGACTAATTTGATGCCCCTATTGACCTTTCTCAAATTTTCCAATAGAAACAGAACTTAATCCCTACATATAGAAAAAAATTACATCTTAAATTTATAGTTCATTTGTTAGCTTCAAAATTGTAACGACAAGGCTAACCCAAGTTTTCAAAATCCAAATTTTATTGGTCCCAAGCTGAGCCACTCCATCTAGCCTTTATGTGCCAATCCTTACACCAAAAATTTCAAATTGTGTGCCTAAGACAAATATAAATAGGCATCACCCTAAGTCATTTGAATAATCATTGCACGTCTATAATTTTCCTTCTCATCTAGAATCACTCCCTACTAGCATTATGCCACTCAAAATCACTATTGTCCTTACTAGCACGACTCTACAACTACTATTATTTGCATAACCTATTTATTTACATGTCCCAAAACCCAAGTTCTTGCACTAGGTCATTGCATCACACGTTTACACTTTGTTCAAATTTTAGATTACTGTTGTCATCATCATAACATTTATATTTTTGCATGTTTTCTTCGAACATTAATGAAAATCATTAAATCAATCAATGGGACTTGTCTAAGGCAAATATCCTTGCATAGTAAACTCCTTTAGTAGTTCTCAACATCATCAAACTTAAATTCAATTGCACATCCATGCACAACCAACTCTTATTACAAGTTATTTATAGCAAGTTGAAATTGTTCGCATGCATCGAAGGCTTGAAGACATTATGGTCCAATTTGCATAAAAATATTGAATCTATGAAAGATTATCATTTTCCACACAAAAAGGATCTACAATTGTAGAATTAGCATCCTACGAATCATGAAAATAACCTAATTCAATTTCTTTTGTTCTACTTCCAAAGCAACCATGTTTAAGTGATTTTGAGCTACAATTCAAAAGATGAATTTTTTTTTAGACAACTATCTATTGGCTATTAAAATCAACTAATTCTTTTCACTCCTCCCAAGTTTCCAAATTTTATCACATTTTGGCATAGCCCTAAATTAAGTTGATTGGATTGTATGGCTTGTTACATTCATTAAAACTAGTTTTTTAAAGAAATAAATATTTTATTTATTTTCAAGAGATAGTGTCATATAATAAACACTATGTTTTTTTTGGACAATATATATTAATTATGTTTGGAATATAAACTTAAGATGAAATAATTGATTGTTTTGGCTAAATACATTCTATTTCAAACTTGAGAGAAATGTCATAGATTTTATGGCCTCAAACATATATGTATACATAATTTTTTATAAAATAAATTCATTACAAAATTATAAATGCAAAAAAAACTATGAGGGTGTGCACCTAAATTTTTTCTTTATTTTATTGATGCTCTTTAGAAGGATCAAGATGTACTTTTTATGTTGAATGCTAGATTTCATTGTTGTTGAACCAAGATTGTGTTCCATTAAAATTCACCACCATGCTTATTAACACTCAAATTTGTAGGCTCCCCAAACCTTGAGGCACACCTAAATCCAAGCCTAAGGAATGCCAACTTCAAGCTTAGGTAGCACTTATGATCAAGCAAGGGACAACTAAGGGCCAATTCATGAAATTAGGAAAGCTTTCCGTCATCTTTAGGCTCTACTAGGCCAAGGGGATGTTCTTGGAGGTCTATAAAATAGGACAATTAAAGAGAAATTAACAACTATATAACAAGGCCTTACCAACCATACCTAAGGTGTTGAGAATCCCTAGTATTTGTCTCTACTCATGACTACATTGGTTGCAAATAGACTTACAAGACCTCCAAAAAGTAAATAAAGATCATTCTTATACATGTGCCATGAGATATATTATATGTATTATTGTGAATAAATTTTGTAAGTCATGCATACACATATACAAGAATAATCATGCTATCATAATATTCTAATGGTTGTTCAATTTGAGATTGAATAAGGTGTGACATGAATTATATTACTGAATTTTGAAAGTATGGAGACCCTAATAACCAATCCTACATTAACAAGAGAGATGATTGATTATAATGAAATGTGATTGGCCTTTCACCAATAAGACTAGTGCCTACTTTATTGAGCAATTGAGTCACAACTTACAAGGAAGATAAAAAATATAAACAAATCAATATTTGAACATAACTTGCATATGCATACACACCAAAATATGAAAGAAACCTATAGCATGCTTCAATAATCCATCTTAAATTAGTAACATCCCACATGTAACAAGAAAATATCATCCAAAAGAAGTTTGCAATGCATTAGGATGATATCATACATCAATATGTTCCATTACATTAGGCTAGCAAATGTGGCAAGAGGCAACTAGTAGAGTTGGGCTCGAAGGATTCCAAAAACCATTGCATCTTACCATAGAAACATTATCTATAGAAAAACTCTTACCTGACTATTCCTTATTATGATTTGCAACACATGTTTCATCCCTTACAAATCTTGGAATTCATCATTTTATACCCTATACTAATGTAGGGAACATTAGATTAGAAACTTAGTTATAGGATTAACCCCTTTTAATGTAACAAACCTACATATATAGTGTATTACATCCCAATCACACACAATCCTAGGGGTGTAAATATCCATCAATCCATGTCACATACATCTTGAGCAAGCATAATGGATCAACATTGAACATTTGCCATAGTCTATATACACTAGTAGGCACAAGATTATACTTAGAAGAATTGAAATTTCTCTTTGGATCAACATTCTAGTTCTAAGAATAAGGGATGCGATCTCCAAGCCTCACAATTCAATATAACTTAAACCATGAACACTAATCTATGTACATATGCATTCAATTCAACTCATACAACCCCTTATAGTCTTGTAGCAATTCATAGTTGTAGGCAATCCATAAATGAAAGTAGCTTGACACCAAGAAATAACTAACAATCATTATAAACAAACATAGTACCTAACATATCAAAAGTAAGAATAATCATGGAAAACATAGAAAGGAGGGCCCACAAAAGAGAAGGTTAGGATTTGTGAGCATTACTTTTGGAAAATTTAATGCACCTAAGTAAGATAATAGGCTCCAAATAAATTCTTACATGCCTATAGACCATCTTTGAGAATATGGAGTGACTTGTAGAAAACACATAACTCATTGTCCAGTTACAATACATCTAAACAATCATACATACTTTTCCTACAAGTAAAACCATTCCATTCATAGGGAACCAACACTACAATATTATCATTGAATAGGGTGCATCCAACACTGCCAACATGCAAGAAAATAATTTGGTGACACCTACTGTAGGAGTTGAGAAAATACAACACTACAAACCCCGAAGATCACCTGCATGCAAATAACCTGTCACAAAAGAAGAGATGGAGACAAACAAACAAGGGTTCTCTGAAAATTGAAAATGTATATATCAGAGAGAATGAGAGAAATAATTGATATGAAATACAATAGGATCAATCCTTATAAAAAGGAGATCATGCAAACCCTAATAAAACCCTAATACGAAAAACCCTAATAGGATAACATTTAATAATTAATATAATTATTAAATGTTACTTTATGCAAACTAACGTGAAATCTTAAGAAGGGAATAAAGGTAACTTAATCAACATAATTAAGTTAAGACCTTTACTCTAACACCCCCCCTTAAGATGAGCAACAGTGCAACTACAAACAAATGCAAGAAAGCAAAGGTAACTACAATGTAAGAAGGCAAACATGGGTCCCAACAACTAGGCCAGATCAGGTACCCAAATACAACCAAATCTCTGTAAAATGGAGAAATAGAGAAAACCTCACGGGAAAAAGCTCTACTCCAAAAAAAGATGCAGAAGGCCAAAAAATAAGAACATCACTGAAGCAGATGAAGCTATAAACAACTGTTGAAAGATGACTGCTATGGTGCTAAAGAACCTCCACTGAAGATAGGATGATCAGGAACAAGAAGAAAACAATATGCATAAGTGCCCATACGACACTACTCGAATCAGATGGCAAACAAAAGCAAACACCTGGAACGAAGATACAGATGGCACAAGAACCAATAGTTTGAAACACTGATCAACTGAGAATGGAAGATTCCTTCCAAGGCGAAACCAAAGAAGAATTAGCACGAACAAAATAATAACCCCCCCATAATGCTGAACTGGGAGAGCCTGATAGATCCACTGAAATGATGTGAAACACCCTGTAGTGCATGAAGGAGAAGAAACATCTCTGAAAGTGCACAAGAAAGCAGCTGCAACTGAAAGAACACATGCATGAGGCTGAAATCATATGATCCACTGTCGTCGTGGAGGGACACTCACCGAACAAAGATGTGATGGCAAAACAAAGGCAAACTACACAACCCCTCATAACACTTTATAATAATAGTGCAAGTACAAAATATGGCACAACCTTATGTGCAAAATCCCCAAAAGATGCATGTAGGAGTTGAGAAAATACAACACCACAAACCTCGAATATCACCTGCATGCAAATAACTTGTCACAAAAGAAGAGATGGAGACAAACAATCAAGGGTTCTCTGAAAACTGAAAATGTATATATCAAAGAGAATGAGAGAATGAATTGATATGAAATACAATGGGATCAATCCTTATAAAAAGGAGATCATGCAAACCCTAATAAAACCTTAATAGGAAAAACCATAATAGAAGCCCTAATAGGATAACATTTAATAATTAATATAATTATTAAATGTTACTTTATGCAAACTAACGTGAAATCTTAAGAAGGGAATAAAAGTAACTTAATCAACATAATTAAGTTAAGACCTTTACTCTAACACCTACAACCAAAGGAACTGCTCATGAGTCATAAATAAACATCTATAGGTCAACAAGGTTCACTTGTATCCTCCAAAATTCCATCTCACAACATTTAGATTGAGAGACAAGTCACAATGGAATAGTCTTATAACATTGCATAGGGTGAGACATAGAGTTAACTAGTTTGATTTATGCATTCTATCCATGGTATAGAGATTACCAATACATAGAAATAAAAAATAATATATTTCATTCACCCATACAAACGAAGAAAACATGAATTTAAACCTTGGAGGGGTTGGCCAATAAGAGCCTAACACATAGTAAGGGGTATCCATGTTGGTAGAATTTTATAAGGTGCATGAAGAGAAATCCGTGTAGCCAAATAAAAGAGAGGGGCCCACTCCTCAATCCACAAGGATGACATGGAACAATATATGATTTGTTGTCATAGAAAGGAATACTACCACATCAATAGAAGTGACAAATGGTGGGAAAAAATGAATTATGAGCATTTTAGGAAATATAAATCATAAGAATAACCATGACAAGGGGATACTTAGGGTTCATGAACACACTCTAGGCATAAATATGAAGCATCTATGATTCAAGGGAATAATAAACACAAGAAACTGATAAACAAAAATAGTGCTAGCAATGCCTACCCTAAGATTATTCTTTTTCTCCTCAAGCCTATCAAGTCATGTACTTATACCTATGGAGAAGTCCAATCAAGAACATGTATGGGGATATAAATAAAATATCATAGTATTAAAAGATGAAAAACATCATACATCTTAGATAGATTGGGTAGAAAAGAAAGTTAATAAGCAACTTGACCAATTCACTCTAATATCTCAAAATTTCTAATAAATATTGGAGAGAGATTGCACCCTTGTCCAAACTATATACCATACTTTTATGTGATTCACTTATGCATTAGAGAAACTTTATCATTGATTGCAAGGTTCCTATATGTTTGAAGAATTGACATACATCTCCCATAAATATTGAGCTTATTTTAATCTCTCTAATTGGATTACCTTGTTCATCCAAGTCCCTAATCACATCATGACCAATAATAACCTTGTCATCCATCTTATCCTTAATTAACACTACACCAAAATAGGAAAATAGTGTAAGATTTTTGTGTATTTTTGTTCACGAATTGGGTGATCTAGTTGGCACAAAAATCGGTGCAAACAGGCATGGTCTTCTCATCATTGACTTTGGCGTCAATTTTTGCACTGGACTTAGCATTGAACTTAGCACTAGGAAATCATAGTGCCCCGCCAGCGCCTAAAAAAGCACTGAAAAATAGTGTCGAAAATAGCCTCTTTGTTAGTGCCAGAAATAACGTCAAAAATAACATCTAAATTGGCACCCAATTTGGCTTCTAGTTTTTCTTCTATGTCTACTCCCATTTTTTCTTCTAGTTTTGCTTCCAATTTTGGTTCCAGGTTCACTTCCAATTTTGCTTTTGGTTTTACTTCCACTTTTGCTTTTGATTTTGCTTCCACTTTTGCTTCCGGTTTTGCTTTCAGTTTTCCTTCCAATTTTGCTTCCAGTTTTGCTTCCGGTTTTAACTCCAATTTTGCTTCCGGTTTTGCATCCACTTTTGCTTCTGGTTTTGCTTCCAGTTTTGCTTCTAATTTTGCTTCCGTTTTTGCTTCTAGTTTTTCTAATGGTTTTGCTTCCATGTTTGTTTCTGGTTTTGCTTCTGATTTTGCTTCTAGGTTTTCTTCCAGTTTTGCTTCCAGTTTTTCTTCCAAGTTTGCTTGCAATTTTGCTTCTAGTTTTGCTTCTAGGATTGCTTCTGGTTTGCTTCTAGTTTGGCTTCTATTGTTGCTTCTTTTTTTTTCTTATAAAATGCTTCTTGTTTTGCTTCCATTTATTAATTTAATATTTTTTATTTAAATTTAATTAGTTAAATATATCGTGCCTCTTAAATAACTCATATGATTATAGAGTAAGTAATTTAATTTTTTAACTCATATGATTAAATAACAAAATAATTTTTTTTTGGGTTGGTAACACAATTTTTTTGTATCGCTTGTAAAGATTAAAAAGTACATCTATTGTTCAGTGTCATTACCCACCAAAAGAGCTTAACACTTCTTTGATTTGTTCAATTACATTCTGGAGGTGCCAAGC
Source organism: Sequoiadendron giganteum (assembly GCA_007115665.2). NCBI lineage: Eukaryota > Viridiplantae > Streptophyta > Pinopsida > Cupressales > Cupressaceae > Sequoiadendron > Sequoiadendron giganteum. Next base: position 41,961,117 of record CM021110.1, read on the forward strand.
ATTCATTTTACCTTTCATCACAACCTGAACTATTATTGTAACATGATCATCATCTATAATTAAAACAAGTGAGTCAAATATCTATAATTTAATTGAATTTGACAACATCCATCCCGAACAGTAAATTAATATCCTCATACGTAATAAATATCCATCCAAAAATCATCAACCATTTTTGATATATATAAATTGACAAGTCAATATTGATAAGATCATCATCATATATAACTAAAAGAAGTGAAAGTCAAAAATTCCAGTACATCAAAAACATGTCAAAATGATACATGTCCAATAGTTGACATAAGCGAAAATGATACATGTACAAATGATATAAATAAAATTGATAAATTATGTAACTCAAACTGATACAAGTCAAAATGATACATGTCTAAATGATATAGTGAAAATGATACAACTCAATAATATAGTCGTGAAAATGATACATATGATAGTAACCATGAAAAGAGTCATCATAACGATATATCAACAATGATCCATGATGCAGTCTATATGATCATGAATGTCACTGGTTACTACTACCAACTGTCTCATCATCATCATCACCATCATCATCATCATCATCGTTGTTGTGATCATCATTGTCATCAGCCTCAGTGTCTTCCGTATATTCGTCATCATCATCCTCTACCATGTAATTTGTATCAACAAAACCAATATTTTGTGGATCTATATCATGTTGAGGATCATCTTGATCTTCTGGAAGACCCGTGTTTTGCCAAAAAAAACATTTAGAATGAAAATTTATTATTTATTTCATGCAATAATTTAGTTTTCTGTTATATATCTAATATTACAACATATGAGATGAAACCATAACCATATTACATCATATCCAAGTGCACATACCATAATAAAATTTGAAAAAAGTTACAGTTAATACTGGTGAGTCAGGAGAAACTTCAGCTTTAAAAAACAAAGCCAATTAGGTTGGCAACATTGAAAATTAAATCCCTAGCAGTATTTATGTTAAGGAAATTTCCTTTAGATGAAAGGATTCAAAGTACAACAACCATGTGGTACAAATGATTAAATCCCAAAGATAATCTGTAGCAATGAAAGAGTCTGAAAATTATTAAATCCCTAACAATATTAATGTTAAGGAAATTTCCTTTAGATGCAAGGATTCAAAGCACATCAACCATGTGGTACAAATGATTAAATCCTAGAGACGATCTGTAGCAATGAAAGAGTCTAAAAATTATTAAATCCCTAGCAGTATTTATGTTAAGGAAATTTCCTTTAGATGTAAGGATTCAAAGCACATCAACCATGTGGTACAAATGATTAAATCTAAGAGACGATTTGTAGCAATGAAAGAGTTTGAAAAGGAAAAGAGAGCTACATTGGTGACTTAGGAGAAACTCCAGCTTTCAAAAACAAAGCCAATTAGGCTGGGAAACATGTGGATCGGGCTAGCATTTGGTGGAAGAGGAAGAAAGATGACTGGAACTCTGGAGGCCCACCATACTGGATTTTGGTATTTAACCATGAGAGTAGAAGAGAGAGACGCTATCATGTATCAAAACATTAAGCATGCATTCTTCTAGCCAACGGAGAAGGAGATGATTACTTTGCTTCATTTTCATTTGCATAACCATATCATGGCGTGGGAACCAAGAAGATCAAGGATGTCCAGTTTTATGTTGAGGTAATGGATGTGGTCCAAACTTTAGGAGGGGCAAGAAGGTCAATGAATGGTCCTAATGAAATTGATAAATAACAACAAGAGAGGGACATGAAAAATAAAATTAATGTAGAGTTTCAAGGATTTGTCAAGCAAGTAAGAGAGCTATGGGAGTAGCCTCATCTAAAATATTTTGAACTAGAGTTTGATATAGCATTTAGAGAGCTTGGTTTTCATGGAAGAGGAAGAAAGATGATTAATTTGCTTCATTTTCATTTGCATAACCACACCATGGCGTGGGAACCAAGAAGAGCAAGGATGTCCAGTTTTATGTGGAGGTAATGGATGTGGTCCAAACTTTAGGAGGGGCAAGAGGGTCAATGTATGATCCTGATGAAATTGAGGAAGAATAGCAAGAGAGGGACATGAAAAATAAAATTAATGTAGAATTTCAAGGATTTTTCAAGTGAGTAAGAGAGCTATGGGAGCAACCTCATCTAAAAGATTTTGAACTAGAGTTTGATATAGCATTTAGAGAGCTTGGTTTTGATGGAAGAGGAAGAAATGTGATTACTTTGCTTCATTTTCATTTGCATAACCATACCATGGTGTGGGAACCAAGAAGAGAAAGGATGTTCGGTTTTATGTGGAGGTAATGGATGTGGTCCAAACTTTAGGAGGGGAAAGAAGGTCAATGTATGATCTTGATGAAATTGAGGAAGAACATTTAGAGAGGGACATGAAAATAAAATCAATGTAGAGTTTCAAGGATTTGTCAAGCGAGTAAGAGAGCTATGGGAGCAGCCTCATCTAAAATATTTTGAACTAGAGTTTGATGTACCATTTAGAGAGCTTGTTTTTCATGGAAGAGGAATAAAGATTATTACTTTTCTTCATTTTCATTTGCATAACCATACCATGGCGTGGGAACCAAGAAGAGAAAGGATGTCCAATTTTATGTGGAGGTAATGGATGTGGTCCAAACTTTAGGAGAGGCAAGAAGGTCAATGTATGATCTTGATGAAATTGAGGAAGAACAACAAGAGAGGGATAGGAAAAATAAAATCAATGTAGAGTTTCAAGGATTTGTCAAGTGAGTAAGAGAGTTATGGGAGTAGCCTCATCTAAAATATTTTGAGAGCTCGGTTTTCATGGAAGAGGAAGAAAGATGATTACTTTGCTTCATTTTCATTTGCATAACCATACCATGGTGTGGGAACCAAAAATACCAAGGATGTCCAATTTTATGTGGAGGTAATGGATGTGGTCCAAACTTTAGGAGGGGAAAGAAGGTCAATGTACGATCTTGATGAAATTGAGGAAAAACAACAAGAGAGGGACAAGAAAAATAAAATCAATGTAGAGTTTCAAGGATTTTTCAAGTGAGTAAGAGAGCTATGGGAGAAGCCTCATCTAAAAGATTTTGAACTAGAGTTTGATGTACCATTTAGAGAGCTTGGTTTTCATGGAGTTCCTTTCGAAGCCTTTGCTTTTATTGTTCCTACGATAAATTGTTTGGTAGAGTTGGTGGAATTACCTTTCTTAGTAATCACAATTAGTGAGATTGAGATTGTTAATCAATTAGGTGCTAATTTGCTATAGCAATGAAAGTGTTTGAAAAGGAAGAGAGAGCTACACTGGTGACTCAAGAGAAACTTCAACATTCAAAAACAAAGGCAATTAGGCTGGAAGACTTGTGGATCAAGCCAACATTCTATGGAAGAGGAAGAAAGATGATTGGAACTCTAGAGGACCACCATAATGAATTTCGGTATTCAACCATGAGATCAGAAGAGAGCTGATATTATGTATCAAAAAATTAAGCATGTATTCTTCCAACGAATGGAGAAGGAGATGATTACTTTGTTTCATTTTGATTTGCATAACCATATAATGGCATGGGAACCAAAAAGACCAAGGATGTCTAGTTTTATGTGGAGGTAATGGATGTGGTCCAAACTTTAGGAGGGGAAAGAAGGTCAATGTATGATCCTGATGAAATTGAGGAAGAACATCAAGAGAGGGATAGTAAAAATAATATCAATGTAGAGTTTCAAGGATTTGTCAAGCTAGTAAGAGAGCTATGGAGTAGCCTCATCTTTTGAACTAGAGTTTGATGTACCATTTAGAGAGCTTGGTTTTCACGGAGTTCCTTTCAAAGCCTCTGCTTTTATTGTTCCTATGGTAAATTGTTTGGTAGAGTTGGTGGAATTACCTTTCTTAGTAATCGCTATTAGTGAGATTGAGATTGTTAACCTTGAGAGAGTAGGACTTGGCAAAAGGAATTTGATATGGATATCTTTTTCAAATACTTCAAGCGAGATGTAGTCCGCATGTACACCATTCCTCAATATTTTCTTGATGGCATCAAGGAATGGTTGAACTCCATGGATATAAATTATTATGAAAGCAGAATGGATTTGAACTTGCGGAAAATTTTGAAGACTATTATTGATGATCCAAATAAATTTATTGAAGATGTTGGTTGGGAATTTTTGAATATGAAAGCTAGTGATTCCGATTCTGATAATTTAGAAGATTCAGATCATGGATATGAACCCTCTGATGTAGAAGAGGAATCAAAATTAGATGAGGAAGGTTCAAAAGATGAATCTCTTATGGATTTAGAGGAGGACGAAGAAGAAGAAGATTCAAAAGAGAAGGAAGGTAAAACATAGGATGAATTAGAAGCCGAAGCCAAAAATGCAGATAAAGAAAAAGGAGACGAGTCTAACAATGAAGATGAAAGGTGACAACAAAAGGTAAAAGCTACAGGGAAGTCTCAGGCACCTGATATTAGATATTCAAGAGGAATGCCTTCCAAGAGGCACAAATTCAGATGAGTTGAGTTCATCTACATCCTTCTACTATTTATTCATGCACATAAATGGTCATCTTGTAATCATAAGATTTGAGCTCTATTTACTCATCCTATGCATCAATAAACAACTCAACACAAGAGATGCAAATTGAAATATTAACACAACAATATCCAACTAAGTTATTGAAACTCAACTATTGATACCTCGTTCTCCATCCAAATTACAAAATCATTCCACTTTTTGTTTTGTAACATATTCTTTTCAAATTGCTTTGGATGGCGGCCATATTTCTCCTCTTGTCAAAACATGGCACATGAACTAGTTAAACTAATTAATATGCAATCATTTACTTTTTCCAAGGAAATAAAAAAAATATCATTTAAAATATTAAATACACTTGCAAATGTACAGATCAAGGCCTGTAAACCTTTCTAGCCACTGCAATGCGTGGCACAAAGTTTTTCAAGCCTAGCCTTGGAGGCCTTGTCCTGAAACATATACTAATTCAATTTAACTATGCACAAATAAAATTTAAATATCTTTTAATAGATTTGATATAATCTTATGAGAAAATTCAAATACCCGCGTACTCTCCTCACTGTACTTCCTCCGTGCATCAGACTTCTCATATGCTTTTACAAGCTCTTTCCATACTTTCACACTTACATCAATTGGCCCTTTTTTTCTGCCTTAGCTCAGGAGGGATTTTTTTCATCTCTTTGTTTGGTTGCACCGAAATCTCTTGTAGTTTTGAGACATTCATAGCTTTATCTTCTTTATAGACCAACCTGTGCCAAATTCATTCTCCATGTCATGGATAACTGCTTTTTTTCAGGTGCAAGGGTATCTTTGAGAATGGAAAATGTAGATGGTCTTTGAACCGTTGAAGACATGATTCCTTCAACCTACTCACAAACATTTTCCCAACATCCGTCATTCGGGCTTCCCCTGAAACCACCTCGTATTCTATCTTCATATTGTAGCTACCAATGCAAGATTGAAAACATGGTGTGGTGGAAGAAGTCTGTGTTCTAGGAGTGGAATTCTTTGCTCCCTATTCCACATTCTTAGATTTTATTGTCACTGATTTCCTCATGGATCTTTTGCTTGATCTAGGAGTGGTTGGAGAATCAATTGATTCCCTTTGACACAATTGATTTGTTTGCAATGTTTGAGGGGCGTTACCATATGTTTTTTCTATGTACCTAGAAAGTGTTGTCTAGTCCACATTAACCAATTTTTTCGCTGCCTCTACCCCCAATATGGAAGCTAATTTGTCTTTATCTTTGTTAGTCTCATGTCCCTATATATATATTTTTAAATTATATTTCTTCTTTTAAATATAGAAATAAAAAAGTAAAAAGTAAAATTCAAAGAAAAAATGGAAACATTTACAAATCTATAAATTGACAATGAATTACCTCATTGTGGCCAAATTTTGTTGACAATGCTAGCTTCCCTCCATTTCTTGATATTTTGAGGTGACCTAGGGAAAATTATTTTCGTCCAGTCTATGGAGGCAAACGAAGTACACATTGTCAGGTATGAAAGTTTTTGTCCAGTTTGTGGTATGAAAGTTTTGTTTTGTGGGAAAATATGTTCACTCGGTTTGCTTAGTGTTGATAACCTTAGCATGAAAACTCTTTCATAATGGAATATTGCACGAATTTGTCATGGAATTGGTGACTATGGTGCGACTGGGCAAAACCAAGCGGTTTTTGTGTTTATTTTCAGCAGTGACTGACCCAATTCCCAGATTTTCCAAGTAGTTCACTATTTCCTTGATACCCAGGTTAGGGAAAGAATACAAAGGCATCCTTGCTTCATGCTATAATATTTTGAGCCAAAGCTCAAATGGGTAGGGTAGATTTATTTGTTGGTTTCTCAAAGGTTTTACAATTTATAATGATGGGACAATTTAGAGGTTGACTGGACTAGTTAGGCCACGAACCAATAAACTACCACGAATTCAAATGCAATAAAAAGAGCAATAAACAATCATGAATTCAACCAGGAAAAAAAATTGTAACCTTAACTATGGTGTTGCAAAATAAATCGAATTTCTCATCAATTGTTTGTAGTGCCCTGCTCTCTTCCTTCATGCGACGTTTTTCCCTTTTTTGTTGTCTGATTTCTTCCTTCATGCATGTTATCGCGGAAACTAGCAGCGCTCGTTCCATGAATAACCCCCCTACGAAACTTGTTTGTTTCCTAGGTTCATGATGTTCAAGCATGCAAAACGAGGTGATTTCAATCCACCTCAAAATGCATTTCAAAGTCTCAGGTAGTCAATCTGAGTGTCTCCCCATGTTCTCCCCGCAAAGACCTTCGAAATGGGCACCTTCATGAGCCTTCACTGTCAAAACTTAGAAAGCTAGTGAAAAGTGCAATTGAGCTCAAAAATGGTGCTCTAACTGCCTTTCATAAAATTGACTAAGTGTTTGAAGTGCAAGGGCACACTTTTTCAGTGCCCTTGCACTTAAGTGAATTTTTGAAATGGTGCAGAGGCACTGAAAACGTACGTCTTTGCACCTAAAGTTATTTTTCCTTAGTTTTTATTTTGATTTTGGCATGTTTTTTGCCTAAAGCTTTTGCATCTCCTTCATTTTTTCGATCCACCTTTTGTGCCTTGATTTAATGTACAACTTGAGTTCGCCATCTTAACTCATTGATCATTTAAAATTGATTTTATTTTATCTTATTTCAATTTTATTCTTTTCTCTACTTCTCCTCTTGTTGGTCGGCCAAGCTCGTATATGCAAAACACGTTTTTGAGAAAGGGCTCCTTTTCAAGTTTCATTTGATCTTGAAGATTATCCAAGTACATTTTGTTTAGTTTTCCATGATCTCTTGTTTGATCACCTCTCCCTTCTCTTGTTCACATCTTTCTTGTAGTTTTTTCGTTGTTTTGATGCATACGTTTTTAATGTATACGTTTTCATTCTCAACAAAAGACGTGCTTTCAGTTTCACCTTTTCCTCCATCTTTGAAACACATTTTCTACCTCTCACCATTTGTGTTTTATTTTGAGAGCTCTCAAAAACATGTGTTTTCTCTTGCTCATCACCATTCACATTTTTCTTCATGGTTCGTGGTTAGGGTTTTAAGAACATCTCTTCATAGCCATTCATGTTTTCTTCACATCTTTCATTCTCATTTCTTTTAGTCTATCAAAGGTTCTTGACCAAATGCCAAGATATGGAAAATCGATGCCAAGTTACTAATAATCAACATTATTGCATCAAGATACTTTTGCCCAAATGCTTAAAACCAGAAAAAATGCGCTCAAGCACTCCCACAATGAAATTTCTAAATCAAAGTGCAATGGTGCACTTTTTCAACGCCATTGCACTAAATGAAATTTTCCCCCAATCAGTGCCCTTACACTTTTTTCCTGAAAAACCCAAAAAATATTTCTTAAGGCAAAAACGCACTTTTCTGGGCCCTCTACACCATTTCCTGAACTTAGCCAAAATCATTCCCGAACTCACTGGTTTCGCTCTGAATCGCTTCTCGACCATCCCTAGCATCATTTTTTGTGCCCCATCACTTACACCATGCTTTTACAACATCCCTCTTCACTTCATGCATTCCAAGGTTACCCTTTTTTGACTAATAAGTTGTTGACTCTTATTTGCAAAGCAATGATTGTTCTCATCAGAGGATCTCTTCCTAAATAGGGCTGATCGATCTCAAATGACAGCCAAGAAACCTCCTTCGTCTTCGAAAGCTGAAGGCAAGATGAAATAAAAATACCAAGGTGTTTACCTGCCAACGGTAGTGGTTTCAAAAGTTGAAGAGATCAGAGACACAAAGGTTGGCCATTAGGATCTCCTTGACTTCGTGAAAATAACTAAACAAAAGCCCCTCGAAGACTCTCTGAGAGATATTGTGCATAGTAATCTTCATCTGGTTTCTTCTTTCCCAACTGTTGCACATCACACAGAGTTTTTTCTCTAGGTCGAATCTCATTATATTCAAGAGAGAAGAAGTTGCATTAATTCTTCCAGACATGAGGTTTTGAGACTAGATCCGGACTTCTTCGATATAGTTTTTAAAATCCTACAAATGGAGAAGTATGTTGACATCTCAGTTCAATTGGCATAGGAGGTTTATGACTCAGATCCAAATAAAGCCAAGTATCTGATAAATAGTCAATGGTTGAAGGAACCTCGACATACTATTTCTAGATGGCCAAAAGGGCTTCCTTGAGTTGACTTCAAAGAAGACATCAGAGACATGATCATTCTTTTGAGCAAGGTGAAAGGATTGCTTGAAACTTCCCATTTTTGTGATTAGATGTATGAATACATTCGAATTATAAGAAGACAGAAAGTTCACATTGACTGGGGTAAACAGATTAGTGATGCAATTCATGAGCAGTTGATTAATGTACCAACTACCTTGAAGTTCTACACGACTTCATACTTGGTGTATGCTACAACCATGATGAGACAATTCCCAAGCCTATCCACAAAAGGGAATCAACTTTCTACACTAGTCTATGATTATTTCTACCAGCTCGTATTGAAGGAAAGTCATCATCATTTCAGGAGAGTCTTGACACTTTCTTCGCACCACTACTTTTCAATTTTGATCCAACTCTTGAAAGAAAGAGAGTATCAGATGAGGCTTACATAGTGGTAAGTCAGGTCAGATGCATATATCTTCAGTTCCCGACTTTTAATTACATAAGGGTAGGATGCTATACTGGTTGTCCTTATATGTTATCTAGATATCCTTCTGACAAGTGGATTTTGATGGAGTTATGCAGACAACTGATTTTAGTTCACAGGGAATGTCAAAGGATCCATAAACCTGGTTTTAAGTTTCCAATGACAATCGATAGATATACCATTAAGAGTGTGTAGAAAGCAAAATAAATCTATGATGAGATGCAGATCATGACAATCAGGAACTACAAATACATACTTGATTTTGATTACCGAGATGTCAGAAAGAAGCTAAAAAAGGGGCACAAACATGGAAATCATTTTGAAGACATTTGGGATGATTGTAGAGATGAAGAAGTTGTTCATAAGATGGACTGGTGTAGGTTTTCTATTCAAAAAATCAGAGATCTTGGTGTTGCTGATTTACTAGAGGACTTTGCAGATCCTGGTGACATGTTGAATGTTGCCTATGATGAACAACGGATCTTCAAGAAACCATTGCCTGCAATTTAATGGTCGAAAAAATAGAGCATTTCCATCAGAGAAAGGTTAGCACCAATTTTGGCTAACACTACTAAGTGGTTACATACGCATGGTTTCCAGATGAAAGTTTTCAAAACAAAATCAGAAGGAGAAGAGTCTGGAACACAAGTTAATTTACAACACGAACCCCGCATCAAAGATAAATCTGTGGTTATTCCTACTTCCTCCAGAAAAGGGCCTAGAATCAAATTCACTATTGGAAAAAAGGATATTCCAGCCATCTGTGAGGAAGGGACTACATAATCTGAACCATTTCGTTCCAAAGGAAAGAAACCTATTTCCGAAGAGATAGATTATGATGATGAAGAAAGTACAAGTGATCAATCCGTTGAAGAAGAAGATTCAAAGGAAACAAACTCTAATGAAGAAGAACATTCAAATGATGAAAACGAGTCTGAAAGTGATCAAAGAAGTGAGAAAGAGAAAGAGAAAGAAGATCAGGAAGATGACCAACAAAAACTCAGGCTCGATGAAGAACAATCTATGTCTCCACCCGAGCACGTAGTTGAATATTTTCCCCAATCTTCATCACCTGTAATTTCAAGTGTTCCTCACACATTTTCTATTACTGACATTCCTCCACCACCTCTTTCCACATTGTCTGTTCCTACACCTATCATACCTATGGTGGAAATTGCACTACCTCCAGTAGCATCAATCTCACTGGATGCTCCTTTAGTAATGAGTATTCAAACGGTTGATGTTCCTTCAGCTTCACCATCATCCATTCCAAGCTTGTCTTCTCCATCTTATGATCTCAATTCAGAAGCAAAATTCAACAGATTCATGAGTGTGACTCTCTGCAGAATCAAGTCAATGTGTAGGTTTCTATAACAGTGGTGATAGATACCTCATCGATTGTTTCCATACCCATCCTTCCATCAGAACTGGCGATGAAAAAATAATTGAAAGTCAACCAAGAATCATTTGCCTCTTCTCTTCCCCCGTAGTTGGTATCTCAAGTATCAAAACGAAAGAAGCAGATGATTTCCCCTGAAGAGCTTGATCTTGAAGAAATACCTCCACCAAAGGCCAAGGATAAAAAGAAAGCAAAAGTGTACTCACGGATTCAAGTTGACAAAGCAGGTCAGAAATATGTAGAGATTGGCATTCCACCTCATGAGGAAGGGGATGCTAATATGGAGGACTATACAATAACCAGAGTCTAGCTTGGCAAAGTTACTAGTGAAAGCGGCAACACAGATGTGCAGGTAACTTTACATATATTGGCTGATAGACTGGACAAAATGGAGCAAGCTCGTGATCTATACAAACAAAGGGCAGATCATTATGCGGCTATTGTTAAAAAGCTTGCAAGATCTACAAGTAATGCACAACCATTGGCAATAGTAAGTCCTAAGGACCCAACTATCAAGAAGGCTGAAAGATTTCTCTCCAAAGGGAAAGTGTTGTATGAATTCATCAACAAAGTTGTAGAACACGGTTCTCAAATCATAATTGCCACTTATGAGAAAGCTACCCAGGTAGCTCAACTCAAATCAGAGTTGGATAAAGAAAAAAAATTTCTTTCTCAAGAGCACAAAGAGATGGAAAAATGCCTGTCATTTTGGATACAAATGAAACAGGCAAAGCTCAGTAAACTGGTGGAAGCCGGGGTTATTCCCGACAAAGAAAAATATGTTGAAGTAAGGGAATCTTTGAAGCATCATATTTAGCTAATTAAATCCCTTACAAAAGATCTCCACCAGGTTTAGGAAGATGTGGAAGAACATCAAATTATTTTTGAAAGAAGGATTAAAGAGTTTCCAGGAAAGCTTCTCGAAGAAGACCGTATCTTACTTCCAGTTGCAGAACTATCACAGATCTTCAAAGAAGCCGCCATGGGTCAGATAGAGAGTGGAATTTTCAGATGCCTCCATAGATGACCTATGTGATATCAAGCTCACCCTTGATCACCTTAAAACACATCTTGACAGATGCAAGAAGGTTCTTTCGTCCACCAAGAGATCAGTCACGAGAATTCACACCATTGTGGATTATATCGTTGGTTCGGATGATACATTCACACAGGAGACCAAGAAGAAATATAAAGACTTTCGCGCCCAAGCAACGAACCATGCAGATTCCTGATCTCTTGGTGTTGAATGTTTTGATGCATTTCCATATGCATTTTGTAAATAATTTGCAACATCCTAAATGTCTTTTTGTAAAATGTAATTACATCAAAAATATGAGATGTAATTACATAGAGAAAAAATACACTTAGTTAGGATTAGGGTTTCCTATGCTTGTTCACCTAATTCCCTAAATTTACTCATCTCTCTTTTCTATATATATGAGGGATTCCTATTGTAATAGTTACCTTGAGGATTTTGCAACGAAGTGCTGCCCTTTTGAGAAACAAAAATTGAGACTTTGTGTTCAATTTTGTGAATCTAAAATCTGATCAATAAAGAAGAGGATTGCATACCAGACTTTGTGTTGGGATCGATAATCTTGTGGTTTGATTATATCGGTGGTGATTAGTATATGAGATCTGAAGGGCTTCAAGTAGTTTATGTAAACTTTGAGTTACATTTATTATTTGGATTTGTTTATGTGTGAATGTTTTGGTTGAAGGATCTACAAGATTTTGTGCTTGTAATTGTTCATGCGGTTTGAGGAATTGTTGCATCTAAGAAGACTTTGTGTTTCTAATGCAACAAATGATACTTCTATAGAATTCATGTTGAAAAATCTACGAAATGACTTTGTGCCTTTGTGAGATTTCCCTTTTCCTTTTTCTTTTGTTATTATAAATCATACCTAGTATTTCTACGCTATACTTTGCCAAGATAGAAATATCGGCATTACTATTGTTTGTTAAATTTAAGTTATGAGATCTAGAACTTACCATCGTGAAGCATTGTAAACATCTTCTCTAAAAAAAGAGAGAAGGATGATTGTAACACACCCCCCCATTTCGCAAGTGTGGTGTACATTTTGTAAATATTTCATTAGTTTTACTATAGATTCTATTAGCAATAAGAAGGGCGTCTCCACTTTCTGAGAGGAGAGATTATATCTCACACAGCTATGGCTGAAATCTAGATAGTGAAATCTATTGAAAATTTGATTACATTATTTTCACCCAACAATGCGGGAAAGTTTTAAATTTTAAATTTGGATTCATTAGTTGACGCTTTAGTCGACGTTAGTTAACACCAACTTTAGCGCCGACTGTTGGTCATTAATGTAACCTATTTGGGATGCATAAGGCAGCATCAAGTGCAGCTAATTTAGCACCTATCATTGTTGTATAGTGACTATTTTCATTGTTGTGTATCACAAGATCCATAGTGTTGGAAATAATTCCAACTCCTGCCTTGTTTTTGTGACCACCATTGTCCCATGGCTCCTTCATCAGCTCGGTCTGGTAGAGCGGTTTTTACCGCGGTCTCGTAAGGTGCTTCATCCTTCTTGGCGATAGTGCGGTGAAAGATTCTTTGGCGGCACACAAGTCTTCCTTCTGTTCCTGGCGGTGTTGTGATGACTCACGCAATCCCGCAAGTCTTCTACCATTGGCATGCTGTAGTGCGGTGACCACCATTGTCTCGCAGCTCCTTCATCAGCTCGATGCTATAGAGCAGTTATTACCGCGGTCCCACAAGTTGCTTTTTCCTTCTAATGGTAGTGCAGTGAGCTTATGTGGTGACATTTTTATTCACAAAGGATGCCATGGAGAGAGGATGTGGACAACATAGAAATACTAAATCGTTGAGAGGAAAGTGGGTGGAAATAGATGAGACAACAAAATATGCAGATACAATAGAGGTAAGAAGAGAAAGCAACCTCAACCAAAGGAGGAAGGTGTTTATGAATTCACAAATACTACAACATAAAAGGAGATAAAGTCATTTTTTTGTCCACAAGGCCTTTGAGGTCAAACTTATTGGTTGAAAATGTGCAAGAATGGTGATTAAATGTGATTCTATGATCAAGGGAAAAGTTTGAAAATTAGGATAGCCAAAACATGATATCAATATGTCAAATATATGACTAAAGTGAGGTAAATTGTGTTGGATAGCATATTCGTTCAAATGATATAATTGGTGTACTAAACATTATTTACTATGTTGTGTATTATAGGGGCAAGACGAGGCCATGGTAAAAAATCGCGTCATATCAAATGAGGACACAACGGATGAAGTGGGACATTAGGTACTCAAATTTTGACTTAACTTAGGAAAAAATGATCTTATGGAATTTTATGATATGTCCATCTTTTTTCACAGTATTATTGAAATTTATAATTTATTATCCAATCTTGACATAAATTAATGCATGTTGTTGATTATTTTAGATGGAGATTGGAGCAAATGCAGAGCCTAAGCTCTCAACTAGTAAAAGAACAAGATATGTACATGGACGTGGACCTAAAAGTGTTAAATCACGTAGATGACAGTGGGTGGAAGAGGATATGACAATGGATATTGTATACACAACAAATGATTGCACTGAAGAAGAGGTAGGCCAGGACTATAGTACATGGGATGAATACTTTGAGAAAATTGTTGTTTGTGGATGTTTTGTATGTCGTGGAAAGAAATAATTCAAATGAGCCATTGTACAAAGACATTACATATATGATGAGCTTCCAGTCGGTAGTATTCCTCCTATAATCGATTCAAATCCAATAGGAATTATGGTGAGGAATTTTCCAATTTGATATAAATAACATGTGTACTTCATTTAAACATTGTTTTATATTATTTAAATAACTATTTTTTTCTTAATGGATACTTGTAGGATAAAGTTCATGGTTTAAATTTTCCTGGATCACCGACTTCCAGCCTAGAGGGCAATGATCATTTATCAAATGATACATCTAATGAAAATATGTGCCAATATACCAACTTGGAAGATGAGGAATTGACAAAAACAAGTAATAGAACAAGAATCGGTGTGAAGATGCATAGTTTTCTTAAAGACAAGGGGAAGGTGGACTACATACCCTATGAGAATGAATGTGATGGAGATGATGAATTTCCCCTGAGTTTGAGATCAATTTACAAAAAGAAATTTGATCGTCGACTATATTGCGCTTGGCCTAGTGATCAACAACTACCTAGAGTGTACGAGGTGTTTCAATTTTGGGGATACAAGTACATGATACGACCCTCAAATATTCACGGAGTGAATCTAGGCCTCTTTATTGTCCAAAATGTACATGTGGGATCCAAACATAGAATTTTTTTAGAACAAACCACTAGGAGATTAATGTCATATTATGGTCCGTCATATTATAGTGGTGAATGGAGAAGGCTAGCAAAATATAAGCTTAGCATGTCAACATATGGTCTAAATTTGAATATGTATACACATCGTCTCCAATTGGAAAGTGGAAAAGAAACGAATAGATGTCATCTTATGTATATAGATGGACGTGCATACACACAAAAATATTGCAAGATTTATAAATAGTAGTAAGGGAAGGGACCCTACTCTAAGACTGAATTGTCAATTTGTTGAGGTTGTAAATGATAAAGATGGAGATATGGAAAGAGAGGTTGATAGATTGATAATGGTTGAGGCTATTATGGACCTTACCATTGGGGATGAGTTATTTATTGATTAACCCTTCTTAAAACGCACTCCTGCGCGAAAGAAGAGGGAAGAATAGGGTCTCCTTAAGGATGTTCTTAAGGGAAGAAAACCAAAGAATAATAAATGAGTGTGGACTGATTTTTTATAAACTATGTTGTCAAAATAATGTTTTATAGCAAGTACTGTATAAAAAGGTAGTCTATAAAATAATGTTCCATTATTCAATTGATGTATATATGTTCATACAATTTTATATAATGTCTAATATATGTTTGTCGTTCATGTGCAAGTATTTTTCTATGAAGATATTTTGGACCCGAAATGGATATTTGTCATACATTATGATCCAAGATTAAGGCATGTATTTGATGATGCATTAGTGGATGCTGAGAAAAAAAATGAGAGAGAGGGATTAGAGAACATTGAAGAAATTGACACCCATGATGATGTTGAAGATGGTTATGTTCAAGCACAAGAAGACAACAATCTAGAGTTAGATGATGTTATGGAAGACAACAATATGGATGGTATAGAAAATGATAATCCAAATACATATGGTAAAAACATAGATGGTCTACAGTCAAATTTCAATGATGATGAAGATGATGTAGGTCAAGATGAGGATGAGGATAATATTAAATACTTGAAAGAACATATGAACATTGACAATGATACACTGTATGGCATTGTAGCAGACAATAATGTTAATGACCAAGACTTCTAAACTTTCAGAATTATTGCAATCCATGTTTAAAAAAGGATGATTCTTATAGCATAAACTTTGAAATGCTTCAGTAATATTATGTTGTACTTGGACAATTGAAAACCTATTTTATTCTCCTAGCAAGCTTTTTTATTTTCTATTATAATTCTAGACCAAACAAAATTTGCGGGGATGGCCTTTTACACCAATCTTAATTTGTATGAAGTTCACAAACCTGTTGTCAAGCAGTAAACCTTTCGTAGAAAGGAAATGTAAAGGCTTCATTTAAGAAAAGATAAGTAGTCTCTTTCTGAGGGTAATCCACATGCAAAAAGTAAAAAGCACATAAAAAATAATTGTACAGTAGAAAATCAGACTCAATCAGTTATGTCTTTTTTCGCTTGCACACTTATATGAAAGACATAGGGTATTCACCATACATTTCCCTTGACAAAGCAAAAAAGTTATTTCATTTATTTTTACTGTATATCTCATAAGTGAAATTGTTGTTACATAATGATGCACTAAGAAAATAATATATACAAAAAAATGCAAAGATTTTTTTTGAAATTTAACATGCAACCTATTGTGTGTGCTGAAAGGAATCAAGATTAACTAGGACAAGAAATAAAAATAAAATTTTGATGATTGTACTTAAAATTGAACAATATATGAAAAGTGTGGACAATGATGGTACTAAAATTGAAAACCCTGATTATGATGATATTATTGTTTTATGTCATTTGAGATAAAGAGCACATACAATTTTATATACATAGAAAATGAAGCTTTGAAACTAGTAAACTAAAAATATAAACACTGTAATATTTTTCCTTAAACAATAATTCACATACTCACTTACAAAAAAGGGTGAAGCATTTTTTATTCAAACTCTATTTTATTTAATAGACATGTAACAGTAAAATAATATTTACAAGTATAATAATATATACACTATTTCATAGAAAATAAGGAATGTCTCATAGAATATATAAGTACAAGAATATATCATCATCATCATATCCTTAATTACCTATTGCAATATCCTTAAATTTTTCAATATTTGGTTTGAATTGTTGGTAGAAAAAAATAGGATTACTTGGATGCTTCTTCCATTCATTTTGTATCAACATATGTTCGTGAAGACACACAAGTTAATAAAATATTAATGCACGTAACTCACAATTATTTAAATAAGAAACTTTGTTAAATTTATTATTTTTAAATAGTTTCCATTTTTATGTTGAACATGTAACAAGGCAAAATAAGCTCAAATTTTCAAAAAAATTAGTAGCTCTACCAACATCCACAATAAATGCTTTACTGTATCATCATATTCATTCACATAAGCACAATATTGAGGCTCAATAATTGATATTCATTCAAATATAAGAAGAAATAAGTATGGCAAACATAAGAAAAATACAGAATGATAACACAGTCATGGAGAATCTCTAATAATAAGATGTTCTCCATTATATTGCTTCAATTGATATATATTAATAACAAAAGTCTTCAAAATGGGAATAATATATGATGATGATAATTTCAAACTAGACCTTGGTTTCCTATTTATATAGGAAGCAACAAGCTACATGCCTTTTACAAAAAGAAACACCTTTCATAACTACTTTTACTAACAACTATTTAATTAGCATAATTAAGGAAATAACAAGACTTAATACATTTTGACATATGGTTCCATTATTCAACATAGAAGACCTGTGATCATTGATCTGGAAAAGTTGTCCTCTCCATGATGAACATCCAAATGCTCTCGCCTCGGTGTCTTATTCTTCTGAAACCAACAACTATTTAATTAGCATAATTAAGGAAATAACAAGACTTAAGAAATTTTGACATATGGTTCCATTATTCAACGCAGAAGACCCGTGATCATTGATCTAGCAAAGTATTCCTCTCCATGATGAATGTCCAAATGCTCTCGCCTCAATGTCCTATTCTTTTGAAACCAAATACTTTTCCTCCCACTGGTACACCGTAAAATATGATGGCCACTTATATTCTTGGATCTTTTACATGTTTGCAAGATGAGTTTTCCATCGACTATCTAGTAATGCCTTTGTATCATTGACAAACTTTAGGTATCTTGGACATCAAGAACAATCAACCCATCCATGATATGATTTAGCCTGGGAAGACTGGTATCATCATCCTCCTGTATATGAGTTACACACTTATCAACAACCTGACTAAATTCTTTCTTACACTTATCCAAGTCCTTCAATTGATCACCATCTCTCACAATTTCAAGTATATACCACTGTTTCCAGGTATGGAATAAATCCATTCGTGTTACAATATTTTTATCAAACCCTTGTACATACTGAAATTCATCAGTAATCATCTTCACAGTTTGTTCAGTTGGCTTTAATGTTGTGGGTGCATCAAGACTTCTTTGGACAACTTTGCATAACTTAGCCAAAGTGTGGTGAATAGGCTGCTACCTTTTGAACAAAGGATCTAATACAAGCATATGTGTCTTTACTTGATCTATTGCCTACTGAAGTGTTTTATAACTATCATGCACATTCTCTAGTTTATCCATAATTGATTTTATCCTATGCTCAAGAATCTTTTCCATTACTTCACAAATTCATCTATTCACTTCATCCTGGGTTTGATTACTGGCCTTCTTTACATCATCCACTTCCTTCTCTGGAGTTTTCACCTATTGTGTAGAAATGTTCTTCACAATATCCATTGGAGCAATAGGAGGCTTGTATAACACCATCTCCTTGCTTTGTGAGGGTCCTACTCCTCTTAATTGTTCTTTCAATTTGACATTCTCCATGAATAGTTTATTAACTTCATCATTTATGAACCTTTGTTCCTTTTCATACTCCTTCAATCTATCTTCTAATCCCTTAATAGTTGCTCGAGTGAACATGGCCGAATGCATGGTAATTTTGGCTGCCTCCAAAGAGATGGTATCTTGTATTATCCTTACCATCGCTTCCCCTTTCATCCCTTGAATTACATCCAATAATTTTAGATTCTATGTATTTTTCTGTTTGATCCATATGGCCAAGGTTTCAATCTTTGGGTTATACCCAATTCCACTCACACCTTCATCGGAGTCAAATTCTACAACTAGCATTGGATCTTCTTGAGCCCACACTTGATCAAGCAAAAAAAATTTCTTTAACTCCAAGCTAGGGAAAATGAGCATATTGCTCTTCAAGACCATTTTTCTATCCTTTTAGGGGCTAGTGTCAATGTTGTCAACTCTTAATTCCTGGAAAGTCTGTGCTACCATTTCATTTTTCTCTGATTCTTCAATTCTTGCTTCAGCTGATTCCATCCTCTCTTGAAATTATTTTATCTTCATCTTCATCCATAAATCCTTAAACTCGGGATTCTCAATGAATTCATCATCTTCTATGAATCTCCTGGCTGCAATTTCCCTTTCATCTTCATGTACCTTTGTACTTGTTTTTTCTACATCACCCATCCTTTCCTCATGTTTATGGGAACTGGTCTCAAGGATGGGCTGATCAACTTCAATATCACCTATCAATGACTGTAGTACTGTAGCCACTTCCTCAATATCTCCCACCTCTTTAGTATCCTCATAAGGTACTAAATATTCAATGCTTCTTGTCTTTCATCTTTTGGGAGGTAACTGCTCCATGGGAGGCTCAGAGGTTTCACCTGGGGTATGCTCTGCAGTTGGACCACTATCATGTTCTTGGATAAATGCTTCCTTCTTTCTATACAAGTATTCAAATTTACCAATTATCAATTCTATCCTCTTGATGGGTTCCTTTTCCTCAACAAAGTATCCTAGTAAATCCTTAGACATTTGCTTCATCCTTTCTTTAAGCTTCTTCATATATTCTCATTTTTTCCTTCTACTAAATACATCATTATAAGTAATGTAGTTCCTTATGCCATCTTCTTCAAAATCCACTTGGTGTGGCACTGTCATTTTGGTAAGAAGATTGTGCCTAATGTTGTTCATATGATTTTTAGGTTCAAAGGCTCTTTCTTTTCTAGATTTCAATGCATATCTTGTCTTCAAATAATACTGTAACTCCTCTAGTGTGTCTGAGCCTACAATCCAATCTTCACACTTGGTTTGGTTTGGTAGGAAAGTGCCTTTCTTCTGCTTGTGCATTACAACTTTCTCCATCCACATCATTTGCCACATAAATTCAAGAAATGCTAATCTGAGGGGCACAAATTTTGGTAGTATGTGTGGAGCAACAAGTCATCCATAAACTCTTATTATTGTAACTTTCGGGGGGAAGAACCAATCTCTAAAATTGTGTGTATGACCCTACTTTGGTCTTAAAGCCAAAGGTCTCACTAGTTGTAACATTTTGTTTGACAATATTGGTATTGCATACCCAATAACTTGAAGGATTATGTGTATAAAGTCTTCGTAGAATACAACAAAGCTTGAATTCTTGCACCGATTGTCCCAAATATAGCACCATTTCTGGATAGGTGTGGGATTTGCTTACTCATCTACTATAGCCAAGTTCATTCTTTTACTACAATGGTTCCTATTCTAGTACAATATTAGATGACATGGTAGGGAATAGTGTCTGAATGTAATCGGTGCTCTATCCTCTATAACTTGGGAGAATTCATCATCTAGCGCCTTCTCAAGGTATGAAGCAAAGTCATATTCAATATTAGTTTCAGGGTTTTGAATTCTTATGGCCATCATCATTAGGCCTATTGGAATTTTATCTTGAGCATCTATCCCCAACACTCGGCAAAGAGCTAAATATGTATTCACAAAGTAATACTAAAAATCTGTCACATTAAATGGTTTAGCAGTGGTAGTAGATATGGGGAATGTTTTGTTACCAATGCCTCTTTTCATATATAGGGGTACCTCATCACTTCTATAAGTATTTTTTAACCTAGAATAATCCTCCTCACTTTTCTATAGGTTTATCTTGGTCAGGGCTTGCTTGTTTAAGCCAAAACACTCGATGATGGATTTTCTGGTTACTTCTACCAATACTGTGTTGTTTGGAAACCTTACTATTTTGGTAGCTGAGTGATAGTGTTTGGCTAGCAGTCTGATAAATTCTACATCAAAGAACACATTTGGGACAATCAACCTTTCTATATCCAACATCCAAGCGTTTGACACTGGAATCTTCTCATTTCTCTTACTATAAAAATACCAAAATATATCCCATCCAGATTTGGAAATGAGGGCATCCCTACAACTTTGTGCAATGTCCATGAGAAACTTCTTATTACCCTCTTTAGTAGAACCTGGAAGTATATCTAATATGGACTGATGGAGTGGTCTCTTCTTTAATTTAGGTTCTTCATCTTTAATTTTAGGCCGACTTTCTTTTACTTTTGATTGTTTTAAGATGGGGTGCTTTATTCTTTACTTTAGGTTCTTCATATTTAATTTTAGGCCGACTTTATTTTACTTTTGATCATTTTCTTTTAGTAGGCACGTTTCAATTTTCTCTACTATGGCTTCAGATGACAAAACCTTGAAATATTTTTTAAATTAATAGAGCTCTTTCAAAGAGTTTTCATGCACTTACCCGAGTATTTCACGCTTGTAGGACTTCTTCTTCTCATATCCTTAGCTCCTTCCATGCTAGTGCATTGTAATTAAGTGTGATATTGGGAGAACTCACTTATCTTTGGATGGCGCGGTATTCAGTCATATTAGTTTTGGCGACTTAATAATTTAATAGCATTTAATTTTGGCAACTGATGAGATTTTTTGTATTTATTGCTATAAATTGTAATGATGCCACGATTATTGTACTATCATCGTCTCTTATTATACCTGTTGTGGTATGGCGGTGTTTTTCCCTACCCTTCTAGATTGTTTACCGCACTATTGCCTTGCTCAAGGCTTCTTTCTATGGGGTTGTGGTGTATACCGTTCTATCGTATATGTTGCTCACCTTCTCGATGTTATAGCAATGTATTATTTTGATCATTACTTGAAGAGATTTGATGAGACAATCTTATTTTTCTTACCTATATCTCAATGTCTCATCGAAATTAGATCTTATGTTCCTCTGATGTTGGTTGCCAGTGTCGATGAGACAAGTTAATATCTCTTGACAATATGTCGTTGTCTCATCGATATTTTCCTTCAACGATATTTCTTTATATATTGGTGTAACTATGCCATGTTGGGGAGACTTGTGATTATCACTATGGCATAGCGGTTTTTTTCCCTTCCCTTATGTTGTTTACCGCACTACCGCCTTGCTCAAGGCTTCTTGTTGCAGGGTTGCGGTGTACATCGCTCTACCACATATGTTGCTCACCTTCCTAACGGTATAACGATGTATGCTTTTGATCATTACTTGAAGATTGTTGATGAGACAATCTTATCTATCTTACTGATATCTCAATATATCATCAACATTACTTCGTTATATCCAAGAGTTGTGTTTCGTTGAGCACTTGTAGATATACCTTATCGATGTGACATAAGTGATTCTCTCCTCAATATGCCTATATCTTGTTGAAATTTCACTGTTTTACATCATCGATGAGACATATAAATAAGTCTCTTTGATATAGGGATGTCTAATCCGACACTAAACCCGAAGCCAAACTTGAAGCTAAACTCGAAGCTTAAGTTAGAGCTAAACACGATGCTAAACTTGAAGCTAAACTCAGAGCTAAAGGCCGAGATCAAGGCGACGCTACACTCGAAGCTAATGTCATCGCTAAATACAAAATTAATTTAGGCACTAATTAGCACCTAAATTAGTGCCGACTTGTACTGATCGACGCAATAAATGCCAAAAATTGTGCCATTCCGATAAATAATGCTGATGTTTTCAAAAAATTGCCAAAAAATACATTAAAACAGTGGGTGGAAGCAAAAAAAGAAGCAAAAAATGGAGCAAATCATAGGGATTTGTTGTAGTGTAAATATGTCATGCATAGTCTCCTATATTGAGCCATCTAAATAGAGCATATTGGTAAGAAAATTCCATAAATGAAAAATATTATTACCATATTGTTTGTTGAGATCTATGAAATATGTCATCAACTTATTATTTAGTACACAAATTTATTCCTTATTTTTTCATCTTCATTAAGGTGAAATGTAGAAATAAAGTAATGCTTTGTACTTATAGCGTCTTGAAATCTACCCTTAACTCTCTATAAAATGATCCTTTCTGGTACTCCATATAATTTGACCAGCTCTCTTACAAATTTATGTGACACATCTCGTGCCTCATAGGTCTCTTTTAAAAAAGTAAATATACTACCTTAGTTTGTCTACAACTACTAATATAACATCATGTCTTGTTATGAAGTTCATAGAGACCACTTCCCATGTCTATTTTGGGATGTCATGGGAATATATTAATCGAGCTGGATGACTATAATAACCATACAAATCACAAATACCATGATATCATGATTAATCAATGATGTCCAAGATATTTATTAAATGATATTTTAGAAAAAAATATAATATAAAAATGAAATATGATAATAAAAAAGTTAAGAAATTACTGTCAAAGTTGAAAAATGGTAAACTGGATTAAGTTAATTTTAATTTCCAATGAAAAAATATATGGAAACAAAAAAAAATTAATGTGAAAGTGGAATATTGGAAAAGAAAAGCCACCAATTAAAGAAGTGATTTAAATGGTGACACTTGAGTTCAAACATATAAATCTAGCTTCAAATAGATTGCTAGTTAGTTGAGTGTGCAAACAAAGAACACAAATACAAAGATAGTGAACTCAAAGAAGAAAAGTCAAGTTGATGAAGGAATTTGTAAATACTCTCAAAATTTTATTAAAGAATATTTTTTTGAACAATGATGGAAATGACCTTGATATTTGTGATTTTGAATATTTCATAGAAGGATTTGAAGAAAATGGTTGAAATAAATAAACCTTTGTTTTTACTAAAATACTTTTAATATATTTGTGTATTATAAGATTAAGAAAATTCATAGAAGAAATATTTGTTTGGAAGGAGGCTTATTATAAGTTGAAATTAATTGAAAGGTGTCTTTGTACTAGAGAAAGGGAAGTTGTTATTATGTGGAGCACAAGGTGAATTCTTTAATAGTTATTTTTTACTAATCATAGTTCCTTAAAAGAGAAGAAAGCAACAAAATATTTCACCAATTAATTTGCAAACATAGAACAAAAAATATTAGATTTAGCATAAAGACACGAAAAAATATGAAAGAAGGAAAGGATTAGATAAGGAGCAAAAATTCCATTTTTCATCAAGGTATCAAACTTCCCTTTAGTGGAAGGCCTTTTCATACATAGATTGAGATAAATTTAGAATAAGCATAAACTCATGAAAGGAAACAATTATAGATAAAAGTTTAAAAGAAAAGATATGCTAATAGAATATAGAATCTAAAAGACAACAACAATTGAGCAATGACACGTTCAAATATGGCACAATGAATTACCATAGAAAACCTTTTTGGGAAAACGAAATAAAAAATGTCACTAATTGTACAAACGAACACTGATAACAATACACTAAGATTTTTCTTATTCTAATCCTCCAACATCGACATGTGTTTCTTCTATAACTTAGTGTTCCTTCTTTTTTCTTATATTGTACAATTCCCATTAGCTTACATTTTTAAGCAAGCAAACATTAGAAACCACTAAGTAGGCTTACAAAACAATGATCCCAAAACTATCCAAAAAATCTACCCATGCTAACCAAGAATGTAGGCAAAAAATACATTCCAAGAAAATCAAAACTTAAAAGGAAATTGACTTATGATCATTAATCTAGTTTCTACAATAAATGATCAACTTATGATTCCAATATCCCAAATTGGAAAGTGTGCACAACTCCACTTGTTTATTTTGCATTGGGTCACAAACATATATCAAAATCTCTATGTAGTTATACCCACTATAACCCACACCAAGAAAAATTATTAGCACTCACTAGCTTTGTCAACAAATCAACATTATTTTCCAAATATCAAATTTTTCAATCAACGCCTCACCTATAATGAATGTTTTTTAGCCTCAAGAACCATGGAGCTATTGCATTCATTGCTCATAGTTCTTGCACCTAGCTTGAATAGATTCCTAGTATAGACCCCTCTTACCAACAACATTGCTTCTTTTACCATCTTGCAACTATCTTTGTTAATGATTACTTACATACTTTTACCATTCATCTACGCTTGTGGAAGGGGCATCATCAAATTCCTCAACTTTTTCAAACTTGAAACTAACATTACTTTCAAAATATTTCTAACTACCACAATTCCAACTTAAAAAAAAATATATTCTAGGAGATTAACCTTTAGATTTAATAGTTTATCTCCTAACATGTTCATGCCTTTCTCATGATAACATCTCACAAATAAGATTTTACTTGTAATACCCTCCATGGATTTTTTCCTCATTATACTAATAGCAAGATTGTAATCCCTATTCAATTTTTAACTTAATTGAGGTATACAAAGATTATCTCATGAGCTAGAAAAAGAACATAAAATAGTAATACGTTTTTTCTTCATCAACAAAGGTTTATTGGATTACCATAATATCAATTGGATGCATTCAAGTGTTGTTTCATAGATTTGACATCACTTGTAAAAGAACACAACTTTAGAATAAAATTTTATTGACCAGAGACTTGTCTAATATAAAGACCTAGCCTATCCCATAGTTCTTTAGTGATGGTTTCTCCCAAGATATTCAAAAACACTAAATTTGAAAGAATATTTATATTAAACTTCTTGTCTTTATATTAATTTTTAACCATTCTTATACCATCATACCCAATGGCATCTAGCCTAACACAACAATTCATTGATCTCTATTATCAAGAAGATATCCCATGTTAAGCTTCCATAGCTCAAAATCATGTAACTTAAACTTTTCAATCTCTATCCACGAAGTTCTTGATGTTTCCTATGCACAACAGATTCATCTATGTAGAGGTTCCACTCAAACAAAATCTTATTATAAGGATAAAACACATTCCATGTGACTAATTTATAAGAGAATCTATGCTAACATAATATAGAATTTGAAATTAAAAAGAAACTCAAGTATGACATAAATATTTACCTTGGAAAACCATTTCCAGAAACTCCGAACAAAACAACACCACTTACTATATTAACAACTAGATTATTCATATGGAAATGAAATTTCTCATATGCTAATTCCTTAGAACTAACATCACTCACTATATTAATAAATTATGTTTATAGTACAATGAGATTTCTCCTGTGATATTTATTTGGCACCAACATTGATCATTAGCTAAATTTTGGTGCCTTCTTATGTATACTTATTGTGCCATTTGCTTGTATTTATAAGAAAAAACCCAACAAGTAATTTTACAAAACAACATGCTCAAAATAGTGGATGAAATCCACCCATGCAACTCATGTGTCCAACTATGCAAATGTAACATGCATGCAAAGTGTCACGTTCCAAGAAAATAAAAAATAAGAAAAAAATAAGGAGTTATAGTTCTTAACCCAATCCTTGCAATTGAGGATCAACATAATGAAAATTATGCTTCCAATGTCCCATCATTGAAAGTGTTCTCCATATTGTAAGAGGTGATGTGTAAGTCTTTAGCCCCCCTAGGAACAAGATATGCAACACATTCCTAACAATATCACACGTGTTGTATACTTTACATAAGAGCCACTAAAACATATATATTAGTTACCAAGGGTGGATATTCCTATTGATTTCCTCCTTGGATTCAAGCATATCTTGTACAAAACTATTTCTATATAAATAAGAAGATATTTCATATTGACCTTCTAAAGCTCAAAGGTTTGGCCATTATACTTTTCAATCTACATCATTGAAACTTTTGCTCACAACTTTCTATGCACAACCTAGATTTTCCTACAAAGAGCTCCCACTTGAGAAAAAGGTTATCATCTAGGGTCAAATACCTTCCCCTCGTAGATCTTATATAAAACCATACTATAATACCAAATGAAATAAAATATTAACAATCTTTGTTAAATTTTTACAAATTATGCTAATAGAGTACATAATCTAAAATATAATAGGAAGTAATCAATAATACTCAAAGATGATATTGTGATTTACCATGGGATGTCCTTCTAAGAAAATAAAATAAAATAACACCACTCATTATATTAACAAACAATTACCATAATAAAATGATATTTCTCATGTGTTAATGTTTTGGTATCAATTTGTGCTCTTGGGTTTCAAACTATTGTGTGTTCTTTGTTGTTATATTTTACAATGCACATGCACTTGTATTTATAAGCATAAAGCCATAATAAAGCACTAAATGGATCTAGAAAATAACGATTCTAAAAATATGAAGAAAAAAATCGCCCATGCATACTAAACATGCATGTGAAACACCACATTACATGAAAACAAACAACAAACAAGAATTTGTACTCCTTAACCCAATCTAGTAATAATTAGGGATCAATCTATACTTCCAATATACCACCATGGAAAGTGTTGGGCATCTTGTTAGAGGTGATGTGCAAGTCTTTGGGTTTCTAAAGGAACATTGTGCAAAGCATATAACACATTCCTAACATATATGACATAGATTCATCTATTTGAAAAAATGACATTTAATCACAAGGAATTGTCAATCTCATTGTTTTGTGAGTATGACTTAACATTAGGCAAACTCAATTGTATCATGGAAAATGAAATAATTTATCTAGCTATACATTTTATTGCTCCTAGTTCTTGGATTACCATGCATGGGATAAAATGTTGAGATGAATAAAATTTATCAAATTCATAAGGTGGAATTCATATTTACGAATGACTTTTTTTTATGACATAATATATGAAGAAGTGAATTAAGAAAAAACCAAAGAAGAAGAGGTATATATGATAAGGCAAGTAGTAAAAATTGGATATCAAAATATATCCATCACATTAAGAATGAAACATTGCATGTTTTGTTGACACTAAAATGCCCATAATTCTCACCAAATTTGGGGCCATCTAATTTAATCAATCCTACCACATTCAAAATAATATTATTGATTATTAATTTTATTTCTCCAATGTCTTCTTATGATGTTTTGTTATCTTTGATTTAAATTATGAATTGATTGTGTTGTGGATTTATTCATATATATGGTCTATTTTTTCCTTTCTTTCTTTGTGTACTTCTTGCAATGCATTTTCGTTTTTCAAAATTTCACTCCTCTTTGAGTTTGAACTTCATAATTTGGTCATTAAACAAAAGAATTAACATGCGACTTTTGATCATTTTATTTTCTACCAAACTCCATGGGTTTAAATTTATTATTCAATGTCTTCTTAGAGCCTATGAGATGTCAACACCTAGCAACATCTTGTTTCATGTTATCCTTTTTTTTTTATTCTAGTTTGAATTCCATGGCTTCTTTGATAAGGTATTTTAAGATTTAATGAGAGATCCCCAAGTGGCACACCCTGTCACATCTAATTTTTTTCTTACATTCAATAATGTTAAATTATTTAAAATAAGTGGAAAATAAAAGTTATCAGTTTTGACTTGTGATAAATTTAATATTTCAACATCATTTGAAAATGTTTATCCATGTAAACTTTATGATTGAATATGAAGGATGAATGTTATGATGAATTAATGGAATCATTTTATTTTGAGCATCGGTTAATGATACTGCTAAAAATTTACAAGTGCAAGTGTGTGTGAATGTAGAAATATGTTGAAGAATGGGAACACGGTTGAGGTAGGAGTACTTAGTTGGATGACGATTGGTAAGCATGGATGACGATTGGTAAGCATGTTGGAATTGGATCGCTCACAACACTAAAAAATCATAGTATCTGCATCTGAAATATGATTTTGATGTGAATGTCTTGTGTTTGCTTAAAAGACGAGGAAATATGTGTCGATGATTAAATAAGTAAACTAATGGAAAATAAAGTATTACTTCATTCATTTAACCTTGTATATATAATGTTATTTTTTCTTCTAAATTCAAAAAGACAGGATGTATATGTGTGTGTGTGTGTGTATTTATGTTGATTTAGACCTACAAATTATAAAGTGTATGATTCAAATTAACAATTAAATCTAAATGATATTATGAATTAAAGAACATGATGATTTTTATACTCTATTTTATAGAGATCATTCTTTAAAAAAGAAGAGATAAATAAAAGACGATAATCGTGTATGAGAATATATATATATATATATATATATATATATATATATATATATATATATATTAAAATGAATGCATGAAAAGATAAATGAATGATTTTATTTAAAACCTAGAATTAAATTCCATGAACCATTATAAGCAATCATCGATAGCTCTATTATTCGAATTAGAAAAATGGAATTTAAACGAATAGAGGGCCGCCCATAACCTCTGTAAAAGATCTTTTATTGCAAAAGAATAAGGGGCGGCTAATAATGAAACAACCCAAACTAGAATGAAATGCATTCATATTCGAAAAGAAGAAGAGATAGCAAGATTAGAGGAAACATTTTTGGGGAAAAAAGCCAGTAAAGGGGTCGAGATTCTGAAGGAGGAAAAAGGTCGATTGTTTGGAGGAAAAAGCTCGTTGTTTCCATTGTTGTTTTGCTCCTTCTAGCCAACGGTTGGCCTTGGGTGAGAAACAGAGGTATGGTTATATTAGAAACTTTTCATTTAATATATATATATATATATATATGGATTTTCTTCCTTCATTAAATATCTTTGTTATTCTTGGAATATCATTGTTTCTACTAGTGGAATCGATTCATTTTGTTATTGTCTTTTCTGGGCGATCTTATACTTCTATCGATGATGTTAAGATGGGCTCGAATCCTCATAAACGCCCTCATTTTCATTATGCTATCCTTGCATTATTATTATGCTATCTTTGCATATGTCGTTCAGAGGCTGTTTATGTTATGTAGCAATGACTAAGGCAGGTTTAAAAACTTGTATATCGTACCTCACCAGCCTTCCTGAAGAGGCATTCACTATGCATTCTAAATGCACTGGTCAATTGGGCAGAATCGGCTTACAACCGATTGTTGTTACCATTTGGGGTCAGCTTTCACCCCTCAGAAATAACGTTAAGCCGCCATGTATTTTCTTTCGTATGTCAAGTCTCTCATATATTTAAACCTGTTACCATTGCATGTATTATTTCTATTGGGTCAAATAAGAAATCGATCATCTTAGAGCCGAATTGACTGTGTATAACCCGCCAAGATAAAGACTCCATTTCATGAGTCGAGTAAAGGCCTATGCCCTGCCCCTATTTTCACATTAAGAATGCACCATTGATTCGATGGTTGACTCATTAAATTCCTCAGAGAGGCTGGTTATGTGTATTTTATACACATATCACTTATTGATTCACTTGTATCTTCCATGAGCTCTTAGCATAAAGGCTCGACTTCATAGCCGAAGCTGTCCACGATGAATTGCCATCGTGGTCGAGTCAAGCTTGTCGCGAGTTCACTGGAACCTGACAAAGGTGACATAGAGTCACTTCCTTACTTGTCCTAAAGTATTAGAAATGGATTTGTTAGCAGATTTGAATGTCTTCACAAGAGATAATGTCTTTATTGTTTCTTCCTTGCTTTTGAATTCAACCCTTCTATTCATGTGCATGCTTCTCTCAATCTATTAAAGATTATTCCAGACGTCATAAAATGTGAAAATGCATGTCGACTCCAAGAACTGACGTGGGATTCGTCCCAATTATTATATTCTTTCCATAATGTTCTGAGAATGCATAAGGTATGAAGAGTGTTGTTCACACCATTTAGTCAGAAAATACCATCAGTGTGGTGTTTCTAGAACGAACCCCCATGTTCATCAAACGATTATGATGAATCTCCAGAATAAGCATGTCTCTTGAATCACCAACTCCCATGTCCCATTAACTTGATCTATAGTCTGAATCGAAGATTCTTAATAACCATTATAATTCGGTTGAATGATAGAAAAAAGAAGAATTCTTTATTAAATTTTTATCAAACAAATGACGGTATCTCTGGAAAAATGATTAGACATAATTATTTAAAGGGAAAGAATGTATCAAATGATTGTTAAGAATTTTCTTTAACTTTTTGAGCAAATATTTGTGAAATTTCTGAAGAAGTTTTTCTGAAACTAAGTAATACTTGTGAAGCCCTTAAACTTCTCTGATTGTATCAAAAGTTTCTTAAAGAGGAAATGGGTTTTCTGGTTAAAATTAATGTTTTCTTTTTGCATATTTTATGGAAATGGAAAGATAATATTACGTGTGAAATATGGTTCTTTTCTGTTAAATTAAAGAATGTATATGCATACTATAATACTGTAATCGAAGGTCATATATGTATGTATGCATAAATCAATTATGTATATACAGATACATGTTACATACCTTCTTTTAACAACTTATTTTCTTTATTTGAATAATGTATGATGCATTCCGTGAAGGATACATAAAAGAAATATATGTACTAGTATGATGTTACAAGTGTTCCACAATGTGCATGAACGTTTCATTTAATTGATGAATATATACCATGTCAAAATGGTTGAATGTATGGTGCATAATGTACAAAAAGCAGTAAATATGGTTAAGTTTACTATGCAAGAATCTATTGATTTCAAGGATTGTTTAGTGAATCATATGAAGATTTTTTTTGTAGAATTTCTAATTTATTATCATAAGAAGGTTGGTTAGGATAACCTGTTGTAAACTAGATGGTATGTTTGTAAACTATATATTTAGAAGGGAAGGGCGTTTCCTTTTGTATGTAGAAGGTTGCCTTCTAGGATGGGTGCCGAAAGTGGAATAATAGAGGGTATAGGTTTTGGTTTTTCCAAAATCTATCATTTTGTTGGTGTATACATCATATGCTTGGCCAAGCTTTTGTAGCCCATAATATTGAATGGACTAATTTTATGATTTAACTCTCTTCCATTTCATAACATTGATCTTGCATGTTCTAATTTTGTATAGAAATGTATGTAGTTATGTTAGGCACACACCAAAATTCCACCTTGCATATCAGTTTTTCTTACTAAGTATTTTGTGCAGGGTCGGGTATTCTTTGAGTTAGGAAGAATTTTGGGGAAGTGTAGCTTTGTGATTGGGTGGAAAAAGTGTCTAAACCATGTTCTCGTACACCAATTGCGGCAAGCATTGAAGTGGAATTACAGGGAATTCCAACTTTGATTTATAATACATTGTACTACTTTTGTTGTAAACTTGTTATGAATAATTGGTGATTTTAGCCTAGTCAAACTATGTAACCTGACATTATGACATTTGGGATTGAATAAAACTCATTTCAATGACATGTGTTATGATAGAATATAGCTTTAAAATTTGTGTCTTGAATTTATTATTCATATTGTCATAATTGAAATATTTTGTGTTTATTAAGAATGAACAATTACACACCCTCATCCAACCATTCCCTAGGTAGTATCATGTTTTTTTTCAAAGAATTTCAAATTTAGCTAGATCATGATATTTGTCACAATCTTGACTTTTTAAGATTATTTTCACTAAAGTTGCTGAGTGATTGTTTTCAAGTGATCCATGTTGAGATAAGTGTCGCCTCTCCTTTATTTCTATAGAGACTTCTTCTAAAGGGATATAAGGTATTTATGTTCTCGTATTTTAAGTAGTGTGAGTTTTCAACAATGCCAATATCTCTCATTTCCCTTTTCCACAAAAAAATCATGATATTCATAAAAAAATCATTTGTTCTTAGAAAATTAAAGATAAGTACATGCAATAGCATATTATCCTTTGTCTTCCTAGAGTGTTCTTCCCAAGTTTTAAACACATCTATTTTGTCACACATGATGGTAATATTTTTCACCACCTTATGTTGAATCATGTTTCCCCTATATTTTTATAGACTTCCTCCAATTAATCCCTAGTTGTCTGAGATTAGGATGCTTGGATTCATCTTTCCTCAAGTCTCAAAGACCTTATAAAGGGAAAATTTGAATCCTTCTCTTGATTTTTGCTCTAGTGAATTAGGAAATGACATGTTATTCCCTTAATATCCTTTAATTTTCCCCTACATTTTCTTTTTGTGAATATAGTTGTTGTGAGGAAATTAGGCTATGAAATTTGTAAATATCTTGTTCTATTCCTCCCCAAGATTGTTCTATTTGGAATCCTTCCTTTTCTTGATGCTTATTTATCCTTTATGTAAGAGAGAGATCACAATCTCATTCTATTTTTTTATTGTTTCCTTCTTGTATTCTTTTGAAATTTTGGTTACCATGTTTGAAATCTAGGACTCTATGAAGGAAATGGCCTAGATTTATTTCTTAAGTAGGTGATTGTATGTGAAAGATTTCATGATTATCTACTATCATATCAAGAACCTTTATGAGTGGGAGAGAAAGATGAAAATCTCATTTTAAATTTTTGTTGTCATTTTTTTCTTGAAGTATTCACAAAGATCATGCTACTTTTGTATTTTTTTTTACATTTTGGTTATCATGTATTTTTTACATTTTGGTTATAATATTTGAAATCTAGTACTTTATGAAGGAAATGACCTAGATTTATTTCTTAAGTAGGTTGTTGTGTAAGAAATATTTCATGATTATTTACTATTATTTCAAGAACCTTTGTGAATTATACTTTATTTATTCTTAGAAGACCTGTAACTAATTTTGAGAATAATTTATTTTCCAAATTTCAGAAGCGATGCTTTTACACATATCTAAGGGAAAAGGAAAATTTGCAATGTAGGAAGAAGTGAGATAATGGCTCTAAGAAGAAAAGTTATTTTACATACAATTGAAAGGAGAATTTGAGACACTAAATTCATACCTATTGTCTATAGTTAGTGTGATTATAATGACTTGTATTTTTATGTTAAGTATGCAATGAATCTACAAGGTCCCAAAAATTAAGGTGTTCTTATGTCCATACTTCATCACAGGTGTGCCACCATTACAAAGATGAATAGAATTTGCATTCATTGTTTGAAAGAGTTGCCACAAATGTATCTAAGTTTACAATAAGAACACTATCAAATCTTGGACCTTACCAATTTAATTATTATCTAATTTAAGTTAATAACTAAAAATTAGATACTAGTGTGGGGAAAATTTCAAGGACTTATGTATATAACTCCAATAGTGGAAGACAATATCCAACCCAAACCAATGCTTAATGCTTCATTTTAGAAAACCCATAAAGGAAGTAATAGTTTTATCAAAGAGAGTATGGGGAACCAATACCATCAAACATGTATATTTTATATGGGTGTCTATTTATTAAAATCCTTGAAATGTGGAAATTCCCCACCAATGAGATAAATCTCCAAGTTTCATGTGATCAAGTAAATTAAAGAATGCAAGCAAGGAATCAATTTATATGCAACCTTTTTTCTTGTCCTTTCAATCTTAAGATTTTCCCTACATAGAACCCTCGAAGGGACCTTATCCATTCCAATTGCTAGAAGCTATACAAACATATAATATGGGTGATCCCACAATAGTGGTTTACAATTTTTGGCCAAACTGGACACTGAAATTATTATTTTTAACTAAATCTTCATATTCAAGCACCTATATCGGTTAAACCATGAGGAATTTGAAGATGATACAAACTAGAGTCTCATCACATTTTGTCTGTAGATTCTAAAAATATTTTTTTCAAAAAATTTTGGAATCAGATTGCACTTCTTTTTCCATCTCCCATGAAAACAGGTTTTTTTCAGAAAACAACATTTTTAAAAAGTGACGCTCACCATATACAACATAAATTTATTTGTATGAAGGATAAAATTCTATTTTTTTTTAATTTAGATTTGTAACTACGATATCTAGTACTTCCATTTGGTCTCATAGTTTTTTATTGAATATTTTTTCCTTAATCAAGTTTCGAAGTCAAACCAATTGCAATTCAAACATAGGTGGACTGTATACAACATAACTTTTTTTGTATGTATCGAAATTCAATTTTATTTTTTTAATGGATCAAGGACATCAATACCTAGCGCGAACATATTTTAAAAAAATTTATTTTGATAATCTTCTATTTTTCCACATGTGCAAAATAGAGAGCTTAATTTTCAGTGAAAAACCTATGTTTAATAAAACTAAAAAAACACATACATAATAAAACCAAAACATATTAAAATTTTATTCGTTGGATAGATCATTCTAAGGAGTACCATCTTCCAGTTGGGTTTGTGAAGTCTCCTCCATTTTCATCCTCAACCTGAGCTTCGAAGGGCAGAAATCTGCTAAAATTTGGTGGAAGAGGGGGAGAAGGGAAAAAAAGGGGGGTTCACTCAAACCCCCCTTCGAATGAACCCCCCTTTGCTCGAAAGGGTGAAGGGGGGTTCGTTCGAAAGGGTTTCGCCTAATTTTCCATTCGTTTCTATGAAGAAACGTGACATCATAGGGTTCAAGCGAACCCACCATGCAAAAGGGGGTTCGCTCGAACTAGGGGTTCGACCGAACCCCTCTTTTGGGTTTGTACGAACCCCCTAGTTCGAACGAACCCCTTAAAACATGAAATTTTGAATGTGTGAGAATTTTTACAAATTTCCTTCCTCATTAAAATTGTACACCACTATTATGGGTTTACCCATATGAATTTTGATTTTTACACCAAAATCTACAATAACTTTATCCCTTTTTAATAGGAAATCCATCAATTTTTTCCCTAATTGATCCATCAAATTGAATTTTTTATTGCAATAATTACTATTTTGGGTATTTTTTTCCACATAGAAGGAAGGCTTATCTAGGTAGAGGGAGTAAAAAAATTACCCTATCATATCCTTTATTAGATATTGATCATGGGTGTTTTCTAGTATATTCTCACTAGGATGGTATGACATTAAGATAGATAATCCTAAGAATTTATCCTGGAAGTTGCCTAATGTCTTGAACAACCACATTTTTAATGATTTTCCCATAATTAATGTAAAACATAATTGTATTTATTATTATTACTTATCAAGAGAAGAAATGCTAAGATAAGATCCATGTGGAA
Source organism: Sequoiadendron giganteum (assembly GCA_007115665.2). Classification (NCBI taxonomy): domain Eukaryota; kingdom Viridiplantae; phylum Streptophyta; class Pinopsida; order Cupressales; family Cupressaceae; genus Sequoiadendron; species Sequoiadendron giganteum. The sequence goes on from CM021110.1 coordinate 41,997,020, forward strand.
TATTAAAATCTTATAAAATTTCTTCAAGACAAAACAAATTTTAATTATTATCGCAAACCACGTGGTGGAGAAAATTTCTATAGGGGTTCTAAGGAATTTAAAGGTTTGGTTGGAAGATTGAAAATAATAGGTTTATAGAAAGAGGACCTACCAAAAAAATTGTAGACAACAAACACTCACAAATTCTAGGATCATAGAAGGAAGAAAAAATTAAAATGATAAAGGCTAATAGAAAAATAAATGATTAGACACAATAGAGTAACATCATTAATCCCATTATCTACAAAAATATCATTAATTCCTTATAAACGTATAAATATAAATATAAAATAAATTAGGTGGTTTATCCAACCTCTTAATCACTAGGAGTAACCACCCCTTAGTTAATCAAGCACATGGTTAATCAATAATCTAAGAAAATAAAAATAAATAGATAACTTGGGTACATATCCAAATGAATAAACCTAAGAGCTAGATACACTAACACATATATGTACCAATTAGATTCATATCACCAAAATATTTCAAGCCAATGAAGGCACATGCCAACACTAAAAGAAATACAATTTTGAGAAATAAAATTCCAGTCCTCAAAATGAAGTAAAAATATGATATAATCAAGGGAAAATAGTGGATTTGTTGGTTATCAATGCCTTAATTTAGAAATTTCTTGCAAACGTTGGGATAATCTCAATTTTTGAAACCACATGCTTGGATTTAAATTTGTGATAGCTAAAGTTTAAAAATGAAAAATGAGAATGGATGAATGGAAAAAGAACTAGATGAAGTGGCTCCCAACATGGAATTTGTAGGGAAATCCTAGGAACACATGCCAAGAATAAACTTCAAATTGCTACAATTTAGGGCTATTGTTTTAGACTTTGTAAAATTTCTTGGAATTTAACTATCCCAAATGAATGGGCAATTGGATAAATGGGTAATTTATTTTCCTTCTACACCTCTTAGAAAAAATCACATTTTTGTTGCATTCTTCCTTACTCAATTAAAGACCCCATATGAAAATTGGATCAATATTATCTATGTATGTTGATGAGGATTTTGACACACCAACAAGTTGGAATGAAAATGGTCCCCTACTCAAAAGGTGTATAGCCTCAAGACTCTTCAATAATTTCAAGTTGTGAGGTTTAATAGAATGTCTCGACATGAGATTACTTTGGCTAGTTTTCTCAAGGTACTATGTTAAAATATCAAGAGTCATTCACATGAAATAGAGGTTTAACATGATGAAATAAATTACTATTAGGTAGTGTAAGATTTTTACTTCAATTTTAACAATTCATCAAATCTATTTTAAATTTATCATGTTGAACCCACAAGTTGTTTTCAACATTAATTTTGAATAAAAAATGATTTGAGACCACAGAACAACCTAATTATTTCCAAAACTAGAATTATGCAACATAAAATATGAAAAGGCATTCAAGTTATATTCCCAATTTCAAATAGCATTTATTGGCACCCCAATTTGTTGTATCTCATCTTTGCTTTGTTTTCCATTTATGTTGTGCATTTGACCTTATCCAACCTTGTTAATAATTGATAAGAGAAGTTCTAAATGGATTCACTAGGTGTCAAAAGGTGCATCTCATGAAAAGTTATAATTCTAAGCTCTTTCTATTATTTTCCTTTTTCATTCTTGTATTGTCAGCCTTCCAAAGTTTCAAGGTTATCCTTACCTATTTACCATTTTTACCCACCTCCAAAGGTTCAAACCTCCCATTGAAATCCTTGTGATAATTATGCCTAATTATTATTTTGGTGTTTCAAACTTTCAATTTTGTTTGTGCTTTCATCCTCTTCTTATTGATCTCAACAATCTACTCATGCCTTTGTAAAATGAGTCTATGTTGTTTTTTAGAGTTTCAAAGTTTTACATCCCTATCAAACTTGTCACCTCTAGCATGCTTTCTTGGAAAGTCCACCACCCCACCTTTTATTGCTAAGAGATCCTTATAAAAATTTTGGGCATCCTCATCTTTCCATCGCTTATGGTATCCATTTTATTGCATTTGTGTTCCTCTAACATGATCCATTTGCACCCCAAAATTATATTAGTCTTTCATAATCAGACTTTGGCCATCCCTTATTTGAGCATCCCTTCCCTCCCAACTTTGAAAGCCCAAAACTCTACTATTCCTTTGTTAACATCTATTGGAGTTGGAATTTTGGCCTCTCCTTAACTTTATACCAAGTTAAGCCTTGTCCCAAACTCTAATCCTAACATCCCAAAATCCTCTTCTTTGTTGAGATTTCTTTTTTGGCCTTCCCCCATCTAGAACAACTTTGCTATCATCCATGGCTCCCTTTTCCTAACACTCCCAACATAGAAGCAATTATATCGTGCTTCATCAAAATTTAAATAAGGGATGTGCTCCCTTCCAAGTCCAACATATGTGGCAAGTCAAAAATCCTCGAGAGCTCAATTTGATTGAGGGGATCATATAGCTTGTCATATGTATGGTTATATTAGTCCTTGATTCATCCAACAGTCTAATAAGTTAAAAGGAAAACATTTTAAATGTTGTAATGACTCGATGAAGCCCGATAATTTAAAAGGGGAAATATTTTAATATTTGTTCAAGTTACAAGAACCAAATGAGAATGACACATCTCTCCTCCACCTACTCATTATTAATGATGATTTGCATCCAACTACTTGTATTGAATTCCACTAGTCTCGGTGCATCTTGGTAATCTATGTTGGAGGGAGATCATCTATGCCACCATTTTTTAAATTCAACAGTGACATCTCTAAGGCATGCACCTAGTTGGATAAAAATAATTTTTGAGTTCCACTTGAAGCAATTGGATAGTTGTAGTTGTAGAGCCAACAAGCAAAAAATATTGAAAGAAGTCTTAAGGTTTTATTTTCTAGTTCAAGGTAGTATCATTTTTAAATTGTATTGATGTGGGTTTGAATAAAATTTATAATAAAATCACCGTGCCGTTGAAAAAAGAGTGTAAATAGTAGATCTAACATTATTTAAGTGTCTCTAAGAGTTGTCTAAATATTTTCTTGACAATTTTTTAATTAGTTGGTCAATCAGAAGGAAATAAAATTATTCCAAAGCTTTTGTAATGTATCTCCTCAAAGATCATTAAATAAATACACAAGTTTGTTTCTATATTCTTAATTAGACTCTTATAAAGTTCTATAATTTATGTTATTGATTCAATGAACAACCTACTTTGTATGTGCATTTGAATGTATATAGTCAAGGTATATCTTGATTAAGATATTGAAACATATAAAAAGGGGAACCCTAAGATTTGACCCTAGAGTTTATGCACTTTTTCAAGATGTTTCATTCATTCATTATAGATTTGAGTTTTGAGTGGTAGTGGGGGTTTGATGGATTTAGATAAGGTATGTGATTGAATTATAGCCCAAAACGTGAGTCAACCAACCCTTAAAAAAATCTAGAAATGTCCTAATGATGAAATGAAATGATCTCATTAGGCTAACTGTTTAATTTACTATTTTGATGTGAATACAGAAAACACAAAAAAGTCACAGGCAAATTCAAAAAATTGAGCAGGACAGAGCAAAACACTATGCACCCATGGTTCAAATTTGAGCCTGATTTTGGAGGATACTATGTCCTTGCATGCTTTTCCAAATCTATTTTTGGGGTCCTTTGATGTCAAATCTAAGATTCATATTTCTACCTGCAGATCTGTCAAAACACTTCTGAATGTTTTTGTAACTGAGTTTTCGTAGCTTGATAAGATGTATGTCTTCAAATGTAGCAATGAATAATTTGTCTTCAAACTCCTTTCAAGCTTCTTCAAACTTGATATTTGCACATTCACAAAGAGAGGAAATGTTGGGCAATTTAGGGGCTTGCCTCAGTCAAACCCCATGTAAGTGTTTCCACTTCCACAATGGCAAATTTCAATAGTAAAATGATAATGGATAGGAAGGAATGATGAAATCATAAAGTGTTGCAACTCACCACCCTTCAATGGCTTCCTTGAAGGATTGAAGTCATACACATCACTTCAAGGTCTTGATCTTTCTTTCTTGATTTTCTTGAATGCTTGAATGCTTTGGAGACCTAAAAAAGTGTTACCCTTCACAAAATAATGATAACATGAACACATATAAACTCACATAAGATTTGACATGATGTTAGGATCTTGAATTACTGTAATAATACTCTGAAATACTACTCTTGATTTTCTCTTGATAATAACAATCACTCTTAATGTTCACCTCTTGCTAGTTGATATTTAAATGGTGTAATAACTAGGTATTTATATGCATTTATTCAATTTCCCAAAAATTAAATAATGATAGTCGAGATTAGACAATTGAATTGCAAATATTAAATTATCAACACCGACATATTTGAATTTGGATCCAAATAGGAGGACACTCACACTTAGGGTGTGAGTGTCCTTGCCTTATTATATGTGATTCTAGGCACATCAAGGGCAAGGTCTTTGATTCCTGCTTGCAATTCCTCAAAATTTTTGAAAAATGGGCCATATAATGCATAGTTTAGGAAGTTAAATACTCAATTAGGTCCAATAATTTAAGGGGGGGAAATATAAGGTGAAATCATCATGGCTGATAATTTACGATGGTACATTTATCCCCCACTTTAGTGAGAGTATGAACTTACACTTAGACTCACACTAAAGTAGATAATTTATGTCAAGAGGGGTCCAATTGTCCAAATGTTGAAGAGATAGGATGACTAAGGATCTAAAGGGAGTGCACAAGCCCCCATGATCCAAGATCCCATGGAAAAATAATATAATCACAAAGGAATGCACATATGTAAGATATACATCAAGACAACATACAATGTCAGCATGGAATACAAAAAGAGGGTATGGACCAACAAGCTGTATTATGCTGGGACCCATACAAAAAGGCGTTCATGACTCATAATAGAAAATTCTGATATTTTCTAGGTGAATCACTAACCAAAAGGCACACGGGCTAGTGAGGACTATATTTCACTAGGTGAGCCCCCAAGACAGGGTAGCGAAATGAGAAACACACTAGGTCTAGTGAGGATCGTTTTTCACTAGGTGTGTACCCATAACCATACCAAGAGTTATACTCCTTGATAACTCTGATAAGGTGCTACAAAATGATCAAAATGATATGCCAATGCCACACTCAATTCAACACCCATGAACAAAGTGGAGAAATAAAATACCAAACTCACCTTAGGGGGTGCACAACAACAATAGGATAAGGCCAAAAACTCAAGGGATGTTGTATCAACACCACCACAAGAGATGATAAAAAATAACAAAGGGTCTTTTATTAATACGTAAAGGTCATACCTTAGGGAAAATCACCCGACATCACTACCAAGAGAAGACTAGTCGAGGAAATAGAAAACGCACCTTAGGGAACATTGGTCATAGCGTTACCACTAAGGAGGACGTCATATGCCAAGAAAAGTCACACTTCTTATGGTACATCAAGCCTAATTTCACCACAAAGGAGACATGTCACATGGATTAAGAAGTCGACACTTTGGTTGACAAGGTCACACTTCCTAGGAGATGTATGTTATCATCACTAATAAGGGACCATTTCCTATGCAAACAATGAGCAGGGGACTATATGCCCCCCCTTAAAATGTCAGCATACTTGCTATGTTGGTATTCTAAGGATAAAGAGGGGAAGAGGAGATCCCTGAAAAGAATGCACACCTCCCAAAACAAGTTATCCTTTCCCCCCAAGCATAGAGACAAGGACAACCACACCAATGACCATCATGTTTCTGCCATGAAAAAAATATGGTTGCACCTAAGACTATACCATCATGAATGACAATGAGCCAAAAGACACAAAGCTACAAATGCCACATAGTGATGAGCAACATGATAGGATGAAGATCATTATGGGTTAGAGGAATTAAGTGCAATGACACAAGGACGAGCACCACAATCCATAAGATATTGTATTTTATTACTCAAGTTCTTACATTCATTGGTAGAATGACCATGCACTTGATGATATACACAAAATGATATTTTTTTGTAGAATTTATTTTGTGTTCTTGGAGGAAGAGCAATCAAGCAATCTTTGAGAAGCCTCAACAAGGCATTTTCTTGATCAATAGTAAAAGATATTCCTTTCTCTTGTGAAAAAGAGCTTTGTTGCTTACTGCCATACATAAACAAGACTCTTTAGGTTTAGATTGTGATATTTTGTACCCTCCCATAAAGGAGGGTGTAAAATCTAATGAACCCCAATCATCACTAAAACATTTGTTTGAAGATGAAGCAATATCATGACCATTATTTATATTTTTCTTAGGAATGTTTTTTGTGATGGCATTGACATTAAGCGAAGGTTTCTTTCATTCTTTCATTCTTTCATTTCTTTTGAAGGACAATTTAACCAAGACCTCTTGTTGTTTCTTGTGTGCTAGGATCTATGGGGACATAGATACCTTATTCTTTTACACCACATCATTTTCCATTATAGATAATTTATTTCAAAAGTTTATAACCTCTCCCATAGAAAAATGGGAACCGTAAGATTTGACCCTAGGGTTTATGCACTTTTTCAAGATGTTTCATTCATTCATTATAGATTTGAGATTTAAGTGGTAGTGGTGGTTTGATAGATTTGTACAAGGTATTTGATTGACTTATAGCTTGAAAGGTGAGTTAAACAAACCTTAACCAAATCTAGAAATTTCCTTGTGATGAAATGCAATGATCTAACTAGGCTAATAGTGCAATTTATTGTTCTGATGTGAATACAAAAACCATAAAAGGTCATGAGAAAATATAGACAATTGAGCAGGATAGAGCAGTACACTATGCACCTATGGTTGAAATTTGAGCTTGATTTTGGAGGGTTTGAGTGTCCTTGTATGATTTTCCAAATATATTTTTGGGGTCCTTTGATGTCAGATCCAAGCTTCAAATTTTTTCTTGTAGATCTATCAAAACACTTTTGAATATTTTTTTAACTGATTTTTTGTAGCTTGACAAGATGGAGGTTTTCAAATGCAACAATGAATAATTTATCTTCAAACCCCTTTCAATCTTCTTTAAACTTGAGATCTGCATATTCACAAAGAGTGAAAATGTTGGGCCATTTAGGGGCTTGCCTCAGTCAAACCCCATGTAAGTGTTTCCACTTCCACAATGGAAAATTCCAATAGTAAAATGATAATGGATAGTAAGGAATGATCAAATCATAAAGTGTTGCAACTCAACACCCTTCAATGGCTTCCTTGAAGGACTAAAGTCATACACATCACTTCAAGGTCTTGATCTTGCTTGCTTGAATGCTTTGGAGATCTACAAAAGTGTTAGCCTTCACAAAATAATTATAGTATGAACACACATAAACTCACATAAGATTTGAAATGATGTTAAGATCTTGAATTGTTGTAATAATACTCTAAAATATTGCTCTTGATTTTCTCTTAATAATAATAATTTCTCTTAATGTTCACCTCTTTCTAGTTGATATTCAAATTATGCAATAAATTTGTATTTATAGGTATTTATTTAATTTCCCAAAAATTAAATCTTGATAGCTGACTTTAGACAATTGAATTGCAAATATTAAATTGGCAACACTGACATTTAAATTTGGTGCCAAAATAGGGGGAAACTCGCGCCCAGGGTGTGAGTGTCCTTTCCCTATTTTTTGAGATTTTAGGTGTCAGGGGTAAGGTCTTAGATAGATACAATTGATTCCAACTTGAAATTTCTCAAAAAATATAAAAAATAGGCCATAAAATGCATAATTTAGGAGGCTAAATACTCCATTAGGTCCAATAATTTAAGGGGGGCCCAAACATAAGGTGAAATTATTATGGTTGACAATTTACGATGGTACAAATATCCTATTTGGTTTTAGTTGTTGAATATTTTTCATAAACCTCATGCTTTGTTATATAGGAACTGCTCTATAATGTGCTCACTGCCCTATCACCTCAAAACATTTTAAACAAATCAAACTCTATATGCATTTTAATTGTATTGTAATTCTAGCTTCTATGTACAAGTCCATAATAGAAGTATGGGTTGTTATAGCCATATTTTAAAACACTTTTCCTAGTAATATTTTATGCTATATAATGGTTTATAGACTTGTATTTTCAAACCGAGACATTGGTACGTTGTGACAACCGAAATAGGGATATACTACACCCCTTGTAATATCATATAATTTAGCACCTTAGGGAAACCCCCTTGGTATTGTATAACTAGAATTGAAGGAGGTCTATCCACCTCAATAATTATTCCTCAACTGTCCAACCTAAACATAGGATTTATAGTAATCTTCTTAGGTTTGACACCCCTAGCACTTGGGAGACTATCCATCCTTAGGGATTTGTGATCTACTACTTAGATCGCTAATAAATGGTACCATTGTTGGGGAAACAAAATCTTGTCTCTCATCTTGAATACCTTTGCATTTATTAATAGGGAAAGAATACTTGTTTGATATATTAAATTTTTAACTATTAGAAAATTTAATTTTATCTCTTTCTAGTGAAGAGTGGTGACTTTGTTTCAATCAGCCGAGAATTAGCAATGAAATTAAAAGAATTTGAGATAGAAAGGAGAAGGAAACCCCAGTACAAAAATAAACAAGGAGAAAATATACCTTCAACCAATGTAAGAAGACATCCATCATGGGAAGCTCAATATCATGTAAAGTCATTCAATCCTACCTATCATTTCTCATAAATCAATTCTAAAAGTAGAAATGTTGTATATTTTGATTCAAGGGATCAATTCCTATTTAATTTTATAAATTAAAAGTAACAATATAATAAAAGAAAATATAAAAATATAGTGGTTTGATTACAAAACAAAAATAGATGATATGCTTGTTGGGAGAAAAAAGGTGTGTGAAATGATTGATGAATATTTGCAAAGTCGTCGCATGTAATATCATAACCTAATAACATATTTTGATGGTCATCTTCCTCTTCCTCTCAATGTAGAAAATAAATATGAGGTTGAATAGGATAACTTGATATTCTTTCTCAAAGATGAGGTGGTGAAGGTGCTATGAACACTTGAATCTCATGAGGCTCATATTTAATATTATGATATGTATGCAATATTTTACACTAGGAATCATGAACTTTCTCACAAATATTCCCCTTATCCCAGCATTCCATAAAAAGATGAAATTGAAAAATATCAAGCACACCTTACCTTGAGCTATTGAAAACTAAAAGAGAAACATTTGAGCATGTTAACGATCTCCTGATGAGTAGAAATAATGAGTTATGTTATGATGATTATAAGTAGAATCTTAATGATAAGGATACTCAAATATAGATGGATGATATAACTACTAGTGGAAGAGATTGGGATAAGGCCTATAATATAAAAATGTTGGTATGTGATGTTAAGAGGTAAAAATATATGCTATTGTCCAATATCCTCCTCTTCCCAAGATGTCATTCAAAGAATAATTTGAGTACAAAGAAGAGGTGTTGTATCCCGTTGAGTAGGAACAACAACTTCTTGTAGTGTGACAACATAAGGTTCAACTTGCCACCCTCAAGAATCCAAATACTCTCTCAAAAATTAGAAAGAAAGATCTTTCTTATGAGGATTATTCTCAGTATTGTGAAAGTGATGATGGTCAATATGATGCATCAACATATGACTCCATGGATGGATAATATGAGCATAGTGAATATGATGTGATTGATCTAGATTTTCATGATGACCATAGTACTAATCCACTTTAGTATGAGTTTCCCACCCACAACATACAACACCCAAGGGGGTTTATACAACTATTCCAATAGTCTATAACACCATGTGAAGATAAAATAGCTCAATATAAATTTAATAGTGGTGTAATAATTGTTGAAAACTTGGAATATTTAGAGGGGGTAAATCAATATTCTATTAAACCAACCAATCATTAACCATCCAATTACTAAAGCATACTTGACTGCAATAAGAAATGAAAGCATGAAACACCCATAACACACATAACACATGAACACCAGGTTTTTTACATGGAAAACCCAAAAAAGGAAAAACCATGGTGAGAATTAGCTCACAATATATTATAACCAATTATAAGATATTACATAAAGGCTCACTACCAAGTGGACTCACTATCCAAGTGAACTCACTGTTCACAGAGAAAAGAAAGATAGAAAGAAGTGGCTTTACAACCAAGATTTGAACTGATACAAAGTGCATCTAACATATGCTAGATTCAATTCCTTTGAAGCTCAAAATACTGACTTAATACAATTCATCCAACTCAAATTGCTAATCTCTTCTTAGCTTTACATTCACACACCTTTTCTAAAATTTCACAACTTATTCACTCAACTCTACAAAATTTTGCATCATTTATTGCATTTGGATCATGTACATACTCAAATTCAATATCCACAAATTCAAAACAACCTTATATATACCAAACTCCATCATAAACATCAATTAGGTTGGCCTAATTAGATGTAGCCCTAAAACATACAAAATATGCCTTTTTGGCACCTAATTCAAATCAAAATGCCTTCACACCCAAAACCACATATAATAGGTCAGCATGGACATATAATAGCTCCCTCTTACATTTGCATCACATATTTAATCTCTGCAATAATTTGCATACATTAGGTCAGCCAAGCATAAGACCTAAAAGAAAAATACTCCAACTGATCATCACCATAGGAAGTGTGTGGAACTCAAAATGTCATGCCAACAGGAAAAAAAAATTCCTTGACACCTGTTAACATTCTCCCAAAACTGCAAGGTCTAACTCAACTCTGCGAAGGAGTGTGGACCAAATAAGTCATATCCATTTCACAAAAAATTATGTGAATGTTATATGTTGATATTTTGTTACTTGTATCTTTCAAACCACTTATCCAAATCAGATGAAATTATGAATTAGGATGCTACCAATGTCCATAAACAACATATTAGAATCACAAAATTAGATCTATAAGGGTGAACAAATGCAAACTAAAATAACATAGGGCTCTATGTACTAAATCTATCAGTGTAGACACTTAGCAAAAATACTTAACTATTCTTGTGTGTGGATCAAAACCTCTTCTAAAATAACTCTTCTACAATCATCCTTAACACAATGTTGACATCCATCATGTAATGTTGGCATCAATGATAAATCATTAATGACAACCTTCTTCATTCTTTCAACAATCTCTCGCTTTGTCATTGATGACAACATGTGCCAAAACTTCTCTCCAAGTATCTCTCCTCAAATATCTCTCCCCCTTTGACATCAAGGGAAAAGGGTGTACTAGTATTAACACACTGTATTCTCCAACCATATACAAACTAAAATGAATGTACTAGCTCCCCCTTAACCAAAAACTCCTAATACATTTGCATATTTACAAAAGAATCTATAAACATGAAAAACTGAAAAAGGTATAGAGATAGAAACTGTCAACCCGAAGATGTTGACCCTTGAAGATTTTGAAGAATAACTTGCCAAGTAGGTTTACCTTCTTCCCAGTTCTCCTTCATTGTTGCAAGCATTTTGTATAGAGACTCAAGCTCCATCAATGTGTATTATCCTTCTTCCACAGTACTGGGGGTAGTGTTTAACTTTGAATTTTAACAATACTGGCAAGGGCACTTGAGATAGGTATATGCTTTGCTTTTACCAAGTCCCTTAGCTTCCCACGCTGCTTGATAATCTCTTCCTTTTGGCTCTACAAGGTGAATAATCTATCATGCAAGTCTACAATATTATTCCAGGTTTGGTCATCTCTATCCAATGCCAGATGATAGGAACTTGATGTATTAGCTATCTGGGAATCAATTGATTCCATTTCATCCTTTATACCTTGTGTGGCATCCAACCACTTCATGCAATACAAAAGCAATGTTTTTGCATCTTCTTCACAAGCCTGCACCTCCTTCAAGAACTCTTCAACTTTGGTCATATGTGCAGATGCATATTTATCTATAATGTTCATCAACTTCTTCTTTATAAGCCTTGTCTCAACCTTTGTTTCCACTTTTCCTTTCAAACTGAAGGCATGTTCCTTAAAGGAATCAATCAACAAATTAAATTTTTCCATTGTAGGAAAAGATGTATCAACATTAGTTTTTAGTGTGATCTCCTGCAATGTCTTGATGGCTTCATCTATCAATTCACCACTCCCTTTGTGAGTCTCAATAATTTTTTTTCTAGTTGATGCATGAAACACATCACCTAGCTACAACTTATGAATGGGAGATATCTTATTTAAATCAACATTGCCTTGTTGTATGGGAAACTACAAAAAAATAAGAAGAGACAACTGGTTTGAATCTTAACTGCTTGGACAATAGACCTTTCAAAGGATTACCAGAGGAGGATTCACCAGAGGGCTTAGGTAACTCCTCAGATTTCTCTACTTCTTCATTCTTTCCGATATCAAGATCTTCTTTTTCCTCTGCGTTTTCTTCTTCACCAGAGGCTTTATCTTTATCTTTGTATTCATCTTTCTCTTCATATACTTCATCCTTATCCTTCTCTCCTTGCTCATTTTCTTGACTTTCATTTTTATCTTCTTCTCCTTCCTTCTCACCATCATCTTCTCTTCCTTTATTTTCCTCATGCCTTTGCTCATTAACTACATCACACTTTTCACCTTCACCGGTGCTTTGTTCTGTATCTACTGGAGGAGCAAATGTTTCTAAGTTGCCTTGATCTACATTATCTTGTGCTACTGGAGGAATAGGAGTGTCATCCTTTGTTGTTTCCTCTCTAATAACATTTTCTCCTCTAGCAACATCATCATCTTCATCATTTCCTTGCATTGGTTCATCTACATCCAGAGGTGTATTATCTAGATTTTCTTTGTATCAGTAACTCCAATTTCTTCATTTGTCGGATCTTGTTCTTTGTTGGTTGAGGCAATGGGAATCATGTCATACTTCTGAGCTATATCAATAATCTTTTCCTCTATTTTCCTTTGCATTTTCTCAAACTCATTCGGTTCTCTTCCCATCATAATTGTGACCCTTTATTTTATTCTAAATTCTTCGCTAAAGACTTGGGCCAATGTGGCCTTGTCAACATTAGATAATGAGAATCCAATTTTCTCCATTGCATCTGATCTAAGATTCTCTTCTTTTTTTATGGCCTCTTTTCTCCTCTCCATTAAGATGTTCCACACATCATCTGGAACCTTCTTCTTAATGTTCTCCATGTTTGCTTCAATGATCACAATGTATTTTATGTTTGCCTCTATTATGGTGGCTCTATCGCACATTTGAATTCTTGTATAAGGTTGTTGTTTCTTTCAATATTTCATGGTGTAATATTCCTTTGAATAGTGCATCCAAATTCATTAGACTATGGGGTTTCTCTGGAGTTTTCTTTTTCTTCTTCGATTCAAGTGCTTCTGGCTTCTTTTTCTTCATCTGCTTGTGCATATGTATGCTAGAGGCTTTCTTTTCCTTCTCAATCTCCTCTTTATCTGAGGCATCAACAATATATATTCTCCATTTATTTGTCCCAAAGCTCTTTATTCTCAAAATCAATGGAGGACCTTCATCCCCCTCTTCTTCTTCAAATAGCATACTCACGTTTTTCTCTCACATTTTTTTCTTTTCTTGTTCATGTGATAGTAGTAGTGGTTGTCAGAGTAGTTTTCTTTCTCTTTTCAGGCCTTATGGCCTCCTTTGCTTGAGGTTATTATATTATCAAAGCACTGATATTTGTTCTCTTTGTTCTATTGGTTGTAGAAACTGATCCAAAGAGTTGTTGAATACTAGGGGGAATGGCGAAAGTAGTTCTTCTAGATCTTCTAGGTCTAGTGGACCCACTTGTTGTGCTTGCTTATCTCTCTGCTCTTGCTCTTGTCTCTTGTATTTGTTCTTTTGTGAATCCCTTATCCTTGAAATTATCATCCACCATATTTTCCACCTTCTTCTTTATCTTAGGCTTCTTCAACTCCCTATGCACTACCATAGATTTCTCCTCATATGTTCCATATCTTTCTTGTGTAGTATCCTTAGGACTCTTCAATAATATTTCAACATAACTATTGACTTCATTCTCATTCGTCTCATAGCCAAGTGGTAGGATCCAAAAAAATTTGGGTTCTACAACCTTAATGATCCATTCATCAGTTGTAACCAGGAATGTGATATCCTTCTCATATTTTTCCACCATTGTCTTAGGGATCCTCTCCCTTGCATGCATTCTTTTTTGGAATACTACAAAGAATATAGTAAGTTCTTCATCCTAAGCTTTCATATCACCAATTTTGTGTATATATTCCAAAATTTGATGAGATATTGGTCTTCTCTTATCCCATATGACATTATTTATTCTCGGAAGCTCCTTCAAAAAGTATAACAACAAACAAACTACCAAAGAACCAAACTTGAAGGGGTATTTCTTATCTTTAGTTTGTGTCAAGTTTTCAAAGAGTTGTTTCCCGAGAAACTCACACAAATCATAGTCCTTTCCCTTTTCCACCATTGAATGCGCTACATGAATTATTATAGCTGACACTAAATTCTCTCTATTGGTGTAATATATCTTATATCCTATAACCATAGTTGCATATCTTACTACAGGATTCCAAATAGTGTTCACAATGAGATCCCTTTGATCAAATGTAGCTCCAATTAGTTCCATTTCATCCTTTAGATTTCAATACTAGTACAGGTACAGTGGCACAAAGTTTAGTAAATTCCCTTATGGCTTCCTTAGATATCAAACTAGGCATGCCAGTCCATATGAATTTGTCATGTACTCTACTTAATACCATTCTCATATACTTAATTTCATCATCATAAATGAATCTGGAAACCATTTCCAGATGTCTAGTTTCTTCTTCACTAGGTTTTCATGTATTTTGGCTTCATTTTGTAATCATCTCCAATTAACTAATCAGTCCACAGGTATGTAAATCTTGTGTGGTTATATTATTCCATTTTCCTATGGATGTATGCCCTAGTATATTTTGTAGGCAAAACCCTATATGGAATGCTCAAAAAGCTTCGAGTGGGTCATTCTCAAATATTTTCATGAGGCATTTCTTCAATTTTGGTCGAGGTTTCTCACTCACATTCACTATTGTAGGTGTAGCCATTTCTATTGAATTCAAATGCTTTAAAAAAAAATCTATTTCAGCTTTAGACAATAGTAAATACTTTTTTCTTGCTCAATCGAAACACTCTACTTCACAAATCACCTTTGAACTCTTCAATTCAATTCAACACACTCTACTCACTCCAAATGCATAAAAGTGAATGAAATTGATTAAGTGTAGGTACATATAACCTTTTGATTCTTCCCTAATTCCCATTTAATGTGCCAAACAATAATGTTGGTAAAACCCTTCTCTATGCAATAGTAAACCCTATATCGCTCCACAAATCTTTGCATTTGCATACTTTATTCTAGTGTCTTCTCCAAAAGATCATTACTATCCATCTTCATCACATATCTTCATGCCAAGCCATGGAACCTTATTTTGATAGGGGGTTGTTTGATTATCTGTTATTTCTCCCCCTAAGCCAATGCCTAGGTTCAATTCCTAGAGAAATTATTTGCACCGGATAGTGGTACATATTCATTTGTAGTCTTTGATTCTTCCTCATTCTTAGTTTCCTCTTTCTTTCTCCATATCTTTTCCATTTCCTTATTTACTTCAACTAGATCAATATTTTTTATTGGTTCATTCCTTTTTACCAGATTATCCTTCCTTATATTTCTACTTTTGCAAAATTTAGCAATATGTCTAGGTCTATTGCAGTTGTGACATACAACATTCTTTTGAATAGTATTCTTTCCATTCATCCTAGATTTGTATTAATTATCTTTGTGTCCAAATGCATAGCATGTATAGCAGTAACCATTAAAAGGTAGAATCATTCTACCATTGTTATATACATTCATCATTTGACTTTTGTATTCATTTTCTCTATTTCCAAACTTCTTGCATGTAAAGCATTGACCAATAAAATGTAAAACATTCTAATTCATTTTGCTTCTACATTCCATTGCTCTATGTCCAAATTTATTGCAATAATAACAATTAACATTAAAAAATGGTTACCTTTGAGCATTTGGTTGTCTGACCAAGGGTCTTCTAGCATTGTTCCTTTGATTTTGGATCTTTCCATTGTTCTTCTTGTCTTCAGTCTTCTTTGGTTCACTGATCTTCTTTGCATTAGGTGTCTAATCTATTTTTGAGCTTTCTCCTTTTTCATGTCCCAAACCACCTTTGTCTTTAAATTCTTTCTATCCTGCAATCAACTCATATCAAACATTTTAGAACTTGTCTTGAATTTATCTTCATGACTTCTTAATTTCTCCAAATTTGATCTTAAATTTACCATTTGTTGTTCAAGCCTTGTGCATTCATCATTTTTTTATTTTTAACATTGCATTCATACATCCTCAATTCTTTTCTTCCACTTTCACTTTTAGTCTGGTGATTTTCTCATTTTATTTTTTCAATTTCTCATTAACCTCCTTATGCCTTTCTCTGAACTTCTTGATTTTCTCTTTCAATTTTTTGATGTAGTCATTTGCTTCTTTAATATTTTCCTTCAAATTTTTGCTTTCATGTTCAATTTTTTCAAGATCTTCAAGAGAAACCTTAAGTTCTCCATCTTTGTCAAGCATGCAATCTTCTTATGTGTATCCAATAGCTGGAATCTATTTTCTATCAACCATGTGTTCAATCTCCAAGATCTTCCCAAAGTAGTCAAGCTTCTTCCTAGGAACCAAGCTCTGATACCAAAATTGTTGAACACTTGGAATACTGAGCGGGGTGAATCAATATTATATTAAACCAACCAATCATTAACCATCCAATTACCAACATCATACTTGATTGTAATAAGAAATGAAGGTATGAAACACCCATAACACACATAACACATGAACACCAAGATTTTTACATGGAAAACCCAAAAAGGGAAAAACATTGGCGAGGATTAGCTCACAATATATTATAACCAATTATAAGATATTACATAAAGGCTCACTGTCAAGTGGACTCACTATCCAAGTGAACTCATTGTTCATAGAGAAAAGAAAGATATAAAGAAGTGGCTTTATAGCCAAGATTTGAACTGATACAAAGTGCATCTAACATATTCTAGATTTAGTTCCTTTAAAGCTCAAAATACTAACTTAATACACTTAATCTAACTCAGATTGCTAATCTCTACTCAGCTTTACATTCGCACACCTTTTCTCAACTTTCACAAATTATTTGCTCAACTCTACAAAATTTTGCATCATTGCTTGCATTCAGATCATGTACATACTCAAATTCAATATCCACAAACTCAAAACAACCTTGTATATATACCAAACTCCATCGCAAACATCAATTAGGTCGATCTAATTAGATGTAGCCCTAAAACATACAAAATCTGCCTTGTCGGTACCTAATTCAAATCAAAATACCTTAGCACCCAAAACTACATGTAATAGGTTGGCATGGACCTATAATAGCTCTCTCTTACATTTGTATCACATATTTAATCTTTGCAACACTTTGCATACATTAGGTCGGGTAGGCATAAGACCTAAAAGCAAAATACTCCAACTAATCATCAACATATGACACATGGACCTCAAAATGTCATGCCATCTGGAAAAAAAAATGCCTTGACACCTATTAACTTTCTCCCAAAACCATTAGGTCTAACTCAAATCCGCGGAGGAGTGTGAACCAGATAAGTCATATCCATTTCATAAAAAATTGTGTGAACCTTATATGTTGATCTTTTGTTACTTGTATCTTTTGAACCACTTATCTAAATCAAATGAAATTATAAATTAATATGCTACTGATGTCCATAAACAACATATTAGAATAACATAAGTAAATTTTTAAGGGAAAAGAAATGAAAACCAAATTACGAAGGGCTTTGTATACTGAATATGTGGTGTAGACACTTAGCAAAAATGCTTAATTGTTCTTGTGTGTGGATCAAACCCTCTTGCAAAATAACTCTTCTACAATCATCCTCAATGCAATTTTGACATCCATTGTGTAGTGTTGTGATCAATAAAAAATCATTAATGACAACCTTCTTCATTCTTTCAACAATAATGGATAGTGAAAAAGAGTGAGGTGTAAGGATCCCATGAACACAAGTTTCCAAAAGGATATTTTTTTTATAATGAGGCACAATCGGCTCACCCCCTCCCAATAAAACTTAAATGCATGGAAAAATAAGAGGAGGTTTGTGCAATTAAATCATTAGATGCATCAACTTATGTAGCTAATTATGCAAAATATGCACATGATAGTGATGCAAAGGATGAAAAAAAAATAGTTTCTTTTTGGATGTACTACCCTCTTTTGTCTCTAATACTGGTTTTTTATGCTAATGATTCTTATTTGCATGAGGATAACATAGAGGTGGTTACACTTGATGATGAAATTGTTGAGGTAAATATTAGTGGAGTCATTGATTTTTATTTGGAACATTGTGCCCTTGAAGAATGTGAAATGGTCATCATGTGGATGCATTTAAGAACCTATTTATTAGGTGTAATAATTATTGTCTTTCTCATGCAAATTATGCTTAAATAAGATAACCAAAAATGTTTCTCCAATGATTGAAGAGTGGAAATATGTCATAGTTTTGAGTTTAGCAATATATATGAAAAAATAGATTAGCCAAGTGAACTTGAAACAATGAGACAATTTGAAGAATACAATTTCTTGTATGAGGTATCTCATGATTCATGTTGTGATGTTGATATTTATAGTAAAAAATGGATTACTTGTATGATCCAAACTTAGAGGTTATCAACATGTCAGACAGTAAGGTATGTTGGTTGAAAGTTACCCTTGAGATAAGAAAAGTTGAATACAAAGTTTTCCTTTGTGATAAAGATGTAGCTTCTTTGAGTATGGATGATAGTGTGTCTGAGTTGGAGTGTTATACTTAGTCCTAACATATATCTTGTGATGTTGTTCAATAGTAACATGTATATTAGGTTGATGATCAACCTATTTCTCAAGTTTATTATATGTCAAAGCTTGAAAATTTTATGTTTGGATTGTTAAGGGAAGAGTTATGTATTTAAGTCAACAAGATGATGAGGCATATTTTTATTACAATATGAATTGGAGGTACTTTGTTTTTTCCTCAATTTGCCTAAGGTTAGCATGTATGGAAGTATATTTGTTTCTTTTAGTGTTGAATCAGTTCTTCAAGTTATGTCCCCATCTAATATAGAAATAAATGATGCAATGCAAGGAAATGAGGTGGTTTATGGTATGTGGTTGTCATGCAAAGAAAATTTTGACAGTGGAGCTAGTCATCACTCACTCAGAGGTAATCACAATATTCTGCATGGATCAAGGAGTCCATATTTGTTGCAATTGTGTAAAGAGGATAGCTTCAGGTTGAGGGAAGTTAGCTCCTTCAATAGGATGGTGTTTGATAGAGGCAAGATGATATGGTAATTTTTCATGGCCATGTGTCATGGGTGTTCATGCAAGGTTTGACTTGCATGATGTAAGTTATTGTGCCCATGTATATAGTGTTTTCTTCTTTGTGTCATATTATTTTTTAACTATTTTTGTGTTAATGCAACCATGATCCCTGTATGATCATGATGAAGTGTAAGTCAATCTCAATCCCCATTGTTCCCCATTTTTGTCTTCTCCTATAGATTTGAATTCTCATCATGCCTATAAGAGACACACATCCTCAACTAGAGCCAATGTTGGTACCCTACTTTGTTGTGTCTTATCTCTACTTTATTTTTCTTTCATGATGTGCATTTGACCATATCCACCCTTGTTAATAACTAATATGAGAAGTTCTAAATGGGTTCACTAAGTGTCAAAAGGTGCAATGAAAATTGAAAATTTATAAGTCTAGGCTCTTTCCATTATTTTCCTTTGTAATTCTTGTGTTGTCAACTCAATTTTTTAGGGTTATCCTCACCTATTTACCATTTCCACCCACCTCAAATGGCCAAAACCCCACTGATATCCTTATCAGAATTCTACTTAAATATTTTTGTAAAACTTTTGGGGTTGTTTGTGCTTTATCATCTCCTTACTGAACCCAACAACCCACTCATGCCCTTGTAAAATTAGTCTATGTTATTTTTCAAAGTTTTTGAGCTTCACATCCCTCCATCCTTGTCAAACTTGTCACCTCTAGCATTCTTTACCCAAAAATTTGACATCTCGCATTTTCCTACTAAGTCCCTCATCTAACTTTCAAACATGTTCATCTTTCCATCCCTTATGATACACATTCCACCACATATTCATTCCTTGAACTTTGATATATTACACCCTAAAATTCTCCAAGTCTTTCAAAGTCAAACTTTTTCCCATCCCTTATTTGAGTATCCCTTCCCTCCAAACTCTAAAATCCTCATAATTTATCACTCCTTTGTTAACATCTATCAAAGTCAAAATTTAAACCTCCCCTTAACTTGGCACCAAGTTAAGCCCCATCCTGAACTCTAATAACATCCCAAAATTCTCTCTTTTTTATCAGGGTTCCTTTTTCATCCTTCCCCCATTCAACACAACTTTCCTATCATCCTCAACTCCCCAATCTCAACACTAGGACACAATTAATTGCATTGTGATTCATCAAAATCATTGAGAGGAACGTGCTCCTTCCAAGTCTAACATATGTGGTAAGTCCCAAAATATTGAAGAGAATGATGTGCTTAAGAGGGAATCATAGAGCTTATTGAATGTATGGTAATATTAATGTTTGATTCATCCAACA
Organism: Sequoiadendron giganteum; assembly: GCA_007115665.2. Lineage (NCBI taxonomy): Eukaryota > Viridiplantae > Streptophyta > Pinopsida > Cupressales > Cupressaceae > Sequoiadendron > Sequoiadendron giganteum. The sequence continues at coordinate 42,017,747 of CM021110.1, forward strand.
ACTCGATAAAGTAAAAGGAAAATGTTTTAAAGGTTGTGATGGCCTAATGAAGCTCAGTAATTTTAAAGGGTAAATAGTTTAACATTTATTCGATTTAAAATTTCCAAATGAGAACAATGCATCTCTCCTCCACCTACTCACCATTAATTTTGGTCCTCCCCCAACTACTTGCATTGAATTCAACTAGTATCTGTGAATCTTGAGAATCTATTTTGGAGGGAGATCATCTAGGCCACCAATTTAAAATTGCTACAATGACATCTCTAGGGCATGCACCCACTTGGATAAAAAAAGTTTTTAGTTCTATTTTAAGTGATTGGATAGTTGCAGTTGTAAATATAGAAAGCATACAATATTGTAAGAAGACTTAGAGTTTTGTTTTCCAATTCGGGGAGTATCATTTGAAATTGTATTGATGTGGGTTTGTATAAAATTTGTAATAAAATCATTGTGACCTTGAAGAATGAGTGTTTTTTTAATGTCTCTAGGAGTTTTATGTATATTGTTTTAATGGGATCTTGATCAGTTGGTTAGCCAAAATGTCAAAAAAATATTTTAGATATTTTGAAATTTATCTCCGCAAAGATCAATAAAGAAATATATAGGTTTATTTCTAGATTCTTAAGTAGACTCATATGAAGTTCTACCATTTATGTTATTTATTCATTCGAATGTGTAAAACCTAGTTTATACATGTGCATTTGAATGAATATAGTCTTGAGGTGGGTAAACCCATAATAGTGGTGTACAATTTTTATGAGGAAGGAAATTTGAGAAAATTCTCACGCATTGAAAATTTCATGTTTTAAAGGGTTCGTTCGAACTAGGGGGTTCACACAAACCCAAAAGAGGGGTTTGGTCGAACCCCTAGTTCGAGCGAACCCCCTTTTGCATGGTGGGTTCGCTCGAACCCTGTGATGCCACATTCCCTTATGGGGAATTCGAGCAAAAATGAAACCCCTCACTTGAACCCCCTTTTTGCCCTTCTCCCCCTCTTCCACCAAATTTTAGCAGAATTCTACCCTTCAAAGCTTAGGTTGAGGATGAAAATGGAGGAGACTTCACAAACCCAACTGGAAGATGATAGTCTTCAAAACGAGCTATCCAACGAATTAAATTTTAATATGTTTTGGTTTTATTATGTATGTGTTTTTTTAGTTTTATTAAACATGGGTTTTTCACTGAAAGTCAAGCTCTTTGTTTTGCACATGTGGAAAAATAGCATATTATCAAAATAAAAAATTTAAAAATACGTTGAGGCTGGGTATTGATGTCCTTGATCCATTAAAATAAATAAATTGAATTTGGATACATACATAAAAAGTTATGTTGTATACAGTTCGCCTATGTCTGAATTGCAACTATGAGACCAAATGCAAGTGCTAGATATCGTAGTTACAAATCTAAATTTGAAAAAATTAGAATTTTATCCTTTATACAAAAAAAGTTATGTTGTATACGGTGAGCGTCACTTTTTAAAAATGTTGTTTTCTGAAAAAAACTAGTTTTCGTGGGAGATGGAAAAAAAAGTGCAATCTGATTCCAAAAATTTTGAATTTTTTTTTTTTGGAATCTATAGACAAAATGTGATGAGACTCTAGTTTTCATCATCTTCAAATTCCTCACGGTTTAGCCGCTATAGGTGCCCAAATATGAAGATTTAGTTAAAAATAATAATTGCAGTGTCTAGTTTGGCCAAAAATTGTAAACCACTATTATGGGATCACCCAGGTATATCTTGATAAAGATATCCCAATTTATTTTAGTTGCATATTTCACATAAACCCCATATTTTTTACCAATTGGATATAGGCATTGACCTATAATGTGCTCCCTATCCTATCACTTCAACACATTTTAAATCAATCAAACTCTCTATACATTTTAGTTGTGTTATCCTTCTAACTTCCATGTACAAGTGTATGGTAGCAATGGGGCTTCTTATAGCTATATTTGAAAAAACTTTTCTTCCTAATATTTTATTTTGTATAAATGTGTATAGCCTTGTATTTTCAAACCAACACATAGGTACGTTGTAACAACTAGAATAGGGGTACATTGTGTGGTGAGTATGACTTGTAGAAAGGTGATTATTCACCCCTTGTAATATCATATAATGCAACACCTTAGGGAAACCCCCGTCAATCTTACAAAACTAGAAGTGAAGGAGGTCCTACCTACCTCAATAATTGGTCTTTAGTTGCCCAACCTAAACATAGGATTTACAGTACTCTTCCCAAGTTTGATGCACCTGACACTTGGGAGACTATCCATCCTTAGGGATTTGGGATCTACAACTTATATCACCAACTATATCGATTCTACTTTTTTATGATAGTAAAAGATATCCTAAAAATATAATTCATACTATGCAAAATTTGAAAATTCACTTATTTGCTTTCCTTATGTAAATAGAAGGTGTAATATTGGAAGGAACAAAACTCATCATGCATAATTGATGTTAAAAAAATTTACAACAAAAATATGTTCAAGTTGATAATCCAAAGTGCCTCACCATTAGAAAGACATCATTGATTTGAAAAACATATCAAATTCATTGAATATTCATGAATTTCATGTATGAAACAATAAAAATCTAAATTTAAAGTTTGGAAAATACCATAAAAATGCAAACCTATAAATGGAGCATAATTTGGTTATTGTATTCAAAAGTGATTTCCATCCCTTTATAATGAGTTATAATTACATATTTGTAGGTCACTTTGGAAGAGGAAGGTGAAAATTCACTCCCTCCAAAAGCCCATATGAGATAAAATAATAGAATGTGAAAGGTCATTTTGACTTTCACTTTACATTTTAATCTTTCATCATCTAAAACTTTGACATGAAAATGCACATTAGGATTATTTGAGCATGTTTTTCTCCCCTCATACTCCTCAACATCTTGGTTTATCCACCAATCCTTAAGGAGGATTTATGCCTTTGTTGACCTTGTTTTGAAATCAATGAATGTTCCTATGGAATCCTTGAATTTCATCATAATATCTTGTTCACTTGAAAATAATAGAAAATATAGATCCTCACACTTCATCCATGCAAATGAAACAAAATCTATGTCTATGTCTTATAAAAGATGAGACAATATAAACATAAATCTAAAAAAATCATAAATTTAATGCTTTCAATTCAAAAATAAGATTTTGAAATCCACTTACACATTCACAAGGTCCAAAATCTAGAATCCTAATAAAATTTAGAGTTACAAGGTTTTAAAAAAATCAAATTATCACCTTTAAAGGAGGGGATTCATTACTCTCGAGACAAAGGTAGTCTTCAAGGAGAAAATAACCCTTAGTTACCTCAGGGATCAAAGCTTAGGTGAACTAGATGAAGGATAAAGAATATTTATATAACTTAATCAAATGAAATGCTAAACTACTAAGGACAAGGATGATAAGATTTCTTAATAATAGAAATTGATAATAATATTATAATTTATAGTTTATACAAATAAAAATTACAAAACTTACAGATTCCACCCCCATGAGGGTTAAGCCTTGGTCATGGATGATAGCGCATCATGGGGACTTTTGCACCCCATGTTGTCGTCTCTAGTAAAACATAGAATCAGGGCCTGAAAATTGTGATCTCCAACTTCTCAAATTCTTATATTTGCACACATAACAAAGAGGGAAAAATGTTGGGGCTTTTTTGGGGCTTGTCTCAGTCAAACCCCCTTGTTTTGGTGTTTCCACCTCCATGAACAACCAAATAGATAGAGATAGAAAAAAATGTATGGAATATAAAATACGTGTAATAGAAACAATCCCCACAAAGGAGGAAAACCCCTATTACAAATATAGAGACATGTAATAGAAAAAATCCTCGCAAAGGAGGAAAACCCTATTACAAATAAAGTAGACAAGATCAAATAGAAAATATTAAATAAACAAGACAAGAAGAAAAGAGAGTGTAGTTACCAACAGCCTTTGGCTCCCCTCTTGGCTTGGTAGACGTGATGTAGCAACTTGCAAGAGAATCCTTGACTATTGTTTGAGGAAGAAATATAGTAGAGCTTCGCTATAACGAGTGAGAGAGAGAAATGAAGTGAGAAGAATGAGTTTGATTGAAGAAGAGTGAGAATGATTGAGAATGAGAGTGAAAAGAGGAGTTTTACGAGGTTGCATGGGAAGGAGGAGCCATTACATCCATGTTTCTATCATAATAACACATGTCATAGGCAAAGGACGTGGAATATTCTCATTTGTATCTCAAAAAGTTTGGGGACACTAGCACATCATGTGGATGTGTGTGCATCATACAAGCATCCAACTCAAAACTTTGCTAGAATGAGATACACAGGCTGTTAGTGCTTCATGGTTGTCGCCTATGAAGTTGGAATTGTGAAATTCCAACTTATAGGTTTTTGTCATAAATACAACGGGCTAGATGCGCAAGTGTAAAATTTCCATGAGCTAGAATTTCATGACACTACATTTTTCCCCAACTTTAATGAGCTGAATTGTTTTGGGAAAAATTAGTTACAATAAAGTAGTTAAAAAGACATAAATACTAAAATTGAAATTTTGAAAATTTTACATTTTTTTTGTAAAAAATGATACTGTAGAGGTCGTAAAGGTCGAGTAGGCAGATGGTAACAATTCCCCCAATCTTTTAGTTCAACGAGAAACTACATCACCTAATGTGAAGTTTCATTCTACAAAACTCAAAATCGGGTCAGTTTCAAAATCAGAAGAAGCTACCACGACGATAAGAATGCTTAAGAAAATTTTGGTGAATCAGAAGAAAAATATGATGAAGAGGTGAGTATATCCCCCTCCTATTTTTTCCCCGAATCAGGTGGGGTGAAAATAGGAAGAATGGAAGAAACATTTTTGTCACGAAAAATGGGCAAAAATGAGCCTATATATGTCAACATGGGCCCAAGGGTCACTTTCACTATTCATGGCGAGGAGTTTTTGGAATTTTTGAGATATTTGTTAGCAAAATGCCTCACAGACGATATTTCAAGCTATCGTGAATCAACCACCTATACGTCGATGTGGCAAGGGGTGACCCACCTGATGAGGTATGCAAAAAATTTCACCCTAGCTTGTCATTTTAGCATGCTTTTTTAACATTTTTAGTTTTTCAAGGAACAAAGGCATCCAGTCGACATGACGACGTCTAGCTGGCATAGTGACATCTAGTGGATGCACTGGCATCTAGTCGGCATGGAAAAATCATGGAGTGCTCAACATATAAAGACATCTGGGACAACTATGGGGACATTGTGCAAGTTGATAATCTGAATACCTTGTTTGAAGAGTCAAGGTTAGACAAAATTGCAAAATTCATCATCAAAATTCACTGCAGAAGGACTGATCTCAACCGGTGTTTACAAACTGACTAGGGCCTTTCTGTTGGGGGCTCTTGTGTTGTTCTTGGGTCCCATAGGCTTCTTTGGCCTCGTGGACGTCATTAAAATATTTCATTTCATTTCATTTCAACGTCTAGCGGATGCAGTGGCGTCCCGTTAGTGCATCATTATCCGCCAACCACACCATGGTCTTGCCTGTGCGCTGTCATCAGCAAGTTCAGCCTCAGACACCAATGTGCCATGTAAACATCTACACAGTGGGTTATAGTCTCAAAGGCAACCTTAGAAATTTTTTGATGATGTCGAGTTAGAATATTTTTGAGATGTAGATTATTTTGACATGATATTTTATGTTTTTGTAGGAGTGGCCTGAGATTAGTGAGCATAGTAGCGGGGAAATTTTGTCATTGCTACAAAGCTGCAACAATGAGATTGGCGCTAACAACTATGGTCTCCTGCAACACATAGAGATCTAGTGGGTATAACTATGTAAAAGATCTGGCTCCACACTCTCATGTTGATGGCCCTCATGGAGAGGTGAGATGTGGATGCATCAACCCTATTCTTGGCAAGCTTTTTGGGAGCTTGATAGAATGTAGAATCAATAGCTGGGCAGAAAAAGAGGGAAAAATAGTGAAAGGGCAGGTGGCTTTAGGCCTAAGCACTCTACCATTGACCATTGTGTCACTCTTAGACACTTGATTGAAAAAACATGGGACACTTAAGGTGGGGAAGCTTTTTGCTGCTTTGTTGACTTTAAAAAAGCCTTTGATACAATGCCTAGAGACAAATTGTGGAATAGAATGGTTGAATTAAGTATACCATATGAGTATAGAACTGCGGTGCATAGACTTTATGAACAGGTTCGGGCAAAAATCAAAACAAGTGAGGGAATGTCTGAATGTTTCGGCAATGATATAGGGGTCAAGCAAGGCTGTCCTTTATCATCCACTCTCTTTGGGTTATACATCGACAAACTTGAAGATTGGGTGAGCAAAACTGACGGAGGAGGTGTCCATTTAGCTGGGTATGTGGTGAAGCTGCTTTTGTATGCTGATGATCTTATTCTAATCTCTAAAACTGCTCATGGTTTGAAAGAACTTTTGAAGGCCCTAGATCTCTTTTGTCAGAATGTTGGGATGCAAGTGAACACTTCCAAGACCAAAGTTATGATTTTTTCCCTAAGGAAGAAACTGAATCAAGATATCTTTCTTTTTGAAGGTAATCCTTTGGAAATAGTGAAAGAATACAAGTACCTTGGGATTGATTTTCACTATAAGCTTAATTGGGAGACTAGCAGAACTAAAAGGATACAAGGGGGCTGGAAGGCTTCTTTCTTACTTCAAAACAAATGTCGGAAGGTTGAGCTTTGGGATTGGAAAACCAAAAAAACCCTCTTTGGTTTGCTGGTTACACCGGTGGTTTTTTATGGCTGTGAGGTGTGGGGAAGTAGCATGTCAAATCATAGATGGAGACAACTTGAAAGAATCCAAAAGCATCTAATCACGTGCAGCCTCAAGGTCAAAACTACAATCCCTTATGACATTCTCTTGGCTGAATCAGGAACCTTGCCTTTGGAGGCATCAACTATTACTCAGTTACTAAAGTACCTAAAGAAGGTTGAAAACATGGATAACCACCGCTGGCCCAAAATAGTTGTGGAGGAGGCTTTAGACCGTAGGAAGAAAACATGGATGAAGCAAAATAAAAAATGGCTAAGCAAATGGAGCATTAGTTTTCATGAGTTCCCCAACACCAATGTGGAAATAAAAAATTATGTCATAGAAAAATTCAAGACTGCCATGTGGACGAAGTCGATTGGGAAAAAGAAAACTCACTATGTTAAAGAGTTCAACCCAACTTGGGATCATGATGAGAAAACCTATTTGGGAGCTACTATTAAAGGTAAAGCAAGGATGTTAATAGCTCAATTGAGGACCGTATCACATCATCTTAGATGTGAAACCAGAAGGTGGACAGTGCCTAAGGAGGTTTGGGAGGATAGAATTTGTATATTTTGTAGAAAAGGGGTGGTGGAGACTGAATGACACTTTATCATGGAATGCACAACTTATGAGGATATCCATACTCAGTATGAGGGCAACTTAAAGGCTGACAACTTGCATGAGCTATTTGAGGAAGAAAGGATTAGCAAGACGACTAGTTTTCTAGTCAAAATTCATAACAAAAGATCCGACATTGAAAAGAATATGGAAATCTCTTAGCTTTCTGGCCCTTGGTCCCTTAGACTGTTTTGGTCTCGTGGATGTCATTAAAATCTCATTCATTCATTCATTCTCCCTACCAGGGAGATGAAAATGAATTAAGAGGACATCTATTGCATCTTGTACCTACCCATTCGTAGAGAGCGGGTGGTGTATGGAGAGAGCAGGACAGTCCAGGATGCCCAAGTTGTGCAATAGTACTGCCTCAATTGTATAGTCTTGGAGGACTCGATGGGCCATATCAACATGTGGTGGCTTGAGCAGGTTTGGGTAGCAATGTTGTTGGTTCATTGAGTCATGATCATGACAGTCATGCTATGAGTCACAATGGACAAGTAAGGCTTTCACCTCCATGGGGGGCCCGTCCACTACATCTGACCCATGAAGGAGCGGAGGATCGTATTCACCTATGGTTGAAGCATGCTTGCCCACTTATATCATGACCTCAAGTAGTACGTCCATTATGAGTATCATAGCATTATCATCTGTAAGTTTCTTCGGGTATAAGAATTCGAGCACATCCGATGCACACAGTCGATCGGGTATCCCTAGGGCCTAGTGTGTGGATTCCCTTAGGCACACGTGTACCCACTGATACATGAATAACGATATGGCGACTTATAATTTTAATGGTAGATAATAGATGTTTTTCAAGCAAAGTATATTAGATGGCAGCCCTATAGGCAAATGGAGGTCTGGTTGTCCAACATAGGGTAGTTGCAGAGGATGTAGCATGATTGACTCATGTTCGAGTGGTCAGACCACATCATAGTACCAAACTATTGGCACTGGGTCACTCGTTAGTTCGAGCAGGTGCAAATGACCCCCCTATGACTCCCAAGTACATACAATCCCACAAGAGTGTGACACGAGTGAGAGACTATCCTTGTCCAACCATCATGGATGTTGCACTCAATGATGATGATGGTTCAAATGAGGAGTAGCTTGAGGCCCTGGCAATTGATAATGTCACTATCATAGTTGGCTTTTTCGACTAGTGGTTCACAATAGGTCCCACCTCGATTTTCCCAACAGGTGCCCCCACGGGCGATGATGGTGCTCAAGGGTCCAACAATAAGGGTTGAAGGAGCGGCGACGAGGGGGATGAGGCGGAGGTGGGCAAAGCTCAAAAGAGGCTGAGGAGATGATGACGTGTGGAATCACCTGTGTGCCTTGCACCTATCTACGTGGAACCACCCACTGTCTAGACAGTCATGCCTCCTTCCACAATGGAGAAAAGGACAAGCATCACATCCAACAACATCGCTCCACCTTCAAATCCACACTGGAAGGCTGGGGACCTAGGTATGAGTATGGTATATGTTATTTCATTTTATTTCATTTCCGTTCTTTCAATTTAGTTTTCTAATATAAATATATATATATATATACTATGATGATATGGTATTGACATCATCCACTGTCTCTATTGTTGTAGGGTTCACAAAGGAGTGGCTCAAATTTTTTAGGTAGTGTATATCAAAGGCAATCCTATTCATCCAGATCTGGGGGTCAGTCATGGACACATATAGGCTATGTATAGTAGGGCACCATACCCTATTATTTGAGCCTATAGTGTTCCTTAGGACGGCTTGCAAGGAGCCATAGTCATAGGTGGATGTGTTCTAAAAGACTATCGAGTTGACCATGATGAATGAGCAGAAGGACCAATGGGTTGCAAAGCTCCTTACTACCCTTTTTGAGAGAGATCAAGTCGTGACATGAACTAATAGTTTTGAGGTAGCATGTGATGCCCTATAGAGCCAAGTTGATGACCTTGAGAGGCGGGTAGAGGTAGTGAAGATGGAACAAAATGACCTCCAACACCCTCAGGTGCAGTAGCTTAAAGATGAGCTATGGTAGGCCCAGTAGCGGGAGGCTTTGATCATAAAGTGTGTTGCATCTCTATGGGAGGAGGCAAAGGAGCTACAAGGGGATATCTGCGGGCTATGATCATGGAGCATGTCTATCTCACAGTCTAACCAATCACACTCCTATGCATCCATCCAACATCCTACTCTGCCATTGTTAGCTCCAAAGGGCTTTGGGAGCCATGCACCCGAGGGCTAGACAACCAATTTTTGTTGTACCATATCATTGATGTATAGTAGTTTTTTGTATAGATTCATATGTGGATATACAAACACCACATTTTTCCACAATGGTGTGATACATGTACATGACATTAATTTTTATGTATGTATATGAGATTTTAGATCGACATCATGGTGTTCTTTACATGTACTTTTTTATGTATGATTATGTGATGTATACTCAAATTAGATACTATCATGATTTAATAAACATACATTGGATGTATGCTTAATTAAATACAATGATGATCTAATATATGAATAAAAAAATTGATCAAATACAATGCACAAATATATAGCATATAAATAGAACACATGTATATATATAATTCCTAATTAAATAAATTAACTACATATACATGTTTACATCATAACACAAGTTAAAAAGAGATAATGTGTTAATGAAGAAATGTCATAGCTAATATACTATGATCCCTAGAGAGGGATGAGCATCATGTGCATGCCACATAAACCCTATGCGTAGTATTAACAGAGATGAATTTGATTGATTGGTTCTTTCAGAGAAGTACCACCCTTAAACAACAATCCATATGCACCAGAACCATACACATAGGTGATTATGTAAGGACCTGACCAATTAGGGTTGAATTTCCCCTTTTGATTAGGTGGCCCATTTACATTTCTCTATTTCTCATAGAGAACGAGATCACCTACCTTAAAAGTATGAGAAATAACACCTTGATTGTAATGTTTAGAACTAGATCTTTGATAAGCTTGGAGATGTTTGAGGGCTTGCAATCAATGCTCGTTGAGAAACTCAATTTGTTTTAGACATTCAACATGGTAAGTGTCATCATCAATTAACCCTTTAAGGGAAACTCATAGAGATGAAATTTCCAACTCTAAATGCATGATAGTCTCAATACCATACACAAGGTTGTACAGAGTTGTACTAATAGTCATACAAACACTCGTGTGATAGGCTCTTAAGGAATAATTCAATTGAGTATGTCATTCTTTACCATGTTTATTTACTATCTTCTGACGAATTAGCTCAAGATTTTTATTAGACACTTCTGCTTGGCCATTAGATTGAGGATAATACGGTGTTAAAAAATTATTCAGGGCATGGTGGGCTTCAAAAAAATTCAAAGACATAAAGCACTGATTTTGATAGATCACCAAAACACTTATAAACTCTCTTTAATGGAACATGGTTCTTCAAGGCTAAGAGACACCAAAAATGGGATTAAGAACCAAATCACTTACTGAACCCTTAATAAACCTTGGAAATCATGACCATGACAATTTTAGGCCAATACAAGTCCCCAAGGGCACTGTCTCTGGACTTTTTCCATAGTTCACCTTCAAGAAGCCTATTAGCTTGTAGTACTCCTACGAGACAAAAACAGACACAAATTCCAAATGAAGGGGGATCTCCAAAAAATAAACCCAGTTTCAAATACCCTTTATGGCCCTCCAAAACATATCAAAAAACCAACTATGGTTGTTTTGAAAAGTAACCTCCAAATCAGTCCTACAACGTTGTTCTTAGGGGCAATTAGCCTCGTTTTACAAAGCAAGTATGTGAAATATTCAGAAAAAACTTCTAATATAAACTCCAGGAGTCTTAACACATCCCATAAGGTCCCATTATGTCATTTTTATCTCCACATTTCATCACAATCTTGCTGCCCCACAAGTTCTCTAACCTACCTAGTTTCCTTCATAAAGGACTGTCATAGCATATATTTTGAACCAGACCTCTTCTCCTGAACCTAAAGAAATTTTTGAATACCCTTTTGGAAGTTATTAAATTTATGTCAAAATTGGCATACGTTGTTTTGAAACATAAGCCCTTAAAATTGACTTTCCTATTTTCAAGGAGGCTTAATTAAGCTAGTTTCACAAGATCAATATTGGGTTTGTGAACTCCAGGCCTCTAATCACCTCCCTAACACCTTGGACACATTAAATATTTTATACACAAGCTTACTAAACCATTTTCCATCCTTCCCCATTGACCTTTCTTCAAACCCCAACCTTTAGGCATCACTTTTGCACAAAACAATGAGATTTCTCACCTAGGGCATCATCCAACTAATGCAATTTTCCTTCCCTTGTACCTGAAAACACAACCAACTTGAAAAAAATCTAATCTAACCCATTCCACTAATTTACAAAGGTCTCCATCAGTGGAATGGTTCCTTATTCCACTTTTAGACTCTCAAACCCTTAAAATGAGGGTTTCAAGACAGTTACAGTAAAATGACACTAAAATGCTTTAATCTTAATGAAATCTCCTCAAATCAAGTTTATTTGAAAGCTAGAACACTATTCTATCTAATTTAATTAATTTTATGACCTGGTAATTCTATACAGATCGTACAATACTTGCAAACAACAAGGAAAACACAGAATCTGCAAAAACATAGTACTTTTATTCAAAATCTCTTCAATATACAACTCTCTACTCTCTTCCTTGCCTTCAAAAGAATATTTAAACATATTAAAACAGTTATTTTACCTGCCCCTTGAGTTTCCAATGACCAAAAACCTTCCCTTTACAAAGTGACTCTTCATATTCCATTTCTTGCACTTTTGCAATTTTGCATTTTTGACAATATTTGCAAGATTTTGCATCATTTGACAACTTAACCCCATAATCACCTAGAAACATAATAAAATGACTCAAATTCATTATACATGGTCCAAATATGACCTCATTACAAACAAAACACAACCAAAGCTCAAGATTACAAAATTGCCTCATGGAGGCATGAAGTTTACATGGTGCCCTGCACCAAAAATCGATGTTGAAAATGAATTTTTTCTAACAATTGCTTCATCTCTTTGTTCTTAAATGAAGTACCATTTTTAGAAACAAGGGTAGAAGGCAATCTGAAATGAGCAATGATATTTTTCAGATGAAAGCTACAGATTGTTTCAGGATTAGTAGATCAAAGTGGAATAGCTTTGACCCATTTCGTAAAGTAATCGGTAGTTGTGATGATGAAGGTATGTCCCTTTGAAGGAGGTGATATTTTACCAATAATATCTAACCCCAATTTTGTGAATGACCAAGGAGAGGTCTAATTTTGAAGCTCTTGTGTAGGAGCTTGGATGAGATTGTTGTGTTGTTGACATTGAGGACATTTCTTGACAAAGGAAAAGGAATATCGCTCCATTGTTTGCCAATAATATCCCATATGAATCAATTTATGCACCAAGGACTTACCACCAAAATTTCCACCCCCAAAGCCCAAATGGGATTCTTGAAGGGCAAGGGCTATTTCAACCTTGGTGAGACACCGAAGAAGACCATTATAAGATTTTTGGTAAAGAACATTAGACAGGATAATATATCGACCTGGAAGTTTTCGTATTTGAGTGCGAGTGTTTTTAATCGCATCATCAAGAAAATTTCTAGTCTTTAGATAATTATAAATGTGAGAACCATTCCCCATAGTTTACATGAGTGGACATGAGACTATCAGGTTCAGGTTGATCTGAGACATTAGGAGAGTAGAAAATCTGAACCACAAAGTAGTACTCTTCTAGACCACTATTCGAGGGTACAAGTGAGGTTCCACTCACTATTGCATTCGTGTGGTGATTTTCTCTTCTAAGAACACTATCTATGATAAAGGAAGATAATCAACCAAGCAAGGATAAATCCAAATCTCGATACTGAGATAGCTTACTTTTCTTAGCTTGATACACTCTTGTGATTTGATTTACAATAAGTTTGAAGTCGCCATGAATGCAAATATGTTTAATTTTCAAGGCCATCATGACACACAAGTTGACAATAAGGGCTTTATACTCAATGATGTTATTAGTATATGGAATTCTAATTGAAAGGGTAGAGGAAACAGCTTCCCTTCGGGTGAGATTAAAACTACACCTACCCCAGAGCCAGTTTGACATCTTGATCCATCAAACTAAATTTCCCACATAGGTTCATGGTCTAATGCAAATAAATTTCCATCCAAAAATAAATCTAGATTAGGGAAGGTGTGGGATGAGGGAGCTTCTACCAATTGATTGGTAACATCTTGTCCTTTAATTGGTTTCTAGATTACGAACTTAATGTCAAACTTAGAGAGAAACATTACCCATTTCACTAACCTTCCTAAAATATCAATTCTAGTGAATAAGTGTTTGAGATCACATTTTACAATAACATGGTTTTGGCATAGAGAAGATAGTGTCATAACTTTTGCATTGCAAAAATGAGAGCGAGACATTATTTCTCCATGACAAAATATCGAGTTTCATAATCAACCAGAATGTGACTAATAGAATAGACCACTCTTTCTTTACCATCATCATCATGTTGAGCTAATAAATATGCTAAACCATGAGGTGATGTGGAGATATAAAGTAAAAAGGGTCTATCTTGCATAGTCGGCATCAAGATAGGAGGATTGGCTATATAAATTTTTATAGACTCAAAATATTTCTCGCACTCATCATCCCATAAAAAATGGATGTCTTTCTCCAAAAAATACGTGAATGGAAGGGTATGATCAACCAATTGAGACACAAATCTATGAATCATCTATATCTTCCCTTCAAAACTACACAGTTGAGAGATGTTTTTAGGTGGAGACATGTTAACAATTGCATCAATTTTATTTGTGTCAACTTCAATTCCACGATGAGAGACAATCAATCTTAAAATTTTGTCGGCATCTACGCCAAAGATGCACTTAAGAAGATTTAGTCTCATCTTATAGAGTCAAAGCCTTTCAAAGAGAAGATGAAGATTTTTGACGTGATCTTGACAAGTGGTGAACTTAGCCAAGATGTCATTTACGTAGTCTTCTAGAATTTTATGAATGGTCATGAAAGATGAGAGTCATTGATCATTGGTAAGGTGCTCCAGTATTCTTTAACCCAAATGCAATGACTACATAACAAAAGGTACCTCTAGGGATGGTGAAGGTTGTCTTCTACTAATCTTCCAGGTTAATATGAATCTAGTTGTATCCCAAGAATCCATCCATTAAGGACAATAAGGCATGGCCTATAGTCGATTCCACAATAATATCAATATTAGGAAACAAATAATCATCCTTAAGAGAAGCCTTAATGAGATCATGGAAATCTATACAAATACAAATATAACCATCAAGTTTAATAACAATGACTATATTTAATATCTAAGGTGAATAGTTAATAGGACAGATAAAACCAACTTTTATAAGATTTTACACTAATGGATTTGACCCCAATTTTTGACGGTTGTTCGTTGGAATTTCGACGATCTATTATCGACTAACTGACGAATCACACAAATTAGTGTTGTCACTCAATCTTTGTCTATATCCCGACAGACAATAAAACGTCGCCCTCCCGACGCCAGCTCGTTGGAACAGCGATGCTCATTCCGTCGATCATGTGACGAGTAGTGGCTGGACCGCGGGTGGAATACAGTCGCCGAAGCGTCAGAACGGTGACATACATTCATTGAAATCAGGATGGCAATGTTGTCGGTCTAGCGACGAAAAGTGTCCGAAGCACGAGCGGCATACCTTCGCTAAAGTGTCGGAGTAGCGACATATAGTCATCAATTGAGCGATGAACAGTACTCAAAGCACGTGCGGCATACCATCGCCAAAGCGTCAGAGCATCGACATACATTCATCGGGATGGAGATGATAGTATCATCGGTCGAGTGATGAACAGTACCTGGAGCACGTGTGGCATACCATCGCCAAAGCATCGGAGCATCGATATACATTCATCAGGATGGAGATGATAGTATCGTAGGTCGAGTGACGAACAGTACCTGGAGCACGTGCGGCATACCGTCGCTGAAGCGTGGGAGAATCGACATACATTCGTCGAGATGGAGATAACAGTATCGTTGGTCTAGTGATGAACAGTACCTGGAGCACGTGCAGCATACCGTCGCTGAAGCGTCAGAGCAGCGACATACATTCATCAAAGCAACGACATATAGCTTTTCCAAACCATCAGATTAACAACATAAGAGCGTTGAACACACAACACAATAGGCAAGTCATTACGATGAAATTTCATCGCACTCATGACAAAATAGGCAAGTCATTATGATGAAAGTTCATTGGATACATAGCAAGGTTGTCGGGCATTTTTGAGGTTCGTCACAATTTCGACGGAACAATGCAGTTTAAAAAAAAAAAAAACTATTCGTTGAAATGTAGGCATATAGGGGTGATTCTGGGCGATATATAAAAGTAGTAGGAGGCTCCAAAGTGCATCCATAGGGATAATGACAGGATATAAGGACAGGTCAATCAAAGAGAGAAAGTTGATGTGCCAAGACCATGAGCATTTAATAGGGGTAGTAATAGACAAGATGGATTATCATCAATGCTCATAATATTGGAAGACTTCATTATGAAAATTTAGATCACAATATGATTAACCCTGTTTGGACAAATGCATTGACATTAGTGTCAAGAGTTAAGAGGCCATTCAACTTTGCATTTCAATAAATTATTGTATGCATTGAGTAAGTGTTTACAAGGTAGAAAAAGGACAGCCATATGACTGTTTAAAATATCAAACAACATGTCAGTTGTTGTGTTTAATTAGGCTTACAGAGGCAGGGATTTATCATTTTTTGCATACATCTGTAGTCCAAGCTCTAGGCCTGCATTGTTTGGTTACTATGTATGAGAAATGAGCAATGAATAATTGTAGAATATGGAGGCTATGGATGATATTATGATGGCCACATTTGATGTTGATCAACAATTGGAGAAAAATATGAAACCTATGATGAGTCATGAGATCAAGGGGATTGTCATGGATAGCAAGCACAACCTACGAATTGGATTCTAATTTTGCTAAAAAAGAAAAAATCAAACTACACACTATAATCTAAATTTGTGGAAAATGAGCAATTTGGTGAGAAAGAGTACCTGCAGTGCATCTTGGATACTTAGGTAGTGTATTAAAAAATAGGATTACAAACCCAAAATTATTCTCTCTGGAAATTCAATAGAAAAATACAGAATGTTATCCTGGATACTTAGCTCTTAGAGAGTCAATAAAACAATATGAGCATGATTATGAATGGTTTTACTTGGTCCCACTCTTGATCTCCATGTTTGAGAGCCTTCTCTTTAAGACCCCATGAATCCAATTTGATCCATTGCTGCCAAAAGAGATATTAATGTGTAAACAAGGAGCCACATTTAGACAAACTGGTTGTTGATTTCTTCTAAGAAATTTAGAGACTACAAAAAAAAGATATCTGATGGGGATCATGTGGGCTTCGTAGAGAAAACACTGCAATATGGCTTCGCGTAGCAATGAAAAACTTTGGATTAGCTTCATAGTAAATCCTAATAGCATGACATTGAAAGTTGCTCAGATACTGGGTCCTGTCCCCTAGATTAAATTAAGGAAAACATTATTGTAAACACAATATGTATAGAAGAATATGAATGTAAAGGAAAATGGATATTAGAAAAACATAAATGTAAATAAAAGTAGTGTGAGCAGAAAATGAATCTAAATTGGTCTTGAACAAATAAAATCATACCCAATTAGCATTAAGTTATACTAACATTGTACTCATTGCCATTGTCAATCTTGAAGGTTACTTTGATGCCTTATGTAGAAACTCTCTAGCCACGAGGCAAGAGAAGGCAGGAAAACCAAGTGTAAATTGATGACTTCCTGACAATAAAAAAGAAAGAAGCAACCAGTCAACCCTATTAGAACAGAATAATCTTATGAATTGATTTTATTTGTTTTACTGGCTAATGGATAGTGGACCTAGTTCTCTTGAATTGAGATACTACTAAGATGTGTTGACTGGTGATTTTAGACTACCGATATTTTGCTTCAATCTCTATAAGTTACTTTTGTCTTAAATATATTCAAGATAACTCTGCAAAAAAATTCCCTGATCTCTTAGAAATTATGCAGATTATTTTGTTAATACTTCTCAATTTTGATATTTTCTTTCAAAAATTCATAGAAAGATATGTAATGCCATATTTGAAACTTACATATTTTAATTTTATTCGTTCTGTAGTTATAGTATATGATTCCAACAATTGTGAAACGCATAGGCAATATGCTAGATGAATGAAGTAAGCTATGCAATTGGCAGGTGTAAAGCCAAATTCCTTAACCCTTGCCAGCATCCTTCTTTCCTGTTTTAAAACATGTGCTTTGGAACAGGGCATGAAAATCCATGTAAGTATAATGAACAAGAGATTTTTGTGATCAAATATTATATTACAGTAAGTTGAATGAATGTAAGTAGAGATATTTTAGCATACCTGCAAATGGTACAAAATTTCATGGTTAAGTGGAAGCCTCCCATCAACAAAAAGATCCAAATATCCATGTATCTATCTCAATTGAGCCTCTAAACCCCTCAGAGTTGTCAAATTTTCCACTAACCTGTTATGCACAAAAGTCAAATTTTAGAGACCACTAAAATAAAAATAAAAAACATTACATTATGATCCAAATCCACACACAACACAATGTTCATAGTGAAAAGTTAGCACTTTCTTTCATCTTTGCATATTGATTTGATTCTTCAAACGATGCATTTCTTATATTAAAAAGTGCATTTCTTACCTTATTGAGCTTCTCTTTGTTTTGAGAATAGTTTAATATTCTCTACTTAACAGGGCCAACCACATGAAGGTGGAAGCTCATTTGGCCCCTCTCACCACTCCCCCTCCCTCTCCCCCCCTCACATCACTCTCAATTCCCCATGCCTAATCATATAACATTAATCATTCATTCATCCATTAATAACATATAACATTCATTCACTCATCCATTAATAACATATAACATTCATTTTTTTAGTTTTTACATTTATCAAAAATATGGTTGTCAACTTGTCATAATATGATTACAATCACATTTTGTTTTGTTTCTTTTTTGCAGCTAAAAAAAGCGGAAGTGGAGTATCATTTTCAAAATCAGTTGTCCCCCCTTCAGTTGTTCTGAGCTCTGCTCGTGATCTCAATGTATGCCTAGTCGTGTACTCACAACATGGACGCGGCTGCAAGGGGGGGTCTACTGCAATAGCAAAGAAATGTTAAATTGATATGTTTTATTATCATTGTTACACGTATTTCATTAATTAAAAGAACATCAAAGTGGTGCTCTTTACCTAAATGGGACACATCATGTTCCTCATATTGTCTTATAGCCTCATGTTGAACATGTTGAACACCCACTAAATCCTGATCTGGAGTTGAAACATGAAAGATTACATTAATTAATACACCAATTGCAATTAAATATGTTTAAAAGAACATTAGAGTGGTCCTCTTTACCTGATGGAGCCACATCATATTCCTGATCTTGTCTAGCTTGATCATGCTCAACATGTTGATCACGCTCTACATGCTCTAAAGTTGAAACACGAAAGGTTACATTGATTAATACACCAAATGCAATTAAAGATGTTTAATTGTATTAATCCATACTATGTTTTGTATAGCACATGAATACATCTAGTACCGGGATGCACACCATGGCCTTCATCAGCAGGTTGCACTCCACCCTCACTAGGGTGTTGCATTCCAATGTCATGTGCAGTATTATCATTGCTTATCTGTGTAAAAAAAATAGGCACATTATTATGGTAGAAATTAATATTGAACAGATTGCACAAGTATTCAATTTGAAATAAACTTTATTGAGTTTATTTATCTGTGTTGGATGCAATGGAAGATTGTGTTTTCCCAGTCGAGACTCTTAGCTATTCAGTCAGGGCTCCATAGCCTTGGTGGAAGGCAATCTTCAAGTCCTCTTCTGTGGACACTTTGTTGAAATCAAAGCCCTGCATTTTTGCATGCGATCATGAATTTTGCTTCTATTATGTGATAAAACCAAAATTGTTTGTAATTTATTATTTGGATGCAATATTTCATTTATTGATACTTACAAATCATGCGGCTATTTTCATATAACCACCAGAGCCAAGTTTGTGCTACCCACGTTTTTCTAGTCTTTCCTTTGTTGCCTTCGATGTGTCAGGCAGCCTATGAAAAAATTGAAAGACGTTAGATTATGTAAAAAGAAAGAGTAATCAGTATATAATTAAATTGTTGATAGTATCACATACCTTGCTTGGCCCAGTGGTGTCTTTCCTTTCTTCTTTTCAGCCTTCTCCTTTCCATCCAACACCAAGTCCTTCCACTCCCTTTCCGAAATCATGGGGGGACGCTCGTACTTTCTGTTCTTCTCTAAATGTGACCTATATTGGTCCCTCACATACTTTAGATAGGTACCAGCTTTCTTAAGGACCTTGGTTCGGTTGAATGTTTTATCACCGAACAACACAACTAAACGGTTAATGAGCTCATCTTTTAAATCTTGATTTTGGGCATTCCACCGTGTACGTATGGTGGGCCCGAAGAGCTCCAATGTAATATCACTTAGATGTTTATAAAAAACATCATTTCTTGCAAAATGATCATGGGATCATTAGTCTATAAAGAGTGATCAATAGTAAATTTCAATTGGATTATATATAATAATAATTAAAACATTTTAAAGTACCTGGGACCACCTCTATCTTTATGGGAAGGAAATCCTTGGTCACCACAAATGTGACCGACAATGTTCCCGTACTAGTAATACGGGAAGATCCAGGAAATGCTGCTAAAACATCACCAGTACTAGTGTCCTCTGTATCCACAGGTACTGACACATGTGGTGGCATGTGTTCGCTGCCAAACAGTGGACTACCGAATGCCTGCATGGTATGTGTTGCTGACATTTCAGTCGACAATATAGGCACGGATGATAGGGCCGGATAAAGTGTTGTATGCGCAAGAAGATGAGGATTGACACTTGTACCATCCCCTACTTCTTGGGAAACACTTGCAGTACCTTGATCATGGCCAGCAGCATGATGAGGACGCAAATAATCTTGTAAAAACAACACATATTTTAGTTCATGACATAAAAGAGTACAAAATATAAAACCATGAATGAACTTATGTTATAATTAAAGATCTCATGACAACTTACTTGCAAATTCTGTGCTCTCTCAGACAATAGTTTAACCCTTTCTCTTATCTCATCTATTTGAGGCACTACGAATACCAACTTAAGGATTTCTTGATTGCATTTTTTTTGGGCCTTCCTCATCATATCCACAGGGTTTGTGGAAAATGTGATGTCATCATCACATAATAGTGACTCCACCTCCATATGGATGTTCTCCTGTACTACTGGTGCCTTTCCCTGATCAACCGATTGCAACAAGAATATTAAAAACATTATTGAAATTAACCCAATAAACTCATGTAAAAAACATAATAATAAAACATTTTTCTTGTATCTAATTTATACAATTATAATGAGGTAAACCTTTCAAATAGAAGTGCCTGAAGATAGATCGTGATCTATGCTCTAGGCTGGAGCCTTCCTTGTATGATCAATGTCCCGCTGTGACAAAAATTAAATATAAAAAACATTACTGAAATGAAACCAATAGACTTACAAAAAAAAACATAGTAATAAAATGGTATATTGGAGTCATTAATTGGAGGTTGGGTAAAATGGTATATAGTACATACCACCCCCATAGTAATTGTTTTTGTATCTAAGAGATTCAAATTGTAACCGATTAGCAACTCTTCCCCTACAATTATTGATTTTATCACACATACGAATACACGATTTCCCTCTCGCGCCTCAAATATACAATTGGGTTGCTTATTTGTTGACCCAGGTCGTGTACTATTTATAAACCCTGCAATATTCTCTGATGCCTTTTCCTCCCGTCAATGTACCTAGCCACTCCTTTATTTTGATCCTTATCTTTTAGTTGTATATAATTTGCTGATAGTGCATACCTACGCATACTTCGTGTATATCGAACCAGCTGCATCCAATCTTTGTAACTGTAATAGGGTCCAACATACTCCATCAACTCAGTAACTTTGTCGTAACAAACCTTTATGCTGTCCATGCAAAATAGGCCCAAACCATGTAATGACGATGGTGCTATGTGATATATCCTCTCGTTGACACAAATATCAGTGTTTATTGGAGGAAGTTCCTTGGGTACCCATTGGTTTGGTAGATGTTTGTACCTCAAGGGCACCTCGATGTCACCTATGCTCTCATCATCATAAGAACATGACCCCCCTTCAGCAAGAAAAAATTCCATACGTTTACGAAATTTTCTTCTAATCTTTTGACCTCTAGTTGGTCTCCCTCTTTTAGACCTACTACATGTCTCACTTTCCTCTTCTCTTCCCGAATTTCCCTCGCTCAAGGAAGACAAATCTGATAAATACCTATTTGGTGGTACCTGCACTCATAAGGATGTTGGATGAAGTTCTTTTATGGGTGACATTATGATTAATCTATCATTTCATCGCTAGAATTTGACAGGTTATAAGGTAATCAAGTCTTGATAGATTGCAAGTTATTGTTACTACCGTCCAAATGTGTCCATCACAAATCAAATCTACTTAAGTTTTAACTCCCAAACTTTGTAACAAGTGTTAAATGTGACTATGGTCCACTAGTTACACAACCAAGGCATCAAATGTATTCTCTAATTGTAATCAAAGGACTTTTTCTCTTCATTCAAGTAAATAAACTTGAAGGGAAACACCACCAAGTGGTTTATTGGACACCTACATGACTAAAAATAGCAGCAAATTTACATTTAATTTCCATATGTCTAAGTGGTTAATGGGGAGGGAGTGTGTACTAGGCCTAGTAAAGTCATCATAAGTTTATCAATGTTCTAATTCTCTATGACAAGGTTTCAACATCTTCAAATAGTGAAAGTTAGTGCTCATAGTCATTTGAAACAACAACATTTTGATTATGTATGATGGTAGGATTTGATAACTTAAAAGAATTGGCTACCCAACAAACTTAAAGTTAAAAGAAACTTTTTCAGTTTAAGGGGTTAGC
The DNA here is from genome assembly GCA_007115665.2 of Sequoiadendron giganteum. Taxonomy (NCBI): domain Eukaryota; kingdom Viridiplantae; phylum Streptophyta; class Pinopsida; order Cupressales; family Cupressaceae; genus Sequoiadendron; species Sequoiadendron giganteum. The sequence continues at coordinate 42,040,291 of CM021110.1, forward strand.
ACTTTCTTTCATCTTTGCATATTGGTTTGATGCTTGAAATGATGCATTTTTTATCCCACTTCTATCATAATGTATTCCCATCCCATTGCAATTGTTGGAGGAGTTGATACCAAAATTTCATATCAGATACCACATTCTTGAAGCAATTTTCTGTGTTTTTACAATTCTTCTGAAGTTCTTTTGTGTTGTATGGATCCATACAAACTTGAAATGCTCTGAGATCATTGGTGTAGATAAATATATGTGTTCCCTTTCATTTGCATTTGTTTTGAAGTTCTCAATCACTGTTTTGTGGGATTAAACAATCAAATACAGGGACTACCCTGTTGTGCCTATGTAAGGGTTTGAGGGCTAAATAGAAATGACATCCACCAATCCACCCACTATCTTGGAACTGTAACTCGGTGGATTTGTGTGCATCATGGTGGATTTGACAGAGTTTCACTTTTTCTTTGAATTCCATTTATGTTTTGCCCTTGTCGTGGCTTGTTACATTGTTTGGGAGGAACCTAAGGTTGGGTTTTACCTTGGCTTTCATAAAAATCCTAATGTTTCATGTAAGATATTGGGTGAGATATATTCAGCCATTACCTTTTTGGAGTGGGTATTAAAATGACTTATGTCTCATTGTTTCATCTAGGCCGGGCCCCTTTTTATAAATTGAGTTAAATATTTTTCCTAACTTTATTACTTCCTAAGTTTAGGTTGGCCCATGCCCTATGTTACTGATATTAGCCCAAACCTAAGGGGAGGGTTAATAATCAAAAGAGCTTCTGAAAATTCAACTACAGAAGCTACAAACTTGACTGTAAATGTGGCCAAATTGGCCCAAAAGACAGCTGAAAGAGAAGAAGCTAGGAAGAAAAGTTCGATGGAGAAGTATAACACCATTATTGGAGAGTATAGTAGAATGCAGCAAAGGAATGTTGAGCTACAAATTGAAGTAGACAGGTTGAAGTACAGACATGTGGGGGAGTCTTCTAGTGCTCCTGGTACCCTGGCCATACGTTCTACATCAAGATCAGTACCTCCAACTTCTCCAGTTGTTTCTACTCCTGGGTCCCCCATCCAGACTCCTGCTCCTAGTCCTTCATTAGAGCCAGTTGAAGAGGAGGTTGAGTACTCTATAGATCCCACCAAATAGCAGATGCTTAATAAGATTAGAGAGCTACAGACAAATCTAAAAGCAAGTGAGAAGGGAGCAGTTGCCAAGCAAAATGAAGTTGTAGACACAATTTTTAGGCATTTGAATTAGGGAGTTGATGGTAGATTACCATCAGTTTATTCTTTATATTCTTTATTCGTAGATTCAATAAGAAACATTACTAGGGATCAGGAATTAGTTTTTCCTTTAATTGAGAAGTGGATCCCTAGGGCCAATGACCTAGATGTTATGTATAAGGCCTCTAGATTCGATGCAGACAACATGCCCCAATCATTAAGGCCTACTAAAGGTTTTGTTTACCTCTATGACTATATCTCAAGCAATAGGTTTAATTGTGATGGCAATGATATTGACAATGATTTTGTAATCTAGGTGTTGAGAAGCATAATTGGCCACCATCCTAGGAAAGATTCTTCATTCTCACTTTTAGGTGTTAAAATTTAACAATACGTAGATTGATGAAAGAGCCCAAAGAGCCTTTCCCCATGTTATCCAAGTACACATAGCAGCGGTCTTCTTTTATATGGTTGGACATGATTTCAATAACTTAGCTAGGAATTATTCATTTAACCTAAGGTTTTCTCATAATGCCATCATTGGAAAAGTATGATCAAATTCTTCTATTATGAAGAATTGGTCTATGTGCCTCTAGTAATCACTATAAAAATTTGAAAGACTAAGCTATTTTATTTTTTCTATCTTATCTTATACCATTTTACGAGAATGGGGGGGCCAATGTATGAGAAGATCTTTGGAAACTAGGCATGAAAATTGTAGGTTAAAGAGAATGGGGGTGCCAAACTTACAGTACTCATTGTCCCTTGGTCGTTGATTTTCCCTGAGTGCCGTCAACCTCGTCCTCGGTGCTGGTATTGACCTTGTTTTAGCTCCAAACTCTTCGTTGGCGCTGGTATTGACCTTGTTTTCACTCCTTCAAACTCTTCCTCAGCACTGGTATTGACCTTTCACTTGTCCAATTTTATGAGCTACAACCTGGTTTAGTTAGGTTTTAGAGTATGTTAATTAAATTTAAAATTATGGCGCCATTGAGAGTAGTGAATATAAAGCAAGCAAAGCCTATTATGGCGCCATTTAGAGTAGTGAATATAAAGTAAGCCAAGCCTATTATAGTCATGAGGGAAATAATAAAACTTCTAGGATACTTTGTGAAACCATTTTCCTTGGTTAAAGGGAGGCCATAGAATATACCTTTGGATTTTTTCAATCTTCAAATATGAGGATTTGCAAGGTTCTTAGCAACATGAGTAATGGAAACGTGTGCAACAAGAATTTTTGAACACACATGGAATCTCCTTGCCAAAGAAAGGGGCTTCATAATTTAATATGATAATTTTTCTCAACTTTAGAAATGATATGTTTCCTTAAAGAGGAAGGAGAAACCTAAAAGGTAAAAGAGATGCTTAGGAATCTCAACACTTCCTTATGATCAACTCCCTTCTATCCATAGGAATTGAACCAATTGGGCTTGGCTAAGAATGATTTCCTATAACATTGAGTTTTATGCCACTATATATTTAACCTTAAAGCTTTCCAGAAAATATCTAGGCATTGAATATCCTAAATAATGTCACATTTGTCCTCCAAGAGAGTGAGAAAGGGGTCATTAGAAAAATGACCATTGAATAGTTGGGCTAGTGATGGCAACGTTGATAGTGAGATGGGTGGTCATAGAGGTGGCCTACAAGCTATATTTGGAAAAAAAGAAGGATAGAAGCCATTGATTGGAGTAGTGAATATTGACATTGGTGTTTCCTTGTCCAACAAAGGGTCACTATGAGAAATGGTGTTGGATTTGGCACTGGCATTTACTCTTTTCTTCCAACAAAAATGGCCGTGATAGGCTAGATGTGTCTAATACTAGAAATATTCTCCCCTTCCTCCCATGAAAAATTTTATGGGAGAAGGAATACATGATACTTTGAATTGTAATGAAGATTCAATGCAAAATAAACTACTCCCTCTACTATCGTACATGTTTTTGGGTTTATTCTTTCATTCTTCACGCTTGGAAAATTGCTCATTTGGAAATGGATTAAACAAGTGGAAAAACTTGGGCATGCACATGAGCTTATGAATTGGAACCTAAAGGGTATGTCTTCAAAGGAAGATTTCCCATTTCTAACACTTTGTTGTTGAGGTGAGTTTTATAATACTATGGCTCGTTGCACCATAGAATTTGTTAGAGGTTTCCTAATATGACATCTCTATATGATCCTTGCTTAATTAGTTGTTGGCTTTTATCTTTTCCTTTTTCTATTAATGACTTATTATATGATTACATAAATGAAATTTTTAATGTCATTGGGCCATATCAGTCTATATGAAGTTGCTTTACTTCTCAAAGTATTATCAATAACCTTAATAATGAAAATAATGAAATTTTCATTTAATGGGTGCTTGGGGAAGGGTATTGAGTTTTACCCTAGTGATAATTGTTGGTGTCTATGTATCATATTGCTTTGGCTCAAGAGGGGTATTGTTATCCCTTGCGATTATGTTTGAGGAATTCTTCAAATGGATGTTATTTCTTTCAACCATATTGATGTCATTAAATAGTCTTGTTGTGAACCCCTTGCAGGTTGCTTGGATAATGTTAGTATTGGTAATTCTGGTCCTTCTAATTATTATGCCCAAGCTTCCATAAATATGCATTTACTTAAAAATAACGATATAGTCACTTCAATCAAGTCACTTATGGTTGGGAGGTTTCTCCATGGTATGATCGTATGAATAGGTTAGTTTTGCATGATAGTGAATAAGCCTCAAATTTTTGCGAAGTCTATTCTCTTAGGTGAATGCTTGTGTTTTCTTCCTACTAAGTTCCAAATGTATAATATTTCTTAGTTTAATATTTTTTGCAAGGGTTTAGATACTACAGGGGATATATGATGCCACACTAAACTCACATCCCCTAAGGAGGTGAGAAATAATGCCATGCTATGAAATTTTTTAAGAGGGTAGAATTGCTCCCTACTTTGAGTCCCTATGTTGCTCTAGTCAAGTCCTTTCAAAATAATTTGCTGCTTCATAAAAGGATAAAAAGGTTATTGTGGGCGGTGTTAGATTTATTGTTTCAAAGGAAACCATCAGAGCTGCTACTAGGCTGAATATTGAAGGTAGGAATGTCATTAATAGGGAAAAATGATGGACACGGAAACCATCAACCAAATTTTGAAAAGGGGAGAACTCATCGAATTATAGAATGGTTTTGAATGATGAGCTTAATAGAGTGCCAATTAAGTACTTCAGTGTTGAAGGTAGTTTTAAATGTGTTACCATTTCTCGCATGACCATCTTAAACATAATAAGATTGCTTGTTTTCCTTATTTTGTCCTAAGTTCTCTTAAGTGTTTAGGTAAGGAGGTCTTAATGGATAAATTTGTGATGCCTCTACAAAAGGGGTTAATTTTTAGACTCCATAAGTCCACCTTGCTATGTTCTCTTAGAATTCTGTTAGCTCTCTTATTTCAAAGTCTATTAATCTATTCCCTACCTCTATTCTTATCAAAGCTAAAGGTGGGAATCTTAGTGATTTGCATGATCCCTCTCCTCCTAAGGGTAAGATAAAACCTATCAAACATTCCTCATTCCTTGTCAAGCAAAAAATTACTTTTGATGATGTGCCTAGTAAAGTGGTGGAGGGAAATCTTAAGCTTGGTAAGGTTGTGGCTGATTATGATGACTTAGGTTGCCCTAATCTTTTTGCCATTGGTTCTCTATTGAAATTTGCCTCTCATATCCATGTGGAAATTCCTAGTGATGTTGACATCTCCAAGACTAAGAGTAAAAACCCTAAATTTTAGTCCTCACTTGTGGGCAACAACGACTAAGGTTCTTATTGTTGCTACTGTTAATAATAAGATTGCTATAGGAAAACCTTTTAAGGGGAACCTTGTAAGAAGATCTAATAGGTTGGTGGCCATAATTTCTACTACCCCTAGCACTACACCCAATGTAGAATTAGTTGTTTCTAATTAACAACAAAGGCTTTGTTGATCACAAGGACAATGATTGCATCAATAGTGGGAACAAAGAGTTCAGCCACTCTCAAGACTTCATGTAAGAGGAAGATGTTTCTCTTTCCAATGATTTTGGTGTCAACCTTTTTTAGAAATGAATGTTCTTTATGACACTAAGTCTTCTAACATAGGGGATGATTGAGAGGCTGAAAATGATGTGAATTTAGACCCTAGAAATGAAATGGTGGCCATGGATGATGTCAAGGGTAAAGGAATTTAGGTGGAAAATAAGTTTGATCTTGTGCATTTATGTTCTCATTGTGGCCATAACACCAATTCTATTAATTATTTGGAGAAAATTCTAGAAACTTTGGAGGAAAGAGTCAATAATGTGCTTAATTTTAGTAATAAGGTGATCCATAGGTTACTTCTATGCTTCTACTCCAGAATGTTGTGTGGGAGTTCTAGAAAAGAAGGTTGAAGGGTAATCTTGATAGTCTTGTTTTGAAGAAGGATAGAAAGAAATACCCTAAGGATGATATTTTTTCTTTCCTTTTTGAAGATTGAGGATATGTGAATCCCCAAAAGACATGCTACCTTATAAGCTAAAATGAAGTTGCCACTATCGGCAATCGTGTTCATTCATAGCAGTCAGGATTGCGGGGAACGGTAAGGATCAACTGATGGATGATCGACGGTAAAATTGTTCCAACATCTAGCTCCCTCGATGACATGTCTGGGAACTAACCCATGTTGGCCCTATTATTGCATTCACAGGGTTTGGGACGTTGGGCTCACCAGAAAACCCCTCACTTCATAGCTAGGGAAAAACAAGACTTCCTCGCTCCTAAGACTATGATGAACACCTGAGTCACTATGGGACTCAAAGCGGGAGCTACTTCTTTTCGCTCTTGGAAGGAAGAGTAGTGGAACACCCTTTCCATTTGGTGTTCGGCTATGGACTCTCGATGCAACCCGGTTGCATCCCTATGGCACTCCTTTCCTTGAACAACCATACCTCCCTATATAAGTTATTAGTTCAAATACTAGACATCGGTAGGATGACACCCTACTCTAGCCTAACTCCCCCATTTCTGACTTCTCATCACCAGTAATAACCCATAGGGACCTTCGACCCTTGATTTGCAAACTCTTCCTAGCCTGGCTAACATCTTGATGAGTCCAACTCACCTTGTAGATTTGCCTTACCGTTGCAACCTACCTTAACTCGCCATGACTTGGCATGACTCAACACTTCTTTATGCTCCATGCTGCTATGCCCATGCTACCCTGGGTAACTCAGCATCAAAATTAGAACCTTGTTGTCCCAACTCGCCTTAAGATTCAAAAAAGCAAAAAATAAAAGAAAAATACGCCTCGAAAATGATAAATCTCAGCATATATTATATAGATTATATATAAGGTATATAAGCTAGTTAAATCATTATAATATTGTTAAATCATTAATTATATTACAAATGAACACCGCTTTCAAATTCTTCGTTCTCTGAAGCATTGGTTCTTGCATTTGTTCTTGACATAAGCAACATCCAATCGTCGATTGTGGGATTGACATCCTTAATGTTTATTAGAATTTGACGAAATATTTGTTGTTCTTCATTTTGTCCATCTTGTCGAAAAACACAATTAATGTAATGACCATTTTGAATTCTTCCCATAGTAGCTTTTCTCACCTTTTTCTTTCATATGGAGCCATGTCATTTACTGGAGGTAATTGTGCCAAGTCTCCAACTAAAATCATGTAGATATGCCTGAATATAAAATATTTAATTAAATTGATAAGTATGAATTTGTATAGAAGGAACTATAATAGAATTGAATAAAAAATATTGTAATGTAAAGTTATCAAAGTTTGCAATTTCGAGCCAGAACTCACCTCCAAAACTTTGGTTACTATTTTTTGGGAATGCTCATTGAAGCCTGGAATCTATGTTTTCAAGCAACCTCTCCCTAAAGAAACTCATTTCATCTATCAATATGTATCTAACATGTGATATTTCTTCTTGGAAAGTTGTAAGTCTTGTCCCTTCTAGTTCATTGAAATCTCTTATTGGAATTCTTCGCCTTGAATGAATGGTTGAAGCACCAATGTTGAATGTTGCAACTCCAATAGGCGTGAATAGAAGTAGAGGAGATTGTTTGGGAGAAGAATTTTTTTCTAGTCCTAGGTTATGTGTTAGGTTTGGGTTTAGGTTTATGGTTATGGTTAGAGTTTAGGGTAATCTCTAAATTTAAGTTTAAGTCGTAGTTGATTATTTTCCCACAAAAGGAAATTAGATCCATTTTTTCTCATGTTCATTATAGCCAACTATGGCTTAATCTTAAATTTAGACCTTTTCTTGAAACCTAACATCATATCCCTAATCTAACCATAACCCTAACCCTAATCATAAGATTGAATCATACCCCGACCTTAACCCTAGCCCTGACAATAAACCTAATCCTAACCCTTACTTGGAAACTAAACCATCATTTTCTCATTAATGTAACCTTGACCATAACTTTAACCCTAATACTATAATCCCTAATTGTAATCCTAAACCCTAACCCTATTTTCATATCTAATCCCAACCATAACCAAAACTCTAAATCTAACCCTAACCATAAAACATAAACCCTAATCTAACCCTAACCATAAAACATAAACCCTAATCTAACCCTAATCCTAACATTATTTTTCCTATCCCTAACCCTAACTCTAAACCTAACATTAATCTGAACACTAAATCCTAACCCTAATTAAATACCCAATCATAATCCTAAATTGTAACATGATCCTTTGAATTGGATACTACATAAAAATTTATGTGTTACAATCATTGCTTCCATTGTTGCCATTTTCACATTGGGTCGATGCATATATTTTAAAAATATTCAACAAAATCTTTTAATGTCTTGCCAAAATTAATATTATTAATTGTAATATCAAACTTATAAACATGTATGCAAAATAAGAACATAAATAAGAAATATATGGTAATAGTTTCTTCAAAAAACAAAGTGATGTGGACTACAAGGACTATAAGATATCCACAAAAGATATCTACATTGAAAATATTGTAGGGAAATTCAAGAAAATATAATTGGTAGATGCAAAGCCAAATAAATGTGAAATTGTGTACTGTAATGATTTTAGAATATACAAATAATGGATTTGTTGAAAAGGTTTTAGAAACTTTCAAACAAATGCAATTGGTAGATGCAAAGAAAAATTCCACAACCTTCACCAAAATCCTTATTGGTTTCCTTAAAATGGGATATTTGGAACAAGGTATAGACATCCATCAAAGCATAATATGAAGATGATTTTTTTTCAATGTTGTGGTTGTAGATGCCCTTTTAAATATTATACAAAATGTGGAAGGATAGAAAAAGCTTGTGAACTATTTGACAAAATTTCTCAAAGAATTGTAATCTCTCAATTTATTTTAGTGTCTATTTTGTTATACCCCATGTCCCAAATTGGGTATAACACAATAGACACTCAAACAAATTGATAGATTGTTATGAGGGCAGTGATGAGACTTTTCTAATTAGAGTGTATTCCATGAGATTACAATTATTCGAGGCATTGTGTAAAATAGTTCATGAGCTTTGTCTATCCTCCAATATTTTGCATAGATTTCAAAAGGGCATCTACAACCACAATATTTGAGAAAATTCATCTTCATATTATGTTTTCCTTATGATTGGTTGACTTTTACACTAAATCTGAGTGTTGTTTGTGTTTTGACAAGAGTAGATTAATATTTTATTTTTTATTATGAAGATCAAAATTGCATGCACATAGAATGAACCATAGTTTAGTTACAACACTTGGTCTCTTCAAAATAATCAGAGAAGATTAGGGAGAGGAAGGAATGCAAACCAAACTACAAAATAGGGGTAGTTGTGGCTTTGTTAGTTTTCTTTATATAGTCTACTTGTTTCCTACAGGGATAAATATTTAATCACTATACAAATGAAAGATGGTTGATTATCTACTGAATATTGTTTTGTGTGTTTTGAAATGGAAGATATCTATGTTGGAAAACAAGGATAGACAACTAAGAGGGGGGGTGAATCAGTTGTTACAAAATTGAAACTTATTTAACCTTATTAACCTTTAATCTCAGATGTGATAATTAACAGTGAAAGCATGAATCAACAACACATTAGAAACACCAATAACACCAAGATTTTTGTGTACAAACCCTGTTAGGGGAAAAACCATGGTGGAGGTTAATCCACAATTTATACCCTATTAAAGTATAAAAGAAATGAATAAGGAATGCACATGCATTCAGGAACACTACTTGGAGCTCACTGCTCAAAGGGAAGGATCACTTCCTTACATAAGGTAATCAAATTAAATCCATCTGATGAGGTTGAACTGAGAAATTAGCTTCTTCAAAAGTCTGATGATAGTTTTAGTTAGGCACATAAATACTTCTTCATACTTTGCCTAAAATTCTTCACACTCTGCTTTGCATTCGAATGATCTAATCTTTATTCACACATATCTTGCATACACTTCACATGCATTATCTCTAAATGAATAAAACAATCGCTCTTATATATCCACTTCATGAATTTACATTAACAACTCTGTTAGCCAAAAATAAATAATAGATGAATACAAACTGTCGGCCCAATTCATGAACAAATCTCAATGGGCACCAACCTAAATCGGTCACAATATAATGAAGACCTAAAGCAACATCCTCGAACATGCCAAGCATTCAAAAATTAATCCACAAGGATCTACAACACGCTACCTCCATCATGTCAACCAAGAACATGGAAAGGAAAAATATTTGATCACCAGCACACTAATCAACGTGGACGTACCACAATGATAGAGTATGAGATCAAGAAACATCAATGAACGTCTCAAGAGCATACGCAACAATTCAATTCACTAGAATTACATTCTCTTCTTTCAGAAACGCCAACTATAGCAACAAAATAATTGTAGGAACACAAAAACTCATAACTCGCTCCAATATTGATGCACACCTCTGAAATTTCCAGAGGATATACTAGATAGGCTCAGCAACAAACCCTTTAATACACGACTTCAGAATACCAACGTACAAAATTTTTCACCACTCTGATCTTCACAACTTCATAGACTATCTGTAACATATTTATTCTAATTTTCTCAATATCCTCGACATATACAACCTTTAAGATATTAATGCTAATAGTGTTGACATCAATGACAACCACAACATCCAACAATCTACATCTCTATAAAAATTGGTATATGCTAATAGTCAACTTATTATCTTATTTATAGCATTTCCTTAGCTTTTTATACTAAAAAATTCAAGGTAGAGGGTAACATGATTCTTTGAATTGGATACTACATAAAAATTTATGTGTTATAGTCATTGCTTCCATTGTTTGCATTTCACATTAGAATGCATATTTTTTACAATCAACAGTCTTTTAATGTCTTGCCAAAATTAATATTATTAATAATTTCAAACTTTTATAAACATGTATGGAAAATAAGTACATAAATAAGAAATATATTCTAATAGTTTCTTCAACAAAGGATAAAAAAATCATGTGGACCATACAAGGATTGTGGTGGGACTTAAAATTTATTACCCGTGTGGTATTAACGAGGGAGATCAATGATAATCCTTCCTCGTGGATCTCACAGGATCAGATTAAAAGCCCCTAAGGGTACTGCGAGGTCTGCGAAGAGGTGACACGTGGCTTGGTTCTTGAAGCGACAGGGCTAGGTGGGACCCGTTGTCCAGTTGCAACCTCTTGTTTTCTTGGGTTGTGATTGGGCACGGTTCTCCCAGGGCGTTGATGTGGATTTTCAAACAATTTTTGACTCAATCTGAGTCGTCTGACTTTCCATGTTCGATCCACATTAACGGTTCAATTTTGCTTGGGTTCATGTTCATCCGTGTTGGGAGTTCTTGCTCTCTGCAAGTTGTTCTCATTAATGGCGTGGGTTTTTTCTGTGGATCCTCGCCTGATTTTCCTACATGCGAACACTGTTCTCCTGATAAATGCAATGGTGGGTTGTACGCCATGCCTTTACAAGCCAGGAATAATTTGTGGTGGCCACATAATCCACTAAAATGCTCGAATGCTCGTGCTGCATTCGAGCAATTAATATTCTTGCACCAATTAAATCTATAAATGCTCATTGTGTTATATGGTATTATCATCGCATTTTGAGTTGTCTTGTTTGCAAGTGGTCGAGTCTCTCCTATATTTTGCGAGGTGTTCTTTGCAATGGACCATTCGGCTGTGCACAGAAGGACCAGACTCGGGGTGAGAAATTTGCAGCCTAACAGGGTACAACCTATCCTTAGCAAGCCTGAAGTTGTCCATGATGCTAATTTTAAAGGGACGGGGAGCTCCAAGTCCCCACTGGTGCTGTCTTCTGGTTCTGACGGTGATGGGTCCGAAACTGACTTGGACTACCCACATTACTTGGCGTCCATGACCGAGTTGTTGGGGGTCAATGAAGAGCCTCTCGTAGTTGCCTCAATAATTGTGATGGCGCTATGCCATGCTACCAGATCATGTGTTAAAGCGGATAAAAGGAAGCCGGTCTCGTTTCTTCCTGAAGCGAGGACCAGGGGCGGTCGCCTCTACTGGGGCCATGTGTCTTGCAAGTAGCTGTAGTTGTTGGGTGTGTTACTTTTGGGTGGTGTGTTGATGTGGACATACGCGTGCCTGCCACGCTCTTTTGTCTTTAGCTCCGGTTGGTTACAATGGTATAACTGTTTTGATTCCTCGAACTGATTATGGTTTTTTCTAATGATGAGGAATGTCAATTTGAATTTCATTCTAAATGAAATTCAATTTTGGAATGAACAATGTAGCCTATTGCTTTGTTGCTCTCCTGTCCTATAAAGGAGATTTGACGGCTCATTGTTAAGGGTTGTTGTTTTTTTTGGGTCCGAAGGCTTACAATAGGTACAGTTAGTGGTAATGCAAGATTTTGAAGGTATTATGTAGGAAATCATGCTGGGTTGGGAATAGTATGAAATAAGTATACTATGCTTTTGTAATTACTGATATCGAAAGAAATCTAAAAAAATTAAGACATTTTGCTCTCCTATGTATGGGCCATGGATTATGAATGGATTTATCAAGGTTTTTTTCATTCAGTTTCAATGGTGTAGTTGAAAGTGTAATTTTTTCTCTTGCTTTGACTTAATGAGTTAATCAAATGCTTGAACACAAATTGCATGTTTATGGTTATATGCTCAGGATTCACTAAGGAGTATTGTTTTAATATACTGACAAATCTCATGGTAGCAAAGCACTATGGTGATAAGTTCATTTTCATCTAAATTACGTTTTATATGACTCCCACCTAATGGATGAGGCACTAGATAGTATTGGTAAATTCCTTTCAGGTATAGGACTGTGACTCTAAGCACTAAATCGATTGTCAAATCGTCAAAATTGGACACAGTGATTCCGGGATGCAATTTTTTTTCATTTCTGGGTCGTACGGCACACAATCCGAGAAAAAAAATTAAAAACCATAGAGTTAATGGGTGTCGCCATCAGTTAACTGCTAACGGTTAGCCTAACCCCCAGACTTAATCCTCAAACCTTTTTGGAGCAGTTTTGGTATTTTCGCCATAACTTTTGCATACAAACTCCTTTTTTCAAAAAAAAAATATTGTCGGAAAGCTGATTCAACGCTCTTCGTAGTGGTCAAATTTAGAATTTTTTATTTTTCTTTTTTGGTGCCTTTTTCGCTTGTCAAAGCCAGAAGCTGTTGTTTTCACTCTGGGAGGCATATCTTTTGCGTCTGGACTCAGTTTTGCGAAAACAAATAGGCATCAAAAAGCTGGTTCAGTGCTCTACACAGATCTCAGACCTTTTTTTTCAGAATTTTTTACCAGGTATCTAATATTTCTGTTTGATCTCAGCCTTTATCTTTTCAATTATTTTCTTGGGAAGCATGTAAACAGGCTATTTTTTTAGATCAACGAGCATTGTATTTTTTTATTTGAGAGTATATATTTCTGTTTTCTATCATGGATACACATAAAATTGCACCCCTTACTCCATTCAACTATTTTGGTTGGAAAAAACAAATGAAGATTCACTTGAAACACAAAGGGTTGTACAGGGTAACCATGGGCACATAAATTGAGCCTACAGGTGTTGCTGAAAAGAGAAAGTGGCTTAATAGATGTGATGAAGCTTATGGTAAATTATATCTCTCTTTCTTCTGACCTTCTTTTTCATATTGAGTCTTGCACTACACCCCATGCGGTTTGGACTACTTTGCAATCTTTGTTTGGGAAGCAGGATACTATAAGAGGGTTTCAGTTAGAGAATGATCTTATTGGCTTAAATCCTAGGGATTTTGACAGCATCCAGGATTTTTTCACCAAACTCAAGTCTCTTAGATTGCATTTGTCACAGTGTGGTGTTCAGAAGGAAGACTCTTAATTGATATTGTCCATTCTTTCTAAGCTTGGACCAAATTATTCAGTTTTTGTTTCTACCTTTTATGCTACTAGGGATGCACTTAGTACTAGATTTATTATGCCTTCTTTTGATGATTTTTCATCTTCTCTCACTTGAGAGCAGGCCAAATTGGCCAATATGGGCAAATTGAAGCCCTCTCATCACAGGCACTTATTACATCACAAGAGCCCAGAGATCAGAAGACTTCTACAGGAAAAGGAAAGAAACGGAAACAAAAGGATTCCAAATCTTATGAGCAGCAAAAGGAGTCCTCAGATTCATCATCCTCTTCTAAGGGGAAATCATTTAGGAAGGAGAAGGGCCCATGTGCATATTGCAAGAGAGAAGAACATGCAGAACATAATTGCTACAAGAAGGACATTGATGAGCTAAAGAATCTTCTTCAGAAACGTGAGATCGATTTGCCTTCTAGGATGTCTCCATCATCTCCTTCCCCTCCTCCTCCTTCTTCTTCTTCAGTACAGCATGACAGGGGCCTAGCTAGTTTACATACTTCATCAGCTATGAAGGGGCATGCTCTTTGTGCTTCTTCGAGTCTTGGATCAGGGAGATGACTTCTAGATTCAGGAGCATCTCATCATATGGCTTCTACATAGACTATGTTCACATCCTTTGAGTCTCACACTATGTCTCCTATTTTGATGGGAAACAATACATACATGAGTGTTACAGGGAAGGGGTCTATTAGTTTTGGGGACAACACTTTTTAGGATGTCTTGTGTGTTCCTAATATGACAAACAACCTTCTTTCTATATATCAGATCACACATGGAGGCAATGGGAGGTCTGTGGAGTTCACACCTGATTCAGTTATCATCAGAGACTTGGAGAGTAGAGCAGTTATTGCTATTGGGGTGGTGGATCACTCATCTCCGTTGTATTCCTTTGCAAATTTTTCTACTGATGGTGCTTTTGTTCCTACAACTGTTCATCACACTTCTAGTGTGAATCATCATTCAGATGAGACATTTGGCTACTTGAACATTGGAGTTCTCACTTCAGATCCTACTCTTGAGCCATCCATTCCATCTCCTTCACCTACTGTTGCAGTTGCTGATACTTCTATAACTCCAGATGTGGTTTCTTCCGTTTCAATGCAGCAAGATCCAGTTGATCATCCATCTTTGGAGGTTCCTATTCAGTCTTCACCCACTTTGACTTCTTCATTTTTTGAGGTCACACCTGCTTCTATGGAGACATCTTGGGCTACACCTACTTCACCTTCAGAGATTTCTTTCATTTGATCTCTTCCCTCTCACTTCTTGTAGGAGATGCAGTTTCTTCAGTTCTTTTGGGGCTACTTCATTCTGGGGGGGATCTGTGGTCTCTTTCTTCCTCTCTTCTGGGGGGGTTCTTTCATGTATCTTTGTGATGGATGGTGTCCTTGGGGGGTCTTATGGAGTCCTCCATCTTTCATCACTTAGTTGCACTTTGCATTCTATTTTGGGGAGGAGTTTTGTTCCCATTGGGTTTTCTCCTTCACCCCGATTAGTTTAGTTTGCATTGCATTTGTACTTGGGTACCTGATCAGGCCTTTGTTTCCGGGACCCATCTTTGCTTTCATGCATCTTTTTTCTAGTGTTTTAGCTACTCCCTAAGATCATCTTAAGGGGGGGTGTTAGAGTAATAAGTTATTATACTTAATTAATTTAATCATATTGGTTAATTAATTAAGTCACTTATTCCTTTAGGTTGCTTAAGCTAAACTTAGGCACATTAATAATTATTTATTAATTATTAAGTGTGCACACTAGGGTTTCCTAATTTTAGGTTTTTTTGATCTCCTCATAAGGATTGATCACATTGTAATTATCAGATCATTCAATAATATTATTTCTGGTTTATGCTTGCACATATTTGCTCTGAGGGTTTACAAAACATCCTCTTGTTTGTTCTGAATATCTATTGCATGTGATAGGTGATTGCTTGCAGGTGATTCTTGGGGACTGTGAGGTTGAGTTTTATCAACTTCTACAATGTTGTGGTTGTAGACTCCATTTTCAAATCTATGTAAAATGTGGGAGGATAGAAAAATCTTGTGAACTATTTGACAAAATATCTCAAAGAATTGTAGTCTCATGGAATACACTATAATTAGAAAAGTTGCATCACTACCCTCATAACAATCTCAATTTGTTTTAGTTTCTATTGTGTTACTCAATTTGAAACTTAATTGTGATACATTAAGTTCATTGTCAAATTGTCATTTGTGTGTCAAGTTTGTCAAAATCCAAAATGATCAATTATTAATAAAATCATGGATCATGTAATATTGGGATGGGTGACCTCCTAGGAAGGCCTAGTGCTTCATCTCTTTGAGAATCATTTAGACGCAATGAGTGCTAAGTGGACCATTCATTATTATGATAGATGGGTTCTTGTGAAACACTACTCATGAAACATGGGTCAATGAGTTTGACTTGTAAAACTGCATAATTGAATCCTGATAACAATATCAAAATTTGACACAATGTGAAAAATTCTTCCTACTTGTCAATAGATCATGTTGTCAAAATCTAGAATTTCAAATTATGAATTCTTTGTAATTACTCAATAGATCATGTTGTTAATTGAACTTGTTGGCATTTTTTTACTGCAACCCACACGTGTTTCCTAGAAGCTCCTATGAACTTGCCACATTCAATAATAAAAGACTAGGAACAGTATGGCCAACTTAACGAGAATAGCAATAAGGCTAATTCTCCTACACTTCGGACTCTATAAAATCCAGGAGGGTATTCCCTAACATGTTCTCTTAACATACAACATTTAAACAATTCATTTAATTTGCACACAGGTAAGCAATAGATAGATCCCCAATTAATGTTAAAGGATCAAATCCTTCAAGAAATTGGCTATTCCTTAAAAAGGACTCATGTCCATTTAACATAGAATCTCAAACTTCACATAAAGTAAATTGATAGGAAATGTTTGAGTAAAATATCCTGATGCCATAACACAAAACATACGAGAATAAAACACAATCAAAATTCCAGTGCCATATCCCAGCGCAAGGAGTCAAAAGAGAAAACTGAACTATAGGGTAAATTTCATTTTGAACATTTATGATCTATTATGAATTTCATTACAACCCATATATCTATACCTGAGTTTATTACTCCTTTATGAATCCTATTTGTTATATAGCATGAATTTACTGGTTAACTGAAGCATTTCACCAATCCTTTGAACCAGAGTTGTAGTTAAACATAATTCACAGTAAAGAACAAATGAAAATCAATGAAAATAATCTTTGATCTATATTTCATTAATAATCCATGTAACATAGCACAATAGGAGACAAAATAAACTCCAAATATTCACGTGTTTGATACAAACATGCTCAAAAAACCCATGATTAACAAAGTTCTCTAATCTGACTCAAAAATTTTTAAAACCTGGACTTACAATTCATACTCTCTATATTACTAGACTCTTATTTCTCATATTTTGGATATTTCAACCGACCACTCTCTTGGCCTAGATTTCCCTTTTATAAAACAAGGGAGCCAACAAGCTTCAGGTCGGAGAGTACACATGTCCATTTGTAATTGGACTGCTAACTCCTGATTCAGTTACAATTCTATTATGCGAGTGGAGAGCATAAGACAAAGATCATCATTAGTTGATAAGGAGGAAAGAAAACATCGCTCCAAAGGCCGCTCCCCATACATCGAGGGCATGCTTAGCCGTTATAGTATTAACTCCACCTCAACACCCTGTACTTGGAGTCAAAAGGAGAATGCAATTTTAGAATATAATATCTAAGGCTAGACCTGTATTATACATGACCAAGTTGCAATTCTCGACTATAATACTCATAATTCCAGTTCATCAGTGAACACCTTTTTCCATAATTCAAACTCCTCCTCGGATGGCCACTAGAAAGCCACAACCTGATCAACCTTGTTTCGATAGGGAGCATACTTTACCATTATCGATGTGGCCTTTTTATCAAAATTCTCTAAGAAACTTATAACAAAAGACAACTTTTCCAATGTATTCTCTAGCATGCAGATGTCAGCATTTTTGCATATCTCATGTGTTTGAGACATCATTATATTGTTCATTTGCTCCTTCCAAACTTGCAGGGGTTTGACTTCATCCTGACTATGTAAAATATGAGGCAATGGGGTCAGGTCCTTTCCATCATACACATCTTTCAGCAATTTAATCTTGGATTCCATTGGGGCGAAAAATCCCTAAAACTTCTGCTCAATAATTCCCTTGACCAATTGATATGTTGCAATAACAGTAGGATATTTAACACCATGTTGTTTTTCCCCTATTGCCATGAATCTCAACTTCTCCATTCTAGGGCTCCATTTGTTTAGCAATGAGATGGCCAATTCTTTATCCCTTGGAAATATTTTTAGTGCTTGCAACATCAGGACATAATTTGCATGAACACTGTTTAGCTTACTCTGGACCGTTCAGTTTAAATGTTTCAAAACAGTGTCCACTATCACTGCATTGTTTCTCCCTACTGCATCTCGGATTTTCTTTACCATCTCCTTATATTCTTCAACCTGATGAATCAATTTCTCCCTAGAAATTCCCCCTCCAAGGCTAGTAGCCCTCTCAATAGCGATAGGCTCTTGTCCCATATTATATGGAACAATAGCCAAAGAATGTGCTTGTGCATGAGGTTGAGACTGCTCTACTGGTGGGTCAGAAACAATGTGGCTAGAACTAGCTTGCTTTTGAGATCTCATGGTATCCATTTGTTGCCTCAATAAAGCCAATTCAGTTTCTAACTCTTCTACCTTTTGTTGACTCTTATTATATTCAATAATAATGTCATTATATTGGCCTCTTAGAGTATCCCGCTCCTTGGTCAAATCTTCAACAGTTACTCTGGTGAATTTGGCAACATTCATGACCATATCAGCAGCTTCCAATGCTAGGGTGTCATCAACTCTCCTCACAACCAAGTGACCACTGAAGTCAGAAGGTTCTACAACAATTGAATTTTTAGAGTTAATAGATAGGGACCAGATTGCCAATGCATCTCATTCCTCACTAAAGGCCAATCCCTTGAGTGCCAATGTAGCCTCCTCTTCAATAGCAAGAAGTGGCTTATTAGCCCTTCTTATTGTGTCAAACACCACAGCATCAACGATATCCCATTCAGGGAGTAGCAATACTCCACTTTTTTATACCGATTCTCAGCCCTGCTCTGGTGTTATTGCTTTGAATTTTTCTCTCATTTGTTCCCTGACCTTAGCTTGAATTACCTTCTTTGGGAGCTCTGGATGCAGACTTCTCTCATGTGCCACCTTCTCAGCATATAATGCAGTATGTGCTCTCCACACAAAATCTTTAAAATCACCGGTTTGAATAAAAGAGTCATCCATCATGAACTCTTTGCAAGCTTCTATTCTCAAGTCATCATTGCTTGTTATTCCTTTGATTTCATCTTTTCCTAACCTCAAAGAAACTATACCTGAACCTATTGCAATGTCAACTGCGTCCAATGGCATCTCAGGATGCATTTCATTTGGAGTGACAATAATGTCATCATCCTCATCACCATCACAATCAACAATCTTTAACCTTTCAACCCTCTGCCTCTTTGATGATGGTGGGCAAGCCTGTTATGAAAAACTTGGAGGAGAATCTAAATGAACAACATTTGGTACTGACTGCCTTGAAGAAGATGGTGCAATATTTTTAGCAACATCTTCAACCCTACTTCCCTTTCTTCTAGAAAAAACCCTTATCTTCTTTTGGGGCTGATAAGTAGGCCTCTCCTCTTCCTTTACCTCAGGGTACTCCTCGATGGTTTTTGATTTTCCCCTTTCTTCCACAACCCTTTCATCTTCTTAAACCCCAACCAAGCTCTCAAAATTATCAATAACATACATTGCCTTGCTAAACTCATCGTTAGCATTAGGTATGGGATTGAAACCAAGTATTTTCTCCTTCTTACTTTTTACCATTTTAGAGTAGGCAATGTATAGTGCCTTTCTATCATCTTGTAATTTCAAATAAAAAATATTCCTGATGATGTCCTCAGGAAAGTAGAAGTTGTGGAAAAAAGCTCATGTCCAATGTTTTGCCTTCATTTGAGAGATAAAACCCTCAGGATCATGATTCATGGGGCACATAGTCCCTAGCCTATAAGGCCCAAGTAATTGATGCAACTCTTTCCATCCTCCCTTTTCCATAACAAAATCGGTAAATGTTGTATATTCAGGGAAGAAAGAACCTTTCTTTTGTTCAGCTAGCAAGTGTAGTTCCTGAGTGCCCCCCAACTGCCTCATGATTTCCAAAAATCCAATTCTAAGGGGCACCTCCCTTGGTAGAACCTTTGGATTGACAAAAGTGCCAAAAACCTTGAAAACTATGGTATTACGATAGGGGATAATGTCTCCCCAATTGTGCATTATGTTCAATTCAGGCCTTCTCTCCATCAACCTCAAGAAGTCATGAATTTATTTTCGGATCCTTGGGGGGTCATGAACCAGAGCCTCCCTTAATTTAGATCCAAAGACATTATGGAAAGTTACATAATCAAACTCATGATCATGCATGTCAAGAATCCTAGTCCAATATTGGACAGGCATTTCAATGTTTCCTTCCTTCTTTAATTTCATATCTTTTTCGAACACAGCCTTACCCCTATATAGAAACATGTGGATTAACAAGGAATACCATTTGAATCCAACCCAATTCTTCCCTTCCTTTAGGGCTACCAGACCCGTGTGCATCTTCTCTGCCAAATAAGTGGCAAAATCATATATTACATTAAAACTTGGGCGCTAGAGATTTACTGCCATATACATAATATCGGTAGGCAAGGTTTTCTTTAAGCTGACTCCCAGAACTTGACATAAAGCACAAACGATCTTCTTGAAATGACTGGTGAAATAGTCCACAGGAAAAGGTTCGGGCTCATTCCTGCCAATTACTACCTTCTTCTGATTTTTTCCTCTTCCCGAGACTGCCAAATGAGGTATTAACAAGGATGTTCTGAACAAACCCCTAGTATTTCTATATTCTTGTTTGAAAACCTCCAAGTCGACAGGAACCATATCCTGACTCCATTCGTGCAATTTGAAAATCTCTGCAATTTCTTCTTTGGTTATCTTAATCATCTGCACACCAGCATGTGTTCTGACAATTCGGCCCACAGGGTCATATCTAGCAGCAATGTCCTTTAAAAGATCTACATCCATATAAACATTAGGAACCACCAATTTACCCAGGTCTAACCTCTAGGGGTTACACAAAGGAACCGACAAATTCTTGTTTCCAAACTAATTGGAGAACAACTACCACCCGGTGTATGGTATCTCGGCATCTTGAATTGCACATTGCTTGTTTGTCAATCCTTCCAAGATTTGAGGCCCATAGAACAAAACCTTTCCCTCCTGCTTCTTGCTAATAGAGGGTTGTAACAAATCAATAATATCTTGGGATAAAGACCTGGTAGTGGTTTCATAACCAAAACTTCGGGCCTTGGGTTCCATTTATACTAGACTAATGATAATTCGAACTAGGGTTTGCTTATTTTCATATAGCAAATAATTACAATTTTCTCCTTTAGCCTTAACAGAAAATTCTTCAATATTCAAAAAACCCTAGCAATTATCTAGACAAGCTCTAAAAGCGAATCTATTCGATCAATTCTTCAAGAACAGAAACAGGAAACAATCACGAATTGCCTAGCAAGCAACCATAAAATATTCTGAATTTACAAGAAATGGCGTACGTGCTACTTATGGTTTCAATCACAGAACATCCAGGGCAGCGAAATTGAGAAATCGTAACCACAACTTGCTTCACTCGATACCAAGCAATTCTTCCTCAATGTAGAGATATAGAATTGAAATAGTAATTCGCAAATTTTAGCATTTAATTATGCAGGCAGATTCAAACTTGACCATTACTATTCACTCGTGCGAGATAAAACGGCTATTGTACAATACCAGTTTATTTTTAAATACGAGCCGTTGATCAATCGCAACGTTGGCTAGGAGAACAGCTCAGATTTAGTCAAAATATTTTGAAAATGCCATGTTCTCCCTCTAGTCACCAAACGGACAGGATATTCACCTACTGAACACCACATCAGCACAGAAATGGGCCCCACCTTTTTTATCAGCACACAACATCGGAGTTCATGCGTCACCAAATCGCACACCTCGCAGCATTATTGAAACTGTAGTTTTAATTATGCGAGGTTAACGAGGAATGACCACGATGCGTCGGTATAGAAACAACTATCGACATTAGCCTTCATAATCGATCAACGAGCAAAACCGGTCCCCACCATCAAATGTGACAAATGGCAAAATCTCGCACACCTCGCACCATATTTGTGACATTAGCAGAAACCTTGCGAGGTCTACGAGCAACGATCAAGATTGAAATCACTTCATCCAACGGTCGCGCAATCTGCACACGCAAAAAGTTTATTTCGCTTGACTTTTTAATAGTTGTTTTATTTTGCAGGGGGTGTTTTTAATGACCGTCGATCTTCCTACGATTGATCCTGACCACTCCCTACGATCTCGCGATGACATCACCACTACTTGTTTGGCGATTGCGATATCATAGGCGAGTGCCATGTGTCCTAAGCTGCCGATGCCAAAAAGGGATTAAAAAAGCATTTAATATTTGTGTCGGACTTAAATACGTTATAAAGTGGGTTACTAAAATAGTTGCAAGATGCACATGTTCGAAATCAACGATGATGTTATAATCTTGGTAAAAAGTTGCTCGACGGTTATGTTTGGTGCTGCTAACTCCTGTGTTTTTAATGACTGTTGATCTTCCTATGATTGATCTTGATCACTCCTCGCGATCTCGCGATAACATCACCGCTGATTGTTTGGTGATTGCGATATCACGGGCGAGCGCCACATGTCCCAAGATGCCAATGCCGAAAAGAGATTAAATAAAGTGTTTAATATTTGTGTCAGACTTAAATACGTTATAAAGTGGGTTACTAAAATAGCTGTGAGATGCATGTGCTCGAGATCGACGATGATGTTATAATATTGGTAAAAAGTTGCTCGACGGTTATGTTTGGTGTTGCTGACTGTTGTGAGTGAACACGATCATAGATGGTAGGAATCAACGGTTGCCCGCCATCGCGTGATCCAAAGATGCAGGATGTTTAGTGATTGCGATATCACGGGTGGGTGCCACGTGTATTCCTTTGGCGCTGCTTCTACGGTGGGCCCTCGATGCTGACATGGAGATTTCGTCAACCCTTTTGAAGTTGGTCGTTTGATGATCTGACAAAAATAAAAGATCAACAACTGAAATTTAAATTTGCATCAAATGCGATTGGAGCCATTGGGGTAGCATGCAAATGAGCTTTAATGGTGGACGAGACGTCTATTGCCTCAATTCAATCGACATAAAGTATCAGCTCTTTTTCTATCTTCATCACAAAAGAATTCAAGTATTTTCCAAGCAGTTTAGAGCTAGAGATATTTTTTCAAGCGATCACCATGAAGTTTGGTTCTCTGCAAGGCGTGAAATCCCATGAGTTATTTTCTAAACTGCTGGGTTAATTTGACTATGTCTTTGTGAAGGGTTCTATTGTGTTGGTCAAGGGGTTTTGTTAATTATTGTCGTAGGGTTACTGGTTCGTTTGAATTATTGGAATTGCACAGTTATGTTGTACTTTTGTCTTCTGGGTACCCCTAGTTTCTTCGAGGATTTGATTTTTTAAAAGAAGCCCTAGTTGTTTAAGATGGCACCACCGAAGCAACACTCTGGCCATATTGATTATTTGAAGAGGAATTTGTATGATGACTTCCTGGATCAACTCCCGTTGTCAACAAATGACAGGAAGAGTGGTTTGGTTTTAATGAATGGAAAGACCCTAGGCGAAGGTCTATTGTGCAAAAATTATAACATTGCGGATGTCAGGATTCCTATGACTGGTCTTGAAATGTTTAGGCTGTGGTATGGACAGCGAAACTTACCTCACCCCTTCTCTAATTCCTGAAGATATGACATGGGGAGACTAACAGTGCCAAATGTTTTCCCTGATGTTGACTTGCTCAGAGTAGTGGTAGCACGGTATGATCCTGTGACAAGGGTCATAAGGGATAATGATGGTGGAATTCTGCTAAGCCTAAATGCAGATGAGATTCGGCAAATTTTTTATTTGACTGAGTATAGCCCTTTCTTAGTCCAAATAGATTTTGAAGAGATGAAGGAGGAGTACAAAAGGTTAAAGCCTCTTTTCATATTGAAGTTGCTTCCTCTTCACCTGGCCAGGGTGGGCAGTTCAACAATTCTTATCAGCCCAAATGACTAGGAGCCTTTTAGGCTGAGCTGTTTTGCCAGTCACTTCTTGACAACATTTTATTCATTGTGCCAGATTTTAGGGTTCAACCCTAATATTGTGATTCCAGTTGTGTACATGTTTATGGGAGCCCAGATTCAGCATCCCAACTTCTCTGTGGTATATGACTTTGCATCTTTCCTGTCAGAGAAGATGCATGAGGGTTTCATGAAGCTGCATGTGGGGGATACTGGAACTCCTTTTTTCTAGTACTCCTTGTTGATGCATATGTTCCTGTACAAGAATGTTGTTTTCTTCTCAGAAAAAATGGAGTTGAGGCAGGAGGTGAATGGAGAAAGGTTACCAGTACAGGTGTGGAGTGGAGATTTGTCTTACAACAGGGGAAGTGCCAGCTTTGTGTAGTTTGATAACTGCTTTGCCTCTAGAATCAGGGCTCAGTTGGTGGTAAATGTGCCAAGAGTCCCTGAAGATTTGCATGACTTCCTCCGATCGAACGTGAGGAAGCCTAATTTAAAAGTGTGTCACAATTGGGGTGATATCATCTTGTACCCTGTAAGCACTATCTTGAGGGTGTATGGTTTCCAGGGAACCCCTCATATCCTCCCCTTTAATGTACCATCAAGGATGGGGTTTGCCAAAGTAATGTGGCAACTAGGTTGTATTCCTGAGGAAAACCTAACAAAGAAAGGAAAAGGGACTTTGTTCCCTGACTACACTGTTGTTTCTAATTTTGTCTGTTCCAAGGGAGGATGGGTCCACTTTGGAAGGATTTTTTATGACTTCAATTTGAGGAATGGTCCTAGGAGACAACATGACCCTGAGGGATTCTTTGCATTGTTTAGACAACGAATTAAAGGTGATAAATTTGCACATGAATTCAACTTTCCTGAGGACCTAATCAGAAATGAGTTTGATTTGAATAGGCAGGAATTGAATAAAGAAAAATGGATTGCATATGAAAAGTTGCTGGCTATAATACATAAAATGGATCCAAAATATGATCCATTAATGGAGTTCACTCCATTTCACATAAAATGGATCCAAAATATGATAAAAAATATCATGGGCACCTTGATGACCAAGAGGGTCAGTTTGGAATTAGATTTTGGTATAGAAAGACCGGATGTGAGTCCTGAAGAAACAAGGCTAGCTTATCAGCCACTAGTTGACAGGCCTCTATACAAGAGAAAGAGGAATGCGAGCACTGATGAGGATGAAGCGGATAAGAAGGGAAAAAAAGTCATCCAAGCATCATCACAGCTAGGTCCAAGGATCAGAGCACCTAGAGGGATAAGGATTGTGGATCTAGATTCACCACCAAGAGGTGATCCTGCAGTGTTACCATCAGAGCCAAGCCCTACGAGGCAGAGAGTTGAGGAAACACAGGAAACTCTCGTGGTTGAGATAATTGTGACTGATCAAGACATGCAAGTTGGTATCCCTTCCCCTCCTAGATCAACACAATTGGTGCTTTCTGACATGGATGTAAAGGGGAAATGTGTACAAGATGCCAGGATGGAGGCCTGCAAGGCATTCTTGGACGATGATGCATTTGTAAAGACTCCTATATTCTTGCAACTAGTTTGGAGGATGAAACTAGAAGAGTACCAGAACAAATGCAAGAGTAGGAGAGAATCGAGACCTAATAGGTCTGAGCAGGAGAATGATGATGAGGTCAAGGTCGAATTAATGGAAGAATTCAAAGGCATCACTCCTGAGGAGGGAAGAAGACTTGTGACTCAGGCTGGTGTCTTACTTTTTCTTGAATGGGACATAGCTGATGCGGTTGCATTTAATGCTATCTTACAATCCAAAAACCCTATACAAAACAGTGAAGAAGAGGTTAAGGTAGCTCTGCAGGACTCTGTCTTCAGTGAGGAGTATGAAACTTTGACCATATGGGCATTGGCACCCTAGGACAGAAAGCCAAATGTAATTGATATTATCCCACACCTAAGGGAAGGGTTAATCATCAAGAGAGCTTCTGAAACTTCAACAACAAAAGCTACAAGCCTGACAGTTAATGTGGCCAAATTGGCCCAAAAGACAGCTAAGAGAGAAGAGGTTGAAAAGAAGAGTCTGATGGAGAAATACAATTTGATAATTGCATAATATAGTAGGATGCAACAAAGGAATGTTGAGCTGCAATCTGAAGTAGATAGGA
Organism: Sequoiadendron giganteum; assembly: GCA_007115665.2. NCBI lineage: Eukaryota > Viridiplantae > Streptophyta > Pinopsida > Cupressales > Cupressaceae > Sequoiadendron > Sequoiadendron giganteum. Next base: position 42,066,366 of record CM021110.1, read on the forward strand.
TGAAATATGGGCAGGTGGGAGAATCCTCCGGTGCTCCTAGTATCAGAGCATTACCTTCTATTACAGGATCGGTCCCCCATACTACTCCATTGTTTCAACTCCGGGGTCCCCCATCCAGGCACCTGCTCTCAGTCCTACACCAGTGCCAGTTGAAGAAGAAGTTGAATATTCTGTGGATCCCACCAAGAAGCAAATGTTGAATAGGATCACAGAATTGCAGGTTGCCTTAAAGGCAAGTCAGGATGATGCAATTGCCAAAAAAAGTGAGGTGGTTGACACAGTTTTGAGGCATCTTAATGAAAAGGGTCATGGTAAATTACCATCTGTACATTCTTTGTATTCTTTATTCTTGGATCGGGAAATAGTTTTGCCTTTGGCTGAGAAATGGATCCCTAGGGCCAAAGATCTGGATATTATGTTCAAAGCTTCTAGGTTTGATGTGGACAACAGGCCCCAGTCATTGAAGCCTACTCAAAAATTTGTAAAATCATTGAGCAAATTACAGGCCCTACCTGATGATTTCAGTAGAAGAATTAGGGAGCTGATAAAGATATTTGATGACTAGAATGATACATTTTTGCTAGACATTATTGATGCACAAGAAAATGTTAAGACATTGCAACAGTGGCAGGATGGGGCAGAAGAAGTTATCAATGCACAAATCAAATCGATTTGTGATGATTCAAACTATGATTTGTTGGTAAATAGTATGGATAAGATAATTAACATCAGTACATTCTTAGAGTTTTTTGAAAGGGAAGCCAATCAGGTTGCAGTGAAGTACACACCTTACAATACTAAGGTGAATGAGGTTGTGAATTTTGGTTGGCCAACAAATGAAGAGTATCAGAAATGGGTGGACAAGTACTTAACTGAAGAGGAGTAAAACAGTGTCTATTACCACAATATGGATGAAGGAATGCCAGACGATGATGCAAACAATTCTGGAAACAACCACAGGAAATGATTTAACAATGGACAGGGCATGTCAATAGAATGAGAAAATGTTCGAAATGGAGATAGCCATAAGGAATGCACTGGAGGATGCTGATACACACAAGTGGCCAGCTTATCGAGATTATCTATCAAACATCTATTTATGGCTTAATAGAGCATAATTTCTAGTTTGTTATTGTTGTTAAGCAAAAGACATTTCTCAAAGGACGCGCCCTTTCACAATTTTGATATATTTATATTTGTTTCATAATGTAAAACAGATATAGGCGGATAGGAGAAAGATATAGTAGATAGTTTGCAATGAAACTTTCCCTTAAAAGACTTAGATGCATGTATGAATTTTGATGAAGTTAATGAAGATGTCTGAACTTGTGGCTTAATCTTGGTATCAGCTGTTTGTGGAATTATACAGTTATCTGGTTGTCTCCATTTTGATGCTTTTATGTTGTCTAAATTGATATATCAAGCATATTGATATATTCAGTTTACCGATACACATTTGTTGTATTTGTGTGATGTGATTATTTGGTTCTTTCAAGTAAAGATTAAACCCTTCTAGTCAATCATAGTAACTGAAGAGTATTAATTGGATCAATAAGAAGAATCACATAACTAGGATTGTCATTCTATCTCAAGTAGAGTTTTTCAGTCATTTACTTGCACATTTATACAAGTTATAAACTACATATGTGTGCCAAACACTTTGAATTATTGCCATCATAGATTACACCTTTATAGATCTTCATTAGACTCCATACACCCAACAAGGCAGTGGTCTCACGCTTTCATCTTTTGGTTTATCCATTTTATTTTTTACATCTGTTAACTGAACATATTCTAATATAATTCAAATATAATTAAAATTAAAAACATCATAAATTAATTATGTAACCACATAAGTCAAATATAATTCTATCAAGAAATTAATATCAAATATATAATACAATCACATAACTCATACATTTCAATGTCATTGATCTTCTTCTTCATCCAACTCTTTGTCTGTATCATCCGATCCAGATTCAACATTGTAAGGATTGGTTATATCATCATCGTCGTCATTGATATCAGTTTCGATAATGTCATCATCCACATGGATATCATCTTCGTGAAAATTAACTCCTACATCATCATGATCTAGTTCCTCCTCTTCAACATCTTCATCAGACACATCATCAACTAACTGTTGATCCTGATCATCATCTACATCATCTTCTATTTCTTCAGTATCTTCTTCTTCCACCACATTATACTTTACCGGCCTTCCTCTTGGATCATATCTAGCAACATATGACCAACCCGCTTTACCTGGAACCTCTGAGTAAAATACCTACTCACATTGGCTTGGAAGAACATAGGGCTCATTTCCAGCTCGCTCAAAATACCTTGTATTAACCATGGTAAATCCATTATCATGTTCAATAATAGTTCTCTCAGGATCATTTTCATTCAATCGTAGCCTATACCATAGAACAACAAACAAAACTAATTTGAAGGACTTAAAGTCACACTCAAGTATATCATCCAAAATCCCATAGTATTGATTTTATGAGACTTCTGGATGTATGTCGCTTCTAGATGAAACATTAGTCACCTGGAAGACTGCAATTATCCCAGAATCACAAGTTTTCTTCATGTCATCCAATTTTTTGATTCAAAATTTACGACCATTGCACCACATAGCCTTGTGGTGTTTCACCTGCAATATGTCAAACATGTAAAACTTATTGCAATATCATCAGTTGATAAACATAGTTATTCTTGGCCGAATGTATGCAAAGAAAAAAAATCTCAACATATATATACATCAATATAATTGAAAATAATTAAATAATATGGGTGATTAATAAATTTATACATCCCTGTTTATCTCTTAAACCATATGCTAAATCAATTTCCCTTGGTGTAACATTGGAATCTCCATTACGATGAGCTTCTTTAACCAATGAAGCCACACCTTCCCATGTTAATGCGTGACCAGATTGTTGACATCGTTCAATCCATACCGTCATCCAATCAAGATTGTTTGCGATGTACAAATGTAGTGCATCCCACTCTCGACCAACTGTATCAAAAAAAATTGAAATTCACAAACGACATATAATTAGTTAATTACCACGGTATACGACCTTAATTTATAATTGATGAATATTGAAGATTAATAATTAAATAAGTACAATATACATAAAAACCAAATGTAAAATGTATTCTAATTAATCTCCATGACCATCTTATAATTACCTGTCACTTTCCTCAATCTACCTTTCCCCATCAGGTACTCCCCTTCGAATTTGTTAATGGAGTTGGGATCCCAAATGCGATCTACATGGATCTTTGTTGCAAACTTAGGAAGATATTCAGTAATGTACACCATGGTCTGGTATACCATGTATCCCTCCACCATAGAACCCTCAGGATGTGCTCTTTGTCTAACCAAAGCCTTCAAAAATTTCAAGTGCCTCTCAACCATCTACATTGACCTTGTGTGTACAGGTCCACACAATTCAATCTCCTCAATTTGGTGTATGAGGTAGTGTGCTTGTGCATTGAAAAATTTCGAAGGTAGACACTTTTGCATTTCACACATTAGACGAGGAATTTTTCTTTTCCAATAATTTATATCTTCTTTATGGATTGCTTTAGATGACAGCCATCTACAAGTGATTCAAGGCACAAATATATTAACGAGATTTAACAAAAATATACAACGAATTGAACAAGTATCGCTACTTACCTCATGTATTTTCCAAGATCATATATAACTTGCTTGACATTGTTGTCGAAGTTGTCTGGGAGAGATAGAGGTAGAACGTACTGCAACAATTATAAAATGATCTTTTAATTAATATTTTTTCAAAAGTAGTAAACATAATACACTGAAAAGTACATGCAGTATACATATATATATAATATACTAGAATAATTACCTTAATGAAGGTATGCCAATCATGCGTTTTCATCCCTGACCCAAATTCACCTTTCTTTGTTATGATATTGTTTATGTTCGCAGCAAATCCTGTGGGAAATCAAATTTTTCGTATGACTTGTTTTATAGCATTGCTTTGCTACTCCGTTAATAACCAAGGAAGGGCACTTATATTAATTTGGTCTCCATCGCTATTTAATTGAATGACATTTTTCATTGCATGACTGGCTTCCTGAATTTCACTACAAATTTTGACAATTTTTTCTTTGTCATGCCTTCCATCCAATATTTTCCATAACGTTTCTGTCATATTCTTTCCGATATGCATTGTATCAAACAAATGCACAATTTGTAGTTGCTCATAGTAGGGAAACCTACTAAATTTTTTGGGATAACTTTTCAGTCCCTGTGGAAGCCAACCATTAATGCCTTGACGACCTTCATGAAGCATATAAGTTAAACAAATTAACAACAACAATCATTGTCAATTACAACATGAGTAAACAAAACACAATATAAAAATATAAATTCAAAACATATCATAAATGATAGATAAACAATTTGATCCGATGTATAACCTTGACGATTAATTCTATTATATTCCAACTTCCATACGTAAGGTGTCATTCTTTGTGGTTTTGATGTAGTCTTTTCTTTCCCATTAAAAAGATGTTTTTTAGTAGTTCGATACTTATGATTTATGTGGAGGAAGTGCCTATACTCATCAAACACCTGCTTTCCTAAACTTGTTGAACGACGAGATTTCATCTTTGGACCACAAATTGGACATGCAAATTTTCCCTTTGTTTGAAGACCTGCAAATCATATATAATTGGATTAAATATGTCAATTTTTATAATTATATATAATGAATAGATTATTTAAAAAACATGCATGATATCTACTTCATAAAATTAAATATCGTTAAAGTCATGTAGTCGAACGTTATAACATACCAGAAAAATGTGTTAGCCCTGGGGCATCATGAATTGTCCATACAAGCATTGCATGGAATTGAAATTGTCTTTGTCCTATTGGTCTAGATACGTCATACATAGTGACGCCATTCCATAACTTTAGTAACTCGTTGATAAGAGGCTCAATATATACATTCATATATTTAACTTGGTACTTACCTAGTTGAATGAACATAAACATTACATAATTATTATAACCATTTTACTGCAATATATATAAATTCATGTACATGACTATTAAATGAAAAAACATATAAGTCATTATGCAACAAATAAGACAAATGAGATGCTACTACGTTAAAGAAAATTGATGTAAACAAATACCTGGAACAATAATTGCCAACATTATGTGCTCCCTCTTTATTGACATCCATGGAGGAATGTTATTGTTGATAACAAAAATAGGCCACACCGAGTAAATAGATCTCAGCTCTCCAAATGGATTGACACCATTTGTTGCCAATGAAAGCCTGAGATTACGAGGTTCTTCTTTAAAGTGTGGCCATTTTTCTTCCATGTCCCTAAATGCAGAACCATCAGCAGGCATTCAAAGAATCTCATCTCCACTTCTATTATGTGCATGGTAATCCATAAATTGTGCTAAGCTTTCGTACCTAAATAATTGTTGCATACGTGGAATAATGGGAATATAACGAAGAACCTTGCGAGACACCTTTTTTGTTAGTTGATCTATTCGATATCTACTAATATGACATTCTAGGCATTCTGTTGCAAATTCATGTTGTTTATGATATATAATATGATCATTGGGACATGCATCTATTGCTTGATACTCCATTCCAATATCTTTCATAATGCCAGATAAATCTCGGTATGAGCGAGGTAAAATTTTTGATGGTGGTAACAAAATTTCACCAATCAATCTACAACAAAAAATAATTTCTTAATATAAAGAATATTAATGGTACATACTTCATCCTTTATTTACTAGTAATGAACTAACAACAATTAAAATAGATGAAAAAAGATGACATATATGACATACCTTAACATCCGTGAGATTGCTATGTTGGATAAACCATTCATAACCTTCAAGTTCACCAGCAACAATACAATAGAGAGAAGAGTTGTTTGGGAGCCTTCATAAAGGGGCTCGTATGCCTTCTCCAGTACATGTAAATCATGAACATCATCAAAATCATCTCGATTAACATGATCAAATATGCCACTACATGTGTCATGGATCAATGTATTTGTACCATCATCTTCAATTGTGTTTTCTGGCGCATGATCATCTTCTTCCATAGGATCATTAACTTCATCTTCGATATTCATAGCTCCATGTTCCTCTACTTGTAAAACCACATTCTCTGGGTCGTGATAATTCATATTGTGTGCCCTAGGGTGCCCCACCTTTATAATAATGAAAGACACAAATAAACCATGATCATGATCAAGTGATTTTTTATATATATATCAAATGTTAAAACAATATAAACATTTACAAATTCAATCAATATAAACACATATAATGAACAACTTACCAATGGACAATAATCATGCCCCCCTTCAACGTGACCATGCTGCCTACAATGTTTCTCAGCTATTGTGATTAAAATTCTTCTCATCTTTAAGCCCTTGCAATTATTGCAAGGACAATAACATTTCCCATCACCCTTTCTTTTCAATATAGCCCACAATCTAGCAACTATCTCTTCATTTTATTCTAGACTAATATTATCTGACATGATTTTTCTTTACCAAGCTTGAATATTTAGATCTTCAAAAATATCAAACTCACACTCCAATAATTTTTAATCATACACGGGTAACAAAATATAATAATTATGATATTTTACACCAAAAAAATTCGGCATGCAACGACCCCTACAAAAGAGAAGATAGTCTGAAGTTAATGACCCCAAAAAACATTTTCAAATACTAATTCCATAAATTATTAAATTCTGATTTTACTATGATTTCCAACTGTTAGACTCCTAAAATCATAATATTGAACTTGCACAAAAAAATCTTGAAATGAAATTCTCAAAATGCAGCTAATAGGCCTCAACAATTAAGGCCTACTCAAGACTTTGTGAAGTCACTGCAAGGTTTCCAGGCCTTACCTGATGATTTCAACAAGAGGATTAAAGAGTTGGTAAAGAGTTTTGATGACTGGAGTGACACATCTTTACCAGATATTGTAGATGCCCAAGGAAATGTTAGATCACTGCAGTAATGGTAAGACAGGGTAGATGAAATCATCAATGCACAAATCAAATTGATTTGTGATGACTCAGATTATGACATGTTGATGAGTAGTATGGATAAAATCATTAACACTAGCACATTTTTGGAATCTTTTGAAAGGGAGGCAAATCAAGTAGTAGTAAAGTATACACCTTACAGTGCCAAGGTAAATGAGGTGGTAAATTTTAATTGGCCAACGGATGAGGAATATTAAGGATGGGTAGAAAAGTACTTAACTAAACAAGAATAGGACAGAGTCTACAACCAGTAGTTAATAGCTCAGCAGTTATGGTTGTAGACACTCAAATTTATCCTCACATCACATTACTCGTCTATTGATTAAAATGATCAATTCATTCAATACTTTCTTCTATTCATGCATTTCATCAAATCATTAAATGATTGGCATACGTCACATTATCATTTTGCACTGTCATTCATTATCATAATAAGTTCATTATCATAATCATTCACTAGCATTTCATAATAAAACTATATTATCATTTAAATCAAATAATTTGCATAAATCATTCACTTCATATTGCATTTATATAAATCATTAAATCATTTCACCACATGATCATTCATAATGCATAATAAATAATAATTGTTCATAAAACATTTCATAACCATTCATAAATTAAATAATTTCATTTCGACAATTTATCATTCTTACATAAATCATTCTCATAAAAACATCAAAATAATTCATGATAAAACATTAATAAACCATTTTCATCCATATTAAAAATATATGCATTTAATTATTTTATTCAATCCTTCACTATTCATTTAATCTATCTTATTTATCATTTCCACTCATATGCATTTCATTTCACTACACCATGTGGGATTTTAAAAATTCATTATTGCAATATCTGTTTATCCCACATTTCTCATTCTCAACCTCTTTGTCATCAGAGATTCCTATTTAAACAGGACTCTCTTCTCATTTTGACCACTACACGAATCTTGCACATGCACATATCTTCACAGCTTTTCTTAATCCATTCACTAATAGCCTCTTGATGCATCTATGCTTGCAAAAATCTGAGAGCAAAAGTGCATAACAAGACTTTGGTGATAGGATGCCAATGGAGACTGGTTTTTGTTTGGAAGTATTTTGATTATCTTTGGTAGTTTAGAATAGTTTCATTTCTAGTTTTTGCTTTTAAATCTGAAACTGCTCCATTGTTGAGGTCCAGAAATGATGGTTCTCCTCCATAGAACCATTCATTTTTTAGAGCTTACAATGGTTATAACAAATTTTGGCTATGTCTTGGTGGCAGTTTTGGTGCAAGTTTTCAAAGTTTGGCAAATGCAACAGTTATTCTCCAGTGGACAAGATGAATAAGAAGATTCTCCAAAGACTTAGCTGTTGTAACCAATTTTTGAAATGTCATAAGGCGGTCCAAGTGACCAGTGACAGGTGTATTTCTGGTCCGATGCTTGTTGCTCCTTCATTTTCCCTATAAGAAGGATTTCAGGACCATAAATACGGGTTAGCAAGTTAGATATCTTTAGGTCAAGCCTAACTGAAGTTGTAGAGCGAATTTGTAAAGAGCCTAATATTATAGTGAAGATACTATTCTTAGGTTTGGTGTCATTCTATTGTAAGTTTTAGTTTCATGTGTACTTAATTTTCAAGACAGTCTTAGCATCTGAATGAAAATTACTCATTTCAAGGTCATGTATCTCCATTGTATGAATATATTATTATCTTGAATAAAATGATCAAGGGTTATTATGTTCATCTCACTGTTATGGTGTGTGTAATTCTCATTTTGGCTTTAATTCAAGGAATTAATTAAAATGCTTGAGTAAGGTTATGGGTGACTATGTTCATATAAGGATTTGATAAGTAGTATTGGGTTAGAATATAGATTGATGGTATTGTAAGGCAGTATTCTCTGAGATTTTATATGCTATGTGTCTAGAAGATAAACTTGGTTACAATAAAAAACAACCAACACCTTTGATATTATCTAGCTATGGCTCCCAAATCTATTGCAAATTGATCATTAGGGTTGAGATTGAAACCTTGCAAATATAATCTTTGTCCAAATCCATCAGTTATAAACAATTCCCTTATAAAGAATTTGTGAAGCCATGTCTAAAATCTGGAAATGAAATTCTAAAAATGCACGAGACTAAAAATGAAATCTGATGAGATGTTGCTTTAAAATATGATTTTCAAACCTGGAAGTACAAATATGACTTCACAAATGAATTCTGGAAAAAGACAATGACTACCCTCAACCTGGCGATATCTTCTTGAGTTTCTTCTGATTTTCCCCAAGAAAACCGTCGAGCAAAACACTGTCGTAATAAATAGTCGAGCTCATTTCAATTTATGCCCGCCACAATTTAACTTTGCAGGTCCGTCGTAATTTCGGCGAAAGATCTTCGTCGAAACGTAGATGAATAAAACGGTTCGTTGAAATTCCGACGAACGTCGGGGATAAAAATTAAAAAAAATGAAAATTTGCACAAGTGCCCGACAATACATCTGATTATATAGCTTTCATTGGAAGGTTTCATCAAATATTGGGGTCAAATGAGTTAGTGTTATATCTCTTTCTTGACTAATAGAGAAACCTTGGGATTCATTTTATGGATCTTTTGTTTATTGGGGTTGGCATCAGGATATAGAATGATATTATGAACTACCACATAATCATCAATACTAGGAATTCCCTCATATGACCAAGTGAAGATATCGAGATGAGAATGTAATAGATCATCATGTTTAGATTCTTTTGAAGAGAGACATTTCCAATCTTAATCACTTTTTTAGAATATTTTGGATCCATGAGAACATTAGAAGTATTCCCTTAAAGGAGAGTACTACGGTATTTAGAATGAGGTTTAGGAGTGTTATCATCCACATTAGATAGAGGATCCTTCTCATCGATACTCATAATGGATTCTCCAAAATATACATGTTCATTCAAGCAATATGGGAGTCGTTGTTTATGATTATAAGGTAAGTTAGAGTAGGCACCTAATAATTCTTCTAGAGCTTCATCTAAGGAGAAAGCGTCTAGAGGAACTTCATTAGAGTTTACCTTACTTTTAATATATTTAGGATGAACTAATTTAAGAAAAGGAGGTTAAGTGGAAATCATGTTGACATTCAAACATGGTTTTTCCTTATACTTCATGGGGTGGTATCCAATTCCAATCTTAAACTTATGAGGATCAACCTCTAAGGGGACTTTAATACCTTGTTCATTATGCCCACAACCCTTACCTTCATAACCAAATTTAGAAAAGATATTAAAACTTGGACCATAACGTGTTTGCAATTCCTGAAAAAGAAGGGGGGTCAGTGTAAAGAGCATAATCTATATTATAAGTATCACACTCCTTTATAGGAATATAACCATATTTCTTAGCGGGAATACAAACACTCTCCTCCTTAATAGAAGTGTGATCCTCCTCCTTAGCAGGGGGCAATTAGCTTTCTTGATAGAGGCAAAATCGTCAAAATTTCTAGGTAGATATGCTCTACTTTGTACTCCCCGATATAAGATTCGATAAAGTTCATGTATCCTCAATCATCACCAAGACATGAATTCGATTTAGAAGAAGTAGAAGGGGTAGACTTAAGACTCTCTTCTTTGGGATAATATTCCTTAGGAACATCCATCTCAAGAGTAACATTTGCAATAGGCATTGCTAGAGTAGATGCCAACACATTAGAAGATAACGAGGGGATAAGATTTTTAAGAGTAGGAGCAACCAAGGTTTGACTAGTAGTTGTTATTTCACATAAGTGTATAGCATCAAGGTTGGCCTTGATTGTGATTACTTTTTTATTAGCAAAAAAATTCACAAAACGATGCAAGGTAGAAGTGATTTCTCCCAAAGCATGAATCCATGGTCTTCCCAAGAGAATTTTATAGGGTAATGTTCATGGCATAACATATACTAGGGTGGGTACAATAATGGGTCCCAACCTTAGAGGTAATATTACCATGCCTAAGGCTTGTCAACCAACATTATCGAATCCACGAATGTACAAAGAAGTCGTAAGGGAAGTTGAATCAATTTTGATTTTAGGTAACAATTCGATGCTACATATGTTGAGAGCCAAGTTAGTATCAACGAGAGCACGCCTAATACCAATATTATTAATGTAAACTATTATCATTAAAGTATTTTCTTGCTTCTATACTTTCAAAAGTGAGAGCTCATCTGGATGGAACGTAATATTCTGTGAACTCACATGAATATGATCTATCAAAACACTAACATTCATCCGCCTAGCGGAAGAAGGAAAGAGGATCTTTTGCAAGGATTCATGAAGAATACCTTGGTAAATCAAAGTAGTTTAATGCAAATCCCAAAATAATATCTTGGCAGAAGTAACACGAAGTTGCTCGACGAGATCATACTCACTAGGCGTCTTAGCTCTTGGTTTAGGTGCTTGAGGGAGGCTTGGTTAAGAAGTTGGTAGAGAATTAGGTTGGTTAAGGTTTTTTTGATTCCTTCTAGTATTGTAAGTATGGGATACCACTCTATAAGAAGGAGCCTTAGATTGTATGAATCTTGTGTAAAGTTATGGAGTGTCACTTGTGATAGGAACCCCACAAATAGAATGAATTCTTTTAAGAGATGGGCTAGTCGGAGTCAAGTGAATGGATGGTTTCTTAGGCCTTTGAGGGGTGGAAGATACTACAACCACATTCACAAACTTATTGACTTGCAAAGAAGAAGAAGGTTTTGAAGAAAAAATTTGTTTATCATATTTTTGAATGGAAGGAGATGCCTTTAACAAGTCATATAGGGCATCATCCAATATATCAAAATCTTGTTTAGAGAATGCATTGTCAAAGGCATTAAAACTTTAAATAAATATATCCAACATTATTTCATTCACGTCAGGTTCACCAAAAGGTGAAGGAGGGGACTCACTACTCTCAAGATAAAGGTAGTCTTAAGGATCAAATAACCCTTGATTACCTTAGGAATCAAATATCATGTAAACTAGATGAAGAATAAAGAATATTTGTATAAATTAATCAAATGAAATGCTAAACTACTATGGGAAAGGATGACAAGATTGCTTAACAACAAAAACTGATAATAAGATTATAATTTATAGTTTACAAATACAAAAACTACAATATTTATGGATTTCACCCCTAGGATGTTTAAGCCTCGACCATGGACAAAATCACACCATTGTGAAATTTGTACCTCATGTTATTGTCTTTGGTAAAACAAATAATAAGGGCTTGAAAACTATGATCTCCAACTTCTCAAATCCATACATCTACACACATAACAAAGAGGGAAAAATGTTGGGGTTGTTTCGAGGCTTGCCTCAACCAAACACCCATTTTGGTGTTTCCACCTCTATGGACAGTCAAATAGATAGAGATATATAAAAATGCATGGAATGTAAAATACATGTAATAGAAACAATCCCCACAAAGGAGGAAAACCCTTATTATGAATAAAGTAAACGAGATCAAATAGACAAGATGAGAAGACAAGAGAGCATTACCAACAACCTATGGCTCCCCTCTTGGTTTGATAGATGTGATATAGCAGCTTGCAAGAGAAGCCTTGACTGTTATTTGAGGAAGTAATCCAACAGACCTTCACAATGAGGAGTGAGAGAGCAAGAAGAAGTGAGAAGAATGAGATTGAATGAAGAAGAGTAAGAATGAATGATAATGAGAGTGAAAAGAGGAGTTTTGTTAGGTTGCATGGGTGGGGGGAGTTGTTACATCTATGTTTCTACCATAATGACATGTGTCATAGGCAAAGGAGATAAAATATTCTCATTTGAATCTCAAAAAGTTTGAGGACGCTAGTGTTTCACATAAGTGTCCTACTCAAAACTTCGCAAGAATGGGTTATCTAGACTGTTAATGCTTCATCGTTGTCACCTATGAAATTGGAATCATGAAATTTTGACATAGTTTTTTTTCATAAATGTGACGGGCTAAATGTGCAAGTGTGAAATTGCCATGGGGTGCAATTTTATGACACTACATCGCCATCATTTTGTGAGCACTTAAATTTATGATTTGAGCATGACTTACCAAGTTGTAGGCTTAAAAAATATGAAAATATTGTTTCATAGATGGCTCAAGGTTTGGAACCTCATGAGAAAACTACAAGATGAAGAAAAATAAATTTGGTTCCTAGATTATAAATTGCATGGTTACCAATTCTAATATAGGATACTAAAACTGATAAAGCTCAAGGTTTTAATGTTCAAAACTAAATTTCAATTTGTAGTTTTTTTTATTTAGATTTATAGTCAAAGTCTAATTAATCATGAGTTCGGACTTTAGAGTTGAAAAGTTCGGGTTTCAAATTGTGATTTTACTTTCAAGCATGAGTTTAACTAGTTTAGAGTTTATCAATGTTTTGTGTTTTTGAATTGAAATCCTACTTAACTCTAAGTTCTCAACTTAGAGTTTGCAATGATGATACGTTAGAAGTCAAAATTTGAACCTAGATAAAAGATGTAATCTAGAATCAAATGTTTTAGAAAACAAACATTAAGAGAAAGCTTTCATTTTTTGTTAGATAAAAATTAAGATGATAGAAGTAACCTTCAAATGATAAAATGTATTAATGAACTAAAATATACGTAGTCATGTAATCATGCACATAATTTAATGTTGAATTAGTAAATAAATATAAGAAAAAGGCGAGTTTTATAAATTATGAAAAACACAAGCCACGGGATCAAACAACGAATAAAGACACCTTCCATGCAAGAGATCTGCAAAAAAAATTATGCAATTTATTCCTCAACAAGAAAAAACTACAAAAGCAAGAAACTATCAAAATATATGAAAGCTTGAGATATAATTACAATGAGGGTTGAGTGTTATATAGGAGAAAAAACCTAAAAGCATAAAAGCACTCCTAAGTTTAGCTTAAGTGCACGAGAGTAAATTAGACTAATAATTAATTAAATATTAACTAATTATTAGCTAATGCATGATTAATCTAACATCCCCCTTACGATGAACTTAGGGAGTAGCTAAAAACCCTAAAAAGAGAATGCATGATGGGTCCTAACAAACAAAGCCTAGCGAGGTACCCATGTACAAACAAACAATCTCTCAAAACTGGAGAAAAGGAGAAAACCATAGTGGGAGAAAATTCCTCTCCAAAAGAGAGAAAGGTAAATGAAGGACTAAAAAACCTCCAAATCAAGGTGTGAAGGACTGAGAAGCCTCCAACCAACAATATCTCAATAAAGATGAACATGTAGAACATCATTGAAGCATGAAGAAGTTGTAGACTAGTGTCAAATGATGATTGATATGGTGTTGAAATGGGAATCTCCTCTTAAATAAATGATGATCAGGATCAAGATAACAAGAATTTGCATGAGTGCCACCAACAACACTACTCGAATCAAATGGAAAACAAAGGCAAAACGTTTAGAAATCGAAGATACAAATATCAAGATCAAGGAGACTATAATTTGCCTGAGTGCCCCTAATGACACTACTCGAATCAAATGGCAAGCAAAAGAAAACATCTGGAAGTCAAAGATACATGTGGTACATGAAACTGCATGAGTGACCCCAACGACACTACTCAACATGCAAGATGCAAGTTGAAAATATAAGTACCAATAGTTTGAAGAATATTGATCGCAAGAGAGACAATAATATGCATGATTTTCCCCAATGACACTACTCAAATCAGATGGCAAACAAAGGCAAACATCTGAAACTCAAAGATACAAATGACATGAATCTTTATGAGTGACCAAAACTAACACCACTCAACATGCATGAAAACTACAAGTAAAAAATATAGGTACTCGTAGTCTCTGATCAAATGAAAATGGAAGGTTGCTCTAGAAATAGGAATGTAAGAATGTTCATATGGTAAATGTTCCAACTCATTGAAATGCATGTAACCAACTGCTAATGTATGTTGCATCTGAAAGTACATATGAACAAGAACTAGATACGTAGATCACTCAAACGTGAAACCAAGGAAGAACTAGGACTAGCAGAAAAAGCTCGCCTCTACCCCCATAATGTTGAAAAAGGAAGAGCCATGGAGGAGAAACAACCTACAAATAAAAAGGTATGCAAACTAAGCCGCACACACATAAGGCAAGAATCACTAGGATTAACTGCCATTGTGGAAGGGACACTCACTTGAAAAAGGTGTGATGGAAAACCAAAGGCAAACATCGACCCGCCCATGGAGCTTTATATGATAGTGCGATTACAAAGGGCACAACAAGATGTGCAAAATCCCCCAAAAAAATATACATCAAAATGACACTTCATCTCAGTGTGTCTACACAAGATAATGTGCATGAAAAAGATGTCTGTAATTCCAAAATAGGACAAAATACTATACATACATATAGAATAGCAAAAAATGAGTCATCCCACACAAACAAAAAGTTTCCAAGAGCTAAGACATCCAAGTAATTCAGTAGAGTGTGAAAACACCAAAAACTAAATAAAATATACCTGGAGAACAATCTAGAAAAGGTGCATGGATTGAAGTGAAGAGCTCTAAAAGAAACTTCCAACACTACTAGAATCGTGAAAAATGGAGAAACTCGTCAAATATTATGAGCTTGAGACTGAAAATAGCACCTCTAACTTCAACAGGTTGTAGAATGCACCAGTAGAAAAATTAAGTGATGAGACCCACACCACTAGAAATTTGGTGGAAGCAGCTTCCCAATGATATCTTGTTTTCTAAAAAATGATATCATACACCCAAGTTATGGCCAAAAGAAAAAAACTGCTCCTGAGGGCCAAAAAGGGTACAAAGGGGCCATGCAAGCCATTCATACCACTTACACTAGCATGACATCATGTTGATGTGAACGACATATTCCTTGGAATATTGTCCTCTTATTGGAAAAAAATCTGGTCATTTGGAAAACTGGTATGTCGGAATATTCTCTACACAATGCTAAAATATTCCCCATTGAAAAAGATGGTGGCTAGTAAAATCGCAAATCATTGAAAAAAGTGCACCAAAAAAAAAATGGTTGTTGAGTTTAAAAAACCTACCAGAAATTTTGTGGCCACCGGACGACCTACAAAACACAACCGTCGACAGACCATAGTACCTCATGTGGCAGCAAGGCACGGGGCCCCAAAACAATAAATCCACCTCTAATAAAAACAAAAAGTAGCTGCAAAAAAAATTAAATTTATTTGCCCCACAAAAAATCCGCCAGCCTTGAGATTTTTTTCCTTTTTTTTTCTGAAATTTTCTACAAATAAGATTTTTTTTTTTAAAACTGATCATATTAAAAAAATTATTTTTTTCAAACTTCATGCACAGGGGTTGTATGTTAGTAATAAGTCATTTCACTTAATTAATTTAATCATATTGGTTAATTAATTAAGTCACTTATCACTTTAGGTTTACTTAAGCTAAACTTAGGCACATTAATAATTAATTATTTATTAATTATTAAGTGTGCACACTAGGGTTTCATTTTAGGGTTTCATCTCTTTTTTTAAGGATTGATCGCATTGTAATTATTCATTCTCTTAATGCATTTTTCCACTTGAGGCTTGTAGAGCATCTTTGTTGTTCTGGAACATCTTTCTTTCTTTGTGACAGGTTATTGCTTGCAAGTGTTCACTGGGGTTTGTGAGGTTGGTTTATGAACTTCTACATGGTATCAGAGCTTCAAATCTACAGTTGCTTGTTCGTCTTTTGAAAGATATTGTCTTACAGTGATTTTTAAGTGCAAGGGTTTCAAGTCAGGCATCTTTTTTACAAGATTTGAGAGTAGCCTTTTTTTCAGGGCATTTTAGGTCCAAGTGGAGGTCACCATCGTGTTTGTAGCGGCCAAAAACCCTAAGAATGCTTGTCGCTTGGTTGATTTCTGAAAATTTGAAAAAAAAAGGCAAAAAAAAATTATGCCCAAGGCATGCAAATCGAGGCAAAAAAAAATTAAAAAGGGGTTTTTTACACCTGCCACCGCCACCTCCAGTTTAGAAGGATAGCGTGACCATCGCTTGCCCAAGCGGCCACCGGAGGACCGCCCAGCTCGGCGGTGCCACCTCTCAAGACCGTCACTCAGCGCCCCTACAACCCCCACGGGCTTGAATCCACACAGTCGTCGGTCATATTGGGCATCGAGCACCCTACGCTCAACCCCCGCCAACCTTTAGCCCCTGTGCCTAGTCATATCGGGGACTAGGAGCCCCACTGCCAGCCCCAGGCGATTACCCCTTGGTCGCGCATGTGACCAGGGGCTATTTTTTTAGCCCCCAAAGTTGCATGCAGGCCTAATTGGCCTTTTTTGAGCAATTTCAGTAAATCAGGCATAAATCAAGCGTACAATCTCCGTTTTTCAAAAACAAGACACAGTTGGAAAGCTGATGTTGATGCTGTTCCAGTGGTGTAGGCATTTTTTTTTTCAGATTTTTCTCCTATTTTATTCTACAGGCCTGTAAATTTAGATCAAGTTGTTTTCAGTTCAAGGAGCATAACTTTTGACTCGGGTGTCAGTTTTTCACGATTCTTGCGGCATTGGAAAGGTGACTCCGTCTTCTACACAAATCTCAGACCTGATTTTCTAGAATATTTACCAAGTATCTGATATTCTTATTTGATCTCAGGTTTTGCTTTCTTAGTTATTTTCTTGGGAAACGTGTAATTCAAGCTATTTTTTTGAGATCAAAGAGAATTGTTTGTTTCTTTGAGAGTATATATTGTTGTTTTTTTGTCATGGATTCACATAATATTGCATCCCTTACTCCATTCAACTATTTTGGTTGGAAAAAACAAATGGAGATTCATTTGATGCACAAAGGGTTGTACAAAGTGACCATGGGTATAGAAGTTGAACCTACAGGTGCTACTGAAAAGAGAAAGTGGTTTAATAGGTGTGATGAGGCTTTTGGTACTTTATGTCTGTCTATTTCTCCTGATCTTCTTTTTCATATTGAGTCTTGCACTACACCCCATCATATTTGGACTAGTTTAGGGTCTTTTTTTGGGAAGCAAGATACTATGAGAGGATTCCAGTTGGAGAATGAGCTTATTGGCTTAAATCCTAGGGATTTTGACAACATCCAAGATTTTTTCACAAAACTCAAGTCTCTTAGATTTCAGTTGACACAGTGTGGTATTCAGAAGCAGGACTCTCAATTGATAATGTCCATTCTTTCTAAGCTTGGACCAGATTATTCAGTTTTTTAATCTACCTTTTATGCCACTAGGGATGCTCTTGGTACTCGGTTTACTATGCCAACTCTTGATGACTTTGCTTCATCTCTCACTCAAGAGAAAGCTAAGTTGGCTAGCATGGGAAAGTTAAAACCTTCTACATCACATGCACTTATTGCATCTCAAGGGCACACTGATCAGAAGGCTTCCAGTGGAAAGGGAAAGAAACAAAAACAAAAGGATTCCAAAACTCATGAGCAGTAAAAGGAGTCCTCAAATTCATCCTCCTCTTATAAGGGGAAATCATCTAAGAAGGAGAAGGTTACATGTGCATATTGCAAGAGGGAAGGACATGGAGAACACAGTTTCTATAAGAATGACATTGATGAGTTGAAGCATCTTCTTCAGAAACATCAGATTGATTTGCCTTCTAGAATGTCTACATCATCTCCTTCCCCTCATTCTTCTTCTTCAAAGCAGCATGACAGGGGCACAACTGGTTTACATACTTCATCAGATATGAAGGGACATGCTCTTTGTGCTTATTTAGGGCTTGGATCAGGGAGATGGCTTCTAGATTTAGGAGCATCTCATCATATGGAATCTTCACAGTCTATGTTCGCTTCCTTTGAGCCTTGCACTATGTCTCCTATTTTGATGGGAAATAATACATACATGAGTGTTACAAGGAAGGGGTCTATTAGTTTGGGCGCAACACTTTTCAGGATGTCTTGTGTGTTCCTCATTTGATGAACAACCTTATTTCCATATATCAGATCACACATGGAGGCAATGGGAGATCTGTGGAGTTCACACCTGATTCAGTTATCATCGGAGACTTGGAGAGTAGAGCAGTTATTGCTACTGGGGTGGTGGATCGCTAATCTCAGTTCTATTCCTTTGTAGAATTTTTTTTTTGACGGTGCTTTTGTTCCTATAGCTGTTCATCACACTTCTAGTGTGAAGCCTCATACAGAGGAGACATTTGGCTTCTTGAACCTTGGTGTTCTCACTTCAGATCTAGTTCTTGAGCCATCCATTTCATCTCTTCCACCTCCTGTTGCGGTTGTTGATACTTTTATGGATACATATGTGGTTTCTTTTGTTTCAGTGCACCAAGACCTTATTGATTATTCCTTTGGAGGCTCCTCTTCAGTCTTCACCTACTTTGACTTCTTCATTGGTTGAGGTCACACCTGCTTCTGTGGAGACATGTTGGGCTACACCTGATTCACCTTCAAAGATTGCATTCATGAGGCTTCTTCCCTCTCACTTCTTTCAAGAGATGTGGTTTCTTCAGTCATTTTGGAGCTACTTCATTATGGGGGGCTATGTGGTCTCTTTCTTCCTCTCTTCTAGGGGGGTTCTTTCATGTATCTTTGTGATGGATGGTGTCCTTGGGGGGTCTTATTTAGTCCCCCATCTTTCATCACTTAGTTGTTTTTTGCATCCTATTTTGGGGAGGAGTTTTGTTCCCATGTGGTTTTCTCCTTTACCTTGTTTGGTTTAGTTTGCATTGCATTTGTACATGGGTACCTGATCAAGCCTTGTTGTCGGGACCCATCTTTGCTTTCATGCATCTTTTCCTAGTGTTTTAGCTACTCCCTAAGTTCATCTTAACAGGGGGTGTTAGAGTAATAAGTCATCTCACTTAACTAATTTAATCATATTGGTTAATTAATTAAGTCACTTATCACTTTAGGTTTACTTAAGCTAAACTTAGGCACTTTAATAATTAATTATTTATTAATTATTAAGTGTGCACACTAGGGTTTCCTTTTAGGGTTTGATCTCATTTCTTAAGGATTGATCTCATTGTAATTATTCATTCTCTTAATGCATTTTTCCGCTTGAGGCTTGTAGAGCATCTTTTTTGTTCTACAACATCTTTCTTTCTTTGTAACAGGTTATTGCTTGCAAGTGTTCACTAGGGTTTCTGAGGTTGGTTTATCAACTTCTACACTGTAGGCCCCTAAAGCAAAACAAAATTGCCTCAAAAGTTTCCAACAACAAAATAGGTCAAATTATATATCAAAATTCATGGAATTGACCTCCTGAATGCAATGGTGAGGTCCTTTTTGCGTCAAAATGAACCGAAAACCTAGCTAACCTCTCAATCCGGGATAAAAGCAATCACTTCAAACCCTCACAAATCTGACCTTAGGATTCCAAATCAGGCCAAACAAAAGTCAAATCTAACTTTCTCAACAACTCTGAATCCAATGATGAGGTTCTTTTTGTGCCAAAATGCATCAAAAAAGTTCCCACCTCCAAAATTTGCAAAAAAAAGCAAAGGGGATTCCAAATCTGAAGCTTGTAACCCTTGTTGAAGAAAAATACCTCATAAATCAAGAAGGGGTTCACTGAGGCTTTGATACCATATTAGAATTGTGAAAAACATGAGCCATAGAATCAAACAATGAACAAATACACCTTCCATGCAAGAGATCTGGAAACAATATATGCAATATTCCTCAACAAGAAAAAGCTACAAAAGTAAAAGACTATCAAAAGATATGAAAGCTCAAGAGATAATTAAAATGAGGGTTGAGTTCTATATAGGAGAGAAACCCTAAAAGAAAAAAACCACTCCTAAGTTTAACTTAAGTGCATGAGAGTAAATTAGACTAATAATCAATTAAAAAATAATTAATTAATAGCTCATGCATGATTACTCTAACAAGGAGATCCTAAAAGTCAAAATGAAGAAAAGAATCCAAATTTGTGAATGCCCAAATAGGTAGTTTAAATCAAGAATAACAAGCTTCGAGAAGGTCAAAGAGTGTGAATCTTCAAATTTAGGTTTAAAAATGAAGATAGACAAATAGCCAGGGCCAAGGTTTAGTATATATCATCCTTAGGGATTTATAGATATAGATATTTGGACTTTAAGAATGTCATGATGTTTATGTCAAAATTTGAAACTCCAAACCCAAAGTCTATATTCAAAATTTAGATATTGTTTTAGGTTCAATCTGTTGATTTGACATCCTAGTAGAGTTTAATAAATAATAAAATAAGGGTCAAAAGCCTAATTGGGTTAAGCACTAGCTCAAGGTATGGACACTAAGATACTAAAGATTTTAGAGATTCGAGTCCTTAAACTTTAAGATCATCACAATGTTTATTTCAAAATTTAAAACTCCAAACTTGAAGTCCAAGTTTAGGATTTGGAAAAAATCAAACCTTCAAGCTTTAGGGATTCAACATCCCACTAGAGTTTAATAAATAATAAAATCAAGGAGAAAATTATACAATGGGTTAACCAATAGCTTGGGGTCTAGAATTTGAGAAACAAGGGGTCTCAAAATTAGACAAAACACTTCAACTTCTCAAAATTTCACAAAAAGGCCTAATGCACCCTTACTTCAAAGCTTGAACTTTGAACCAAAATTTATAAACTTGTAAAAACACAATCAAGGTCCAAAATTTCATAGAGAATCAACCTTGATCTTACAGCTTAGAGTTTTAATTACATGCTTCCAAATGCACTTGTGCATGCTCAAAAATTTCATATGATCCCTTTAATATTCAATTAGAAATATTTTGGAATTTAAACAAGAAATAATGAAATGTGCATGACCATGAAAACATGACCAAAACAAAGATGCATTTAAATAGAATAGAGGTTGACATGCAAGTTCAAATTAGGGGTCCCCAAATTAAAGGAAAATAAGGGCATGTTGTGGGAGGCCACAACAAATGGCCCTCACTTGTTGGAGAAAATTATCTAGGATCAAGTTATGAATGAAATAATGTATTGCTAAACTCAATCCAAAAGTAGGGAAGCCCTTTATTAAAATAAAGATCATGCCCAAATATACATAATTGGGAATCAATTTCACCTTCAAAGAAACAATCCTCAACAATCCACTCTAAATGAATTTAGAACAAGAAAACTACCCGAGGATTATTTTCAACAATCAATGAATCTAGGCATGTATAATTATATTCACACTAATGTTAGAGTAGGTCAATTTTATAATAATATTAATAGTTACCCAAGTGTGTGCAAATGTATTATTTCCCTTCGTTTTGTCTAAATGAGTTGGCTAGTACAACTTGAGTATTAGGTTTCTATAAACATTATTATTATATATTGTGTAGAGATCTTCTTTAGATATACGAATGAGTGCCATTTAGAGATGCCCTTTGGGATTATTTGAACATAGATCATTTGTTTTTGAACATAGATCAATTGTTATCCAAGCATACATGGCCTTAACAAAATTTTCTTTGGTCTCACTCTACACAGTTTTATTTCCACCTGGGTATCTATAGCACCAATAGGGATTGCCTAAATTTATGTAGAAGGCAACAAACTTGTATTTTCCTCAAGTCTACCATAGGTGAGCATACATTTAGTGTTTTACTAAGTATTTAAAAATTGGAAATGCCACAACCAATCCTAATTCCAAATATATCATTAGATAAAAGTGAGAAGGGGGAGTCATTTGCATGGGAAGATAGAAATATACCACAAAGTATAAGCTTAAGTAGATGCATGTGATCAACAAGATACGAGAGAATTGGCATACAAACCAAAAGGGATGGGTATGAAGTGTATAATGATGAATTTGAATACAAAGGACATTGTGTTCAAGAATCAAATGAGGGAGACTGACTATCTTTTGTTTGACAGTAGATCTCACAAACAAAAAATAGTCGCAACGAAGATTATCACAATAAGTGATGTGGTGATGAGGAAGAGTTGCAATCCTCACCTATAGAAGGTGATTAGCACCCCCATCCAATTTGCAAGAAGTAATAATGGTTCTCAATTGATTCCAAAGATCATTGGCTCAATAGAAAATATGATGAAAGGAATATTAACTATAAAATTGCTTGGAGGATTTCAAAAAAAATCATGATGTAGACTATATAAATGATGAGCTTACATAAAGTGGATGAAATCAATATTGTTTCTTACCAAGTCATATGGAGATATAACTGTTGATTTAGTAAATAATGAAACTCTATTGTTGAAAAAGATAATAGTGATCAGACGTCACAAAGAGGCCATGTGTAATAACACAAAGATACACTTGAGCATATCATACATTCATTAAAAAAAAAAAAATACAACAATGATTATGAGTATTCAAATGATTCTAGAGTCCAAGGATGCATATACATTAAGAGTAGTACTTGCAATATATGGTTTTTGTCATAGCTTTTCTTGTAGGGGAAGAAGGTATGCAAGCTAAATGCATAGGCATAGATCTTTTTTCAAAATAGTTGATTAAGATGCACATGGAAATGTAAAAAAAATTCAAGCTTCAAAGTTCCAACTAGATAGGAGATCCAAGTTCTGTATATTAAAGCCTCCAAAATTCTAACATTTATCATGCAAGAACAAGGCAACATAAGCATTTATGCAACAATAAGAAAAGTACACATCAATGTGGAAAATCATTTCCATATAATTGAAACATTAAAACCTTAAGGGAAAGCAAGTTGTTGATTAGCACTTAAAGGTTGTAGATGAATTGGCATATGTGGAAGAGTTTGACATATACCACATGGTTATGCCCTATACATCCAACAGATAGCATAAAGGTCTTGTATTCACATTGCACATGGTGGCATAGCAATTAGATCAGATGATATCTATGCAAACTCAATTGAATTACATCATATTTAATCAGGTGGTAGATTGCAAATGATGGGAGTTACAATGTTAATTGAGGGCTTAGGACATGGGAATCAAGAAAAAAAAATCACAAGAAAAAAATGTACAAACAACAATCTAAGGCATTTTCAAACTTTGTGTAAGTTAGAAATTGCATTGTACAAGGGAACTTGATGGGAAAAGAAGGTAAAGGCACAAAACGAGTTGCAAATAAAGTGTAAAGTTCAACACTAAATCACAAAGACTATTGTTTATGAAGCAAAGAAATTGAAAAAGAAAACTTGAGAAGAATAAGGGAGAGAGCATGGCACCTTCCTTATCACAAGGACCAAGTGCCACACTCATTTTATATATTTTGCATCAAAATAAAGAATGTTTCATCAACATTGACATTCTTATCTTCCAAGGGGTGAAGATATAAACCATAAAAATGTACTAAGCCTAATTATGTACTTAGGAGTAATAAGACATTGATCAACGTACTTTAATGGTGGTTGCATATGGGGCTAATCATTGTTTCATTAACAAGTGGTTATCTAGAACTATTGATAAGTTTTCATTGAATGGGATTTATCTCATTCATTGTTACTTGCAATTTAACAATAAGTGATCTTAATATTATGTTGTATATGTTATCAAAGATATAAATATTCTATTTAATTATTTGCTGCTCTCCATAAATGTAATGTTATTATATCGTGTGATATACTTTTTATGATGTTTCTATGTTAGTTGTTTCCACCTCAACAACTTAGTTTACAATAGGATTTGTAATAATTATATTCAAAATTCAAAATGCATATATAGGCTTCTCAATGTCTCAATATTGTTCAAGTAAAATTGAGAATAGTGAACTGGAATTGCAAAATAGCTATGTTACCCCAAGTTTTCAATACGAGGACAACATGAGACAAGGGGACACATTTTGGGGATGGAGACAAGAGGGAGGCCATTTTTTAGGGGATGACTACTTAAAAATAGAGAAATTTCTAAAAATATAAAAAAATCAAATATTCATAGCATTGATAAGGCAATCATCATATACATCATAGAACCTTAACACATAATATTAGAGTTCAATTGAGATTTTCATTTCATAGAAAGTGACAAACAAATTAAGTTTTAACAAAATTTAATTGCATTCATCGACAATGTGCTTATATATTATATAAAAATTATAACAAAATGCCCAAAGGCTGCAAGTTTCAACTACAAAATGATAAAAATATGCAACTATCCCTAATCAACATCTCTTAACATTGCATCAAAATAAGAATCTAAGTCACTACCACTATGAGAGGTTGTCTTATCCTAATCTAAAGGAAACCAAGCAATACATCATGTCCCTCTACGTCATCATCATGTGTAGCATCTTTGGGATCAACGTCCCAACATGCAACTAGAGTGACGATACTTAGGAGTCTATCGAACTTGAAGCCACAAGGCACTATGCATAATCACTAACTTCTTCGATTGTCCAAAGGTAAGCCTATTCCTCTTGATTGACTAGATGAAGCTATATGTAGACCAATTCGTCTTTGTAGCATAGGAAAACTTGTGAAAGAAAATGAGTGGCAAGCATCTCAACTTTATTGCATCCTTGCCAAGCCATGTCCACCATCCAATGGGATTTGTTGAAGCTAATGTAGCTCTATTCATCCTCACCTTTGGTCTATTAAATGTTGGGCCATGAAGATTAACAAAGGCTAACCATTGTGCTCTAAGTTCGCTAGATTCTTCAATATACATTTCTCCAAGGGCCTTCATGAAGCCTTCTTTCACCTCTTCATTATCAAATGGAGACACTCTATGGATCTTGTTGCATACCATTTGAGATTTCGAGCGTAGGTTGTCATATAGAGTGGGTTGTTCATAGTGTTCCACTATTGTGTCACAATGGGCCTAATGTACTCATAAAACCCAAATTAGGGACACTGCTATGAATTGTTTGCTTCATTTGTCCAAGCATGTTGTCAAATGCCTCATAAATCTCCCCAAGGCTAGGAGAGTTTGTATCAACATAGCTTATGACCCACACAATAGGTGAGATGATGGATCAAATATATCTGCAAAGAATGAAAATAATTTAGTAAATTTTCAAGTTAGAAACTTAGAAACAATAAAAATTATAAAATAAAAAAATTAATAATTAAATTGACAATTTATTAATTTTATACCAATAATAAAATGAAAACCACAAATTCAATACTAAAATCATCAATGTATTAGGTAATAATAATAGTAAAAATTTAATAATAAAATCATAAAGTTAATAATAAAATCAAGAATTCATTAAAAAACAACAATCTCTTACCTCATTGTGGACCACCAATCATCGTTGAAGATTTTTTTTTTTTGACACTTTTTACTTTAGTTGTGTTTGCCTCTATCTATTTAGCCCACTTTGAATTCAAGACCATTAGTTGTAGAGGCTCTTGCACCTCAATCATCCTCTTCAACAAAATAAAGTAGCTAACGTGTTTGGTTCCATAGGCTTAAGGAACTCCTTCCTCATAAAAGTCCTAAGCAAAGCAAGTGATGTGTGATGATTGCAAATGAACATCTAAATGCATCTAGTTTTTGACACCACTGCCTTCACTCAATATATTTTCCCAGTGTCTTTCAATGTGTTATTCAACACAAACACATGGGGTCCAAAACCTTGTAAGCACCCTCCACCATCAAGCTAGCTAACTTGCATACACGAGTCGAATCAATCACTACTTGGACAATGTTAGAAGGTCCAACCTCTTCTATGAAATCCTTCAAATTTGAAATTGAAAGCTTGCATCCTTCCTCTTCTCCAAACATTCAATAGCTCTAAGAAAATAGGAGTTTGTTGAACATGTGACAATGACATTGATGATAGTCGATGTCTAATATCAATCCACCCATTCATAATGATAGAGCAATCATCCTTTATCCAAACTTGTCTCAACTCCATCATTATAATTACCTCATAATACTAATTATCAAGGAGGGAGGTGTGTACCTTATGATCTTTAGGGGGAACATATGAAGGACTAATGCAAGTCAAGGTTCAAGGGCTTTAACAAGCTACCAAACCAAGCAACAAAATAGAACTTACTAACAACACTATTGGATTTTCCTTTTATTCACTTGAAAGTAGAATGTTATCGCAAGAGTAAGGATGTTACAATGCATTATAGTTCAGCATGCAATCCTACATGCCCTAGCATACATGCCTTCAACATACATTCATTCTAAGTAGACAACTTCTTCAACCTTTTTGTACTCTACAAAAGCTTTCTATAATTCAACAACTTCCAAAAGAGCTTAAGATCACTGTTTAAAGCACACAAAATGGAGAAAAGTTGGCCACCCCACAATTTGATATGAAGGATGATGTGTCATCCATTTAGAGTACCTAGGAGATCACTTTGTTGGTTGGTAAAACCGTCATTTTTCTTTTTTCACCTTTTGCCATTCTAGTAGAAAAATCAAGACCTTCAAGATGTTGGTGTAAGTTCAAGGGGGTTATGGATATGTCCTGAAGATTAGGAAAGTTCCACCATTTCAATTCATCTGGAGAAATAAAGTAGTTAGAAACATAGGCAAAAATTCAAGGGTAAACAAGATATATCCTAAAGCATAAGAAAGTTCCACCAAGCATGGATTTAGTGGGAGAATTAAGGCATCCAAAACATCATGAAAGTTTACCAAGCAAATTAGTGGGAGAATCAAGGCATCCAGGACATCAAGAAAGTTCTGCAATATCCTATCTCAGGCAAAAGTTCCACAACTCCACAACTTACTCAATTTTGCTCAAATCTTTACCAAATTTGAAATGTAGACACCCGTTTGAACCTCCTTCAAGGTTGAAGTTGTACTTGGTCATGAACCAACTGGAATTCTCTAGAATTTGATCACAACTCCTACAAGAAAAACAAGAATCAAACAACATAACAAAGGAAATATTTTTTGTTGACATAGGATTGCTCATGGACCAAGATGCTCTTGCATCAAGGACCAACAACAAATGCATCTTTCAACATTTGTTTAAAATATGGAGTGCCACATGAAATGGTATGGCATTAGTAGAGAAAATTTTTACAACAAAACTATTGGCTACATCTCATGATTGCATGTTAAGCATGCTTGCAATACTAGTGGACCTTTTCTTTCATCTTTGACTCTTAGGCTCAACACTTCTAGATTCAATAATAGCAGCACTAAACAATGACCCATTAAGTTGCAAAAAAGCAATTGGCATTCCTTATTTTTGGCTTCGCCCTCCATGTACAACCTAATCACCTCAACTTTCTCAACTATTGTTATGGTTTTACATGCTCTTACCACTTGACAAGGTCTACCTAAAAGATGGAAGTAAACTCTTGTGTAGCTACCCCTATAATCTTGCTTGCAAATACGACAACCATACTCTACTCCCTCATGAATTTTTTTCTTAATGTCGATGATTGTTGCAAATTGTAAAAGAGACTTTTTTGGGTTAAATGGGCACTTTGCATAAGTTTTTAAGAAGTTGAAATGGATTGTTTGAACTAGGTGTCCATAAAACACACTCCTTGAAGAACTTTCATAGCATGCTTGTTCAATTTTGATTTCTTGACCCTCACTACCCTCATTACTACTAGTGCTCATTGTCTTTTTTATTGAAAATATAAATGACAATTGCAAATGCAAACATAGAACACAAACAAACAAAAACCTTCCTAAGAATTTGAAATTTTGACAAAAACAAAAAAAAAGTACAAAAGAATTTGTACAAATTATAAAAAATAAACAAAAAATAATGAACTTACCTTCAATATTTGAGACTTGATCTTGTTTTGCCTTTACTCACTTCTCTTCCCTTCATTCACTTGGTTTCTAGAGTTGTGCTCTTCTTTTTTTTTCTTTCACAATTTGCAAAATGACACAAATGAGCTTTTTTTTGGGTTTTGAATGTTATAATGTTCTTTTTAGGTTTAGGTTTTGGTTTTATGTAAATAGGTGTGAGGGCTCGGATTATATTTTATTTCTTTTGTATTTTTTTAAATTAAATGAAAAGTCGTTGGATTGATCAAGGGACATCTCGACGTCCCCTAACCACCCCTTGACATTTTTGAGTTTTTTACAAACATCCCTGAGACTTCTGACTTTTTTGATAATTTCGGAATGGCATAGGGATGTTTCTGACTCATCCCTGCTTCCCCGAAACATTTCCTAGTGGAGACATCCCTAATTTGGTTAAGGATGCATCCCTAATAGGTCAAGGAAATAAGTTTAACTTTTGTGAAATTGCCAAGTAAACTGCAACATCAACTTGTGCAATTGCATGTCTCAAGTAGTTTATTAGGTGCAATCTGTTACATATTTTATACGTTTTATGTCAAGAAAATTTGTTCAGGATTAATTTACCCTTGTTTTGTGTATTTTAGATAGTAGTACTAGGAGGGTGCTCCATTTAGAGATTGCACATTGAGCGGAACTTCAGAATAAGAGAAAGGAAAAGCACAAGATAAGGCCTATGTGATATTAATAATATTATAATGAAAAATAAAATAAAACAAATACTCATTTGAATTTATATTGTTGTAAAAATGATGGGCATATGACATCTGGTTTGGTACAAGATAAATTTGGCAAGTGCATTTGCTAGCATATTACCTTGCTTTACCTTGTTAGTTGTTTGTTTGCTGTTTCTGAAACTCTTGCTTTATTGGAGCATAAAGTGTAACAATTTAACAACTTCAGAATATTCTGTAATCTAGAGTTAAATTTCAAATCACTTCAGCATATTTTCTCAATCAATAATAATAACTGATGGATTGCAGCTACAGTACATAATCTTAAAAAAACATTTCAATATTAACATGTAAAGAGTTAATATCAACAGATATTCACAAGACTTGCAACTCTCTTACATTAAACACATAGACTGTTTCAAGTCAAACGACAGCATCACCCATATTGAAATTTCCAGCTTTTCTTCTGCGAAATATGCTTCTGGGATTACTTCTCTGCTTTTTGAAAGGACTTGAGAAGGTCTTGGAATCTTTTAAGTCACATCATGCTCTTACACCGTCAAGAGGTTAATTAATAATTTCAAACATGAAACTTAAAACAAAAACTGCATGACACGTATAGTTTTACAATTCACTAGCAACGTTCCAATCCATCAAAACCATTATGCCTTCAGAATTTGAGAGGTGGTTTTAGATTAATATTGTGCAGCTCTGTGTGGATGGGGCAATTCAATCGATGAAAAAAAAGGAGCTTAAATATGGAATTATACAAGAATTGATTTAAATAACCCCACTTTTGGTGCCACCTTACTCGTCGCCCCAGAAAGGAATAATAGGAAATCCCCTGCAGAAGATTAACGGAAACCAGGTCAGTATGATGGCCTGCAAGCATAGATTTTGAGTTTATAATATTTATATCCATGTCCATCACAATGTTAAAAGCTTAAGCTTTTTCCTACATGCCTATCCCCAGAATTTCAAAAGATTGAAAAACAAACACAGGATGCACATCAAAATGTAAAAATTATAAAAACTTCATATTTTCTCATATTTCGCAATTCTGACAGGTTAGCCAAGCACTGGCATGCTAACAAACTTAATTATGATACTACCAGAGTTAGAAAGGTGCATGCACTTGACTCTAAAAAAATGCACTCTGTAAGCACATGTGCCCAATGCACAGTTGTCTCGTATATTTTCTTTGAGTTTTCTAGAATTTTGTGTATAATTCAAGTGTACATAAGTAAATTTTGTGTATAATTCAAGTGTATATAAGTAAATTTTGTGAAAGCATACAAATACACCCCTACCTTCTGACACAGTTTTGAGGGCTCAAACCAGGTGACGCAGATCCTCTCACCCTCACATCAGAGTAACCTTGGATGTTACCTAGTTTGTTAATTTTCCATCAAACTCATGGTCTCCAAGTCTAGACAAAGGTGAAGTTAAAAGGTGGTGGTATGTGATTCTCAGTCAACAGCCGGTAGGTATGCTATTAAGTATACGGCACACTTTTTTCTTATGTAAGATATTTCATTTATTCACGTGTACTGTAGAAGTTTCTCTCAAAATAAAAGATGTCGAATATGTTTCCATATACAATATCTGATAATCTAGTAATGCTTAAGTTTACAGACAAAGCAGACATGCTACGGATGAGAACATATGAATCTCCATAAACTGCATCCAATCCATGTAAGACAACTTCATTTTGTAGCACCAGATAACTACCTTTTGGCAATTTGCAACTTGCATACATGAGCTACTGGTAAGTTGGACTCAGAACTAAAACAGAACATCTGCTTTCTTAAGACCAGGCTTCTGTACCAAGCAGAACTTCTTGAATCAATCAGAGAGCTAGGTTATCCATTTTACGAAGATCTGAATGGCCATCAGAAATAAAACAGAAAATATTTTGCAAGATAAACTACAAGTCATTGCACAATATTAAGCACTGAAAGAGAGATGAAAAATAAAAAATGATGCCCATCATGTAGAAAAAGAGTGAACGTTGAATTCCAGATTATCTTGGCTCAGCATTTACATCAGGTCTTCAAGATAAATGATTTTGAGCATTCCATACAACCCTTCAAAAGGGAATTCTCTCCTCATTGTCTAAGAAGTCTTAAACCAAGTCAAATGTTCCTATAATTTTTAAAAATCTGAAATCCTAAACCCAAGAAAGTAAATGAACCTCCCCAAGATGCAATCAAATATATGGGAGAGGCTTTATGTATTAAAATTTTGAAGGAATAGATTCAAGGAAATGATTGCAAGAAGGAAAGAACTGATAAGCTCCTGGTACAAGCACGTAGTAACAGAATATGACCACAACATTGGTGTACTAAAACAGAAAACAAAACCAAAGTAAGTTCCAATAGAATTGTAAAGAGCTGAATGTTATAAAGTTAAACAAGTAATGTCTATGCTGCACTTGCATACCTGGATGTTTGGACTGTACCTTCAATTCCAATGCTTGCTCAAGAACACTCTCACTAGATGATTGTACTGATAAAATTCCAAAACGGAGAATAATAAAAACACCAAAGACAGAGAGTCCCTTTATACAAGACAGATGAACAAATGTCAACTTAGGGTTCAAATCATAGCATTGTGACTCACGTGGGACTTGCAAGTCTGAGTCCGAGTCCAAGGAGACCTTGGCAAGTCTATGGATTACACTTGCAAGCCTTGAGAATCCAAGATCAATACTCACAACTCATGCGTTCCAAGCCAAGACTTAGCTGGTCTGCAGGGCTGAAAGCTATTTCATTTTTTAAAACAATAAAAAAAACATCTCTTGGCCCTTAAAAAGCACTAACAATTTAAAATGTTTGCCCATTTTGAGCTTATTTTCACTTTGCCCATTTGCTTGCAAACTATTTTCACTAGAGTTGCATGGAAACAGATACGATATCTGATATTGATACAAAATAATTTTCACGAACCCCTGATACAGATACAGCTAGAAATGATAATAATAAATATATACATTTATACAGGTATGGGCAATTTTTTTTTCCACACAAATATATATATATATATATATATATATATATATATATTTGTGTGTTCAAAATTATAAATTATAAAACAGTGATACTCATAATTTGTTAAATTTTTATATATAATCAATTTAAAATATTAATAAGTTTAAATTTTATTTAAATATTTAAATTTTAAAAAAATAAAATATATTAAATTTAAATTTAAATTTAGAACAATAAAAAATTTAAATTTAATAACATAAAAAATTGCCGAACTCTGCACGTACCTGTTAAGGGACCAAAAAAGAACCCGTGCCCGTCCCGTACCCACAGAAGTCCGGGGGCCAAAACTACGGAACCCGGTAACTAAGGGTATAGGACATAACTTCAAAAATTGTTTGTTTTTATTATATATTTTGGTTAAGGTTCTTGCTGCCCTAAAATCTGCTGTGGGCTGCCACCCCAAAAGCCCCACTTTCCTTCCAAAAAACAAAAAAAACAAGTATTGTTGTCTTGCAATATATGGAAAAGCAGCATTTTTTGTCCAGAGTGAGTTTCATTTATAATTGTGATTTGCCATGTCAATCTTAATTCTGAGTAACATTACTATGATATTTGAATTTACTTTGATATGAGATGCAAGATAATAACATTTTTCCTTAAAATCACTATTTTGCGCTGATTTTTTTATAGCTGAGTTTTGGCACTCTGAATCGGAGTCAAAATCTGGCTTGCTGAGTTTTCACTGAGCCCAACTCTCAACACTATGGCTCAAATACCATCGATTGTTAGTCAGCTTTATTTATTGGATTAACACTATCTACTCACATCTACCATAGCCCTCGTTACAAGTAAATGACTTTTTCACTATAAACCCCAAGGACATGTCCCTTAATTTTTTTGACATTATACCCCACTACAAATGTTTCATGGATGCAGAGATGGGTTGAAAACATCCCCAAAATAACAAATTGAGAATTGAAAATGCTAGGAAATGCAACAAAAAACTAATTGTCCTTGGGATGACTAGGGATGCCTAGATGTTTCCCGACCATCTTGGAGATGGTCAACCATCTCCTAAAGAAACTTTTTTAAAAACGAATAGAAAAAACACAAAAATGAGAAAAATGGGGCGGGGGGGCAGGACATTGACACCCCTTTACAACAACCCTAAACCTAAGACAAAAGACAGTAACACCTGAAAACAATAAACTCCCTCATTTTGCCATTTTGATTTTGTAACAAGGCAAAGACAACTCACAACAGTGAGAAAAGATGAGAAGAGAATAGCAGTGAGAAGAAGATAAAAGAGTATCAAAACTATGTCATTTGAGGCAAATTTACTATCTATTGTTCATTTGCACAAATTCTTCTAAATAAAATTTTGTTTCTTTCAAAATTTCAAACACTCGAGTATTTTGTTTGTTTTTTTTTTTCTATTTGCATTTGCAGCTATGTTTTAAGTTTTCAATAAAAACAAAGCAACAGTGATCTTTGTGACAATAAGTTAAAATTCAATAGAGAGACCATCAAAGCACTAGGGGATTTTCTAGGTATGAGAGTGTTGTAGATACTATGAGTTAAAATAACCCATTTGAGTGTCCTCCTACAATCCTAAAACTTTATGCAAAGGGCCCATTCAGCCCATTCAATCCTAAAATATGTTTTTTAATAATTTGCAACAGCCATAGACAAAGAGAAGAAAACATTCATGGGGAGCAGTGTTTGGTTAGGTCATTTGTGCAACAAGGATTATAGAGGCAGCTACACAAGGGTTTACAATCATCTTTTGTACATAAATGGTCAAAGGGTAAAAGAACATGAAAAAAGTAACCTTAATTGCGATGATTGAAGTATTTTAAGATGTTCATAGAGGGTGAAGAAAGAAATAAAGGAATGCCAATAGAGACTACACAGTCTAGTATGACATTGCCTACCAAAACCATGGATGTTAAGACTAGAAGAGGAGAGGGTACTACCAAGGGAAAGACAAAGGCTACTATTGTTGCTGAGATGTTCAATATGCAATCACATGAAATAGCAAAATCCTTTAGTTGCCAATTTTTTTTATTTGTGCCATCCCATTTCATATGGTATGCTCTCTCTACTTCAAACAAATATTTAAAGATAAAACTGTTCAGTCCCTAATATGCCTCATGGAAAACACACCAGCCTCCTTGATAGAGTATTCTAAGAGGCATTTGGTTAAGGTAAACTTCGATGAGGATAGGCTGCTCTATTATTATGAATGGGAGGACCCATATTGGACATTAACCACTCATCAATATCATTGTCACAAGTGTGGATGGCTTTTATTTTCTTAAAACTATTGATTTTTTGGAGAAACGAAAGGATGAACACCTCCAATTTTAGATATTGGACATCATAGAGGAGATTTGGACCTCAAATGTTGTACAAGTGGTCACCAATTTAGCATGTGTGTGTAAGTTAGCAAACATGATGGTGGAGGATGTTTACAAGCACATTTTTTGGACCCCATGTTTTGTTTATGCATTTAACAACACATTGAAAGGCATAGGGAAGATAAATTGGGAGAAAAGAGTGGTCGCAAATGTAAGAGATATATAGATGTCCATTTGCACACCACGCCTCACTCTCATCAAGACTTTTTCAACGTAAGAATTCTACAAGCCCAAGGGTGAACAATACTGAAGGAGAAAGTGTGAAGCAAAAGATTCTTGATTATGGTTGATGTTATGTGACTTTTTCCCCGAGAGAAGAGAAAGTTATGAAATAACCCTTTAGAATTAAAAAGGAGATAGAAAGCTAAAAGATATTGTGATCCTTTGGTTAAAATAGAGATTAATAAAAAATATTTATAATAACTCTTTTAAAAGAGGAATAATTTGTGAAAGAGTGATGATTTGGAAACCACCCCTTAAAAGGTTATATAAGGCAATCATATGTGACTTAGAGAAGAAATGGAGATCACTCAAGGAAGAATAAAGTGGTTTGGCGTGCTATGGGCATCGGAGAAAGGGCACATAGTGTGTGTCCAACTCCAGGTATAGTGTACACTCAAGATTGTCTTGGCCAAGGCAGTTGTGCATGTTGAGTAATTACTCTGGAGCATGTTGTATGCATGTTGAGTAATTACTTTGGAGCATATTGTGTTGTGCATGTTGAGCAATAGCTCTGAAGCATGCTATGTTGGTTTTGAATAAG
This sequence comes from Sequoiadendron giganteum, assembly GCA_007115665.2. Classification (NCBI taxonomy): domain Eukaryota; kingdom Viridiplantae; phylum Streptophyta; class Pinopsida; order Cupressales; family Cupressaceae; genus Sequoiadendron; species Sequoiadendron giganteum. The sequence goes on from CM021110.1 coordinate 42,101,885, forward strand.
AATTGGGTTCCTCTGGAGTGTGCCATAGCTATGAGGGCCAAGAGCATCAAAATCTTCCTAGGGTAAGAATGACCTTTCCAAGTGCTCAGATTCAGATAAGTATTGAAAACCATTGATGTTAAAAGATATTGAAAATAATATATATATGATTTTGATGTTAATTTGATTGAATTATGTGGATATGTTAATCAGTTTAAGTTTACTATGTTAATTATTTAATTTAGAATTCTTGTCAAATAATCACATGTAGTTTACGATAGTTATTTATCTCTTTTGATAACATTACTTTTTTTAAATAATCTTAACTTTCATATATTAAATATTAAATATGCTACTATTACTTAAACAACTCTTAGAGAAAAGTAGCATCATATTTTGGTATTAGGGCCAGATGGTGGTCTTTTGACCAAATCTTGCTCAATGGATGGATCAGCATTGTGGGAGGGCAAACATTATCTAGTTATGAATGTGTCCCTAAATAACCAAACAAAGATGCTCAATATTCTATGTTGCAGTGATACAACATATCCCAAGCTATTTTAAAGGAAAGCAAGGAGAAGAAAATAAAACTATTTGAAACATTGATAGATCTTTTGTTGAATGGAAATGTCCATTCTCACGCATTGAGACAAATAAATAAATAGATACATAAGACAAGACAGTAGGTGCCATGGAGAGAATGTTCTATCTCAATAGTTAAAACTAAGTCTATTGTTCCTTATGAGAGATTAACCAGAGATTTAAATATTTGTGAGGCCAAAACTCAGGTATCCTGCCCCAAACCCGACCAAGTACAAACTAGTTGCAGTTTAGCATCAGATATACCAAGGTTTTCTCTACCTTTAGATAGCTAGATACATCCCAACCAGATGATACCAGTTGTATCCCACCTTGATTTCTTGTAAGGTTATCAAACTTTTCCACTTAGATTAATTGTTTTATGATTCACATAAGAGTAAGTATTTACTTAAATGTTCCTTAGGGTCTAGTTGCAAGGCCCATTTGTCACACCTATGTACAGCTATGCGAGATCACAAAGTAGCAAGAAAGTAGCTCTCACAAAAAGGATTATTTCAGTGGTAGGACATATAGAATGAAGAGCAAAACAATTGGAAATTTAGGAGATATTACGACTATAGCCAAAGGCTAATAGAAGCAGGTCCAAACCTCACTCACAGGAGACTACCACATCTCGGAGCTACAAAAGCACATTATTTTCTTGCCCGAGCATTTGTGGTACAAGCATGGGTCAAAAGTCTACTTTACATTGTTGTACCCAGAATGAAATTTTTGGCATTCTGCTTAAATTGAGCTAAACAATGTAAAAATGCCATCGAGAGTATGTTTTAGGTCAAACCAAACATGAAGTCTTTGTGGGTTTCTATCAAGGAACCTATGGTTAAAATTCTGAAAATCTGAAAATTAGGGTTTTATGCCCCTATTTTTAGGGAAACCCTTAAAAATAGGACCTTCCCGAAAATGATTGAAAATGATTTTGATAGGGTTAATTGACTTCACAATCACGCTAATCAAGTCAGAATCCTCAAAAGACATGTTTTACTCTAGTGGGTCTATTCTCATTTTTCAGGAACAAAGTTAGGAGCTTCGCAGCCATTAATGGCAAATTGGCCAGTACCAGGTGTTGAAAGCTAAACCTCAAAAGCTCCAACGAAGAAGCTATGGCGGAAAAGGATGAAAATGATGTTGTTCAACGAAGGAGATTCTCAAAACGAAAAAGGCCAAAATTTGGCTCTTTGGAAGATAGACAATTTGGCTACCAAGGCAAAACACAGTCTACAGTTGAAAAAGGTGCCCCTCTTGAAGAAAGGTGCCCTTGGATCTCAGAGGGAAAATGTAATCATTTGACATCTTCAGATCAGTCCTCTTCACTTTCGTGCTGACCCGACAACGAAACAATCAGCAAGATCATCTGATTCAAGGATCATTGGCCAATCGTTAGCGAAGTATGGAGAATCTATAAACAATGAAGATGCCAAATCAGAGAGCTTCAAGCTAAAAGTGCCCTTGCTAGCCAGGGGTGCCCCTCAATTCAAGGTATCAGATGAATCCATCAGCAGTTGCTTCATACATGACATCTTTTCAGCTTCCTCCTAGCTACATGATCGATCTGACAAGTTCACTGGACACACCAAACAATCACACGTTGAGATCAAGCAGAAAAAGCCAGAACTGGAGACTGAAAGGACAAGCCAAAAATTGGCTAAGGACAGAGGAAAAGCGCCCCTCTTGGAGAAAGGCTCCTTTTGGAGGAGTAAATGCAGTCTGATTGATCACTGACCTCCAAAACGATCTTCTCAGCTTCGACGAATCTCGACAACGAGACTGTCAACGAAAGAATCTGATTACTGAATCATCTAACGACGGAGATCAAAGCAAATAGTTCCAACATAGATAAAATCAGTCAAAAAGGTCAAAGGCACCCCTACTAGCCAAGGGCGCCCTTGGGTTTGAAGGACCTGAAATCACTGTTAGCAACTGAGAAGTCAATCATCTTGACCAGGCCTAAGCTGGCTACTCGATGCATCGTCAAGCAGAATCATCTAACTCATCAATCAACAGGAACATCAGATCAAAGCACGGAGGGTCTGAAAGGGCCAAAACGAAGAACAGTCAATGAAAATTGACTAAGGCATAGCCAAAAGCGCCCCTCTTGAAGAAAGGCGCCCTTCATTCTGGAGGTCCAAATTCAGTTTTCTGAGTTAATCTCTCCCAGGCATATCTCATCAAGTTGATCCCATCTCGACAACGAATCTATCAGCAATTGCCAAAGATCAACTGAGCAACCAGGATCGAAGGTCAAACGGAGGCACTTCAGCCTGCAAAAATGATCAAAACTCCAAAAGGGACGCCTACGAAAGTCAAAAGCAAATGTTGACTTGAGTTAACAAATTTTGGAGGCAAAAATATTAAGAATATGGACAGAGGTTAAGAAGCTAAATTAATTCAAGAAAATAATACATGCAACCTCTCCCTTTCATTCAATAATCTATTACATATTTATAGGATTTCAAACTCCTATATTTTAGCAACCACTCCCTAATAATATGAGTTGTTCTAACAACTCATATACATGAAATCTATCGTATATTTGTCCTATACATAATATTCTAACAAACCACACTAACAATAATATAACAAACCACACTAACAATAGTATATTAAGTTGTTTCTCAGCAACTTAATATCTATTACACTTATAATGTCAATTTAATAAACCATGAGAACATTAATTCCTAACACCCTCCCTTAGTGTGAACATGGAGAGAAAGATCATCGCACAACTTGGAAACAGAATCGTATGCCTATGCATACTTTTAGGTCTGCATACTGCTATCTGGACCTTGCTGCATACGAGAACATATCCCGCTTTCACTTCCAGTGAACTTATCACTGATCGACCATACTTCCAAGGAGTCTGACAGTTAGAGGATCTTTGTAGTTAGTTGCTCTCCTATACAATTGTTTACAATATCGACAATGTCCACATTCTCCACCTTAGCACTTCCTACTGCAGTAAACCACCTCTTATGGCTCATGATCTTGATTCAAAACGAAAGGAACCTCCCATCAAACTTTCATGGTTTTCACATAGGCTTACCATAAACCTGGACATGAACAGGAACCTCCACCATCTGTCCACCTCATGTGGTTTTCTGGATCCTCCCACAAACCCTTTCAAGATCCATGAACTGCATTACACTGTGCTTTTGTTCGCCACTATGCTTGGAAATCAGGTAAGTCATATAGGAATCAACATACATATGAAAAACTCACACTGGAAAAGTTTTCACATTATATTCTATAAGAACACAATGTTCTTAATTGCAAGCACTGTTATCAATCGCTGCCACTCGATCTTGAACATCATAGACAACCGCCACTACCACTGGAAGCTGCCTTTGACTTTAGCCATTTTGGCGCAAAATGGGAATGGAACATTGGTTATTATTCCCCCCCACAATGTGAAATTCCATTTATTCACACAACCGAGAATACTGAAAAAAAACATCATACCATACTGCATACAAGGAAATAAAATGTCACCAAAGCTGATGACCGGCCTCATCGTTGGTGACTGACGAGAGGACGCTGATTGTCCTCCTTCCTCCTGTGCCTCCATCCTCCAATAGGTTTTCTACTTAGCAATTTTAACTTTGAGGCTCAATTTTAGAATGCCCCATCACAAAATGGACGTCACGTACAAGCGATAATGCGACCATTTACAATTGAAGCAATTTTATAATTCTTTGTCACTATTAATGACTTGTCAAAATAGACCCTATTCTACAACTTAACTAATAGATAAAATATGTTTATAATAACTAATACAAATTTTTGAAGCACTCAACCTACAAACATGAGCTTTAGGAGACTAGGCAAAAGACAAAACATTTCCCCACATTAAAATCTGAAAGAACTTAGACTTATGCAAAAAGACTCCTAATTCATGGCTTCGAAGTTGATGACCTCACCAATTCCCCGAGCTCTGCATGGAAGACGGTGGCTCACCAAAATGCCCGATCTAGTTATGAGATTTGAATGAGACATCCACGCAATCAGATGCACTAGCTGATCACTTCCAGATTTGTAATAAGAAACTCAATCAATGCTTAAAGCACAACGAGCACCAAAAGAAGGCTTTGGATTTTGCACAAATGCAGTCCCTAGCACATACAACCGTTGTCTGACATAGGAAATGCACGGATGATGGAGAAATTACACTCGATCCTTCTTGGTAATCGCTCAATATAGAAATAGGAGATCATTGGAATAGCTCGATCCGGGATGGGACATGATCTTCACACACTTTTTAATATGCATTGGTGTTATACACAATGTCTTATTTGCGTCGACATTACATATGACAATATCAAATCCTCTCCATTATGAAGATTTATCTTCCATCATCCCTTCGGATCTGGGCTCTTACTACAAATTAGCCAACAAGACTAAGTGCCTATTTAATCAAATTTTTGTCTGGCTTCTCACTGTTTTTCGGTGCATGAGTTCGGCCGCTTTCTTCAGTTGGGGAAGGCTTCTAATGGTGAACAAAATTACGCTCCCTCTCTGCTTCTGGGAACCCAAGATTCAAGTCCGCATGGGCTTCATTTCTTTAATACCCGAGCTAAGCAAGCATTTGTCGTAATTTGGAAAAACATCTACCCGATCTGCATTTCTATAATAGCAATAACAATTTCAATATCAAGATATTCGCCTTGCTCTGATAATTAATTTCAATCAGATCACCACCTAAGCAAAGATGTACTACAATATTTACGACATTCAATATGACAATATTCTCTTCTATTTTCTAAATAATAGGCACAGAATCGCTATTGCTCTGATACCATATTAAGAATATGGACAGAGGTTAAGAAGCTAAATTAATTCAAGAAAATAATACGTGCAACCTCTCCCTTTCATTCAATAATCTATTACATATATATAGGATTTCAAACTCCTATATTTTAGTAACCACTCCCTAATAATATGAGTTGTTTTAACAACTCATATACATGAAATCTATCGTATATTTGTCCTATACATAATATTCTAACAAACCACACTAACAATAATATATTAAGTTGTTTCTCAACAACTTAATATCTATTACACTTATAATGTCAATTTAATAAACTATGAAAACACTAATTCCTAACAAAAAAGAGGCCAAACACTCCACAATCAGTGGAAATCACCTTTTTGAACTCCAAATCAAGCTCAATAATGAGTTGGATGCCCAATTAATGCTTGCAACTCCAAATTGACATATCAAAGCATCTAGGCATCCATTATTCATAATTTCTTTGCAAGTTGAGGAGCTCAAGAACGGATATTTTTCTTCTCCAACATTTTTGAAGATCTGATAGAGGGTTTTCACCGTTCTTCATATTTTTGAAGATCTGTTGCACAAAGGGACTATTTATCAAAGTTTGCATCAAAAGGCATAATTCTTCTAGATTGACAACCGATAACTTCCAATCCACCTTATGTCTACTTCCTCTATTTTTGTCTAAAATTCTTGCATGTCCGAGAAAACGGCAGATAATCACAGATCTGGCCAACTGGGTATGATCAGCACAGCTTTTTCAACAAAACCCACATGTTGGATTTTTCCAAAAAAAGTAGCCCTACTGCCCCTATTTTTTAGGGTTTCCGAAAAAAGTCATATTTTTGAAAAACAGACAAACTGGGATTGTTCAGCTTTGAAGTACGAACAAAACCCATGTGTTGGATTTTTCCGAGAAAAATCACTTTCTGGTGCCTCGCTGCCTCTACCACAGAAGGGCTCTTGCATGTCATAGAAAAACACATTTTTTCGAATTTCTGACAATCTGGGTTTGTTTAGAGAATTGTTCTCAACAAAACTCATGTCTCAGAATTTTTCGTAAAAATTACCCCTAGCGAGGCTATTTTTGGCAGTTCTAGAAAAATTTGTTCGAGCAGCATCATGTGCACAGTCAATCTTCAAGGTTTTCATAACACAGTTCTCCCAAGAGGAATACAAGACCAAAATGGTCTTACTCCATGATTTTCTGAAAATGACTAGCACTGATCTACATCAGGCACACCCAAAGGTCAATCTAGACAGATTGACAAGCATAGACACAAGTCCACAGGTTCCATGATGGTTTCACCTCATATATCTGATCGCCTTCCAAGGCCAGTTTAGAGGATTGTAACCGTTGGAATTTTACACATACAACAAGTTCATGTGCATTTCTCACGGTTGGAGTGATCATGGTCAAACTTCGCGGTTTCATCATCAAGCTTCGCAGTTTCATCATACAACACTCTTCCATTGAGAAAGATCAAGGAAAACGTCAAAGCTGCAAAAGAACGCGGAAGGTAGTCATTCCCAACACAGAGCGGCCATCGGTTAATACTACACTACCTTCCACGTCAAACTAGAAACACAGACAAAAAGAAAAGGAGTAACCCTCCTAAGGGAAGCAAAATGAAGGAGATGCATACATCAAGTTGCTGACAAACGATAAGCTGACAATTGACAAACATGTAACGGCCTCCGTATGAAGAAATCAATGAATGAACAAAAGCACCGTTGACCAATGATGATGAGGTGTCAAACACCTCAAGAAGGATGTCCTACCCTCCAAAATAGCAATAAATACAACTGAAGTCAACTTGATGCCCCTTTCCAAGTTGACTCCAAATCTCCACAGATCATGCATGTCAGATCCCACTGATCTAGGATGTCTAATTGACTCCCACGATTTGTGGATCTCAAATCTCCTTTAAAGGTGGATGTCTATTTTGGAGACATATTTGTAATTTAAGTTCACTTTAGTTAGGTGTCAGTCAATTGAAGTAGACTCCTAGTTTGACTTTTGTTTAGTTTCAGTTAACTGAAGTAGAGTTTCAATTAACTACGGTTAACTGCGCTCACCTACTTTTAGACATAGGAATAAATCTTGCTGATTGGCAAGAACCGATTGTTAGCTCAAGGAGATTTTAGGGTTACCTACTCCTTTGAGTTTCTATAAATAAGAGCCTTAGGCTCATTATTTGTTTACCCTTTATTTGCTAAGCAAAATTGTTGCGCCATTGTTGCCAGAGTTAGCTTGTTCATATTTGTTCACTCTTGGATGAGAGTTTATTGGTTGATCGTAATTGTGCATGATTTCGTGCCTTTGCTGTCCCAACATTCGTAATTCTTTGGAGAAGCTTGAAGAAATAAATCAGATGGCGCATGCTTGCTTGATCTAAATACTTGAGTTCTTTCAAAGTCTTGTTTTCAAATAGTGTATTGTTTCAATCTCCTCCTCGGACAAGTGTCGTCACCTCCTTGGATATTTTGTTATCGATCATTATCGTGTGATGTTGTTTATTGAGTTGTCTTTCAGCCTACACTTTGGATAGGTGTCGTCACCTCCTCGGAAATCCTGTTAGCCGAATCATCGTGCTTTGTTGTTTCCAGTGAGTTGTTTCCAAGCCTATACCTCAGATAGGGGTTCCTCCTCCTTGGCAAGTCTCAGATCCAGTTTACCGTAACGAGTGTTTACTTGTGTCGAACCTTATCTTGGCATATATCCGAGAGTTCAGAGCCTCGGCCATATTCTACAGAGATGGTGGATTCAAGTGATCCAACCCATCCATTTTGCTCCTACACCCTCATGCTCTGTTTATCTTGAGGAGGTAGGATAGTCTAGAAGCTAGTTAGTCGTAGTTAAGATCTGCGGAAACCAGAGAAAAACTTAGCTACGGCGCATTGTGTTTATGCACCCTTGTGTCTTGCCGTTGAGTAAAAAAGATAGGAACCTTAGTGCACTTTTTTACATAGAAAATCAGAAAAGAGAGATTTTCCTCTCTATAATCCGAAGAGCATGTACTAACACACTTGCAATAGCTGTCTATTTCCAATAAGCACTCCAAAGGTGCTAATTGAAATGCCAACATACATAGTGTCAGGCTTTCAAATGTTTGAAGCAACTTAGTGCAATGTGCAAAAGTGTATATCCATCCCAATTTGTTGATGCTTGCACATTCTGTGCATTGATTTGCTTGCAATATTTCTAACTCTATATGCCCTCATATGACATGGCTTTAGTGTATTCCTCAACTTCCTATATTGGTTTAGATGCTAAAAAAATGGCATGAGCATCAAGATAGTAATCAAGTATGAAGCTTCCATTTGAGTGGCTCTATCTCATACCTTTCAAGGCTATGTGCAAAAGAGTGTCATGAAACATAAAATATTATTTTGTTATATCATTACTACTTCCACTTTTTTTAAATCACTTCCTTCACACTCTGCTATTATGTCACAACCATTGGCACAACACCACCCACAAGTAAAAGATTATATTTAGTTCCATTTGGAGAAGCCTGCTACAATGGAACACTCCACATCCAAAAATCCTCTATGCATGCACAATGAAATCCACCCTTATTACCTGCCTGAGAATTCAAACAAAAGCAAAGCTACGGTTTCCATGGTTGGAGAAAGGTGACTATGGAATGGATGATATTTGAGGGCTCAAGAACATAGGGATAAGGACCACATTGACAGTAGGTGTTTTCTGAGTAGGGAAGGACAAGCATAGTTGGCATTCACTAGATTCATTGACCCCAGATTTTTTCTTACCACTTCCATCTTTTGAGTAATGTTTACACAACAGCATAGAGTAATTCAAAGAAGTTTTATAAATTGAGCATGTTGATCAAGCATGTTTTGTTTCATTGCATGCACCCGTCTAGAAGGGAGCCTATTTTGATTTATATGATACAAGTAGTCCTCAAGATATAAATCTTTGGATTGTTCTTCCTAAGATTAAAAAGTAATGAATCAAAATTCATGGAATTCATGGTGATTGTTGCTCATAATAATATTCTCTGCAAAACAAGGTATAATAACTGAAGAGATGATGTTTAGTGTTACAAGAAAGAATGTCGATGCCAAATTTGTTTGATCTACGATGGCTCGTGGTCATGCTATTATTCCTTCAAACAAGAAACATCTAGAGTTGAAGCCCATGATAGTTGGGATAATTGGTTTTCAGCAAGGAAACCTAGGGACGCATCCCCCCCCCTAAAATGCCTCGTCCCTGTCCCCAGGACATCCCGAGTACAGGGGGACAACTGGGGGACGTGTTGTGACCAATTTCACACATCGCCCCATTGCAAATGGGGACCCCCTTCTTTTTGCTTTTTGGGTTTTTGCCTTGGTGACGCAACTACTTATCACCGTTTTATTTACAATGAGAAATTAGAGTTTTCTGGAAATCATTTGAACCAAGTAGAGAATTCAAGCCCGTATCAGTGCCTAGATGTCATGGAAGTGCTCAGAAGGACCAGTAGACGAGGAACGCCATTGCTTTGAGTCATTTCTGACACTTCCTATTTTTTAGGGATTCTGCTTTTTTGCTTTTTGATTTTTGGCATTTTTAGGCCATTCTGGAGTTCCTATTTTTTTAGGGATGCTTTTTGCTTTTTTCTATTTTGGGAAAAGTTTCTATTTTGAGGTCCCACTGATCATGAAGTCAACATGCCTCCAGAAATCATGAAAATAAAGGTAAAATGGCAAAAGTTTGGTGAAAATGGCTAAGTTTGATGAAGGGTGCCCATGAGGAAAGAATAGCAGACAAGACATGAAGTCCGCCCTACCTTTGGCATGCCAAAAGGTAGGCACTGACAAGCCAAGGCTGAAGTCCGCCATGGCATGAAAGACTCCAAGTCCGCCCATGGCTTGAGGAAGCATGAAGTCCACCCAAGGAAGAAAGAACTGGATGGCGAGGGAAGAGGCCAAGTCCACCCATGGCACAAGAAGGCTGAAGTCTGCCCTGGCAAGGTGAGGTGAAAGTCCGCCGCAAAAGGTCGATGACAAGCAAGACAAGAAGTCCGCCCAAGCCAAGTGAGTGGCAAGACAAGGGGTGAAGTCCGCCCAAGGCAAAGCAAGACCAAAGTCCGCCCATGGCAAGGAAGAGCCCAAGTCCGCCATGGGGAGAAAGGGGAAGATGAATGGAATGAACATGTGCCAAGTCCGCCCTTGGACAAGGCAAGGATAAAATACGCCATTGGCTAGGAAAGATAAAAAATTCGCCCAACTTTGGAAGATAAAAATTTCTAAGGCATGGATAAAAAAAAATATGCCTAGAGAGAGAGGGGATCAAGCTGGCATAAAATTCACTCCTCGGCATGACGGAATAAAATTCTAAGGCACGGAAGGAAGAATGTCTGGAAAGGCAAGCACCAAGTCCACCCAACTCAACATGAAATAAATTCCTAAGGCATGCATAAAATACAAAATGGCGGAGAGATCTTCAAGTTTGCCCAACCCAAAAGGAGAGAGAAATTTTGAAAATTTTGACTAAGTTAGATGACTAGCTAAGTACAAAGTCTGCCACAGGGAAGCATGTCCAAGCATTGGTGAAGTCCCCCATGAAGGTGTCCAGCCACAAGACCAAGTGCGCCTAGAAGAAAATGCATCTCGTCCGACCAGCTTCAAAGTCCGCCCTTGGCATGAAAATCTTGAAGTTCGCCCCCCCTTCATAGCATGGTAAAAGTTTCTAAGGCATGGAAAAGGCGTGACTAGCAAGAAGACTCCAAAGTCCGCCCTCAAGCAAGATGGAAAATATCTAATGCATGAAATGCCTAGAGGAGAGATGTGAGATGGCAAAGAAGCTTCCAAGTCCACCCACCCAAGAGGAAAATTGGCAAATCTACTAAGAAGTCCGCCCAACTTTGGAGGCAAGGAAAATTTCTAAGGCATTGGCAAAGTGCACCAAGCACGAGAATGTCTAAGCACTCACCAAGTTTGCCTAGTAGAAAAATGTCCGGCCAAGCATGAAGTCTGCCAAGGAAAACTCAGAAAATTGGCTAAGTGTGGAATTTTCCTACAATAAAAGGATCAAATTTTGACTAAGTGTTGGAAAGAAAACAGGAAAAATGAAGAGGAGTAAAGAAAAATGAATAAAATTCTTGCCCAAGGATGGAGTCCGCCCCACTTAGCACAAGCCAAACTCAGAATTGAAGACAAATCCACAGGCAAAGTTCATTCGAGCATAAAGATGGCCAAAATCTTGGCTAAGTGTTGAATGGTCCACATGAAGGCATTACAAAATGAAATTGAATAGCCAAAATTTGGCTAAGTATGGGAAATATTTCACAAAGAAAGTTCCAATTTCTTCCATTGTGGTGAAGGCACAAGAGAGTTCTTCTCCAAATTCAAGGCACTTGAAGGAATTTCAAAGCAATCAGGAAGGAAAAGTTCAATAACTACTCCAAGGGGAGACTTCCAGACTTCAAATGCAAGTGAAAAGAAGAAATCAAAATCTCAAAGGAAATCCAAGATCAAAGCTAGGAAGAAACAGGCACAAAGGACAAAGTCGTTGGCAAAGAAAGATATTCTAAGGCAAGTACATGGAAAAAGAACAAGGAGACCAAGGAGGACATCCAGTACGCTGAGGTGGTGCCACGTCATCTTCCAACCAATCAAATTGTTCCAAGTCAACATGTCTAGGTTCAATGAACCTGACTTATCTATGGAGTTGGTTTATATTTAGCAAGAAGGACAAGTGTCCCAAAATGTAATTTTCTCATTGGTCGAGAGGTAGTTAATTATGACAAGCCCTAATAAGGGTTTTATTTTGTAATCTCGATCGTTGATTCGAAATCAATCTTGGCCATTGAATTGTAATCGAGGAGCCTATAAATTGAGCTCGCCCCTCATTTGTAAGATGTGAAGTGAGTTGTATAAGATTGTTGCGACAAAACTATTTCCGTTTATAAAAGCTCTTGTGCATGATTTGCTAAGAACCACTTTTATTTTCAAGTAGTGTGCAAGGTTTTAATATTTCTCCTTCAACACTTAGAGTAGAATTAAAGTAGTATTTCATTTCTATGTTATTAGTGAATGATAGATTTGATAGCAGTGATAGATAAAATCAAGCTCATACTTTTGTTGAATGGATGATTTGCATTCAATGTGTAAAGTTAGCCTGAGCCATTAATTTGTGGATGCTTAACTTCTGTTTGTTTTAATTATCAATTCAAACATGAAAATTATTATCACTTCCGTTGAAGATTGCACCCGCTTTGTGTAGTTGTTCGAAGGAGGCGAAACAAAGTGTGGTTACCCTATTTTATCTAGTTGCTGCCATCTCTTGAGTTCTTAGGCATAGTTTAGATCTTTAAACCCTTATCTTTTTTGCCTTTTTTTTTTGGAAAATCTGAAATACCCATCAAAAAGAGCCTTCAATGATAAAATTGTCTAAGTCCTAAACTTGCAAACGAATTATAACGTAAGTCCCCTTGTGATTACCAACAAATCACAACGCCCACTGGCCTTATCCACATGTCATGACCTGACCAAAAGAAACATTGGAGTTATTGTATTATCTTCTAGGTATTTGCAATCACTTTTCAAGAGAGGATAAAGTGTCCTTGGGCATTTTATTCTGTCTTCGGTGGCGTATTCAAAACACACACCAACAGGATGGTCCCCTGGCATCCCCTTTTTTTGCAAATTCATGGGGGACGTTTCTTGAACGGGGGGGACGGTCAAAGGGAAAGGGGGATGACCAAGAGACGCCTAAGCCATCCCTTGATAAAATAGTCATAAAATTGTCTTAAAATTGATAAAATATTAAGCTATTAGAATACATTGATTAAAATAATGCAATGTATTACAAGATAAAGAACTAAAATGTTTCTCTTAGCCTTGGACATGGGAAATGTCAAATTTTTACAAGCGGAGAAACCACCTCTAAAAATTTTATATACTCATTTCTCTTTCATGGTTATGTATAGTTATGCTGTTACATCCCAAAATGTGAGGTTACTATTTACTATTGCTAGATGCGGTAAAAGTGAATGTGATGTGAATTATCGAGATGAGTTAATAATGCATGTACCTTGTTATCAATATGAATGTTATATCACTTGATGTTGTTTCATTTGATGTTGTCACAGTCGATGTTATTCATGGTGAAATACTGCATATATGAATAGATGGTTATTGAAGTATAGTTATTCTAACTTTAAAGATGTTTATATATGTGATGCTGCTAAAGGTATGTGCTAGTGGTTGCACGAAAAGGTTCATTCTCCAGGGGGAGGGGAAGTATCACTCGAGAGAGGAGCTTGGTTGGTTAACCGGTAATGTGAACTATCTGAGTATACACACACTTCACCTTAGAGTGAGTAACTGAATCAATTGAGTTAGATAAGTCATCTATAGTCATAGACTGGCATTAGGAGTCGTGTCTTCTTCTATACCTTTTGTAAGAGATGTTTATCTGAAACTACCTCATTGTATTAAGTTCATTACAACGGATAGTATTTGAATGCAAGCAATAAGGCTGGGTATATATATACATATATATTATATACACGCATCCATATATATATACATATCGATACAAGTGTGTGACTGGCAAACGGATATACCCACACAGTTGCATCGACATGGTATATATATGCATACGTGTATATTGAAATATATATGGACATATGTATATGTATATACACCACCTGTTGCATGAAGGATATTAATAAAATTATATTATTATTGCCTGTTGATATATATACATATTAATATTATATAATAAATATATAAATATTAAAGTTAAAAATAATTAACATAAATATATATATATATATTACTTGAAGTAATAACATATATATGTATTTATATAAATTATTATAACTTTAATATTAATAAATATGTATATTATTATTAATGAAAATCATTGTTACTTAATTCTCATCACTTGCTAAGGAAATCGAATGTTTCCTGAAGTATTATTTAAAATCGATTTTCACTCCTTACAATATGAGATAAATAAAATATTGAGGACTCCTCTAAAGCTGGGTTGAAATATTCGAATTCCAATCTTAGGCTTAACTAAAGCATAAGAGAAATATTTAAATTTTTAAACTATTGACTTAATAAAGTCAGATTTGAAATATTTGAAGTTTTTCCCATGAAATATGAAAATGACGAAAGAGGAATTTGCACGACTGTGAAGTGCGCTTCGCCTAGGTGAAAGAATCAACTTTGCTATGGAACAGGGGCAACGCAGCTCAAGAGGGTATAGCTATTGTAAATTTAACCAAGAGTTTTTCTCAGCAAGATGAATCACCTTCTTGTTGGCGCCATATTTGGGGAATTACCTGTAAGTGGTGATTTTTGATAAACCGTTGAACAATTCTTGTTTTGCTGGCTTAAAGGTAAGTCGAATCACTTCCTAAAGTGCTGAGTGAGGGCTTGGAAAACCGCCAAGTGCCTTTGAATAAGTCTGGCTGTGTGTTGTCAATGCTCATGCATTCCCGTAAGGAAATGTGTTGCATTTCATGACTCTATATAAAGGCTTTCAACTACTGCGAATTATTACTCATTATCATTCATTCATATTGATTCTTACTCATCCTCATTTTGAATCTTATTGCATTCTTGTTCAATCTCTTTTTTATTCTGAGCATCCTTATTCATACACCATTGTTGTGAGAAGTGAATTGTTGTGAGAAGCCATTGCTGTGAGAAACCATTACCTGTGAGAAGCCATTGCTGTGAGAAGTGAATTGTTGTGAAAAGCCATTGCTGTGAGAAGCCATTATCTGTGAGAAGCCATATTTTTGGAAAGAGTATTTTACTATGAGAAAGAACAGAGAAACTCTGTAATCTGGATTACTGCAAGAAAAGACCATCATCACCTACGGAAAGCTTAATCCAGGCATGATTACTTTATTCTCATTTCATCTTTGATTCTTATGAAGTCATGCTAGATCAATGAAGTACTATTCTACTCTTTATATCTTCAAATTTGAGAAGTCATGTTAGACAAACGAAATATTATACTGCTATATGATGCTTGCAATTGATTGTCCAAAAGTTGCATGAAGTAAATAAGGCATAGGTGATGCATGATTGTATAAAAGAGTATTAATTTATCTTAAAAAGGTAGACAATGCATTTTCTTTATTTGTGTGATCCCCATATAAGGAGAGTACACGCTGCCTTAGATATTAATACTAGGACTGTGGTGACAGCTTGATTCAAGTACAAATAGCCAGCTAAGTTACTAGTTTAACTCAAGAAAGCTAGCTAAAAACTCCTAGGAAATATTCATTCCCGTATAGGAGAGAATAGGAGAGGTACCTGCAATGTTGATTCATTCCAGTAGGAAGTACTTGATTGAGGAATTCAATAATATCATACGAGCCACAACATAAGTATTTAATTATACTAGTGATGTTGGAACATAGGATGTTCCGTTGGTACATAAGAAGTGAATGGTTGTTTTCTAAGTTGTATTCTGCATTAAATTGTATGATCTCCATATATGGAGAGTATTGTTTTCATTAGCTACTAAATATTAGGATTGAGATGAGGATAGGAGTCAAGTAAATTCTTCAGCTTTAGTTATTGGGTTAACTTAGATAAGTTGAGCACTCCTAGGATAAAGATTTCCCGTATAGGAGGGGATTTGTGAATTACTTGATTATGCAGACTCATTTCTAGTAGTACAATATGATGTAGGATGTCTGAGGTACAGATTACCCATTAGAAGACAAAGACCTACGCGTAGTGTAAGATAGCCTTAAGTCAAATCGACCCTGAATAGTGTATGTGACAGTTGACCCTCAGTAGAAATGATGTATGAAACACTTGGATCAAAGAAGTGTAATGTACCTACATCCTCTTAGATTGGGCGATGATTACACTGTCAGTTCACTGTGATCCCGTATTACATGCTAGAGCGAGAGTCTTCCGGATGCACAGGTTCTAGTTATGTAGGACACACCACTATGCTCAATTGGTTAACAGTATCGGTTACTCTACCAATCTCTTCGTTGAAGGGAGGGCCATCTACCAAATGGTAGATGTGCGGGGGACCGCATTATAAGTCTGTGGTTGGCAGAAAAGTGCCCGAGTGATGCTTCTCCTCCTCTGAAGGCTACTAAAGTACCAAGATTTGAAAGGCGGATTCCTGGACCTTCTTACTACTATTTGTTCTAAAGCTCATTGGAGCTAAGTTAGTTAAGGTACGTTTTACCGTTACTTGTATTTGTGAAGTTATTGTAGTGACATGGAATTTTTATTGTGATTCTATTATGATATCTTATTCATATTTTATCAATAAAGGAAAGAAAAATTATATTGCAATGACTTGTAGCACATTTATTTACTCTTTTGATGAAAATTGGAAAAAAAATATTTTTACCAAAGGATCGGGCTGTTACATATGCCGTATTTGCAGCAGCCTAGAATGATCAAATATATTAACACTTCATTGGATGATGTCAATTTAAAGAGTATGTGGTTGCAACAATCTTAAAAAATGTAAAGAAGGCTTGGACTTATCTTCACAAGTTAGAATTCATTCATAGAGATATCAAGCCGAATCATATTTTGGTAGATAATGGCTAAGTTACGGGTTCGGGTTCGGGTTCAGGTTCAAGTTCAAGGGTTCGATTTGCAGGTTTGATCAAAAAAAAAAAAATTGGGGTTGGATTTGTTTTGGATTTGTCCATACAAAAACATATAAAAATCAGAAATATATACATATTTACAACAATAATTAAGTTCAAAATACTACACATCACATTATGTATTGTACAATAAACAAAACCACCACAAAAATAAAAAATATTAGAATGTCAATTAGTCAAACTCGAATGTCATGATATATATTATATATTAAAATTAACTACATTGTTGCATTTCTCCTTGCAGGTAAGCATCAAGTAACATCAAGGAAGATTGTCCAATTCGATGACGATATTATAGATCGAAATATCCCAAACTAATTTTCTATGCAAAAAAAATTTCACTTTCACCAATCTATGTGCTCAAATAGTTTGCCTGTAACCTCTCTGAACTAGTTTATGACTGATTTTGATATAGAGTGATTTGTTTATTGTTTTGGGCACAATGGCATTCATGAAATACTTGCATTTATATAAATAAAATATACAATTGAACCCAAAGTAGCAATATGTATAAATGAACATTGAATTTCAAAGTGTCGGTAACAATTTATTACATTCAGAAATCTGATACAGCAGCTAAAAATATCATTTACAACTCACTAACCTGGACATTTAATGTCCTTCACATCCATTCATAGGCTTTCCCCATAAGTACGGCTACCATAAAATACTTCATGAGCAATTCCCAAAGGGTATAACAGCCTTAGAAGTGGTACAACAGCCTTTGGAAGTGGTACCGTAGCCTTTGTTTGATTACTTCTCCCCTTTTTGTTGTGTAAGCTTCCTCCTTTGCCTTCTGTTGGCGTTTCAAATCGCACCTCTGGAATGCGTTTTGGAAACGAACAGCTATGTGCAGTAAACTGCTCTTCGAATTAGGAGGGGAAGCTCCCTCTTTTGATGAGTTGCATAAAGAAAGTAAACTAAACTAATTTTTGCCTATCTTTTTGATTCAGCTGCGAGAACACAAGGTTATAGAACTCTAGATGTTGCAGCTGAGGTTTTCCCTTTAATGAAACTTGACAATAACAACTTAACTTACGCTAAAACATTTCTATCCTCTCAAGTAAACAAAAAGCAAGAGAGTTTAGAAATGGACAAGATTGATTTTCTGACAAAGATACTTAAACAAACTTTTCTCAACATACATTCAATGCAAGCTGAAAAAGAGATCATGAAAGCATTACACAAATAACGGAAATATGAGACTTTATTTCGAGGGCAGCAAAGCAAGCTTCAAGATTTTATTTCCTCACACTTCTAGCACAAAACAATAAAAAAAAATCTGAGATATTTATATCGAGGCAGCAAAGCATGCTCAGGATTTTATTTACTCAAACTTCTGGCACAAAGATTACAATTCCGAGACAACAAGTTGTAGCAAAATACTTGCAACATGCGATCAACCAGATTACAATTGACACAAAACACATGTACTAAACAAAGATTTGCAGCCAAAGAGGCATGCAAACTTGCTCTTTACACAAGGTGAACCGACACTAAACGATAACAAACATGAAGGCATAAGCTCAACGATTTTGTTATCACAAGCACGGTTTTGAACAACACTGAATAACAAAGAGAAGGCACTAAAGACACTTGTCTCTTGTTATCACTAGCATGGCTAAACTAAAATGAGCAAACATTGCTCTTATTTATAACTAAGCAGAGGAGTAGGGGACCCTAAAATCTCCTTGCTTTTACAACTAACACTTGCCAACATGCAAGCTTTATTTCTAAACTTAAAACAAGATAAGCATCTAAGAACCTATGAAAACATGTAAAATAGGAAACGCCAACTCATTACATTTGTTTTCCTTCTTCTTCAAAGAATGGATAAGAATTGAGACAAGAATAGAAAGAAAGCATGAAATAAGAATGGAAAGAAAGCTTGGAGAAAGCTTCTAGAAGATTGTTGCTTTAAATCTCTATCACATCCACCAAAAAAGGGGAAATTGCCTCTCTATCAGGAGCGTTGATACTATCTATAGCCATATTCTGCTTTTCTAAGATCTTCTCCTCTTTTGCAATCAAACTTAGAGAATCTTTGACATCATCAGCTTCTTTATGAGTTATGTTCTTGAAAAACATCGCTACCTCAAAAGATGACTCACTAATTGATAACTTGGTGGCTCTGCAACTTTATGCTTCTGACACTTCTCTTGATTCTCCCACGGAAGAGTTTTGCACAAATTTTTGTGACACTTGTCCTTTCGCTCATACCACTCCCTCTGCGTGTTCTTCAATTGAGATGATGATGTTTTATGTCCATGATGGTATTGAAAAACACTTCCTAACACTGTTCGTTCAAATAATTATGATACAACACTTGTTTGGCTCTAAATTCGCTAGGAGAGTACTTCATGCTGAAAAACATGAAGATTGACTGTAAATTTGACTATGCTCGGACAAATTTTGCAAGTTTCTATTTTTAGCTTGCTAATTTTTTTCGCCAAATGGATAAATTTTTTGGAAATTTTTTTGAGATATGGGTTTCGTTTAGAATTTCGTTACAAGAAAACCTAGATCCTCTGTTTTTTAAAATTCCGAGTGTAGATTGAAAAAGCAGCAAACCCTAATTTTCTCCGAAAAAGCAAAAAAAAGTTGGCATCTGGGTATTGTTCATGAGCACATTCTGGATCAACCCAGTTGATCAGATTTTAAAAACCTCGAAGTCTGACTGAAAAAGAACCACTTTAAGTTTCGCTAAAAAAAGTTGTGATGTGGGTTTTGTCCAAAAGAACATTTAAGATAGACCCAGAAGATTGGAAATTGTAAATTTTGAAGTTTTCTCTGACATGCAAAATAAAAAGCAGCTGCTGCAACCTTGAGAGAACTCTTCAAAAATTATTCAAAAGATCGAACTAGTATAAACTAGCTCGCTGAAAATTGAAAGTAATGGCCTCCTTCAACGATTTGATGTCCTGGATGAAAAAATATGAAAAAGCAAGCTTTCTTGAGTGCTGATCTAAAAATTTATTGAAAAACCAGCAAGTTAAACTCTTGAATCTTGAAAATAAGGGTTTGAAGTTGCTGTTTTGTTTCTCCTTGAAGACCACCTACAAGAAAATAATGAATAATGAAACACCTTTGTGCCTTAAATCAGCTTTGCCTTGAGAAAACAACTTTCTTTTGCCCTAATTCTTCAAAACCCTAATTCAAGTTTGTGCACTGAACTTTGACTTTTGTCTTCATCTTCAATTTTTGAAATTTTCAAAAAAAATGACTAAGGCATTGGAAGTTGGGCGCCCTTCTTGGCTAGAGGCGACTATTTCACTCAAACTTAACCATTTTTTCATCATTTTCAACTATTCCTCAATTTTCAACACTAGTTTGATTCTGATTTCCGGCCTCCAAATTGATCCGACGAATGTGCTGAATGTTTCATCACGAAGCTTGGTTGAATTTGACGACATTGTTCTTGAGACATCTTCTGATAAAAACTTCATTTGACTCTTCAAAAGGTCAGGTGCCTCTCTACTCCAGGGGTGCCCACTTTCTCCAGTGTTAGCCATTTTCATGATCTTCAAACTTTGCTTGTCTTCTGACCTTAAGATGAATTCACGATTCCGGGCGTTATATTGGTCAGATTGACTGGCTGACGGATTCACTGGATAGCTAAGGAGATTCTGGAAGGGGTCTCCTGGATACCTCATCTCTGAAAACTGACATTTGTCACCTCTAAACCCTAGGCAACCTTCTTGACTGGAGGCACTCATTTTCTCCAGAGTTAGTTTTTATTTTCAGTTTTTCACTGTTGCTTTCGACTTATGTCGTTTCATTCACTTTTCCCTCCTGTTTAGCTTGCGACATCTAATGACTGCCTGCTCTGACGGACGTGCTAATGATTGCGTTGGACAACTTGATCGTCTGACGAAGTCACGTTGGAGGTGCCTTCAGCAAATTCATTCATTTAACCTCTTAAAAACATGGGCGCCTTTCTTCTCCAGGGGCGCCCATGTTCATCAGTGTTAGAATATTTTCATCATTTTTACCTTCAAAGTTCTAAACACCTCTCATCATGGCCCCTGTTTAATCCGACTTTGCCGAAAACTGAGTGATCGTATGACTGTAATGTCGGACTCTCTGCAAAGCTGGGATGAATCTGACCAACATTTCTGATCTCGTCATCTGATACTTCAAAAAGATGGGCGCCCTTCTTCTCCAGGGGTGCCCATGTTTAGCAGACTTGGAAAAATTTATGAACTTTTCAAATTTCTTTCCTCGTTTGACGTTTTTGCCTTGGCCTTGACTATCGGATACAAAAAAATTCTAAGGCGTGGGAGTATGGGCGCCCTTCTTGACTGGAGGCGCCTAAATTCACCAGAGTTAGCCAAACTTTTGTATTTTTCAACTTTTTCAGCTTCTACTCTCCTTTCTTCATTCCTCGTTTTTCGTGGGCATTCCTCGTTGACAACTTCTGCTTGACGCTTAAACGTCTGATTCTAAAATCTGGCAGCTGACTGACCTCCGTTGATAACCTTGATTCTTCAGAAGAAGCTTCTGAAAAAGCAGAATAGACCCACTAGGGAAAAACTGATCTTTTCGTGATTCTGACTGCACCAGCCTGATGAGGAAGTATTTTAAGCCAATCAAAATCAGTTTTAACCCTAGAAGCCAAACTTTCTATTTTTAGGAATTTTCTATTTTTAGAAAATTTTGCAAGTATCATTTCGAAAGAAACCCAGAAAAAGTTTCTATTTTTAGAAAACTGCTAAAAATAGAAATTTTCCTAAAATTTAGGGTTGAAAAACTGAAATCTGGGTATTGTTGATTTGGTCGCTCTGAACCAACCCATATTGTCAGATTTTGAAAATTTCAAGGTTTTGACCCCCATGCAAGACATACAAAGCCTAATTTTGACCTTTTTGACAGATTTAACAATATTTGGACTCGTTTCTTCAACATGCCTAAG
Source organism: Sequoiadendron giganteum (assembly GCA_007115665.2). Classification (NCBI taxonomy): domain Eukaryota; kingdom Viridiplantae; phylum Streptophyta; class Pinopsida; order Cupressales; family Cupressaceae; genus Sequoiadendron; species Sequoiadendron giganteum. The sequence continues at coordinate 42,123,771 of CM021110.1, forward strand.
TGTAAAGAAAATTTTAATTTGGGGTACAACACCTTCTACAATGCCTCCAATTTTTAATTTATTCAAACTTGGGCCACAAACATGTAAGGATAGCTCATGGGTTTGCATATGGTACAGCTTGTTGGTGTTTCAAATCACACCTCTGCTATACGGTTTAGAAACAGACAGCTATGTGCAATAACTTGCTCTTCAAATTTGGAGGGGAAGCTCCCTCATATGCTGATTATGCTAAAGAAAGTAAATTAAAACTAATTTTCCTATCTTTTTGTTCAGCTAGGAGCACAAGGTTATAAAACTCAAGCGTCGTAGCTTGAGGTTTTCTCTTTTGGAAGTTCAACTACGACTAAGCCTACTCTAATAACATTTCTAACTACTCAAGTAAATGCAAAGCATGAGAGTTAGAAATGAACAAGGAAGGATTCTCCGACATAAATACTTAAATCAACTTTTCTCCCAAGCACATCTACTTACTTTCAATGCAAGCTGAAATAGAGATCATATAAACATAACACATAAGACGGAAAACTGAGACATTATATCAGGGCAGCTAAGCAAGCACAAGACTTTATTTTCTCAAATCTCAAGAACAAAAGATGACACCTCTGGGACAACAAGTTGTAGCAAAACAGGCATGCAACATGCAATCAAAACCAGATTAACACTTAGCACAAGATCGAACAAAAACTAAATAGCAATCTTGAAGGCCAAAATAAGCTCAACAATTTCACTATCACAATCAAAGTTCCGAACAACACTAAATAACAATGAAAAGGCACTAAGAGGCTCAGCGTCTTGTTATCACTAGCATGGTTAAAGAAAAATGGGCAAGGTTGCCCTTATTTATAACTAAGCAAAGGAGTAGGGAACCCTAAAATCTCCTCGCTTTTACAACTAAGACTTGCCAACATGCAAGCTTTATTTCTAAAGCTAAAAGATGATAAACATCTAACAACCTATGAAAACCTAAAAACAAGGAAAAGTGCCAACTATTACATTTGTTATTTGCCCTTCAAAGAATGGATAAGCCTTGAGATGAAAATAGAAAGAAAGCTGACAAAAAGCTTCTAGAAGATTGTTGCTTTAGATCCCGATCACATCCGCCAAAAAGCTGATTTGTTTCTCGATTCCGAAAGGAGAGTGCTGCTGAAAATAGAATCATGATCTGTTATGAAAAAGCAATTTCTCCAAAAAAAGTTGGGACCTGGGTTTTGTAGAAAATCACATTCCGGAGAAACCCAAATGCTTAGAAACTGAAAAAGCTAAATCCATCCTGAAAAAGCGGCCAAAAAGCAGTTTCTAGAAGAGGGAAAAATTTCTCAATGTTCACGAGGATGAAAAAGTAGAGAGACCCATGTGATCAGAAATGGAAAAAGCTAAGTGGTTGTTTTGAAAAAGCAACGCCTTAAAAGTTTGAAGCATGAAAGGCATCCCTCTTTGCTTACTGATCTCGAAACCATGAAGAACACCGAAAAAGCATGTCATTTGGGTCTTCAAATCTTCGTTGAGAGAAAAGGGAAAATCTTCTTGTTCTGGACTCCAACCTACAAAAATAAATAATGAAAGGCAAAAGCTCTCTTAAATAAGTTGAGGTTGAGAAAAATTTGCTTTCTTGCAGACGATTGCGTTGGAAAGCTTGACTGATTCTAAAGAAGACATGTTGGAGGCTGTGACTGCAAATTTGGTGTTCTAGACCTCCAAAATCTTAGGCGCCTATCTCCTCCTGGGGCGCCCAACATTCCATGCCCTAGCCATTTTTGGCTTCCTTCAAATTTTTGACCTGGGGTTATACCCCTGGCTCAGTCTGGATTTGCTAGTGATTGACCAGTTCGATGATCTGCCGAAGACATCCACTGCGAAGCTGGCTGAATCCTAAAGACAATGAGCATATTTGCAAACCCTAATTGTTGGATTAGGTTTTCCAAAAGGTTGGGCACCCCTGGCCACCTGGGGTGCCCAGAGTTCCTAGACTTAGATTATTTTCTGGTATTTTCATGGTTTGCATTTTGCTTCTTAATTGAGACCTCTTCGTTCAATCTGAGATTCAGGCTGATTGGTTGATCTGATGACTACGTTGTTGGGCTCACTATGGAGCTGAGAAGAATCTAAATGACACTAACTGGGAGCACAAACCCTAATTTCATCATTTGATGCCTTGAAAAGTTGGGCACCTTTCTCTTCCTAGGGCGCCCATGGCTGGCAAAGTTAGAATATTTTTTGAACTTTTCAATTTCTCCCTTCGTTTGACGTGCTTGCCTTTGCCTTGACTGTCGGAGATGAAAAATTTTCTAAGGCATGAGTGTTTGGGCGCCTATGCTTGACAGGGGCGCCTAAAGTCTCTAGACTTAACCAAAATTTTCACATTTTTCACCTTTCACAACTTCCTTTCTCCGTTCTCCGTTCTCTGTGCACGTTCGTCATTAGCAGTTTTGTTCAATGCTTGAATGTTTGATTCTGGCACTTGGCAGCTGACTAATCTACATTGATGACCTTGGTGCTCCTGAAAAAGCTTCTGAAAAAGCAAAATAGACCCACTAGGGCAAAACTGATCTTTTCGTGATTCTAACTGCACCAGCCTAATGAGGAAGTAATTTGAACCAATCAAAATCAATCTCAACCCTAAAAGCCAAACTTTCTATTTTTAGAAAATTTTGCCAATATCCGTTTCAAAAGAAACCCAATATTTTTAGATAACTACAAAAAATAGAAATTTTCCTAAAATTTAGGGTCGAAAAACTGAAATCTAGGTTTTGTTGATTTGGTCGCTCTGAGCCGACCTAGATTGTCAGATTTTGAAAATTCTAAGTTTTGACCCTCATGCAAACCCCAATTTTGATTTTTTTTGACAAATTTGACAAGGCTTTGACTCATTTCTTCAAAATGCCTAATTGTAGCAAAAATTTTGATTTGGGGTACACCACGGCTAGACTAGCTTCAGCAATAAATCATAACATATTTCCTTTCATTTCACCATAACCAAAAATTGATCTTGGCACAAGACTTCACCAATTCTGAAAATGAATTCCAATAATATTGTGCTTTCAAAACTCATAACTCCATGCCAAGAAAATAATATATAAAACTGCTCCAAAATAAGAATATGATGAAACCAGTAAAACCACCAAACTCTTCCAAGAAAGGTTTCCAAAACAAGCTATTCTGTAATATTTCCAATCACTTGCAAATTTGTCTCTGATAGAGACTCGCAAATTAGAAAACCAAATCTTTGAATGGACTGTGAAATACCTGATTGATATCTCCAAAAAACTTTAGCCTGGGTAGATCTTTCACCACCGAAGCCAATCTTCTCCAATAGGGTTTTCATCCTCAGGAAGGTTGTGATGAACCAAGTCCAATCTCCAAAACCACAAGGGTTTTCAAACAAAGAGATAATAAACTTCAACACAACCCAAATGAGCTCTCAATTCCCCTTTTTATAAGTTGTTTAGGGCTTTCTAGAAACTCCCTTTTAAAATCACTTTATTAATTTAGTAAGCCTTTTATTCCAGAAAGTGATATAATTTACTTTAAAAATATTTCTAGCACTTAAAGTCACTTTTAAATGTTCAATCATTTAAAACTTTCCATCCTCTTTCCAAAGAGCTATAAAATTGAGGTACCCAATAAATGTATTTAATTAAAAAGGCAATCTTATGGAAAATAATTAAATATAGCTCAATCTTACACCCAATTAGTGGAAATGGCCGAAAAGCATCAGAATTGAAATTTGTCTACGTAGGAGTGATCCCAATGATAAAAGATGATAAATGGACCCGTCTGGGTGACTTACTAAAATAGACGAACCCTCCAAGAATCTTGGAGCCCAAACCAAAAACCAAAAATAACATCTGAAAGCTAAGTCACCAGGTTCGAATTTGAATTTGAATTCGACAGCATTGAAATTCGAATGAAATTCGACAAGGAAAAAATTTGAAAAGTATAAAATTCGGATTAAATTCGCCTTATGTAATTTTTTAATTTTTTTTTATAAATATAAGTAATATCTCCATACAATTGTCTAAATAGTTTATCATTGATAAATAGATTTGAATCATTACAAAAAGATGACACATTTATAAAATATAAACCATAAGAAACATGTGAAATCACGATTTCAAAGATGTTCTTTTGTCAAAAAGGTACAACAACAGTAAAGACTTTAGAACTTCAAAAAAGCTCCAAGTCATCAAGAGCACTTGGCTGAGATGCTAAATCATCATCATCTATATCACCACTCAATTCATCATTTGCAAAGTCAGGCTCATCTGCAACTGCCACTGCTATGTCTTCAAGAATGTGTTGTGAGGAAGAGTCCTTTGCTGATTTGTTCATGAGCAATTTTAAATTGCTGCGAACATAGACAAGATCTCCCAACTTTCCAGACAACAATTTATTCCTCTTTTTGGAATGGATGTGGTCAAAGCAACTCCAGTTCCTCTCACAAGCTGATGAACTTGCTCCCTAACTCAAAACTCGAATAGAAAACCTTTGCAGCTCAAGAGTTTGTGCTCCATAGGTCATCCACCATGTATACCCAAGTACATGTGTCATGTCATATTTGGCTACTGACATTCCAAACATCCCTTCTCCTCTCTTGTATACCCAAAATTGACTTTTGATTAATGCTGAAATTGTTTGATTTGATTCATACTTTCCAACGGCTTTTAAAATCCCTGCCATAATTTTAGTGTCACCTTCTCTATCAATAGAAAATAATGTAGGCTCCAAAAAGCAAGTTGTTGCATGTAAAGGTGTGTGCATCATTTTCCATCTGCAATCAACTACCTCCCATATCTCCATATATTTTGCTTCTACATTATTGAGTGTTTTTTGAATAGCTTCCTTACAACGGTCCATGCTTTCATAAAGCATGCCAAGGCAAGGAGTGTCACCATCAACCATACGAAGCACGTCAACAATTGGTTCACATATAAGCAAAACCTTTGTTGCACTTTCCCAGAATTTGCTATTCAAAATGATTTGCTCTATGTTCTTCCCCTTAGGACCTTTAGAAAGCACTGAGTGTTCCCACTCATTAGAACAAATAACAGACCTCATAGCCGCTTTTTCTTCAACCACTCTTTTCAAAGTGATATAAAATGAAGCAAATCTTGTTTCACAAGGCCTCAACAACTCCCTGGATGCATGTTGCCTATAAAGACTCAATATGAGACGATGATTCTTTATGAAATTTGCAATTGTTCTCCCTCTATGAATAGCTTCATGTACCCATGGGAATTTAGCCAAGTCATGAAGCAACAAATCGAGACAATGGGCTGCACATGGGCTCCAATATATTTGTGGGTACTTCTTTGCAATCAACTTTCCAGCTCCCACACAATTTGTTGCACTATCAGTTACCACTTGAACCACATTTTCCACCCCTACTTCAAAAATGGCTTCCTCTAATATTTGAAAAATGTACTCGGAAGTTTTCTTGTGGTGCATGGTGTCAATCACTTTTAAGAACACAACACCCACAGGACAAGACACCAAAATATTAATCAATGGCCTTTGACATATATCTGACCATCCATCACTCAATATAGTGCAACCTGTTTTCCTCCAAGAGGCTTTGACAGTAGCTAGTTTCTCAATCACTCTATCTTTTGACCTCTGCAAAAGAGTTGTCCTAATAGCCTCTGAACCTGGGGGTGTGTACCCTTTGCCAAACTCTGCAATTTTGTGAACTGCATTACAAAAATGTGGATTTCTCGCAACATTGAATGGAATAGCACTTGTGTAAAACAAATCAGCTACTGCATCATCCACCTCCTGTTTCTCTACTAGTTTCCAAAAGCTTTTCAATGTTCCACTCTCCCTCACCAGTTTGGATAAACCAAAAGAGGAAGACACAACAGATGTTGTGAATTTGGATTGAGACATATCTTCTTCAATTCTTGGTTTTTTTTGTGCTTTCTTCATCTTTCCCACAATTGAAGAGGATTGTTCTTTCTCTAAAGCAGCTCTCATTTTTGGGGTAACTTGAGGACATGATGTAACACCTCCTCCTACACCATTTGTAATACCAAGTAAATGGTCCATTGCCCTTGTCACACTGCCAGAAAAAGGTTTCTGACACTTGTTGCATTTGAGTTCAATACCATTGTGAGTGATATATTTCCATGCCTCTGTAGTTGATTCTTGGGGAGCCATAATCTGTATGTTTGAATGACAAAATAATATATAATATTAAAAAGTTAAAACATCTACATAATTTTATTTCAAACATTGAGACAAAATATATAGATTTCTTATTTTAAATCTTAAAAACAAAATAATAAATAATAAATTTTATTTTAATAAACAAAAAAATATTTTACATATTTTTATTAACTAAAAAATAAAATGAAAACATTAAATATTAATAAAATAAACTGGAAATTTATAATTTTATAAATATAATTTACAGTTAGCACCAGAAATCTATAAAATACTAAATATTAATAAAAATATTAAATATTAAAAAAATTATAATCTGAAAATCTATAATTTTATAAATATATTAATATAATTTACTAAACTGTAAACATTAGTAAATAATAAGTAAACAAAATACTAAATAATAAAAAATATTAAATACAACTGAAAGTCTGAAAGTCTATAAAATATTAAATATTAATAAATCCTAAATATTAAATATTAATAAAAATACTAAATATTAATAAAATTATAAATTGGAAGTCTATAATTTTAATAATATATAATATATTAATATAATTTACATGAAAGTGTAAACTGTAAATATTAATAGATAATAAGTAAAAGTCAAATACTAAATAATTAAATAGTAAATAAAATAATAAAATAATAAAATACTACATACTAAATGAAATAAAAATTAATAAATACTGTAGTCGAGCCCTAAAACTTTAAAAATAAAATATAAACATGATTGCCTACCTCTTTCCACAGCTACGGCGATGGCTTGTCCAAGCGAAAGACTTTGCAGGCGAGTCCAGACTTGAGGGTTTCAGCATAGAATTTTTGGAAGATTTTGCAGGTGGTGTGACGCCGAAGCTACTTGACAGTTGACAGAGTGAGTGACCAACGAAGCCGAAGTCGATGTTGCAGAAGGCCGAAGTTTGTCGGAGCTTTGCAAGAGTGACGTGTCACTGAAGAAATGACTCGAAAATTTAATTGAAAAACAAAACGCTTTTGTAAAAATCAAGTGACATAAGAGCTGGCTTGAATACAAACATTGCCGGCAGTTTTATAACAAAAAAACGCCTAAGAAAAACCCCAAAAAAACAATTGCATGAAAAAACCCTAAAAAAAACACTTTATGAGAATTTTAAACACTTTTTTTTTCACCATACGAATTAAATCGAATATAAACAAATTTAAAGGGTTTTTTTGAAATTCGATGAATTTTGAATTTCATCATGAAATTTGGCCAAATATGTTGACTTAGTCTGAAAGTATCATATGACTCTTTAAAACCATTTGACTCACTAGTAACATAAAAGTATCATATGACTCCTTAAAACAACATTGTTTCTAGCCATCATTTGGAGGTCTCAATTACCTTGCTAAGTCACATCTCAAGGGGCACGAGCCTTGTTATGTCAACAATATTACGCAGTAACAATGGATGGGTTAGCTATAGATACTAGGTGCATTGTAGTTAACATAGTTTTTTTAGGTGGGTGCTTAGATTTTCACATGAATAATAGAAATGTTTTTTTACCAAAGGTTGATATGATCTCAAATTGGTCCAAAAAACCCTCAAATAAATGTTGCATTAGATTGTAGAACATGTGGCTAACTGAAGTCACAATCCTTATCCTCAACCATTCATATCAAAAATTCTTTAGCTTTGTCTAATATCTCGCACAATTCATGTCATGCATAATCTAATTGTATCAATTTTATTTCATGATAAGATTCCCAACAATAAGCTATTAGTAGTCACTTCTTTTTAAGTTTTCCTACATGGTTCTAAATGTGAGGGGGTCATCATTGTTCTAGTCAAATCATCATTTTAAATAAACAAATCTTCATCTTTAATTAAATTAAATAAGGGAAATATTAGACCCAATGTTTCTATATGAAGTGCTCAATGCATTTTAATAGTTTACTTTTGATCTATTATTGTTAAGATGCCTAACAAGATTACCATGTTTTGTTTCATTGTACTATTTTATTGGACTTGATCAACCCAATAACTTTGTTCATGCATCGTATGCACCTACCCACCTAAGCTATGTGTATAGGGTCGAAGGTGTATATTTATTTTCTTACATTTAATTGATTACTTTATTGCATCATATGCACCTAGGATAGGATAAACTTGCTTAGGTAGGTATCTAGTTAGGTTAGTTGTACACATGATTTATACTTTCCAAGTATGGTGGAGATGAACTACACATTTAATTACCTCTCCTTTATCCCATATTGGTTTTATATTCATATCTCTTGGTGGGGAATCTATACTGCATTTTGACAATCTTCAATTATGTTTTTGCTATTGTGGCTTGTTTGTCTCATCAAATTCTAAGAGGTTTACCCATTGAAAAATATTACATGGTATTAGAGCATTTTGTGCCAATTCTTACAATCTTTGATGCACATTTTTGTATTGGTTTATATCTATGTTGTGTTATACTATTTTATGATCAGTTTGGCTATCAACAGGTTTATATATAAGCAATTTTCTATGATTGAACCATTAAGATGTTTTTTGTTTCATTATTTTCATTGTATTTATGAAATATTGATTGATTAATTTCAATGGTTCATTGTTATCTATTGGTTCATTATTAAATATGGTTTAATCATGCTTTTGTATATTAATCTAATTATGCTATTATTAGTGGATCATAATTAAGATATATTTATATGATGTAATTATGCAAGAAGTATGTGCCTTGCATTAGTGTAGGCATGAGTTAGTTCTTTATTATGCCATGCTTCAACTATCTAATGTTAAATATGCTATTAGAGGGAAAACCAATAGTGGTTAATTTTGGATATGTTCACATGGGTGTGTTTGTGTGTATATGTCTTATCCATGATGGGGTAATGAGACGTGATCTTATATACCTATAAAATCATAGCCACATGTAACTACAAAAACCCTTCTATGATTAGACCACTAAAGTGTGTTTATTCCATATATTTTGATTTGTTTCCTAGTGTGCATAACAGTTTGTTATTTGTGTGGGATTTAATTAAATACTTTGTAATGTCCCCTTTTTAGCGTGACCATGACTATGGATGGTTTAGCCTATTCCTGACCCTCGTAGGCTAGAACAGATGGTTAGGGGGTCTTATTTCGTAGTATTTAGTATGGCTTCGCCTCCAGTGATCAGTGAGAGTTCAGATCTGACCTTCGTTAGACTCCGTTTGACACACTTACTATTTATAGTAAGTGACTATTTCAGGGAGTCAGGGTTTCTATTCATATTAGAGGCATCTGGACAGTAGTCAGAGGCAGTGACGACCTTTGTTAGGCTCTGCAATTGTTACTTGGCATATTTGGAGAGACTTACTATATATAGTAAGTCAGTATTAGGGAGTTACTATTTCAGGCAGGGCACCTGGTGACTAGGTATTTGCAGATATTCAATGAATTATGAGTTGACTTCATTTGGATTTCATATTTATTAATGAAATCATTATTAAATGATATTTTAATATCTTATGTTATAATTTCACTTTATATCACTAAAGTGGGGCTATGAGGCCATGACCCTTCAATTAGTTGCCACTTAAAAGTATTAAAATATTTGGGCACCAGTTCCTAAGTCAACTCAAACAACAAAAGCAAATAAATTTAAATGATGCAAATGAAGGAAAAAGTCGAACTTTTCATGAGAGCTACATAAAGCTCTCTTCACAAAATCGACCTCATTATTATGAGCATTTGATATTGTGAATTTGTTCTTGTTTTGTGTGCAAAGTCTGCACAAGGGTTTTACCAGGTGGCTTGAGGATTTGCAGAAATTATCAAGGGCTTGCATGCTGCTTTGAAGTGGTGAGAGATCCACTGAATTGGCAGGAGGAGAGCTTCATTCAGGAGCTCTATTTGCACTCAAACTGAAGATTTTGGTGAGAGAAATTCATTATTTCATATCAGAAAACAAATCTGTTTGTAAGGGCTACATAGAAAATCATAATACTGCAAATTACATTGAATTTGGTGAATGTGAAAGGCATATATTAATTGCTGGGTGAGCCGTACAGCACAAAGGAGAGGGACGCTTTTTCTTCTAGAGCAAATCGACATCTTTCTAAGGCTGGAATCACTCCTAAAAGGGACGGCTGAGTTAGAGGTTTGCACAGAAGCAGCAAAAGAGTGGGGAAAAGTGGGTATAACAGTTGCCACGTCATCCAAGGGTTTTCACCTATCATAGTCTCTAGGTTCATTTCAGTTTCTGTAATGCATTATAGCAGTTAATGAACATTATCAATGTAATCATTCAGTCATACCAGCAATGTATTAGAGTTGCATTCAATTAATGGAGGATTAAGTCATGTTGCCAACTGTTTGACGTAATGCTTCTACTGATTGTGCTAAGCCTTATGATGTTGGGATGCTTGCCAAGTGTTTGACTTTATGCCTATTAGGTGTAAATTAATAGTTGCATCTATTTTTAAGGTTATTGCATCATACATTTGACTTGTACATGTGATTAAGTCCTTACAATTGACAAGAACATGAAAAGCATTGGAAAAATCCAAAACAATACAAAACCACAAGTCTGAAAAAGCATATCAGCAAAAACATCATATTCTGATTTCCAGTGCAGCAAGGGTTTCAGTTTCATATTTGGCATCAGTAGTGGTTGATTTTCAGTTTGAGAGACACCACGTCTCTTACACACTCCTAGAATTATTAGGACACAATTGAAAACAAAAAAAGGAGTTGAATGGGATGGGGATTGTGAAATTTGTAAGTGTTAAAAAGCATTATTTTTATATTGTAAATCCAAAAGTATCTTGGTTTTTATATATGTGTGTGTGTTCAAAATGTTTGTGTACAAGAAAATTTGTTGTGTGTCGGATTTAATTAAATGTGCTTAGCATTATTAGAATGCAATTGAAATATAAAGGGGTCAAATAGGATGGAGATAGTGAAATTCGTAAGTGTCAAAAGGGTTGTTTTTATATTCTAAATGCAAAAGTACCTTTGGCTTGTATATATAGTTTTGAAATGTTCATGACTTGATTAAAAAGTGTTTTGGTGACTGATTGAGCAAGTACATGGCCATAAAAGATTTCATTTGTGAAATTAGATATTCTCTCTTAAACTTCTTATGTATTAAACTAAGTTACCGGTTCGGGTTCGGAGACGGGTTCGGGTACGAGAACCCGGTACGTGGGTACATGAAAAAAAAAATATAGGGGTTTGGGTACGTATCAGTACATGTGTGTATATATATATGTATTATATATACAAAAAAAAAAGCGAAATATATAGAATTGTAAAACTAAATCATTTCATAGTATGATACTTAATCATTGATCAATGCCAAATGCCAAAGATAAATATTAAATGCCAATTGATAGTTGTATTTGATTATTTGAAAGCAAATTGGGTACAAAATGGCATCCTCATGTGGAATGCGTTGATGTTGATATTCTTAAACAAAATGAAATTAGAAAATTGTATTTGTAAAAATGAAAGTAAATACTACATTAATATATTTTACAAATTTGCATCTTCCTCTTTCCCATGAAAATGAGGTGCGCTATGGAGTTTTGTATGGTTTTAGAAGCCTTAAATGTGATTATAGATGAAGACTTGTAGGCAAACTATGGAAACTTGGACTTGGAGAGTACCTAGAAAATCAATTAAATTCAATGGGAGTTTGAGGGCAATGTCTCCAATGGGGTCGAGGGGCAGTGCCCCTTGTGGGGGTCTAGGGGCAATGCCCCAAGCGGGGTCGAGGGCAGCGCCCCTTGTGGGGGTCTGGGGGTAACGCCCCCAGCGAGGTCGAGGGGTCCGGGGGCACCAATTTAAGGCCTTCAAAACCACACAAACCGCAAAAAATAAGAGAGGTAAAAATGAAATGTATGTGTTTGAAGGGCCTCATATTGGGTCGTTTTAGGGTTAGGAGACAAAATAATAATAATAAAATTGTATTTTATTTAAGTTTGGGACCACTTTTTAAGTGTTGGGCCATGGGTTCTTCTAGGTACACCCGGGTACGTGGCTGATACTCTTGGGTCCACAAACCATTTGGCTAGGTTCGCCCTAGATACGCACAAGGTGCGTACCCAGCCCTGTGGGTTCGCCTACACGCACCCGGGAGAACCCACAGGGCTGGACACACACCCTGTGCGTACCCAGGGTGTACCCACAGGCGAACCCGTACCAAGTTCGTACCCGGACCGGGTTCGAGGCCTGTGGGTGCGAACCTGGTAACTTAGGTATTAAAAGAAAGAAGATATTTTTAGAGTAGCATTTTCTTAAATATTGAAAAGGAGATTCATTTGTTATGGGTTATGCAATTTTTGAGATTGGACGAGACTATAGAGACCATATAAAATTTCTTTTCAAAATTTATAGTGTTCTTGACAATTTTGAAAGAGGCTTGTGCTTGAAAGAAAGATTGGATTCTTTGAAGTGGCTTGGAGAGCTTTTGAGATCAAGATTCATCAAAACCTGGATTCCTAGTTTATGAAAAATTCAGATATTTGTCTTTTTATGCTTTTTAGTGCTTTAGAATAATGAAAGATTGTTTACCATTATTATGTATGCAAAATGAGCGTTTCATTAATTTTTTGTTGTTTTTTGTAAAAAGGAGCTTGAATCTCCATTAATGGAGGTATAGGTGTATTTTGTGATCTTCTACAAGAAACTCGGAAAAGCTAGATTTTAAATTATTTTTAAGTGTTTCATTTTATGGTACTTATAAAATAGAATGGTAAAACAAAAGATTGGGCATGGGCCTTGTTTGATTCTTGATTGTATCCTTTTTCACCCTTCTTATGAGCCATTTAGTAGATTTAGTCTTCTTAGATTGTTTTAGGAGTTAAGGGGTAAAGTAGGAGGCTTGGAATGGTCATTATTTTATAAACCCTATTTGATTGAAAGATGGATTCATTAATTAAATAAGAAAATGTTTCTATGCAACATCATTTGTCATGTCCCCAAAATTGTAACGCATTGAAATGCAAATAAATGAATAAAATAAATAAAATACATATTAGCAATTTAATATTATTATAATTATACTTAGGATACTAAAATACAGAAACAGCCAAATAGTCATTCATCATGATAATATTATAATAATCCTGGTAATTACTATAAACTAATATAAACCAAATAACAATAAACAAATAAATTATTATACATAAAAATCTAAATATTATTATAAATAATATTATGATGCAAATCTAAATATTATTGTAAATAATATTATAATGTTATTTACAATCATCAATGTTATATCCCTCCCCAAAATAATAACCTATTGAAATGAAACCATATACATCGATTAAAATATTTATATAAATAAAATATAATCCAAATGCTGCAGATCTTGATTTATATTATTATCATAATGTTAATTCTGATAAAGATAAATATAATCATTATTTAATCTGATCATGATCATTGTTATTTAAATATAAACAAATCCCTTAAGAAAATATCAATTCCCAATAGTTAATAAAGTAATTAGGAAGAAACCAAAAGCTCTTTCAATAGGAGCATCGATTGACTTTCAAAAGGCAGTAAGGGACACGACTTGTGAAAACATGACTCTCCCAAGACAAGATCGTTATTTAATGAGAATCTTTTTCAAAGCAGAGGAGCATCGTGGCAAGGAAGATAGGAGGAATAGATTCTGTAAAAGGAAATCATTTAATAAAGAATGTTCCCTAAAATCTGATCAGCAGGAAATACGATGTTTATTAAATATTAAAACAGCAACCCAGTCATATCAATCAGATTTAACATAAATCTGCAGGCATAATACAGTCTGGTATGAATTATAGGGGACAGCAAGGAGTTTTGTGTAAATAAATATTATCTACTATAAAACAGAACATTATTACAGGTAAGTATAAAATCTAATGAAGAATATATAAATATAGATATGAGTATTTTTAAGTAAAGAACGATCATGTAGATGCATTTATTAACTAAGATAAATAAATAATAACTACATATTGAGATACTCAAAACAAATGAAGTAAGGAATATGTAGGTGTTTCAAATCGCACCTCTGGAATGCATTTTGGAAACGGACAGCTATGTGCAGTAAAACCGCTCTTCAAATTAGGAGGGGAAGCTCCCTCTTTTGCCGAGTTGTATAAAGAAAGTAAACTAAACTTAATTTTGCCTATCTTTTTGGTTCAGCTGCGAGAACACAAGGTTATAGAACTCTAGATGTTGCAGCTGAGGTTTTCCCTTTAATGAAACTTGACAACTACAACTTAACTTACACTAAAACGTTTCTATTCTCTCAAGTAAATGCAGAGCAAGAGAGTTTAGAAATGGACGAGGTTGATTTTCCGACAAAGATACTTGAATAAACTTTCCTCAACATACATCTACTAAATTTCAATGCAGGCTGAAAAAGGAAATCATAAAAGTATTACACAAATAACAGAAATATGAGACTTTATTTCGAGGGCAGCAAAGCAAGCTTCAAGATTTTATTTCCTCACACTTCTAGCACAAAACAATAAACAAAAATCTGAGATATTTATATCGAGGCAGCAAAGCACACTCAGGATTTTATTTACTCAAACTTCTGGCACAAAGATTACAATTCCGAGATAGCAAGTTGTAGCAAAATACTTGCAACATGCGATCAACCAGATTACAATTGACACAAAACACATGCACTAAACAAGGATTTGCAGCTAAGGAGGCATGCAAACTTGCTCTTTACACAAAGTGAACTGACACTAAACGATAACAAACATGAAGGCATAAGCTCAGCGATTTTGTTATCACAAGCACGGTTCTGAACAACACTGAATACCAAAGAGAAGGCACTAAAGGCACTTGTGTCTTGTTATCACTAGCATGGCTAAACTAAAATGACCAGACACTGCTCTTATTTATAACTAAACAGAGGAGTAGGGAACCCTAAAATATCCTTGCTTTTACAACTAATACTTGCCAACATGCAAGCTTTATTTCTAAACCTAAATCAAGATAAACAACTAACACCTATGAAAACCTAAAAACAAGGAAAGCGCCAACTCATTACATTTGTTTTCCTTCTTCTTCAAAGAATGGATAAGAATTGAGACAAAAATAGAAAGAAAGCGTGAGATGGAAAGAAAGCTTGGAGAAAGCTTCTAAAAGATTGTTGCTTTAAATCTCTATCACATCCACCGAAAAGCGGGAAACTGCCTCTTTATCAAGAGCGTCAATACTATCTATAGCCATATTCCGCTTTTCTAAGATCTTCTCCCCTTTTGCAATCAAACTTAGAGAATCTTTGACATCATCAAATTCTTTATGAGTTTTGTTCTTGAAAAACATCGTTGCCTCAAAAGATGACTCACTAATTGATAACATGGTGGCTCTGCAATTTGATGCTTCTGACACTTCTCTTGATTCTCCCACGGAAGAGTATTGTACAACTTTTTCCAATACTTGTCATTTTCCTCAAAGTCTTCTCATCTGCACATTCTTCAACTGAGATGATGACGTTTTATGGCCACGATGGTATTGAAAAGCACTTCCCAACACTGTCCGTTTAGATAATTATGATACAACACTTGTTTGGCTCTGAATTTGATGGGAAAGTACTCCATTCTGAAAAACTTGAAGATTAACTGTAAACTCGCCTAGGTTCTAACAAACTCAGCACAAACCCTAAAAATAACTTGCTGATTTTCTTCATCAAACGGATCAATTTTTTGGAAATTTTTCTGAGATATGGGTTTTATTTAGAATTTCGTTACAAGCAAACCCAGATCATCCGTTTTTGAAAATTTGGAGTGAAGACTGAAAAAGCAGCAAACCATAATTTTCTTCGAAAAAAGCAGAAAAAGTTGTCATCAGGGTATTGTTTAGAGGCACATTCTGGATGAACCCAGTTGATTAGATTTTGAAAACTTCGAAGTTTCGCTGAAAAAGCAACCACTTGAAGTTTCTCTGAAAAAAGCTGTTATATGGGTTTTGTCCAGAAGAATATTTGAGATAGACCCAGAAGATTGGAAGTTGTAAAATTTGAAGTTTTCTCTGACATGCAAAATAAAAAGCAGTTGCTGCAACCTTGAGAAAATTCTTCAAAAATTATCCAGAAGATCGAACTAGTATAAACTAGCTTGCTGAAAATTGAAAACAATGGCCTCCTTCTTCAAAGATTTGATGTTCTGAATGAAGAAGTATGAAAAAGCAAGCCTTCTTGAGTGCTGATCTGAAAATTTATTGAAAAGAAACAGCAAGTTAAACTCTTGAATCTTGAAAATAAGGGTTTGAAGTTGCTGCTTTGTTTCTCCTTGAAGACCACCTGCAAGAAAATAATGAATAATGAAACACAAAGGTGCCTTAAATAAGCTTTACCTTGAGAAAACAACTTTCTTTTGCCCTAATTCTTCAAAACCCTAATTCAAGTTTGTGCAATGAACTTAGACTTTTGTCTTCATCTTCAATTTTTGAAATTTTCAAAAATTTTGACTAAGGCATTGGAAGTTGGGCGCCCTTCTTGGCTGGAGGTGACTATTTCACTCAGACTTAACCATTTTTATCATTTTCAACTTCTTCTCAATTTTCCACCCTAGTTTGATTCTGATTTTTGGCCTCCAAATTGATCCAATGAACGAGTTGAATGACTCATCGCAGAGCTTGATCGAATCTGACAAAGTTTGTTTGGAGGAGACTTCTGATGAAAACTTCGTTTGGCCCTTCAAAAATTCAGGTGCCTCTCTCCTCCAGGGGCGCCCATTTTCTCCAGTGTTAGCCATTTTCATGATCTTCGAATTTATGCTTGTCTTCTGACCTTCAGATGAATTCATGATATCTGGCGTTGTACTTGTCAGATTGACTGTCTGTCAAGTTCGCTGGATAGCTTAGAAGATTCTGGTAGGGGTCTCTTGGATACTTCATCACTAAAAACTGACATCTAATGCCTTAAAACCCTAGGCGCCCTTTTCCTTCAAGGGTGCCCATCTCCTCCAGAGATAGTTTTTATTTTGAGTTTTTCACTGTTGCTTAGAAGATTCTGATAGGGGTCTCCTGGATACTTCATCACTAAAAACTGACATCTAATGCCTTAAAACCCTAGGTGCCCTTTTCCTTTAGGGGCGCCCATCTCCTCCAGAGATAGTTTTTATTTTGAGTTTTTCACTGTTGCTTTCGACTTTTGTCGTTTCATTCGCTTTTCTCCTCTATTCAACCTATAACATCTGATGATTGTCTGCCCTGACGAACGTGTTGTTGATTGCGTTGGACAACTTGATCAAGTCTGACAGAGCTACGTTAGAGGCATCTTCTGCAAATTTTATCATTTGACTTCTCAAAAACTTGGGCGCCCTTCTTTTCCAGGGGCACCCATGTTCACCAGTGTTGGAATATTTTCATCGTTTTTACCTTCAAAGTTCTAAACACTCTCATCATGGCCCCTGTTTAATCTGACTTTGCCAAAAATTGAGTGATCGTATGACTGCGTTGTTGGGCTCTCTGTGAAGTTGAGATGGATCTAACCAATATTGCCTCGGAGCTCCACTTCTAGTTTTATCATCTGCTGCTTTAAAAAGATGGGTGCCCTTCTTCTCCAAGGGCGCCTATGTTTAGCAAACTTACAAACTTTTTGGCGATTTCCAAATTCCTTTCCTCGTTTGATGTGCCTGAACAGAAAAAGTTTATAAGGCATTGAAGTATGGGCGCCCAAACTGAGGAGGGGCGCTTGGATTCACCAGAGTTAGACAATTTTTTGCATTTTTCAACATTTTCAAATTCCTCCTTTCTCCTTTTCTCATTTTTCGTGCACGTTCCTCGTTGACAGCTTCTGTTTGACGCTTGAACGTCTGATTCTGACACTTGGCACCCGACTGACCTCCATTGATGACCTTGCTTCTCCAAAAAAAGCTTATGAAAAAGTAGAATAGACCCACTAGGGCAAAACTGATGTTTTCGTGATTCTGATTGCACTAGCCTGATGAGGAAGTATTTTAAGCCAATCAAAATCAAACTTAAACCTAGAAGCCAAACTTTTTTATTTTTAGAAATAATCTATTTTTAGAAAATTTTGCCAGTATCCATTTTGAAAGAAACCCAGAAAAACCCAGAAAAAAGTTTCTATTTTTAGAAAACTGCTAAAAATAAAAAATTTCCTAAAATTTAGGGATGAAAAACTGAAATCTGGGTATTGTAGATTTGGTCATTTTGAGCCAACCCAGATTGTTAGATTTTGAAAATTTCAAGGTTTTGACCCCCATGCAAGACATGCAAATCCCAATTTTGACCTTTTTGACAGATTTAATAGTATTTGGACTCATTTCTTCAAAATGCCTAAGTGTAGCAAAAATTTTAATTTGAGGTACAACAAAATATAACACAAACCTATATGAAGGAATAGGCTATAGGTAAGGATAAGTGACAAACCTTAAAATAAGTAAGTTGAGCATAATTATTAGTAGATGTATAAAGATAATGAATTCATAAAAGAATAAGTATTAAGAATAGAACCAAGGCAAGGAAGAGAAGCATTTAATAGGATCTACAGTAGGAGACCAGACATGCTGAAACAGGTGAGGTCCCTCACTTAGCAATTAATATCTAGCATTTCCAAGTTTCAGAAACTAGATTATCATTCAATAGGAAGAAATATTGACAGGACTAACATTATGCAGAGATATATATGTTTCTGTGTTAATTTAGAATTGAATATACATACTAGATGTTGCTAATTTGATTATTGGTGCAATGTTTTAGTTTGATATTATCATGATTATAATTGTTCTATTAATTGATTATGGTTCCTTTAGCATATCATGATTACCATTGTTCTAGGACATGATCTTTACATTCACTTAAAATAATTAAAGATAAATGCAAGTGTATTCAATTGTTTAAAGATTGTCTTCATGAGTGTTTGCAACTTATTGGGAGGAAGGGCGTGAGGGAAGTGGTGCCTAAAAACCCCACTTATGTCCGCCCTCGGAACCCAAGGCAGGGATGGGCCCTGGAGGGGTGGCAATTCCACTCATAGTCCGCCCAGTCCCAAGGCCTAGGTGGGCCATGGAGGGGTGGGGGTTCCACTCATAGTCCGTTGCGGCCATGTAGGGGTGGTAGGCCCGGGCCACTTATCCGCTCCCCCAACTATCCCCAATAAGTCAAGTGTCTTCTGAGGTGCTAACGTGGGTAGAGAAAGCAAGTACCAATGTTTCCACTAAGTACGCCACTCCAAGTATAATATGGTCTTGGTTTGGACGTTCAACTCGGGGCCAAGGGGTGGGTTGTCCTGATCGGATGCTTGTGCCCTTGGGCTTAGATGGATAGCTTCGGGCAGATCTACCCATGCCACTCTTCATTTGTCTTCATTGTTGCTTTGCGATTATGCTTATATTTTGGATATCTAGATATTAATGCTAACAGATATGTTGTTAACATGGTGAATACATATTCCAATTCAGGTTCATTTCCTTCGAGAGAACATTCCTTTGGAAAGAAGAAACCCTAAATCTAATCAACAAGCAAATTTTAGGGCGAGGCCGGGTAAGGGACACTACATCATATGCCAAAAATCTAATGGATTTTATATAGTGTTTGATGTTATTGTTGTAAGTGAGAAAAAGAATAAAATGCAACATTATTTGCCAAACTATCTTGGATTTTTATCTAGTGTTTGATGTCAATATTTGCCATCTCGTGTTTTGAATAGCTAAGGTGGATGATGCTCCATGTCTTAGTCTACTCTCTTCTTCTTTATGTAAATTAAATCTTGTGTGTGTCCAATTTGTGAATGAGAAAGCCATGTTTGATTGTGCTCTTGCATGTTGCCATTTCTTGTGTGTATGATGTAAAATGCTCCTATCCATAACATACTAATTCCTTGCAAGTTTTCATACTTTCACTGTTCAGGGATTAAGTCAAACAGTTTACAAGCAACCGAAGTAGAATATATTTTCCTAGTTATGCCCACTTGATAAGGTTTGCATAATTTTGCTTCATCAAAACCACCACAAAATATAATTTGCCAAATTCTAAATAATTTCCAGATTCTATCAAACAAGCTCTTTAACAAGTATAGAGCATTACACATCACAAACAACATCTGAAGTAATTTTTATTTAGAATTCAAATAGAAATTTCCCATAGATAACAATTTTCTTTATCATATTATTTTGACCTATTAATATCTTCGTTGATCGGTACGACAACTCTTTGCATAAGGTACGACTACTTATGAGATTGGATGCAGCTGTGGTATGAAGAATGCACGTGTATTTGACGAAGTTTCTAACACTTCATCACCCCTTAAATGATGTCCACGTCACCCTAGACTTCTCCAATTAGCATCGATTATGTTCCCTTTGACTGGTGGTTTTAACATTAAACTTCCAAACATCGATTACATAGCTGAGGGATGATTTACAATGAAATTGAGCCTGAATTCTCAGTAATATTTGCAATAGCCAATAGTGGGGCGGCGACTAATGACAAGGGATGGTAGCTTGTATTGTTTATAGTTACTATCTTCCTCAGTTCCAAGAATGACCGCAGCCTTGACAATTATAATACATCGCTTCATTGAATAAGTCTTTCATGTCCTCCATCCAACGTTAGATTTGTTTTTATCTCCTCATATATGGCGGCGACCACCTTTAACTGTCACACACCAACTTCCACATCAGCCTCTTTATATGGTGTGGTGGTGATCATATATTGGCATGACAATATTAAAATTTATGAATAGTCTTCAACATCCCATTACACCACCCTTAATCCTTCAATGTAACCCAATATCACCTTGAATCTATTAAATGTATACCTAGGTGACACCCATGCTACATCGACCTGCTCATTTTTATTTAATAACGATTCAACTAGGTATTAGGTGGTGGTGGCTCCTTCTGAATAGACATCCACTTCTTCACAATCCTCAATTAAAATATTTGTAATATCCCTTACCTGACTTTTCCCTAGAATTCACTTGTTGATCAGGTTTAGGGTTTCTTCTTTTTCAAATGAATGTTCTCTTTGACTAAGTAATCTTGGATTGAAGTCTGCATTTAATATTTCCACATGTACATATATCTGTTAGCATTAATATCTAGATATCCAAATATAAATATAATCACAAATCAATAATAAAGACATATGAAGAGTGGCATGGGTAGAGCCGCCCAAAGCTATCCATCTAAGCCCAAGAGCACAAGAGCACAAGCGTCCTATCAGGACAACCCACCCCTTGGCCCCGAGCGATATGAACGTCTCGGAGTGGCATGCTTAGAGGAAACACTTGTACCTTCTTTCTCTACCTGTGCCATCACCTCGAAAGACACTCAACCTACTGGGGGAGGCCAGCGGAGCTTATAAGGGGTTCCGGACCTACCACCCCTCCATGGCCGCAGCGGATTGTTAAGTGGGACCCCCACCCCTCCATGGCCGCAGCAGATTGTTAAGTGGGGTTTTCAGACACCACCTGTCTCAGGCCCTTCCACGCTAGCAGGCTTACAAACGCAGAGAAGACAATCTTTTAGCAATCAAATACATTTGCATTTATTACTAATTCTTTAAGTTAATATCAACATCATTATCATCATGATAATACTAAAGAAAGCATTTCACCAATAATCAAATTAGAAATATCTATTTCTTATATTCAAAATATGCTAAATATTGTTGCTAAATGAGTACATCACCTGAGTTGCTATATCTCTCCATGTTTCCTTACTCGCTTCCTTCAACCTTGTACTAAATTGATCATAGGATGAGGACAATTCATAAATATACATAATCTACTTATGTTTATCTTAAAGAGTCATCATTACTTATAAGTATCATTATTGCATAATCATGTATATGTATTCATACATATATATAATTATTCTTTTACTTATATCCATTAGTATTCATATATATATATTTATATAATTATTCTTTCCTTATTCATATATATTCTTTACTCATTGCATATTATTCATTATAAAATTTATCTATATCTATGCATATATACTTGCATGCTATTAAATAATATATATATTAAATGGCTCTATATTCCAATGCGTAACAATAATTGTTGCTGCTGTTCTAAATTGGAAATCCTATTTCTCCATGTTTTTTCCCCCTTCCTTATTTTCCTTCCTTCTATTTATACCATTCAAGGTAGGTGACTCATGGGGGGAACGTATTGTTTGGTGAAAGAGGTGACTTTTCATAAAATACATCCCTTTGTTAGATTTAATTGCTGCTTTTATTATCACAATAATATCTATTTTTAAAATAATATATTATTACTATAATTGTGTTATTCAGATTTCTATTTATTTTATTATTTTATTTTGATATTTATTGAACATATTTGAACATTAAAGTATAATAATAAAACAATTTGCTAATATCTTATTATTATTTTATTCTAATGTATTACAATCTTTGATGTGTAATCATTATAATATTTATTTATTATTATTTTTTATACTAAGTTATTTAATACTAGAATGTAATAACAATAATTTGCCTATATATTATTATTATATTTGTTATTTCATATTTTTATATTTTTATATTAATATAATACACATTTATTTTATATTTAATATTAATATTGATATGTATTTTATTTATTAATTGATTTGTATTTTAACACTTGGTCTTTATGGTTTTGTTATTTTGGGGACATGACAATATTCAATAGTTTAAACAAGAATAATACCAAATACTCGTTTAGCTATTGCAAATCGATACCAAATTCAATAAACAAGGATTAACAAAAGGTAGGTACACCCACCTATAAACCACCATTGGCATATGTAATAATATTTATTTCACTACACCTAGAACAACTACGACATTTGACTCAAGAATTATTCTGCAAAGCTCCAATATAATTTCTATACCAACCTACCTTGAAACCCTTCAATCTTTGAAATTTGTCTTCTTTGAAGACTTCACAAATTTTCACAAACGGTCGAACTACTTTGAAACTCTATGCAAATCTCAAGTTGAATCCACCTATAGAAGAATTTGGGTTTTCGTCCAATCCTTCAAACAAGAGGGTTTTCGTCCTCTAGTTCCCAAAAAGCCAACCTCTCCAAATTCTCGATATTGAAATTTTCCAAAAGATACAATGAATTCCTTTTCCCACCTTTTTATAGTCCACCGCCTTTTTAATGTTTGAATATTAAATATTTTGCCAATGTAAAGTAACTTAATTTAATATTTGAGCATATTATTTAATAGTCACTTTAACGTTTTATTAATTAATTAAATACAAACATCCATTAAATATTATTTTAGCACAATTCAATATTTAATCAATTAATTTGTCTCGATGGTGACTAGTCGGAAATCGAGGACATTATAGTCCTCCCTTCCCAAAGATTGCTTGTCCCTGAGCAATTTGTATCTGTATACCATGACCAATTACCAAGATCCCAGATCAGCCTTATGAATGCTCCACCACAACTTCACTGCTCCACTCTGGTACAACCAAAATCCACCATTGTAACTTCTAGCTTTACCCTATGAAGCACTCTCACAGTCATGCAAACCCATAGATCCAAAGCTTCAAAAGCATCAT
Source organism: Sequoiadendron giganteum (assembly GCA_007115665.2). Taxonomy (NCBI): domain Eukaryota; kingdom Viridiplantae; phylum Streptophyta; class Pinopsida; order Cupressales; family Cupressaceae; genus Sequoiadendron; species Sequoiadendron giganteum. The sequence continues at coordinate 42,147,437 of CM021110.1, forward strand.
CACGCAAACTCCCAAGTGTTGAAGTGATAATTCCTTGCACACAACCCCCAATAATCAGCTGCAGTCATCAATGCCAAATCTGAAAATTTTATGCTCAGCATTATTGGACAGCCACCAAACATCCATGTGAGATGAAAATCCTTGAACCAAATCTGAAAATTCTCTCACCTTGAGTGCTTCCAATGTGATATGAAGTGCTGCCCTCAAGAAGCAAGGAATAATAATGCCATCCTGAAATGTCATGCCATGTGTGAACCTTGGATTCTCCAATGTTGTCCCATAACCAACTGATAAATCTGAATTATAAACAAGATACTGATTCTCACAAGTGTCATCCACCTGGTACTTCCTATCACCCTTGGAAGAAGATTTGAACGGCATAAAGGATTGGGCTGCACCTACAACCTCGCCGTACTCAAGCAAAGCCTCCAGTCTCGTTCAAGTCACTACCATCGACGCACCATCTGCCAAAGCTCTCAACACTATCTTCTTCCCATGCGACATGAACTCTAACTCCATCGTCTGAAAATCCTGACTGTACCTGCCAAGTGAATGCAACCACTGAATTCCCAGTACAACATCGGTCTCACCAATCCCGATCACATAGAAGTTAGTAGTGACTATATAGTCACTCAACTAAATGCTCAACTATAGAAACTTTCTAGTGCAATTCATTTTGAAACCATCAACCATCATGACATTGAATCCGAGAAAGTCCTACACCTACAATCCTCTCTTCACCACTAGACTCTCATCAATGAAATTATGAGTCCCCCCACTATCAACCAAACAGGCAACCCGTTGTCCACTCAAAATTCCCTTGACTCTAAAAGGGTGGTACTTAGGGACTCCTAATAATGAGGCAATAGTTCCATGCGCTAAACCTCCTACATTAGCATCATCGTGCTCGTGTGGCCACTCATAATTACTTTCCGAACTCATGTCTACAACCTCCTCATCAATATTGGAGATGACCTCTATGCTTTGCGCTTTGCTATTAGATTATATATTCATAGGGCATAAATCACAATAAGATTTGATTTTGAACTGGTCAAGCTTAGGACTCAAACATGTCACAAGTATATTAACTTATTCAAGTTCAAAGCCTAGCTGTTGTTGACAGGCAGGCACGGGGTTCCACAATTGCAAAGGATCTCCAGCAAGTTAATATACACCACTTGTTCACAAAAGGGTCCCAACAACCTGGGATTACATTAAATTGCAGGAGGTATTGCCCCACCCTACAAGCAGTAAAGGTTAAAGTCTCACATCTACATACCCAGCAAGAGGGTTTGTCCTATCTCATTGGCGGTTTGCTGGTAGAGATCCTAATGCACTTAGGTTGCATTGTAAATGTATTGAAAAATGCCCCTGGAATGATATATGCTACTATATTTCCGTTTTGAATTTCTGCCTGTATGTAGTTATGAGCTTACCTGGGATTAAAAGAGCAGGGCATTGCTTAAGAACAAAACCTTGTTCAGCCAAAGGTCGTAGCATTTTTATACCATTTTTGGATGATAAATATTCCCTAAAAATATGAGTTTTACTTTATTCAGTTTCCTGTACAGTCTTCTAAGATAATGAATGGTGTTGCCTCTAATTGTTTCAGAAACTTGTCTTGCTCTGGGAAACTTGATCTAACAAAAACCCTTGGCAAAAGAAAACATTGCTAAACACCTGCATTTGAATTATGTACGTATATTATAAAAAATTGAGAGAATAAGAAGGCTAAAATGGGAAATAAGGATAAAAAACCATTCAACTCATTACATAAAGCTTTTGAGAATCAAGTCTACAATGTAAAAAGTATTCCTCTGGCTTTCTGCTTTTGGTTAAGAGTAGGTAAGATAAAAATAAAGTGAGGAATTGATTTACAATTGATAGGAGGACAAGAATATTTTCAATACATTAGCAGATACCCTTTCTCAAACACAAATAAAAAGATTAAATAATGTAAAACCACAATTGTCTGTAAAATTAGAACCAACACATTATTTTGTTCTCTCATATTAGTAAAATGCCTCTCTGTAGCTCTTCCCATATGGTTTCCATAGATCATACTTCTTAAAAAATGGTATTTTATTTTCAAGCTTACCAGCCACTATGTCTAGAGAAGTAGTCATTATCCAGAGACACGGCAAGAGCAACTGTTACTGCTCTTTCTGACAAACTCAATGGACGATACACATCCAACTCATGTATCTGATCAGTAAGAAATTTCAAATTATAAAAGGTCAGCAAGATTATAATCTAAACAATAAAAAACCCAAAGGTACAATCATGCACAAATCCCAAAAGCCCAATGCACAAGAATCATAGGCTAAGGCACACCTGTTCAGCTAGGCCAGTTTTGGCACTTGAGTCAGTATTTCCAAACCTTATTGCATATTGACCTGCATCTGTAAACATCTGCAAATGATAACAGGACGAAATTCAAAAGGATTAGTGTGAAAAATAAGATTTATTATTTTCTTCAAAATCATTTCTTCCTACAATCAAAGAATTTATGCAGACTCTTATGGGCATTTTCTTACAGGAAGATGTATATGTGTATATATGTAAGTGCTTAGTTAAATATAAAGGCATTATTTTAATGAAAGTATTTGTTTTAGTTTTGAGTTTCATTATATAAGTTGTGACTATGATATAATAAAAATCAATGCCATACATGCATATACACAAAAGAACATAAACTCATACATATGGAAAGTCCAAGAACCCATAGATTTCTGAGCCATTATTAGGGGGCTTGGATGAGAAATGCAACACATGCCCAAAAGAAAATTGCATCAATTGGTGTGTTAAAACCAATTCATTACCATGTACAAGATCTTTCTAGGAAAAGAACAAAATAAAAGGGTGGTGGGACTTGGATGATATACCATAATAATTTGTGCATCATACAAGACAAAAGGGTGGTGGGACTTTCAATCCGGTGCCATATTGCTTGTTGGCCGTGTAACATTGGAGTTGGTGTACATGTAGATTTCTTATGAAATATTGTGACTTGCGACCCTATACCTACTTGGTGGGGTGGTAATATTTACAAGGTACTAAGTCTTCATTCTATGAGTGGTCATACAACCAAATTAAAAACCATCATCAATCGCTAAAACTCAGGTTGGTATAACAGCCATATTTATGTATGTAATTTCATTTGATATCATATTATGAGAACATAGTTCTGTTGTAGAATCAATATTCAATTTACATTTCTTAAAAAATATAATAAGAGAATTTCCCGCTATTCTATTTTTAGAAAATTTTGTCAACATCCGTTTGACAACAAACCCAAAAAAGCCCTAATTTAGAAAAAAATTCCAACATCCGTTTGACAACAAACCCAAAAAAAACCCTCATTCAAATCTATTTTTAGAAATTTCTAAAAATAGAAAAAAAATATATTTTGAAAAATTTTGACTTGAGTTTTCCACACCTCCTGAGGACAAGAATGTTGAAGAGGTTGAAATTGATGACTTCAAAGTTGTCAAGGCCAATCTCGGAAGAAGCACCCGGCATACTGATGTAAATCTCTTCGAGGTTGCAGCAGATAATCTCAAGGAACGAGTGCTCAAAGATGGAGAAGATAAGGCAGCCCTCAAGGCTGAGATTCGACAGTTGCGGTAGTACGTTTCCAATCTCCTTCATGGTACTTCACGCGCCACCTTGTTGCTTCCACAAAGTCTGGAGTCACCAACAAATCAACATCGGCTAAGTCGGTTGGTCATCTACGAAAAACATATGAGAGATTGGGTAGAAGAATTCATCACCAATGGCAGATTAATACTTTCAGAGATGTACCAATTGAGGTATAACGCTCATGATCTTCGCTCATGGATTCAGGAGTTTGAGAAAAATATAGTGGAAAGGAAACAAAGAGATGAGATCGTCATTTCCGACTTGAGAACGGCTTATGATTCAGTCACTACATAAGAACACAAGAAGAAGCTTTTTGCTTGGAGACAACAACACCTCTTCAAAGTAAAAACCTATGAAGGAATATCTATAGAATTGGTTGGATATAGATAGAAGGTTGCTAATACTCTCAAGTTCGTAAGTACGTTAGTCTCACCAATCAACTGTTCATATCATCATGAAAATGGCACTTACTTTGATCTCGGTGAAGTGCAAACAGAGTTTCAGAATCTCATCTGTGGCAGTTTTATTAGCGATCCTGTTGCCTACAAGATGAATCATGTTGCAGCAATGTCAACAAAATTTGATGAAGCAACTGAAAAGAGGAAAGAATTGCTAAGTTTGATCGCAGATGGTGAGGAGATGTTGGAAAAACAGTACATCATTTTGAATAGTATCAGTGTTCCTAATGAACAGGCAGTTAACAACTTTTTGGAGGATATGATTTCCCAAGCTATCAATGAATGAACTACTAGTTGATGCATGCAAAGATTTCCAGGAATATAACTCAAGTAAAGGCAGCAGTTAACTTGATTCCTTTTCCAAGTTAAACTGGTCGTTCTCTTTCATGCATATCTATTCTTTGGAAATATCAATGTATAGTTGGAGCTTTTTCAGTTTGCTGATGTTGGCAGTTAGTTAGTTATTAATTATCTTTTGTTTATTTTTACAAATAAAGCTTGCATGTTGGCAAGACTGATTGATAAAAACAAGGAGATTTTAGGGTTCTCTACTCATTGTTTGTGTATAAATAAGGGCAGCCTTGCCCATTTATTTTTAACCGTTGTTGTGATAACAAATTTGTTGAGCCTACTCTGCTTGCTACTTTGTTATTCAGTGTCTGTTCACTTTTGTTTCAAGTGTAATCTGGTTTGATTGCATATTGTAAGCCTACTTTGCTACAATCTGTTGTCCCAGAAGTGTTATTGCTGTTAGAATTTGAGGAAATAAATCTAATGCCTACTTTGCTTTGATCTACGGTCTCAAAATCTTTCAGTACTTTATCTTATGTTTGGCTTGCATAATCTTTATTTCAATATACATCTCAAAAGTACAATGAGTCTTCAAGTGTGTTCTCGAAGCGAGTTTATTTAAGTCTTTGTGTCAAATCAATCATTCCTTGTTTACTTCTAATTCTCGAGCTCTGAATTTACTTGAGTTATTAGAAGCGTTATTAGAATAGGCTTAGTTGTAGTTTGAAGTTATGAAACTAGAGAAAACCTCAACTACAACGCAAAGTGTTTTATAACCTTGTGCTCTCAGCTGAGAAATAAAAAGATTGGAAGTAGTTTAGTATTTCTTTTTAAGCATAATCAGTGAAGAGGGAGCTTCCCCTCCTAATTTGAAGAGTCATCTAACTATGCATAGCTGTTTGTTCCTAATCTGCATTCCAGAGGTGCAAATTGAAACGCCAACAATGTATTAATTGTCAATCAAGCATCGAACAACATTGAAGATATATATATACAAACTGATATCTACAGCAGATTGTCTAGGATAAATTATTTGCATTAATAATTATTTGCATACTGAGATTTAGTAGTAACATAAAATCATAGATATTATGGTATGCTATTTTATGTATATGTTTTAAATATAATTAGTTCCCTGTATTTCATATAGAACCTAATAAGAACTGCAATTCATATTAAGTTATCAATCTAACCATAAATTATTTGTACCTCTATAATTGATCATGGGAAGAAGAGACAGAAATACAAGGGGAATAGCCATTATACGTTTTCTATGTAGACCACCCCTAATGGATGCCCATGTGTTTTCCATTAGTGGGCCAAGGGGGGTGCCTATCCGCCCTTGGGCTAAGAAGGGGAGAGATTCCATGCTAAGTAGACCACCCCTAATGGATGCCCATGTGTCTGCCATTAGTGGGCCAGGGGGGTTGCCTATCCGCCCTTGGGCTTAGCAATAGGAAATACTCTGGGCACCCTATTGTGGTTTCATCTCCAATCTTCCCAACGTTGATTATTGGGGTGGATAATAACTTCGATTAGTATTGTTAGTTACTTATCTAGATCAATATATATATGTGTGTGTGTGTGTGTGTGTGTGTGTTTCAAATAATGTAATGGATGTGCAAACAATACAAATGACCAATTAATTACTTTATGAATCATTGGCTAACATTATTGCAGGGTTAAACCAGAGTTTATCGGAAGTTGTAATTTAATAAAATATATCTTACTTTGAAATTGTGATTTTAGGGCAAAAATCTAAGCCTATCCAAACAGGGGACATTACATTTACATGGAAACCCTTTCAAGAGAAAACCACGACAAAATATTGCTTAGATAAATTTCTCTTACAAACTTCATAGGCACCAACCCACTGGAGACACCAATCCTTGTTACCAAGCACCAACCCAGCAAGAGGCATCAATCTCTTCTATAGAGAGGCACCAACCTCTAACACAACAAAGCTTTCGCCTTCTTAATATTGCTTGTTTAAAGCATGAGGGTCTAATTCATAAAATCTGCTATAAATCCGCTCTTAAGTCTGTTGCAAATCTGCTCTTAGGTCTGCTATAGATCTTCTCTAGTCTGCTCCAAGACTGTTATAAATCTTTCATAAATCTCCTTCAAAGTCTACTATAAATCTGCTATAAATCTCCTTGAAAGTCTGCTATAAATTTGCTCCTCTTCTTCTCCTAATTTCTGCTCTTCTTCTAATTTCAACTCTTAAAAGGAATAATTTTGCATTGAAGAACTTGCTTTCTAAACCTCCAAAATAACTTGTATTTATATCCAGATCATGCACTTCACCAAAAGTAGGTCGGCCGAGAATTTAAATAATAAAGTTTATTTTAAACATTTAAATTCACCCAAGAAAGGTGCCAAAGAGTAGGAGGCCGGCCAGCAACATAAGTATTATTTTTATTATTATTTTGCAATATGCAAAGGGAGCACAGAGGTGAAGGAAAGTCAGCCAGCAATTACAAATTATAAACATTCCTTTTATCACCTTGAAATAATACAATCTACTCTTGAATGAAGCGATTAGTTCTTCTTTGATATCGCCTTTGACATCAATGACAATAACATTTCAAACACATAACAATATCATTCACAAAACTATCTTCAAACTGAGCCCAACACCTCTTTATATAACTTTTTGGAGGGAATTATACAATTTAAAAATATAATAATTCAATTTATTTCCCTCACAGAGACCTTTTTGAAATAATAATAATATTTCATGTGCAAAGGCCCCCTTATCTAGGCATCCAAATTTTAAAACACTTAATCACCTGTCCAATGAGCTATTTCACTAAGTTGTCCTTTTATTACTTCTCAACATTAGACAACATTAGTGAAATATTCATTAACAATTCACCCAAGATGCAAAAAGCAATGGAACTGCTTTGAAATAAAACTCTAATCATACCAGTGTGATTCTAAAGGCTTGGGATGATGATCAGAGCCAACCAATTGACTTACTTAAAATAGATGATCTCTCCAAGAAGTTTGGAAAAGTCACCAAAAGTCATTGCTAACCAACCTAGAGCACTCCAAGAATTTAGGAGTTCTCCCCAACTCACCAAGAAGCTTACAAGAAAACTCGAAAAATTGAGCTAAATGCTCACAAATCAATTCTACTCAAAATGGGGACATTACACTCCAAAAATCTCAAGATGGAATTTCATCAAATGCCTCTTGTTAGGGGTGCTCAAACCCCTAATGTTTCACAGAAAGAACATCATAGCAAACCATGGGGGACAGGCCCCCAACCGAATCTTAGAGAAACATTTTTATTTTTTTTGTCCCTTCTTTTCGACTTCTTCAACTACCTTGTCCTTGTTAAAAATTTTGCCCTTGCCTTCTCCACAATTTGGTTTGGATTTCTTTGATTGATTTTGTTTAATGAAGTGATCTTCAAAAATGTCAAGAGTATCTTATATTTCCTCCTCATATTCCTCCTCCTTTGGATCTTCATTGTGATGCCTCTCAACACCTTCCGACTCTACCAAAATTAAGATTAAGCTCTGGAGTTTCAAGAGCAAATATATAGGTAGGATCAACTGAGTCATTGTTTCAATCTAGCCCTGCATATCATCTACCTTCTCCTTCCATGTCAAATCCAGAGCTGAAACCCTAGAACCTTTGTCAAAGAATTTCCTGAGGCTCTCAAATTCCAACTTTTGGAACCTTGATCCAAATTTGGAAACCAACTCAATATCTTTTGGCGTTTGAGAAGAGAGATCAACTTCAACACAGATGCAAACATAGATTCTGGCCTCTCCTTCCTTTATGTAATCTTCGCTTTTTAAAAAGACCCCAACAGAGTTGCCTATCTTCTCCAAGATCTTGTTATTCCAAAATTTTGTCTGCAGATTGTAAAGACAAAACCAAACCAGTGACCTGGCACTTGACGTTTCCCGGCACTTGGCAAAACTTCAAAACGTGCTGACTGGTTCACTACGGAGCAAGCCTAATTCTGAGCAAGGGCTCCTAGAGAGCACTTCGTATAAAAACATCATCTGACCTTCCTAAATCATGGGCGCCCCTGGCCTCCAAAGGCGCTTTTTGCAACCAGTGTTAGCCATTTTGCAACTAGCTATAAACTACTAATCTTTCGACTGTAAACTGCCAAGACATCTTCTGACCCGGCTGAGACAGGCAACGGAAAGCTGGAGCTGACACGGACAAGACGAGCATCTGAAATCATCAAACAGACTCTTTAAAAGGCTTCAAAACCTTGGGCGCCCCTAGCCTCCAAGGGCGCTTTTGTCCTTTCTGAACAGTTTATGATCAAGTCTGAAACCTCAAGTTTGACCACTGATGATGACAACACGGCAACTCGAATTCACCTACTAACGGATGCGTTGCAGAGCTGGACCCAAAATGGAAACAAACTTCCTAGGTGTCACTTGATCAAAAGACTCCATCCGAAGCCTCAAAAAGATGGGCGCCCCTGGAGGCCTCAGAGTTAGTCAATTTTGCATTTCCCTTGTTCTACATTGAATCTCCGGTTTTAGGCGATCTACTCCTCCATTCGATTGGCTGGTTGGCTCATCACGAAGCTATCTAGAATCTGGAGAAGTCATCTTGGAAGAGATAAGTCACAAAAAGCTGATTAAAGCCTCCAAAATGATGGGTGCCCCTAGCTCAAAGTTGCGCTTTTTCATTCCAAACTTAGTCAATTTTACAGTATCTTCACCTCGTTGAAAAAACCCTCCGAGACGAAGTAACATTTTGGACGAAACTTGCCATAGAAACATCACCGAAGCGTTTTGAGCTTAGTTGTCGACAACTAGTATCTGGCCATCTGCCAATGATGAGTTTAGAAAACCTAACTTTTCTCCTGAAAAAGTGAAAAATACCCACCAGGCTTAAACTAACTTTTAACTGAAACTGACTTCACCACTATGATCATGATGTGAAATAAGCCAATCAAAATTAATTTCAGCCAATTCTGACAAGTTCCTATAACCCTAATTTTCAATTTTTTCAAATTTTGCCAATATCTCCGTGGCATGACACTAACTCAAGGCTCGTACTTGAATTGCCCAAAAACTATGTTTTGACATCATTTTAACAAGGTTTAGACCATTTTAAGCAAAATGCCTTAATGAAGCAAAAAAATTGGTTTGGGTACAACATTAGGCTCTGTCTGGTGACCATGTCGGATACCTACGGCATAGGAGAATCCAAGAATCTTTGTGTTTTGTAGACCAGTGACTTAACAGTTGGGCATTGGAGTCAAGACTTTCTTTCCTAATCACCTAATACACTTGGACTTTCCTAATCACCTAAAACAAGACTACCTATTTTAATCACCTAAAACAAGACTACCTATTTTAATCACCTAAAACACGACAAAACTTCACAAAACGGGGAAAAACATTACTACATAACGATAAAACAATAAAAAAATATATTTACAAAGATTTACAAAAATTACTCCTCCCCCGGAGGGTTGAAGTGCTTGAGATATTGCCCACTATATGGCAGCGGGAGAAGCCTTCCATCCTGATGTGAGAGAATGTATGTGTTCTATCCTCTTGATTCATGTATCTGGAAGGGCCCTAACCATAAGGAATCAAATTTGCCATGCATTCCTTTCGGTTCATGTCTTTTGTCCCACAATAGGACCTGATCTCCGATCTCGAAGTCTCGCTGACGAGCTTTCTTATCAAAAATCTTCTTCACTCACTCTTGATGCTAAGTGATTCTGTCGACGACCTCCACCCTTTCTTCCTCTAGCTTCGTCAGGTACAAAATCCTCCTTTCAATCGGATCTTTGAATTCTCCATCATCCACTGTAGATGCCAACTGCAAGGCGGACAACTCCAGTGTAATGGGTAACATTGCTTTTGTACCATACAAAAGTATAAAAGGCGAAGTGTCGATGGCTCGTTTGGGAGTGATTCTATCAGCCCAAAGAGCATCATAAATTTTTTTGTGCCAAGCTTTCTGATTGGCGTCAACTAGCTTGTGCACAATTGTGACTATGTTCTTGTTTGAAGATTCGGCCTGTCCATTACCTTGAGGGTAATAATCTGATGAATGTGACAACGTGATGCCATGATCAAAACAAAAATTAAGTATCTCTTCTGACAAGAAACTTGTTGCGTTATCAGCCACAATTTTGCGAGGCACCCCGAAGCGCGAAATGATGTTCTCCTTCAAAAAGTCACAAACAACTTCCGAGGTAGCTCACTTGGTAGGAACCGCTTCAACCCATTTTGTGAAATAATTTGTTGTTGTGAGGACATAAATATGTCCCTTGCTGGAATGTGGGTTGATGGGACCTATGAAATCAATACCCCATTGCTGAAATGGAGCATCAATGATAACTGGCTTGAGTGGAGTAGCTGCCAATCTGACTTTACCAGCAAATTGCTGACAAGACTGACATTTATAAACCCGCTCATATGCGTCGCGAAACATGGTAGGCCAATACAACCGTGCTTGCAGGATCTTCAATGCAGTAACCCTCGATGAGAAGTGACCACCGCACGCTTGACTATGAAAAACATCCAACAATCTTTGTTGTTGGTCTCTGCCAATGCTTAAAAGAAAAGTTTCGTCAAGGCCACACTTATACAGAATGTTATTAACAAGCACAAAGTTTTGTGCTTTCAGCTTTAAAGTTCTCTTCTGTCGTTTGTCCATGTGACGTGGACATTCTCCATAAGTTGAATAATACCACAAAGTTGTGTACCATTCTTTCGCATAATCAACTAATAGGACCAAAGGAAGGTCCCCTTCAGGTTCAGGTTCAATTTCACTATTGCTTTTCTTCTTTTTATCTCCATCATCTGCCAATAATTGACAAAGACCTTGCCCGCGAACGAGCTTGCTTGGCTTGATCTTTAGATCATACTCTTGAACTCTCGCGATCCAGTTTCCTCTTTTCATGCCCATCTCCTGTTGAGTTAGCACACCTTTTACTGCTGGATCAATGACAAACACCGTAGTATGTGAATTCAAGATATAGAACCTGAAATTCTTGACAGTTCTAACGACAGCATACGCATTCTTCTCAATTTGAGAATAGCGCGATTCACAATCTTTAAAACTAGTACTCATGAAAGCGATAGGAGATTCTCCTTCTTCACTGAGCTTTTGAATTAATATTGCAGACAACGTGTGCTCCGACGCATAACAGTAGAGGATGAAATCCTTCTGAAAGTCAAGACGAACCAACGTTGGTGCGTTAGCAATAGCTTCTTTGATTTTGATGAAGGCCTATTTGCCTTCTTCTGTCCATATGAAAGTGGACATCTTTTTCATCATAGCTGAGATCTCCTTCATCAGCTCCGAAAAATATGGTACAATCCTTCGGATAAAGTTGACTTTACCGAAAAAGGAAAGCACTTGTATCTTACTTGTAGGAAGAGACGGGCTTTTAATTGAATCCACCCAATTCGTGTCAATTTTAGTTCCCTCCTTGGAAACAATGTGGCCAAGTAACTTGCCCTCTGTCACCGCAAAGATGGTCTTCTTAGGATTCAATAAAATTATGTTATACCTACATCTTTCGAAAACTTTCGCGAGGTGTGAAAAGTGATTGCTCCGTTTATCGGTAAGGGGTAATTGTCCTTTAAGGACGATAGATTCAAGTTCCTGAAATCCACGCAAATTCTGATTTCACCATTCTTCTTGCGCACAGGAACAATATTAGACAGCCAAGTGGAGTGATGGATTGGATAAATTATCTTCGAGTCCACCATCTTTTGAATTTCCGCGTACATAGTATATTGAATCCGCGGATTGTAATGTCTCTTCTTTTGCCTGAAAGGCTTGATATCAAACTTCAGAGGAATTGTATGTAACAATTCTACGGGTGTGAAGACCTTCAAGTCTTCGTATGACCAAGCAAATACATCCTTGTATTGTTTGAACAAGGCGGTAAACTTCTCAGCTTCCTCTGTAGTACAACACTTGCTAGATTAACAAACCGAGGTTTGTCTCTAGTGCCAATGTTCACTTGGAAATGTTCAGCAGAAGTATTAACACCTGACATCTTCTGATTTTGGATGTAACGGTCACACCGGTCAAAAATATCTTCTAAAGATACGAAACCCTTGGGAATCTGATTTCCTTTCAATTGTATGATCCCAGATTCCATAGCTTCAGAATCTTCAGCAATTGACTCTTTGAAAGGAGTAGGACTACCTTCAAAGAACAATTCTTTGTAGTTGTCTCCCATAACGAGAAACTCTTTGATGTCATCATCGTCATCAAAGACTTGCCAGTTGTCTGCATTATTTGGTACAGCTGGCCTGTAGATCAGCTCAATAGCAAAAGAATTCTGACTAAAGTCAGAATGGGGCATGAAAAGAGCGGCTGACACTGCAAGGGCATCAGCTTTGCTATTGTCCGTTCTTGGAATATATTGGATGTCAAAAGCATCGAACCATTCGATAGCATTCCACACCCTCTGTCTGTAGGATTGAAGGCGATTCTTTCTGACTTGAAACTGCTCCCTAACTTGTTTGACAATGAGCTCTGCATCTCCTTCAACTCTAAGTAATTTGATTCCCATATCCTTCGCGTTCTTGAGACCCAATAAAAGCGCCTCGTACTCTGCAGTATTATTGGTGCATTCAAATTGCAACCTATATGCGAACGGATATAAGCAACCTTCGGGAGAGATGATCACTACTCCCGCTCCTGACCCTGATATTGAACAACTGCCATCGAACTGCATTCTCCACATTTTTTATTCTTCATGTCATGTAGTCGTGGAAAGTGCAAAATTCTGACAATCTTCATTGACATCAGATATCATAGCATAAGTCCTCAGTCCCGTGTCTTGATATAACACTTGTGCATGTGGAAACTGGGACTTTACCACCGTAAACTTTGATTTCACCTCAGGCTCCAGCTTAAAAGTACCCTTCTTCATTGGAATTGTCACGAACGACCAATCCAACTGAATTTCTCCTCCAAGATCCTTGCAGAAACTACTGTTGAGCAACATTCCGTAACTTGTAGGAATGTCAGCAATCAAGATAGTCATCATGATTTTCTTTTCTAGACAAGACACTAGCCTTACTTGCGCATCTTTCAGTTGACCAACCAACGACACCGGCTTAGATTCAAGTGAATAAAACTTCTCATTGGTTTCGGTGCACGAAAGTCCCAACACGTTCATGATTTGTAAGGGCATGACGTTGTCCGATGCTCCGCTATCTATGATGCAATTGCTAAGTTTAAAACCTCCTATATACAAAGATATATAGAATAGCTTTTGTTTGTCTTCTGCTGGAACAAAGGATTCAAGTAATATAGGCTGGATTGCAACCTTCTTCTTTACCACCTCAAGGATTCTATCTAACTACTCTGGATGATCCTGAAGATACTCTAGTTGTGAAATTTGTACCTTCGTCTTCATCATGGAAGACACAATGTCAAAGTTTGCTGAGGTTGGATCCTGAGCAACCGGCACGATGTTTACTTGTGAAGACCTTTGATTGGAAGTGGAAGCCACTTCCTTTCCTTTTTCATCAGACTTCCGCTTTTCCTCTTCTTTTTGTGCTTTGAAGTGTTGTGCACATGTAAACACAGGCGATGAGATGTTCTCATGATTGACTGCAAGAGAGTATCAGCAGTAGTCTTCTTCTTCTTCTTCTTCTTCTTCTTCTTCTTCTTCATTAACGGGTTCTCTATCGAAGTATCCCGTTGCGAAGTCGCCATCAAAGTTGTCTGTCTGTGGTGAGACAACATTTGTAGTTAGTGAAGGTACGAAACTTGAACTAGGAGCAGCCTCAGCAAATCCCATGAGTTGACTCATTCTTTGATTTTCCGGACATGTAGCTCCGGTGTGTTCAACTATGTCATGGAAAATGCAATAAGTTGTAGACTTCTCAGCTTCAACACGCCTTGGTTGTCCTTGCGGAAACTTTGATTTGTAGTTGTTGAAAGGCTGGAAGTTATTCCTCTTCGGCTGATACGGTTGTTGAGGTTGATATGGCGGTTGATATGACTGTTGTGTAGGCAATGATTGCTGCCCTTGTGCGGGTGACTGTCTCTTGAGAATGGTCACCTAATTTGCTACTTTCTAAAGTAGCGGATCAGCAGACACTTGAACAAGCGGTCTGATTGAATAATTCCTCATCTTGCCCATCGTGATCATGTTATCTTCAATTTTAATAGCTTCCTCCTGAGTGAGTTGTAGATCTACTCCTTCACCTGACTTTAAGAGAAAGGTTATTTCTGATGGTAGTGCATTGATGAAGCTACTCATCAAAATCTCATCAGATGGATTTAATGTATGGGCAAGACGTGTAACAAGGCAGTTAATCCTTGTTATGAATTCCCTCATTGGTTCAGTAGGCTCCATCTTTGAGTTTGAGATTTGTGCAAATAGTTAATGATTATCCTCGGCACGCTTGAATCTTGCCAAGAATTTCTCACTCATGACTGCCCAACTTGTGATAAGACCAGGTTCAAGATTATGAAACCAGTCTGATGCGTTGTTCTCCAAGGTCTCAACAAAGAGACGAACAGCTATGTCTTCATGTGGAACATGCAAAACGGAACAAGCCGCTGTGAATGCTGAAATGTGTTCATCGGGATGTTTAGATCCATCACCATGGAATCAAGGAAAGTGCTTTCGCAATCCCTTAGGCAGCTCATGATGTCCTTGTAAGGCCAACGGTCCGATGTTATTGCCCCAAGGTAGTCGGGTTGGACGTCTCACGTTCCCTCCATTTCAATCGTTGTCGTTGTTGTTGTTGTTGTCGTTGTCGCCCATTGTGACAAGTGGGACTGGAGATTCTTCTTCTAATCCTTCTAGAAAATGCTCAAGAAGCTCCTCAAAGCGCGATTCTTCTTGAATAGGAGGATTGTGCCTCCTTCTGTAGTAAACTTGGTAAGCCAGGTTGCTTTATTCCCACGCGGGTGGTGGCAAAACTGGTCTACCTGCTGCAAGATCCGCCTTTTCTTCTTTATCCAGAGTAGTAGTTGTTTTTCTCCACTAAGTAGTAGATGTATGATTTTCAAAAATAAAACTTCGCAAGCGACTGATGATGTATGACTGCTCGCCTTGAATTAGCACAAAGTTTGGCTGTATGGCAGCCGAAGTAAGTCCTAGTTGTTGAACTGGAGCAGTAGGACGCCAAATGGTCATACCCGTGACATAAAACGTGAAGCTTTCTTGAATGTTTTCTTGCCTCGTGCCCCACAGTGGGCGCTAGAAAACTGTTGGCGTAAGAACTAACACCTCTAGAGTGTAGGTTTGCACGGACAGCTATGCACACTGCGTAATGAGTGCTCTTCAAATTAGGAGGGGAAGCTCCCTCGTTGTGCTGGAATGCATGGAAAAGGAAAGTAAAGTAAATCCTATCTTTTTGTTCTCAACTAGTAGAGGCACAAGGTTAAGAAAACCTAGAACGTTGCAGCTAAGTATTTTCTGGTTTCGCAGATCATATAACTACAACTAAGCTAACTTCTTTAAATCTATCCAGTTTCCTCAAGAAAACAGAGCGTGAGGAAATGGAGCAGGAATGGTTTTTATACGATAAGCTGGGTACAGATTTGCAACATGAAGGCAAGGTGGGCACAACTATCTGCTCGACTGAATAAGCTTATTATCACACACATCATACGATAAGCTTTAAGTACGAATTCTCAACATGAAGGCAAGGTGGGCACAACTATTTGCTCAACTCGAATAGGCTTATTGATAACAAAACACAAAAGATAGCCAACTAGGACAGCAAATTGCATAAGGGAGACACACGTACAATCTACGATCGAACTAGCCACTATATCTAACTAAGGCAAGCATTCATCATAATAATTGCATGGAACCCGAGTGGCATAACAATTCATTATCAAAACAAACGCTCATGAACAAATACCAAAAAGACAATATTACAGGCAAGGTGGGCACAGCATATATTAATCTCTCCTGCAAAAGTTCTTTGAACAGATACAATAATAGCAATACTATAGGCAAGGTAGGCGCAGCATGTATGCTATCAAGCAAACGTTAATTACAAATGAGCTAAAAGCTCTTATTCATAGACATCAAGGTGTAGGCAACCCTAAAATCACCTTGAGTCAACTACAGTCTTGCAATACATGCAAGATCTTATTTCTAAACCCTAATTGAATGAAACTATACAGTTAACTGGCAAACTACCATCAGTTAACTGATAAAAACAATGCTAACTGGACCATGTGCAACATGCACATCCTTATTGAAAGAAAAGCTAACTGATAACTAACATCAGTTAAGAAACAATAAACTAAGAGTCTCTCCTCCTGTAAAGATATCTCTAAGAATGAGATAGGCGTGACTGATGTCAACAAGAAAACTCGGTAACTGAAGTTGAGTTAACTGCTGCTTATGACTCACCCTCGTAAACAACTGTAGGGTCTAACTGAAAGTCTACTCTAAGTTTATCATCTCCTCCAGGAATTTATCAATAGTATCATCATTTGGCACTCTGACGCTGTCCACGATCATTAACTGTCTGTCTAACTCTTTGTCTCCATCCTAGATTTCCCTCTGACTATCTCTAACCTCTGTGTTCACCTTCTTGAAACTGATACTCAGCATTGAGAACTCCTCCATTTTGGACGCCTCTAGCCCTCCACCTAGGTTACCATGAACTAGCTCTTCGAACTCAGCCCGAACTGCCTCTAACTCGGCGTATGTACCATCCTCATGCCGATAATGACATGGAATCTGAGTGATGTACTCGCTGATGAAACGAAGAGCTGCAACAACCTTTTCCTCAATCATGCCCATCTTAGCAAAAATCCTGTCATATGTCTCCACCCTGCAAAGATACAACTCTCTCCAAGTGAAGACCTTCTTTTGATCTCCATCTGCTTCAATGGCGTCATAGGCTCCTACAAGCTGTGATATTACAATCAGATCCTTCGACTTACGCTCAGCTATGAAAATCTCGAGCTCTTGAATCCTCTAGCGAAGACTATGTGCGTCAACCCTCAACTGATATAGCTCTATGAGGAGGTGTCGACCAGCAATGATGAAGTCCTCAATCCAGGTATCCAGCAGCTTTCCTCGATTAACCAAGTGGTGAATCCTCTGCTGATCTGCGGCAGTCTCTCGAATTTGTGGGAGTAAAGGTGCTTTTCCCTCATTGCCATGAAGCAAACTCGAAATGTACATGCGAAGTTGTCTGATTTCAGCTTTAAGAACTGCCTTATCCTCACCATCCTTCATTACACGTTCCTCCAGATTACTCAAGACGACCCTAAACAGGCTCACGTCGGTGTGTCGAGTACTCTTACCTAGATTAGTTTTGACGAAGGTAAAGTCACCAACATCAACTTCATCTAAGTACTTGCCTTCTGGAGGTGTAGCAACCTCTATGATGATCTATGCCTCAGGATTTCTCTCAATGTTAACCTGCTTTTTGGCCCTCTTATTCAACCTGTTCTGATAGGGTTCACCGAACTCAGATAAGTCAAGATCATACGAAGGCATACGCCTCTCTCTTCCCAATGACCTTTTGAGCCAAGATGAATAAGAAATGCTATCCTCTCGAGGTGGAGCTGCTTCTACTATATCAGTTGTTGGCGAATCCACTGGTATGAAGGTCACATGTATTGGAGACTCAAGCTCCGAATCAATGTCTATAGGAGACGACTATGGTGAGAAAGGTGGACCTAGAGACAACAAACCGGACTCAGCCTGAATTACTAGCTCTGATAGAATAGTTGGCTTTGGAAGTATTGGCTCTTTCTCAACCTGTTTCCTTTTGGTGATGCTCTTCCCTTTTGAATTAACCCCCATCTTAACCCCTTCAGGCGGCTTCATGATAACCTTAACTCAAGGCCTCGCCCTAGAAGTAGAAGGCAAAGAAGAAACTACCACAGCTGTCGGCTCTGTAACTGGGATCACCCTTCGCTTCTGCTTGCTCTCAAGGAAGTACATGGTGGTTTTGATAACTAACCTAGACAAGTCTTTCACTGAAATGTTCACTAGGACATACCAATCAGGTTGGCGAAGTGGCTGGCGAGCGACTTGGTCTTTAATGAATGAATGAAGGAGTATCTCGCCATCATCATCAGACAAGCCTTCCACATCCTCTGATAAGAAATCAGCAATCTATGGAATAGTAAGCCTAAAATAATGACGCCGACGCACCTCAAACTCATCCTCACAATTGACCCAGAAGTCCTCAAGCACTGCCGAATGTGAAACATTTCGCTCCAACCTTGTTGAATAATGACCCAACGGATCATAGGTACGCTTCTGAGGAAAACACCCGAGCTGGAGTTTCTCTAACTCGTGCGCCATTAACTTACAATCGGCAGCTGTTTTGCATTTATAAATACCCAATTCAAAGGTGAAAGTTGGCTTATGTCGATTGCGAAGAAAAGTGTGAACCTCATGTGCCTGTCTCATGAACTCCATGAAAAAAACCTTGTCTGATGGGTACCTCGGTAGCATCAGAGGCTCTCCTGTATATCCATATACATGGATATATGTGAAAGTAGGGAATTGGATGAACCAATCTGCCCAACTCTCCATTGCTGATTGTGCATCCGTAGAAATCCTCACATGCATCTCGCTATCCAAATCTCTAACTGTCCTCATAAGAAAATGATCATTCACCGCTATAAAGTCCTGTTCAGCTTTCGAAAACTCCAACTGAGGGTAGTATTCGTGCACTCGTTCAACGCCTAGAACTCCATTGGTCTTCAATAGTTTAAAGCTGCCTTGAAATGCAACCAAGTAAACTTGAAAGGTCACCATGTGGAATTTGTGCATCTTTAGGAACTCTGTAATCTACTGGTGAAGACACTCGCTGATAAACATGGCCCAATCAAAGGTTTCTTTCTTATCAATAACTCGTGAGATGAGGTAGAACACCCATGGTCGGAAAACGCTTGCGTCTTCAGAACCTACTAACCGGTTGAGGAAAGTTATCAAAACAGCAATCTCATCCTTGAAATCACCACGCCCAATTTTCCTTCGCATGTTGGTTTTTTTTAACTTTCAACCATCGTTGAGCTACTTTCTTTTGCGATCTGTCCTTGTCCTCCTCCAATATTCTGTCACAATCTAAAATGGATACAGCAAAATGATCTGAGCATGGAGGAATAGAAAAGAATTTTTCTACATCCCTCGGTTTAAGGCTACAAACACCCCTTCCATCTATCGACCTGATTTGTCTGGTAGATGAGTCATAATGCTTGACACAAGCAAGTACGAACTCGAGATCAAAGACTGAGATGGGAATGGATGTTGTTGTAAGTATCCCTGAACGCTCAAGATTCCTGATTGTAGTACTGCTGATAACCTCCAATGAGTTTAGATTGATGATGGGAAAAACATGACTTAAGTCGGTATCTGTAGTTTTCAGAAAGTTCTGAAGAAAGACCTATTTGGCCTTATAGTCTATGGGTTATACTGCATTCTGAAAAACTAGACTTTTGACTGTAAAGTCGGGTATGTTTGGACAATTTCGGAAAAAGCTGAAAAAGCTCGGGAAAGGCTAAAAATAGCAAATGGAAGTGAATTTTTTCGAAAAAATTATGAGATATGGGTTTTGTGCAAAATCAAATTCTAATGCAACCCAACACGTCATAATTGCGAAAAAATGGGATTTAGGCTTGCATGCAAAAGGTTTTCGGTTGAGATTTGAATTGGCAGTTAGGGGCACTGAGGGCAATTTTTCGTACGAAAATTTGGAACATGGGTTTTGTGCAGAAATGAATCCTAAAACAACCCAGATCAACAAATTTGCGATAAAACGTGATTTAGGCCCACATGCAAAGAGACTTCTAGAAAAAGAGGCAGCACGGCAATTTTCACAAAATAATCTAAGACATGGGTATTGTTGTTGATGCTGAAATACTCGAACCCAAAGGATGCTTTTCTGAAAAATCTGTCGTTTTCTTTGACATGCGAAGAAAATCTAAGACGAGAATAGAGGAAAATATGACAGAAGAATAGAAGTTTTATTTATTTGTTTTCTCTCTTCTTCTGAAAAAATTCGCCTATGCTTGAAGTAGAACTGATAAAACCTGCATGCAAATAGAAACGAAGTCTGAAATAATCTTCTCCCGAACAAACTGAATCCGTAGCTATGAAGAACACTGAAATTTGAAACCTATAGCACCTCCAGATCAATTCTATGCTCAAGAAAAGATGTTTCTTGTCAACTCTGATGAAGAATAATGGACGCCATTAGAAGAATATATAGAAGAATATCTTCTAAGGCGTGTGAAATGCATGCTAAGTGTTGGAAATGGCGCTTGAAGTACAACGGGACCTTCAAAACTCACGCATGGCCTATATTTGGCTTCAAATTCATTTAACTGGATGTACCATAAACCCTAATTAGGGCACCACTTTGAAAAATTCAGTTAACTGATGCATGCAAACTAATTTTAGCCAATTATGACTAAAAATAGGTTTACCAGAAGTCGACTTGAAAAGAGTTCAACTGAAGATCTAAATTTAGTAAACTGAAAATACTCCTCATGCGCACTTCTATTTTTGAATTTTAAAAGTCAACCTTTGACTTTAGGGATCCTTCCATACTTAGACATTTTTCTGAAAATTGAATCTAAAAACCTCAAATGAAGCTCACGTTCGATCACTGATTTTGATTGACTGTCGCATCAAATCAACTGGCTGACAATTCCGTCGAAGAGCAGGACCAAATCTGACAAGAAGATTCCTTGAGGTGATAATCCAAAATTCATCAATCTGAGGCCTCAAAAAGATGGGCGCCCTTGGCCTCCAGGGGCGCTTTTTGACCTCAGTGTTAGAATATTTTCAGGCATTTTCATTATTTTCACTGATAACTTGACTTCATTTCACTTGACGTTTCCTGGCACTTGGCAAAACTTCAGAACGTGCTGACTGGTTCACTGCAGAGCAGGCCCAATTCTGAGCAAGGGCTCCTAGAGAGCACTTCGTATAAAAACATCATCTGACCTTCCTAAATCATGGGCGCCCCTAGCCTCCAGGGGCGCTTTTTGCAACCAGTGTTAGCCATTTTGCAACTGGCTAAAAACTACTAATCTTGCGGCTGTAAACTACCAAGACATCTTCTAACCCGACTGAGACAGGCAACGTAAAGCTGGAGCTGACACAGACAAGACGAGCATCTGAAATCATCAAACAGACTCTTGGGCGCCCCTAGCCTCCAGTGGCGCTTTTGTCCTTTCTGAACAGTTTTTGATCAAGTCTGAAACCTCAAGTTTGACCACTGATGATGGCAACACAGCAACTCGAATTCACCTACTGACAGATGCGTTGCGGAGCTGGACCAAAAATGGAAACAAACTTCCTGGGTGTCACTCGATCAAAAGACTCCATCTGAAGCCTCAAAAAGATGGCCAGGGGCGCTTTTTGACCTCAAAGTTAGTCAATTTTGCATTTCCCTCATTCTACATTGAATCTTCGGTTTTAGGCGATCTACTCCTCCGTTGGACTGGCTGGCTGGCTCATTGCAAAGCTATCAGGAATCTGGAGAAGTCATCTTGGAAGAAATAAGTCACAAAAAGCTGATTAAAGCCTCCAAAATGATGGGCGCCCCTAGCTCAGAGTTGCGCTTTTTCATTCCAAACTTAGTCAATTTTACAGTATCTTCACCTCGTTGAAAAACCCCTCTGAGACGAAGTAGCTTTTTGGACGAAACTTGCCATAGAAACATCACCGAAGCGTTTTGAGCTTAGCTGTCGACACCTAGTACCTGGCCATCTGCCAATGATGAGTTTAGAAAACCTAACTTTTCTCCTGAAAAAGTGAAAACTACCCACCAGGCTTAAACTGACTTTTAACTGAAACTGACTTCACCACTGTGATCGTGATGTGAAATAAGTCAATCAAAATTAATTTCAGCCAATTCTGACAAGTTCCTATTTTTAGGGTTTTGGCCTAAAAATGGGGTCCGGAAACCCTAATTTCAATTTTCTTCAAATTTTGCCATTATCTCTGTGGCATGACACTGACTCAAAGCCCGTACTTGAATTGCCCAAAAACTATGTTTTGACATCATTTTAACAAGGTTTAGACCATTTTAAGCAAAATGCCTTAATGAAGCAAAAAAATTGGTTTGGGTACAACATAACTTAACAGGTCAACATGTAAATTATATCAATTAATGCCTGTCCTGATTTCTGGAAAGAAAGGAAATAGTAGATGTGTATTTTGTATTGAAATTTTGAATGAAATGTATCAGCTGCACATATCATGATTATAATTTATGTGCAAACTATTTATTGGGTCAAGCATATTACTGCTGACGGGTTAGCTGCTGAATTTAATTCAATAGCATATGTTATAATTCATTGATTATTCTGTTCAAAATATATGTTGTGAGAAATGCATGACACGAATGTTCTACTCAAGACAAACAAAATACTGAAAAAACACATTCGGACGGCGAATTGTGAAACTATTTGACAAAACACCAAAACACCAGAGCAACTTGTCATGTCCCCGGAATTGCAACATTAAAATATAAAAATAACCAAACATTGAAATACAAATAAGTGAAAATGAATAACAAAATACATATTGAAGTTATAAAAGAAAATATAATTGTTTTAATACTTTTATAATTACAATTATCGTAAGATAATTTTGTAATTATAAATATATATAAATATCGTCAATACACAATAAAATCAATTTATATAAATAATATCAAAGGTTACATATTATAAATATTAAAATATATAAATATTAACAATTTAAATGATAATAAAATAAATATTAAAGATACAAGAATATAAGACATAAAATAATAATACAATTATCAATTATGAAAATTTTAAATATAATGACGATACGAATTAACATGAGATGATATAATAATAATAATAATCACAAAGATATTAATATCATCTGAGATTAAATAAACGAATAGGGAATTCTATATTCGGAATTAAGGCAAGAGGCACGATGATGACACGGCTCTTCCCTCAGGACCGCCCAAAGACTATAAGAAGGGAGTCGAAATCCATTCAAGGAGGGGTAGGAGCAGAGTGGAGAGGACTGTAAAAGGAGCCGTAATTTCTCTTTCTTCAAAAGGACGAATATTGGAAGAGTTCACATTTTATGGATGTTATCGGGAGCTATGTCCAGTGGCTATTTAAATATGGACGCCATTTTATTGTCTTTTTCTCCGGCAAAGATCGAATAAAGACAAGGGCAAGTTTAATGAAAAATTGTGGCTCTATTGAAGTCAATTTTGGATAATTCTCAGCCTGGGCACATGTATCATATATTCGATTCTGGAGATTTTCATTCCTCTTATACTGGGAAGGCATCTTCATTGGCTTGGACATAGACACTTGATTTTGGGAAATTCAAAGATATAATTCTCTATCACAATTTGCTGAGCAACCACGACATCTCCAGGTTTTGATTTTAGTTGGAATTGTCTCATTGTAATTGCATCTTAGTAGCACTTATTTAGTGGTTGGATCTTCTATAGTAATTCTTGCATGAAGGTTAAGTTGCATAACATAGGGGTTTGAAAGACTTCATTTTGCATAATGGATATTGCTGGTCCGAACAGCAGTAGTTAAGTACTCTTGGCAGCCTTTATTGCATTGGCATAGAATTGTGTAAATTGCTGGGCAGTTATAGTAAAGATCAGAATCAGAGTCATACCAGCATTGTAACACAATTGAGCAGTCATAATATCATTTTGGCGTTCGTAGTTGACATGTATGACAAAATGGCTAATGGCTGTGACTGAATATTGACATGTATTTCCAGTCATACCTAGGAAATGAAAACCAAATAATATTGCATTTGCATCCCTATTTAAATTTACAGTTAGGCTTGCATATCTAGATCAGTTTGGGAAGTCTATCAAAACAAGAAATACAAACAGAAAAATATTTATCAGCAATTAAGAGCTCGTCAGCAAACTGTTTGGTGAAATGTCCAAGTGCAAAAACTGGAAAATTACACCAAACTTAGCAAGGGACATTACACAACTCAATTGGTAAAATCGAAAAAAATTGTTCTCAGTTTTGGGTAGGCCATTACATTCACCCAAGCTTTCATTCATTCTCTTGAAAACCAATAATTGACTAGCTTGACAAAGAAACCCTGATCTTCTAGGAGCTTAACCCTGTCACACAAATCATTGTCACCGATCAACACATCTGCCCTTTCACTTCTCGCTTGCAGACCTCAAAGTCCTAATGGAAACACGTTAGCTTTTGAGAAAGAGAGGCGTGTCGTGGAGTCTTTTCTCCTCCATTGTGCATTAGGCAAAAAATTCTTTGATCTGCAAGTTGGATTCAAGAATGGCTAATCCCAATATGAGGATCTTGAACCGCTCCAAAAACGATCCCATCTTCCATGGCGAGCTTCCCTTGCGGGAATCCATCCCTAGCAACATTTCGCTCTCGTGTCCTTCAACTAGCACACTCCATTACAAAAATACACTTGTTTTTACCCATAGTCTATTTCTTATTTCCCACAGTCTAAGGGTAAAGTTAGGAAATAATTTAATAATAATATTTTAAGTTGTCCCTATAACTTTATTTTATAACATTGTAAAAAGGATGACTTACGTATAATTACTACTTTATTAATGTGCGCCTAAAGAAATGTTTTATGAAAACTGCAATTGAACACCCTTGGAAGAAATATTAGGCGGAAGAAGAAAACTCAAAAATATAGGTGAATACAAAAGAAGAGTTTGGCACAAAAAAGGGCATCCATTACTATTGTTATCAAGCCCCTTTTCAAAGCTTGAGCAATTATGTTCATCTCCATGCCCAAGGATGAAAAACATTTGTTGCCTTCGATGATTTCAAAAAGAAAACTTATGCAAGTTTCTTGAGCTGGTCATTACAAGACTACAAATAGGCCAACAACATTGTTGTACCCCAAATTAAAAAATTTGCTACACTTAGGCATTTTTGAAGAAATGAGTCAAAGTCTTGTCAAATTTGTCAAAAAAGGTCAAAATTGGGGTTTGCAAGTCTTGCATGAGGGTCAAAAACTTAGAATTTTCAAAATATGACAACCTGCGTTGGCTCAGAGCGGCCAAATCAACAAAACCCAGATTTCAGTTTTTCGACCCTAATTTTTAGGAAAATTTCTATTTTTAGCAGTTTTCTAAAAATAGGAACTTTTTCTGGGTTTTTCTAGGTTTCGTTTGAAATAGATACTGGCAAAATTTTCTAAAAATAGAAAGTTTGGCTTTTAGGGTTGAGACTGATTTGATTGGCTCAAAATACTTCCTCATTAGGCTGGTGCAATCAAAATCACGAAAAGATCAATTTTGCCCTAGTGGGTCTATTATGCTTTTTCAAAAGCTTTCTCAAGAGCACCAAGGTCATCAATGGAGGACATTCAGCTACCAGGTGCCAGAATCAAACATTCAAGCATTGAACAGAAGCTACTAATGACAAACGTGCACGAAGAATGGAGAACAGAGAAAGGAACCTATGAAAGTTGAAAAATGTGAAAATTTTGGCTAAGTTTGGAGACTTTAGGCGCCCCTGTCAAGCATAGGCACCCAAACACTTATGGCTTAGAAAAAATTTCATCTCCGATAGTCAAGGCAAAGGCAAGCACGTCAAATGAACGGAGAAATTAAAAAGTTCAAAAAATATTCTAACTCTGCCAGCCATGGGCGCCCCAAGAGGAGAAAGGCGCCCAACTTTTCAAGGCATCAAATGATGAAATTAGGGTTTGTGCTCCCAGGCAGTGTTGTTCAAATTCTTCTCAACTCCGCAGTGAGCCTAGCAACGCAGTCATCGGATCAACCCATCGGCTTGAATCTCAAATTGAACGGAGAGGTCTCAATCAAGAAGCAGAATGCAAGCCATGAAAATATCAGAAAATAATCTAAGTCTGGGAACTCTGGGTGCCCCAGGTGGCCAGGGGCGCCCAACCTTTTGGAAGACCTAATCCAACAATTAGGGTTTGCAGATATACTCATTGTCTTCAGGATTCAGCCAGCTCTGCAGTAGATGTCCTCGGCAGATCATCGAACTAGTCAATCACCGACATATCCAGACTGAACCGAGGGTATAACATGAGGTCAAAAATCTTAAGGAAGCCAAAAATAGCCAAGGCATGGAATGTTGGGCGCCCCAAGAGGAGATAGGCACTAAGATTTTGGAGGTCTAGAACACCAAATTTGCAGTCACAACCTCCAACATGTCTTCTTCAGAATCAGTCAAGCTTTCCAACACAATCGTCTGCAAGTTCATCGGAGTTGGCAGTCACCAGATATCAAGGGCAGAACAGAGGTACCAATTCAAAGGTAAAATAAAAACTCAGAGAATTTCTAAGTCTGGAAACTTGGGCACCCCAGGAGGAGATAGGCGCCTAAGCTTTTTGGGCCCTAAACTCAGCTTTCAGATGATGTTATTCCCAAGAGGCCCCTCTTGAAATCATTCAAGCTATCCGACAAGCCCAACCATCAGTCCATCTGAGCTCTGGATCATCCAGGAATGAAATTCATCAAAAGATCATAAAGAAAACAAAAATATTCCAAGTTTGGTGGACACAGGCACCCCAAGTAGCCAGGGGCGCCCAAGCATTTGAAGGTAAAGAATCAATTTTTAGGCACTGGCACCTCCAGAATAACCATCTCAGATTCAGCCAAGCTATTCAACGGAACAGTCAATCAACTCATCAGACCTCCTTAGCTCCTGAAATTGCAGATTCATCTAAAGGATAGAAGACAATGTTAAAATCTGAAGAATGTCAAAAAATGACTAACACTAGTAATGATAGGCGCCCCAGGTAGTCAGGGGTGCCCAGCTTTTTGAGGGGTCAAATGAAGTTTTCATCAGAAATTTCCTCCAAGATAATCTTCTCAAAATCGGTCAGGCTCCACAATGGATCACTCCGTCAGTCCACAAGATTCACCAGGCATCCGGAAAATCAAAGTCAAACAAAGGTCAAAATCAAGCAAAACTTCTGAAAATGTTGAAAAAATGGCTAAGTATGGAGAGAAAAAAGCGCCCCAGGAGGAGATTGGCGCCCAATGCTCAATGCCTTAGTCATTTTTCCAAGTTTTTATCATTCAACTTTCAAACAATGTCTACGTTCGATGAACCTGCCCAGGATAGACTCCGAAAGTTTTAAAACAAAAAGAGAGCAATTTTTTCTCAACCTCAACTTATTTAAGAGAGCTTTTGCCTTTCATTATTTATTTTGCAGGTTGGAGTCTAGAGCAAGAAGATTTTCCCTTTTCTCTCAACGAAGATTTGAAGACCCAAACGACATGCTTTTTCGATGTTCTTCGTGGTTTCGAGATCAGTAAGCAAAGAGGAATGCTTTTTCATGCTTGAAACTTCTAAGGGGTTGCTTTTTCAAAACAGCCACTCAACTTTTTCCATTTCTGATCACATGGATTTCTCTACTTTTTTTGGAGAAATTGTTTTTTCAAATAAGATCAGCATTCTATTTTCAGCAGCACTCTCCTTTCGAAATTGGGAAACAAATCAGTTTTTTGGCAACTGTGATCGAGATCTAAAGCAACAATCTTCTAGAAGCTTTCTTTCAACTTTCTTTCTATTTTCATCTCAAGGCTTATCCATTCTTTGAAGGGCAAATAACAAATGTAATAGTTGGCACTTTTCCTTGTTTTTAGGTTTTCATAGGTTGTTATATGTTTATCTTCTTTTAGTTTTAGAAATAAAGTTTTCATGTTGACAAGTCTTAGTTGTAAAAGCGACGAGATTTTAGGGTTCCCTACTCCTCTGCTTAGTTATAAATAAGGGCAGCCTTGCCCATTTTTCTTTAACCATGCTAGTGATAACAAGATGCTGAGCCTCTTAGTGCCTTCTCATTGTTATTCAATGTTGTTTAGAACTTTGATTGTGATAGTGAAATTATTGAGCTTATTTTGGCCTTCAAGATTGCTATTCAATTTTTGTTTGATCTTGTGCTAAGTGTTAATCTGATTTTGATCACATGTTGCATGCCTATTTTGCTACAACTTGCTGTCCCAGAGGTGTAATCTTTTATTCTTGAGATTTGAGAAAATAAAGTCTTGTGCCTACTTAGTTGCCCTGATATAATGGTTCAGTTTTCCGTCTTATGTGTTATGCTTATATGATCTTTATTTCAGCTTGCATTGAAAGTAAGGAGATGTGCGTTGGGAGAAAAGTTGATTTAAGTACTTATGTCAGAGAATCCTTCCTTGTTCATTTCTAACTCTCTTGCTTTGCATTTACTTGAGTAGTTAGAAACATCATTAGAGTAGGCTTAGTCGTAGTTGAACTTCCAAAAGAGAAAACCTCAGCTACGACGCTTGAGTTTTATAACCTTGTGTTCTTAGCTAAACAAAAAGATAGGCAAATTAGTTTTAATTTACTTTCTTTAACATAATCAGTATATGAGGGAGCTTCCCCTCTGAATTTGAAGAGCAGGTTACTGCACATAGTTGTCCATTTCCAAACCGCATACCAGAGGTGCGATTTGAAACGCCAACAAACATCACCCCTAAGAAGGATCAAACTAATGTTGATTTCACAAGGATTGAAACCCAATTGGCGAGATTTGAGAGTTAATTGTGTTACATAAACTCAAAATGCATGAATTTGATTAAGCACATTGACCAGTTGGAAAATAGTACTACTACCATCAATACAATCTCCATCCAAAAAAGTTGTCTTCATAACCATCTATTCTACCTCTAGATAATTAGCAACAATAATAGATATTGAGAATCTAATGGAGATTAGCTTTGCAATAGGAAAAAAGATCTCACCAAAATCGATTCCCTCTACCTATGAATAGCCCTTAGCCACCAACCTTGCTTTGTACTTCTCAAATTTTTCCTTTGAAATTTACTTATTGTTAAGAACCCATTTGCAACCAACGGGTTTCCTGTCTCGAGGAATCTCTATCAAATCCCATGTATTGTTTTTCTCCACTATTACCATCTCCTCATCAATGGCCACTTTGCAGACTTATTGTCTTTAGATTCCATTGCCTTCTTCATAGTTTTAGGCTCATTTGTGTTATCAAACAAAGCAAAATACAACGAAATTCCGATGAGCTATAGTTATACTTCTCAAGTGCACTCCTTTGACAAGAGGACCTCAAGATTTTGAGTGGAGGTTCTTCCCCTAAACTTTTATAACTCTCCCTCGAGTGCACACTCCTCGGTCTTTCGCTCTAGCTACACCACTACATTTTCAACTTCAAGCTATGAATGTGTAGTAGCAACTCTAATCTCCCTAAAGAACACATTCCAACTACACTATCTTTCCAATTTTAACATAACATAGTGTGTACCCTTTTACGCCTTCACTATAGCCTATGAAGATACACTACTCTTATTTGAATTTCAATTTGAATCTCTTCTTCTTAGGCACATACACATATGCCTCGCAACTTAAAACCCTAATACGCTACAATCTTTCCTAACCAAGCCTCCTCAAGAGTTTTGTCCACAAGAGCAAAAGTAAGAGATATGTCAATCAAGTAACAAGTTGTGCTCACAAATTCTGCCCAAAATTTTTGCTTCAAACTAGCACCATTAAGCATACTCCTACCTCTCTCCATTAATGTCTTATTCATTCTTTTTGTAACTCCATTTTATTGAGGAATATATACAATTGTTTTATCCTTGCAATACAATGCTCCCTACAAAAATTATCAAGCGTTGGAGAACAAACCTCTCTACCATTACCTATCCTCAAAATCTTGGTTTTCTTCTATCTCCTACTCACAAGAGCTTTAAACTCTTAGAACTTTGCAAAAAACTCACATTTGTGCCACCATGTTTTCTTAGAGAAATCATCAATAAAAAAATATATGATACAAGGATTTTCCAGTAGATATTACATCCACATGACAAAAAACATCCCTATGTATCAAAAATAAAATCACTATAAATCTAAGCAAGCTTGAGTAAAACTAAGCACCATTCTAAATTTTTATAAATACAATGCTCACAAAAATCAAAATCCAAAGAATAACTAGTTAGCTCTTTGCACAAGTTTTTACATTTTGTAATGTCCCCTTATAGGTTTTAACTTAAATTTGACTTTAGCCTTAAAAACAAAGATCAAGAATCAATATCTTCTAATAATATACCTCAGTTTATTAAGAATAACTCCAATGTTTAATGCTGATGGGGTTATCTGATTTATGTATTGAAGATAATGGATAATATGAAGATATGAATTCTGAGATGTAAATTGAAACAATAAATTGATTTTAAAATAAATGATAGGTATCACAATATATTCACTGTTTCTGATTTCCTTATCTAAATGTATGCATGTGAATATGAGATAAATAGAGGTTTATATCAATCGCTGTTTCTGATCTTAAACCTTCTCCTTATGCGACTTGATTCCCCGGCTGAGTATCTGATATCTAGCTATGATTATTGCAGCCTATACTAGGGATCACTCGGCTCTCTAGGAGCACCCTGATCTGCAGATGCCAATGTATTAATGCTTCCAATCTAATCCATATTTCTTTACCATTGAACTTTACTTCTTACAGCCACATTCAGCTAAGAGTTACACCCCTACATGGTATGCATTTGTCTAAAAGACATGTCTCTTTGTTAATTTAACTAATCAATGCTCTTCTAATCGCATTTTAGGAATAATTAATTTATTAACATTATTAAATATTTATCGCCTATCCTTTAATCTGTTATTGCTGTCCTTAAAAACTTTAATCATTCATAAATATAGGCGTTGCCAAGCTAGTCGATTAAGACTCCCATGCTCCAATAAGAATCGATGGCTCTTGTCAAAAATTACACCACCGCCCAGAAAGTCAACAGTATCGGACTCTTCATAACATTTGAATGCTATTTGGCGAGTCAGACATTATTAAATGCAATCGCAATGCTTTCTCGTCAATTGCAGACTAAAAGTTATCATGGCTCCCATATAGATATTAAGCGCTGAAGTTTGGTTTGGTGCATTGACTCCTCAATTAGCGTTCATTACATCCCTTGAGGTTGACGACTTAGTATTAGTATGAAGGAGGTGATAACATTGTTAACAGTGGTAGTCGACTCAGCATGGGTGTGAAAGGAAGCGATAAAGACAAGCCACGATGGTATTGAATGGATGGAGGAAAGTCCAAAGTTTGATTCTTTGACTATTATGTCGATTTCATGTAATCACCAATCGGCAGAGTAAAGGCTCCTTCAAATAATTGAGGTATCTATAGAGAGAAGGCGGTGTCAGAATCATTTAAGTAGATAGCCAATAATAGATATCCTCGTAAATTATTGTTTGCCATATTAATCCTGATCGTAGTTGCGCCAGCAATCGATATAGAATGCATCACCCTTCTTAGATTAACAATAGCCGTATGAATTGACCAATATTGGGGTTATTACATTGTCCCCTTCCTGTAAATTGCTTGGCCAAAAGCAATCTTAAATTGTCATGTCGATACCAAGGCCCCAAATAAGTTTGTAGAAGGTTCCCACACATATTCCTTGCTTCGTGCGATGGTCACTAAGTTCACCCATTTTGTCAATCTTTATCATACTACAAAGCAATTCCATGTCATTCAATATATTTGTCATAGAATTTCCTCGATTCCAAGGTTTGTAGCGCCATTCACTCATAATGTAGTCCTATTGAACACTAGTGCAAGTGATCTCTTGGAAATCACTAATAGGAAGATCAATCCAATCTTCTGAAACATGTTCTTGGATAAACGTTGACACTATAAAATTACGAAAAATCCTCACAAGCCACTATTGAATTCCAAATGATTCCAAGATTCCAAGTTAGTCTCAGTAAAGTACCATCATGTTGACGTTGCACTACTCTGATTTCAACAATTTGATCCTCCTGTTCAATTTGCATCCACTTCTCATGGAATCCTAAGGAGTATCTGTGGGTCAAATTCACACTGTAGAGGTCGTTGCCAAACTCATTGATTTGCGAAAAGAATTGGTTCAACCATACAACCAAAAGCTTAACATATCCCCTCAAGATGTCCAAAGGAAAATTCCAAGCTTTCCAATCTATGGTAATCATCATAGAGTTGTATATACACATGTATATCAATACACTAAAATGTTGATGGGAATCACTATTCACGGTGGTGGTGAAGAAAATCTGAAGTGTACTTGAAGAATTCCTCTTTATTAGCTGCCCTAAAGCTATGAATGATTTAGGATTCATTTCACCACTAACTGATGTTATCAATGAAGAGAAAATAGGGCAATGGTAATCAATGATAGCCTCATAGGTGACATGTGCATAGATATAGTTGCAATGCCACCTTTTCTTTCCACCCAACTTAAATATCCAATATTTGATTTTTAATAAAAAGAAGGAATCCTCTTCATTGGCTTGGCCTGAATTGCAATTTCTTGTAATGTGATTTGAGAGTTATTGGTGATAGTATTATTAGGGTTTGTCTCACTACTCCAAGCTTGATTCCACACATTACTGATAGGACATGCACCGGGATCCCAAGCTTTATGATCGTCTTCAATCTTAAAACATGATTTCGGATAAGCTTCATTATCCAACTCGAAAAGTGGATTATCATAGGTTGTCTTTGCTTTAACTTCGAACAAAGGATTATGAACAATTTGAAAGTTATCTTTGTTCTCAAATTCAACCTTACCTTTTTTCTACACCCAACTCTTATTTGTTGATTCTTTGGCGCAAATGTCATAGGTTTTATGTATGCTATTTACTTACTTTATCTCCTTCATCCCCCATCTATTCTTTTGTTCGCAAATTTGTTTACTGTCAACAAGCTGACTTTATGTTTCTTGTAGAGTCATTTGAACGTCCTTCAATTTATCTTGTGTTCCCTTGTATAAATCTAAGGCCTCATCTGCAAGCTTAGTAACTATATCTCTATGATGGATTACACATAAGAAGGTTGTCTTGATTTCTTGCAAAGTGTTCTTTATTGTTTGCAAATCAGCAAGGGTAACATTAACCTCCTCTTGACTACTTGGTATGTTTTGAGTTAAACTTTCCACATGCCTATGTATGCCATCCACTCTAGATAAAACTTGTACTTCTTTTTCAGCAAATACCAAGAGATGACTTTTCCAATCATGATCACACGAGGATGTTGAACTACTGTGATGCTCCATGAAGAAATCAGAATTCTCTTCCAATGTGCTACCATGGCTGCTGCAAATCTCTTGTACCTTTGCAATAGAAAACTGAGAATCTAAATTATCAATGTCACTAGAACTCTGCTCTAGACCAACTTCAAAAATAGGAGAATCTGACTTATGTTCAATAGAATTTATTCCTTCAATGTTATCCTCAATGCATGACTCGTGAGATGAAGTAAGAGTATAATTAGAGTCACAAAGAACACTTTCCTCCACAGACTCATTCTGAAAGTCGAACCAAAAAACTCTTGTATCATTGAAGTGAAAGAAGTCATCACCAACATCAGATGTGAAGCCTTCATTATTTTCAGCTTGTTCCTCATGTATTGTAATGTCCCCTTCTTAACAATACTCAATTCTTATGCTCGCCAACCTATTCCGAATTCCCGTAGGCTTGTCGGAGGTGAAATTAGGGTTTCCAACTGCTTAGAGGTTTCTTTGGTGTTTTCAGGGGTTTGCATGTAGTTGTTTTGAAGAGTGGTTTCCAGGTCTTTTCGGGTTTTCAGAGAGCTTCAAAATGATGTAACATGCATCTCCATCTGACAACTTTTCCAAACTTACTATTTTTAGTAAGTTTTGATGACTGCTCAGATTGTGGTTAAAATGAGGTTGGAACTACTTACTATTTTTAGCAATATGCTATTTTTTTTAAGTGTTATTTCTGGCAGGGCTATATTTGGCAATAGCTCAGCTTTTCAATGCAGTTCTATTTCAAGTAGAGCAGTTGTGGTAATTTGGCTTTCAGCACTTTTGAGCTTAATTCTGGCAAATTGATTTACTTAAGTTATTTTAATATTCTATTATCATTTTGGGCCCCATGGCCTAGATTAATGACTTAATGTTGTCTTAAAAGGTAGGCCTTGACGGTGGACGCCTCATGAGAGGTATTTTAATATTTTATAATGTTTATTATGTGCCCATATGCCTTGGATGCCTAGGAATGAGGGAGAATAAAGTATATTTTAAAATTAAATATTTCAAATATGTTTGGGCATCCATTCTTGGAGGGAAAAGGAGGAATTCAAAGAATCCCTCAAAGTGCTATTTATACAAGGCCTTGCTCCATCTTTTGGAATCCATTGTTATTGATGACGAAGTGTTGTTGAAATGATTTCAGACCCTTGGCTTCGAGGAATGTGTTAGCTCTCAAAAACACAGGTTTGAACCATGAAAGGTTGCCAAGCTTCCACGACGTTTTAGGGTAACAGAACAAGGTTTTGGAACAATTAAACCTTCTACTCTTTAGATGCTGCTAGACCTAGGTAGGTATACCTATTTGAAATGGATAAAATAAAACAATTTTGGTACAACTAGCACAATAATATTCAAAACTAAAACCTAAAACGCTCAAAATGACAGATAAAAGATTGTGAGTGAAACTAGAGGATGAGAATGAAAAGACCAATGCCTTATAGGGTTTACAGAGTCAAGAAAATCTAAAACAAGTTTACTTGTTCTGGCAGACATTCAAGTTGTTTAGCATTTTATTTGGTTTATAACTTGTACAAACATGCAATATTGTGATTATTGAGTTCTTCTTAATAATCCAATTGATATTCCCTAATTACTATGATCAATTCAGCGAATTTAATCTTTACTGGAAAGAGACAATTAATTGATCATACAAGTACAGCAAATGTGCATCGATGAACTATGTAAAAACTTGTTTACACTAATTCAAATAACCAGGAAACACCATTACGGAGACAACTTCAATAATACCCTTCAACAAATATCATAAACAACTGATACCAGAAACATCGCGCCATCATATTAAATTTTCAATGATATCTCCGTGATTTACACATGCTACCAGTCTCATCCGTTTTCAAAAAATTGTATCTTGCTATATCTTCTCTCTTCTCTATCTAATTCTACTTCGCCTCTCTTACATTGTTTTCAAAAATGATCATTTATACATTGAGAAGATGAGAGGACGCGTCCTTTCGAAAATAAGCATAACTAAATATAAAACAAAGGCAGAGAATAATTAGGCTCTAGTTAGCCACAAATGAGTTTTAGCAAGATGGTCCAAATAGTCTTGGCGCTTGTACGTGTCCGCATCTTCAACAGCATTCTGGATCGTGATTTCCATCTTGACCATTTCCTCATTTTGCTCGCTCACTTCCTCTAGTGTTGTATCCTCTGCAGAAGATGTCTTCATGATTCCATTAAGTACTACATCGCATTCATTCCTCCATCTAATGGCATCTTTCAACTCCCCTTTACTATCAGAGAATGTGACCACAGTTTTCTTAGCAGCTTCAATTAATCCTTGCTTATCTCCCTGTAATTCTTCATAGAATTTTTGATGGCGACTGACAATATGATTTGCAGCTTCAAGTGCAGCACTACTAATCTCATCACGTGGGGCCAATTCATGAAATTTATCCATAACCCGCTCATTCATCCTCTCATGCTCCTTCAATGCATCCATAGTAGCAGAATACTTTCCCCATAATTGATTTAACCAAGATGTCAAATTGTCCCATCTCTTCTTAACAATGGCTACAATTGCATCATACTTTCCCTTATTATAGGCACTTGACCCAATCCAATGATCCTTTGTCTGAGAGCTTTCTCCTTGAGTGAGCAGTTTGGCTAGAATTATTGGAACACCAACCAAGTCTTTCAATCTATTGTTTTCTCTTAACATTCTCTCATTGTTCGCCTTATACATTTCGCTTTCTCTTATCAATGCCTGTATCTGTGCTTTATTCAATTTTGCAATATCTATCCCAATCTCTGTAGTAACCACAGGATCAGCCTCTCCAACCTTTAGGGTCATTACATGGCCAAATGCCTTTTCTGTATCAATCACCACTGATTTCCTCTGAGGGGGATACAAAGCCCATATCATCAATGATCCCTCATCAGTATTATATTTAGAACCTGCATACACTTCTGTCACCTTTTCCTTATCAAGTTTGTGTGTATTGTTACTATCTCTTAAGAAGTTGTCAAACACCAATGCAGAATTCAAATCAAGTCTAGGAAAGATCACGACACCAGCATCCTCCAACATTTTCCTCCCCTTTTCAAGAGTCATATTTGTCATCTCATCATCCACACACTTTCTCAATTCATCCAGCAATTGCTCTTCATTCCCAGAGGTGACAACACCCACACCTTCTCTTATTTCTTTCCCCTTCAATTTGTACAAAAATGCTTTAAACTCTGGAGAAGTTATAAACTCATCATCTGAAACAAATGATTTGTATTCCATATGCCGTGCATCAACATCACCGCTTCCAATACTCTGTTCTCTAATTGGGCAAACATATTGCTGAGTTCTTAACCTAGATGCTTTCTCCGTTCTGCTCTGTGGCGTTTCATCCATTGGGGTTTCCTCATCTCCAGAAGGCAATATTCCCATATCCTGTAGCCCTTGGTTGTAACTTTCAACCACCGCCTCTGCTTCCTCTTCATCTAGATTTCTAATCATATCATCAAAAGGATAAGGTACATGCTGATACCTTCCAAAGTTAATGTTTTCTTTGGCTGAATTCATATATCCTTCAGGGTCAAAGTTTT
Source organism: Sequoiadendron giganteum (assembly GCA_007115665.2). Taxonomy (NCBI): domain Eukaryota; kingdom Viridiplantae; phylum Streptophyta; class Pinopsida; order Cupressales; family Cupressaceae; genus Sequoiadendron; species Sequoiadendron giganteum. Next base: position 42,184,428 of record CM021110.1, read on the forward strand.
TTCTAGGTGGTCCACTTTTCATATTATAATGCAATAACTTATCATGAATTAAATTATATCCCTCCTTGGCCAATACAGTGAAATCACCAAATCATAATGTACTAGGCATAAATGCCTGCTTCCCATAAGAACTGAAAATCATCACACTGCTATAATCCATCTGTCTAACAATTTCAAAATATGCAATCCTGTTTGGAACTGTCCTTGGTAGAATAAAAGGGGTACCTTCAAATCCATACACCCCGATCATTGTAGCTCCTTCCAAACAGTACCAGTCACCCCAATTATGATCAATTGGCCCATTAAAATCTTTGGGACGAAGAAACCTCTTGATCTCATCAGTTAATGAATAATTACAAGGATACTTATACAGTTTATACAAAGTTTTCACAAAATATTCTTCAAAATGTATGAAACTAGAATTAGCAAACCTGCTATCCCAAATAGCAGTCCACAACTGAACAGGCAATGCTTCACCCTCTTTACCAACTTGAGAAATTCTCACCTCTGGAAGCCATACTCCCAATTCCTGACCAAGATACAGCACCAAATGCATCGATAACGAATAATGCCTGAGATGGACAATAGAAGCTCCACTCTTTATAGCCATCAGTCCTGAATCAAGCTCCTTAGCAATATATGAAGCATAATCAAATGGTCGGGAGTTATGATACTGAATATCTGCTGTGATAATCATTGGCACAATTGACATGAGTTCCCGAGCATCCATCCCCAACACTTGACATACTGAAAAATATGTGTATTTCATGTAAGGTTCAAACAAATCTACATGATAAGGAGGCCCCTCACTATCTTGCAAAGGTTCTGATTTGCTACCCTGTTTAACTCTGTGAATAGGCAACCTCCAACCCTTATAGATTGTATCCATTCTCGAAAACTCCTTTTCTAACTCTTCGCAACTGATTCCCTCATTGCAGAACCCTGCCAATTTGAAAACCTCACCCACTGCTTCTTTGGATACATATATCTGTGGTTTTCCAGATGGTTCACATATAGCTTTATGTTTCGGATCATAATTGTCTGCAAGCACTTTTACTAACTCTGCATTTACAAAAACATTAGGGCACACCAGTTTCCCTACATTCAATTTCCATGGGTTGCAAACTGGTTCAAAACGGTTTCTTTTGTGGTAATGGAAATTGAAAAGCTCATAACCTCTTATGGCAATCTAGACATCACCTATGAACTTGCACTTGTCATCTAGTTTATCAACTTCTGCCCTAAGCTGTGCAGACCTTCTAGCTTTAGGACCCGAGCCAGGTAATTGATCAATAAGGTCTTGGTTCAACCTTCTTTCAATGCCCTCATGTTCTGCATCAACCTTCTGTTTCTTTCCTTTTGACACACTACTCACAGCAAGCTTTCTACCCTTACCCTTTCTAGAACCAGAGGACTCCATTCTCAAGCTTATAGAATCAAAAATGCAAAAGCCAAGGAATAGTCACTTACAGTATTCTGCTCGAGCTCTTTAGACTGAAAATCGTCACGGTTCTCTGTTCAGCACGCCAATTCACCTGCAATCAATTTCGGAACTGAAGAATTGATTCAATCTTTACTGTGATATCCCGTCGCGCCATTAATGAAGCACGAATGAACACCCATTTGAAACTGGCACTGTCGCATCAAGTGTCCTTTCGATGAGAGATATTCAAATCTGGGGCGAAATCCCTTTTCAACGTCTATTACACCTTTTGCCAAGACAGAATGCAATCTTATCGACACCTGGACTCCAAAAATTGATGACTGTTGCTCTTGTTTTTTTATATCGCTATAACACTTTTGAGTCGAGGAGATGTCACATAGACTTCATTGTCTCCTATCGATATGTATTTCTTCAAGTCATAGTCGTTGAGAAAAAATCACCCTTTCACCGACGAATTCTCCCTTCGGCATATCTACTAAGTTCTCTCACCGAAGAAATAAACCACACCAATGAAATAATACCTTCGGCAAGACATAATATCTTCGGTAAGACCTATATCGATGCCAAATGTTTTACCAATATCACTCTTATTCGGTGAAACTCACCCCGAGCCGCCTATTGGTATAACTTCCAACCTTCGGTGAAACCTTATGTCGAAAGTTCCTCTCCTGGAGATGCACATCTCTGTCAGCATAACTACTAAGTCGGCAAGACCCCAACACTTTCTCCAATACCTTTTCGGATTCCCCTGTATTAAGTTCGGCAAGACAACAATCATCTTGCCCAGACCTTCACCGAAGCACATAAGTCTTACCGAAACATTTGTTTGCAAGCCAATCGGTAAAACTAAATGGTTTCGCTGTGACATCCTGCCGATACCAATCGGTTTGGCCGAAATGACCCCTCCACATGCTAGTCGGCAAGATCAATTGAATTCGCCGTGACCTTATAACGACGCCCCAACATATGCCGATATGGATCTTTGCAGTCGCTGGAATAAGAGAAAAGTCCAACCGATTATCTGCACAACCATATGTTAGTGAAAAATACATCTCGGGGAGACTTTCACTATGTCTTGCCGATATGGGTCTTTCAATGAAATCAGGGAAGGTAGACGGATTTAAACAGATCTCATGACAAAAATAGGCAAACCAAATGGAAAGAGGGGATTTTATGCTTATGGTAAGGACTTAATGTTGGAAACTCATGAATCCAATAGACTGTAAAAATTCAAAATTTTACAGTTCTAACAGAATGCATACCTCCTAGCAAATTATCGGTTTCGTGTTTGAAAGATAACACCTAGCTGATTGAGACTGCTTCTTCATCCAGAGGTTGCAGATTGAGCTTCATAGTTGAACTATTTCATGATATTTTCTGATTTTGATGTTGCTGGTTATGCTTGGCTGAAGCACGTTTTTGTTTACAACCCTTAGTGTGATTTTCTTTTCATTCTAGATATTTGCTCCTTGTGTGTCTATGCCCTTGGCACCTCATATTGCAAGTTTGCAGATTTTATTATCAAAAGATGGAATTTCTAGACTAGGTTGACCTCCTCTAGAGACCGCCCCTTGTCTATGTGTGCTTTGGAATCCATGCTTGGGCTTTGGAGCTGTTTGTAGCTTAGTTTCTATTGTCATTTGGTCGCCTGGCATTTGTGCTTTGTTTGCTTTCAGTTTGGAGGAGTTTGGAGGTATTTCGATGAAGATATGAGCATTTTGATGATATCATAGCTTGCTTGTTTGATTATCAGATTTCTGTGTTTCTATATCACACCTGGTTATTGTAATCATTTGCTATTTTTCATTAGTGATTACATTCATAATTGTACCAAGGAATATTGCAAATCATATGGGTTTGATTATGGTTACATTTCATCATAATATCATTGTATGAGAGAGCATATTGTAACACTGATTCCAGTAGTACTGGCCAGCCATTTACTTTCAGCATGCTATATTTTGTATTTTTCACTCCCGTTGAATAAGTGGTCGAGTGTTTACTTTTCAATATTTAGTTGTAGTTATCGCTCCTGTTGAATAAGTGGTCAAGCTTTCATGATCGGTTATCTGCCTACTTTACTTTCCAACATTTACTTTCAGAATGGTCGGCTAGCCACCTACAACTTTGTACATTCACTTCCAGTTTATATCTAACGATCCCCTCGCACCGTATGCTCTCACCTCACCCACATCAGGATCTTGGTGATCAAAAAGTGAACGGTTCCCTTTCAGCTGGTTTGATTTATTGGGCTAACCTTAATGGGTGCATATTTGTTTGTGAAAATTCAAAAAAAAAACTAAGGGGGTTATTTCATGTATCATCTTTGCATCAATAGTTGTCTCATAACCCTCATGAAACCAAGCGTTTATTCATTGGTGATAGAAGAAACGTGTGAAGATTTGTCATCCTCCTTATGGATACTTTCCACATCAAGTATTTTCTTGCATTCATCTTCTATATGTACCACTAAAGGAAATTCCTCCCATTCATTTCCTAAATTGATCCTCTCTTACTCTTCTTTTTCCAAGTGAGGCTTCAATTTTTCCTCACATTGTGTTAACACATCGAGGAACAATGTATATGCAGCTGAAGAGGCAACCCATTCTTGTTTCCAAACATTCCATAGAATAGATATGGTGGATCAGGAGAACACATCACTCTCCTGGATGGTTAGAATCAATATGTCTTTCAAGGATGCAAACACATCTTTATCATGTACATTCTTAAATATGACAAGGAAATGATAGAACATGTTCTGCATCAGATCTTGCAACCCTAAGTCCACAAGAAGGATACTTGTCCTGATTTCCTTAAATGTCTTCAATATGATCAACCTTCTTGAGTAATGCTTACCATTGGTGTCATCTAGATCTTCGAAACTATCTACAATCAGTTGTACTACTTCTTTCATCATGTCATCATCATAGGGCACTAGAGGTACCAAGATTCTATAAACCTCACTTAAACAAGAAGTCACAATCAACTTCATCTCCTCATCATGATGGCTCAACCATTTATGTTCCTTTAAGTTGGTTATTGCACGAGTTAGAACTAGATCTACCACTTCGGATGACTGCTCAATATGAATTAAACATTCTTCCACCAATTTAAGAGTGTTCAAAACATCATCCCTTGATTGAAATTCCGTAGTAAGTTTGTTGCCAGCTTCACAGAGTGTTCTTACCAATGGTTTGATATCTTTTGTTGCCATGATTAATCAATTTTTTTGTCATTTATCCAAACACTGGCAAAACTTTTAGCTCTGATACCACTTGTAATGTCCCCTTATAGGTTTTAACTTAAATTTGACTTTAACCTTAAAAACAAAGATCAAGAATCACTATCTTCTAATAATATGCTTCAATCTATTAAGAATAACTCCAATATTGAATGCTGATGGGGTTATCTGATTTATGTATTGAAGATAATGGATAATATGAAGATATGAATTTTGAGATGTAAATTGAAACAATAAATTGATTTTAAAATAAATGATAGATATCACAATCAACAAACTATTTCTGATTTCCTTATCTAAATGTATGCATGTGAATATGACATAAATAGAGGTTTATATCAATCGTTGCTTCTGATCTGAAACCTTCTCCTTATGCGGCCTGATTCCCCGGCTAAGTATCTAATATCAAGCTATGATTATTGCAGCCTGTACTAGGGATCACTCGACTCTCTAGGAACACCCTGATCTGCAGATACAAATGTATTAATGCTTCCAATCTAATCAATGGTTTTTACCATTGAACTTTATGTAATGTCCCCTTCTCAACAGTGATCTAACAGTTGACCATTAGTCTATCCTGGTGACCCGTAGACTACTCGGAAGCGGAAATTAGGGTTTCCTATATTCTAGGAGGATGTTTCAGCTCTTGTTGGAGTGTGCTTCTAGAATCTTGGTGTTTGGTTGGCAGCTCTTTCCTAAGTTTTCAGAGAGCTTCATGTTGATATGACTTACATGATGATCCGAGCAAATTCATGGATTTACTATTTTTAGTAAGTCCTATTTTTGGCAGTGGTCCTGTTTGCTTCAGTGCATTTGGCTTTCCTCTTCAGATGGTTCAGTTGGTTGCATCTGAATCAGCACCTGCGTACAGTTCTTGGAGAGATAAGTTATTTTAATTAAAATAATGTTTTATTTTAATTATAACCCCTTGGACTAGCTTCATAACTTAAGTTGTTTCGAAAAGGGGGAATTTAAGGGTGGGCGCCCCATCAAGGAATTATGTGAGTTTTTTTATGATTTATCAAAGAGGAAAAAGGATGCCAACTTCATAAGAGAACAGTAACTTTTATTTTAATGAGATTTTTCACTGAGTGAAAAGGGACACCAACTTGAGGAAAGGGTAAGTCAACTTGGAAATTCGAAATTGGTTGACTCATGAGTTTTGGCGCATCTTCTGGAAGCTTCTAGGATGTTCTTCAGAGGTTATATAATGGAGGGCTCATCTTCATGTTTTTCATCTTGAGTTTATTGCAAAGTTATACTGCCGGTTTGGTGACTGAGTGCTTCGGGGAATGCATACCCCCTAGCTAGGCTTGGCTTCTTGCTTGAGAGATAGCAACTAGTTAAGATAGGTTGAGTTATTGTCTTTGAATTTGAGTTTGAGTATACTCTTGTTGCTGTTTTTGCATTTTACCAGTTTTTGCAGAATTGTTGAAGCTGTCAGCTGATTGTAGTTTTCATTCATATCTTGCAAAATAAAAATAGAGTGGTTCTGGGTACTTTGTGTATTGATTTCCTTGCTAGGGGCGACCCTTCTTGCAAAATCTTAGATTTTAATATTAAGTGTGGATTTTTTTAAAAGACAAAATCGCCCCTCTTATAGGGCCGTACATTTGTGTTTATGCATTGTTTTTCGTGCCAAAATAATGGAGGAGTTTTGGGTGGGTTTTAACACTTGATCTTGGTCGCCCATCATGTTAGAGCATAATGCATTTTGCGTCATGTCATTTAGTTGGGATTTGAGGGAGATATGAGTGATTTAGTGATGTTGCAGGTTGTTGGACTGCACCATTTCAGTCCCTGTTTCAGTCACAGCAGATTGAAAGAAGTCACCTTTGAATGGGCTGGGGTCTAGGAAGTCTAGGATGAGTTTGAGGGAGTTTATTTACATTATTGCAGCATGATATATCTTCTCATCACATATGCTTGGCAGGCTCTCTATGTTATTGTAAGTTGAACAGTAGTACTGTCAGCAACTCTTCTATTTTCTGATCTAACCCTTGTACTTTCCCACGGCTGTGGAAGAGACTGGCATGTTTCAGTCTTAGTTAGTTTCAATTCTTGTATCACCCGCTGAAAAGTGGAAGAGGTTGGCTTGCCGCCTATTTGATTTCAGTAATGCATTGTTACATTGTGTTGATCGGCTGAGCCGTCACAAAGTCATGGATCCTCTAACCATATGCTCGCCCCTCCTCCCATGTCGAGTCTTAGGGCGCATTCTTGGTTAGAGTTATCAATTCTACCAGTTTTTCAGTATTGCTAACGACCCCCTTCGAGTAAGCTCTCACCTTGCCCTTACTAGGATCTGGGTTGATCAGAAAGTCAAGGGTTCCTTTCAGCTAGTTTATGATTACACTAATGCTAATGAGTGTACTTAGCTGTGTAACAAAATGAAAAAAATTGGTTAGGATATTTTAGTGGTATCAGAGCCATGATTCTGCCAGCCTGTGGTCTAGTGAAGTCAGTTTCCGATGAGTGACAGAGCCCGCAGATACTACATCAGAAGTCAGGCGGGAAATCCGCCATATCAGTTTCTGCAAACACCAGAGGCAGATACTTTTTCTGATGTACTCAGAGAAATAGGGCACACAGTTGACAGAGGTAAAGCAGTTGCAGAGATGGCAGAGATTAACCAATAGCCCATGGATGACAGAGGTGAGAGAATGGAGAAGAAATTTGACGGGATGATTGACATGTTGGGATGCTTACTTGCCAAAATGGATCAGCAAGCTGCAAACAATTCCCCCCTTAATCAAAACAACTCCAACGGTGAACACAGTGGAGTCAATGGGAACAATGGCAATGGGAGAGATAGAACCATTGGACAGCATGATGCCACATCTAGAGGATCAGCCTCTAGGCCCCTTTTTCCCACATTCACTCAAAGAGAAGAACCCCAAGTTGAAGCTGCAATGAACTATGCCGATGACGCCAGACAAGCTTTCTTGGAGTATGACTCTTTCCCTCCTGGTCTTAAGGAGTTGTGGTCTTTTGACCAATTCATGAATCAGAGGAACCGGAGAAATGGTGGAAGAAATGAATTCAGAGGTCCTATGGGTCCTAGAACGGATTACCAACAAGCTCTCGGGAAGGTGTCCTTGGCCCACTTCGATGGAAGTGATGCATGCACAGCTAGAGCATGGGTGCAAAAACTGGATAATTACTTATCCTTCAGACCTATGGCGGAAGAAGACGCAATCAAATTTCCCACCCTACACTTGGAAGGTGTTGCCCATGAGTGGTGGTATCATGGTTTGGTCACCCTTGGCCACAACCTAATCAGAACATATGGAGAGTTCACTGACAAGCTGATTGACAGATTTGACACTAAGGATCCTGAGGTGAAATTCAGGGAACTTGCTCAGTTGAAACAACATGGTTCCTTGGAATCATACATTGGGGATTTCCAAAAGCTTTCCGTGATGGTGCCCAACATCACCGAAAGAAGATTAGTGGTGCTGTTTTCAAAAGGTTTAATGGAGCCTTTGAAAGGATGGGTAAAGGCTTTTGACCCACCTAGTCTTGAAGAGTCTATCAAAAAGGCTAGAAACATGGAGCTGTCCGCACCAAGGCCCAAATTTCCATCCAAGCCTTTTCCCCATAGACAAGACAAAAGACATCCTCCAAATCAGCACAAGAAATTTCCTCCTCGATTGGATGATGATGCTAGAGAGAAGCTAAGAAAAGAAGGGAAGTGTTACACGTACAAAGAACCTTGGACAAGGGGACACAGATGCTATGGAAGAGGCCATTCTAACCATATGGAGGCCTATTCTGATTATGGATCAGAATCTGATCACTTGGAGCAGCATTCAGAGTTAGTTGAAAGTGATGAAGAACATGAACTCGAGGAGATTGAAGAAGAACCAGGGGGTGAGGGCACCTTTGCCCAACTCCCAAGTTTTCAAAAGAACGAGTCCTTCAAGCTTCGTGGCTTGATTGGGAAGCATCGTGTGATTGCCTTAATTGATACTGAAGCAACACACAATTTCATTGATGAGGGATTAGTTCCAAAGAAGAACCTCAAGACGGAAGAATTTGAAGGCTTCAAAGTGATGGTGGCCGATGGGTTCCACATTGCTTGCACTCACAAAGTTACCAACATGTCCTTGTAGTTAGGTAACCATGAAGTCAAAGACGACTTCTATGTTGTTAACATTGTAGATACTGATGCAATTCTTGGCATCCAATGGCTTCGATCTCCTGGAGAGATCTCCCTGAATCTGCAAACCATGGAACTTAAATTTCAATCCGATGGGAAGAAAGTAGTGCTAAGAGGGATGTCAAATGGAGGTCCCCGGATTGTCTCTTTCAAAAGGATGGAAAGGTTGATCCGACATGATGCAGTTGAGTGGGCTGCGGAATGTATGATTCTTCCAGCTAGCCCAGTTGAAACAAAGATGGAATATCCGCCAGATATTCAATCCGTGCTTACAAAGAAAAGTAAAGTGTTTGCTGATTTACCACCAGGGCCACCTCCAGATAGAGGGTTTGAGCATGTAATTGAGCAGAAGGAAGGAGCTAAACCGGTAATCACAACACCTTACCGATATCCTAAGAAACAAAAGGATGAAATTGAGAAAAACATAAGGGAGCTTTTGGAGATGGGCTTCATTCGCCCAAGTAAAAGTCCCTTCACCTCAACAGTGGTTCTTGTGAAGAAGAAGGATGGCACCATCCGCATGTGTGTGGATTATCGTGCCTTGAACCAAAGCACCATCAAGAATCGGTATCCCATTCCCCGAATCGATGAACTCATTGATGAGCTACACGGTGCTAAGTTTTTCTCACAGATTGACTTAAGATCAGGATACTATTAGATTCGAATGAGGGGATCTGATGTTGAGAAGACAGCATTCAGGTGCCACTATGGTCACTTCGAATTCTCAGTTATGCCATTTGGGCTAACTAATGCTCCGGCCACTTTCCAATCTTGCATGAACAGAACTTTCCAGAGACAGTTGAGGAAGTTTGTGTTGGTATTCTTTGATGATATCCTCGTTTACAGCAAGACGTGGGAGGAACACCTCAAGCACTTGGAGGAAGTGCTTAGTATCTTGGAGACGGAAAGTTTCTTTGCAAAAGAATCAAAGTGTGAGTTTGGTATGGGAGAGCTACTCTACTTGGGCCACATCATCAGTGCAGAGGGAGTCAGAGTTGATCCAGAAAAGATCACGGCTATCGTGGATTGGCCAACCCCGGAAACTTTAACCCATTTGAGAGGATTCTTGGGTCTATGTGGTTTTTACAGAAGATTTGTGAAGGGTTATTCACAAAGTGCTGCTCCTCTTACAGATCTAACCAAGAAAGGAGCATTCTTGTGGACAGAAAAGGCACAAGTTGTCTTTGATAAATTCAAGAGGATCATGAGCTCTTGTCCGGTTTTGGCCATACCAGATTTCTCCAAACCTTTTGAGCTGCAATGCAATGCTTCGGGAGAAGGAGTTGGTGCTGTTTTGATGCAAGAAAAGCACCCCATTGTGTTCAAAAGCAGAAAATTAAAAGGCATTGAAAGAACCTACTCAATTTATGACAAGGAAATGCTTGCAATCATGCATGCATTAGCCAAGTTCAGACAATACTTGGTGGGGAGTAAGTTTGTTGTCAAGACTGATCACAACAGTCTCAAACACTTCATGCATCAGAAGGACTTGAACGAAAGACAACAGAAGTGGGTGAGTAAGCTACAAGCTTATGATTTCGACATTGAGTATGTCAAGGGGAAGAATCATGTGGTGGCAGATGCCTTGTCACGGAGGCCACATTTGAGCTCATTATGCGAGCTTACAGCTGATTGGAGAGAGTTGTTGCTTGCTGATTATGCCAAAAATCAGTTTGCAACCAGCATTATTGAAGGTACTTGTCAGAATGAAAAGTACAAAGTGGTTGATGGGCTGATACATTACAAGGATAGGGTCTTTTTGGTACCCGAATCTAAGCTCAAAAAGAAGGTTTTGCAAACTTTTCATGACATTCCACTTGCTGGTCACCAAGGTTATTTTAAGACTTACCGGCAGATCCGTGAAAGATTCACATGGAAGGGGTTGAAGAATGAGGTTTTGAACTACATCAAGGAATGCCATACTTGCCAAATGAACAAGAATGAGCACACATACCCCGCCGGACTGTTGCAGCCCCTACCCATTCCCAATCAAAAATGGGAAAGCATCTCTATGGACTTCATCACGGGGTTGCCTAAGACACAAGGGAAGGATTGCATCTTCGTGGTAGTAGACAGATTAACAAAGTTTGCTCATTTCTTCGCTATCACCAGTTCATTTACAGCAGCTCAAGTAGCTGAGTTGTTCTTTCATGAGGTGTTCAAGTTGCACGGTTTGCCAAAGAACATTGTGAGTGATAGGGACAGCAAGTTCCTAAGCACTTTTTGGCAGGAAATTTTCCGGATGAGTGGTACGGTACTTACTCCGAGTACCAGTTATCACCCCCAAACCGATGGTCAAACAGAAATTGTGAACAAGTGGTTAGAGGGTTATCTCCGAAACTATGTTTCAGAACAGCAAAAGGCTTGGGTCAGATGGCTTCATTTGGGGGAATACTGCTACAATTCATCCTATCACATGTCCATTAGGATGTCCCCATTCAAAGCCCTCTATGGCTATGAGGCTATCAGCTTTGCAGATTTGGTGTTTGGGAATAGCAAGGCACCGCAGGCCAAAGATATGTTACAGCAAAGTCAGGATATTCTGAAAGCATTGAAGAACAACATTCAGATTGCACAGAATCAGCAGAAATTGTACGCTGATCAGCGGCGTGTTGAGCGCTCCTTCGAGTTAGGAGACATGGTTTACCTTCGCCTACAGCCATACCGACAGTCTACTCTCAAGAAGAGTGGGGCTGAGAAGCTAAAACCCCGTTTCTATGGGCCTTTCAGAGTTATCAGAAAGGTGGGGGCAGTAGCCTATGAGCTAGAATTACCACCTAGCAGTAAAATACACAATATCTTCCATGTGTCTCGCCTCAAAAAGGCGTTGGGAAATAACATTATTGTTTCATCCGATCTTCCCCCACTGGATGAGAAAGGGTTGTTGGTGCTAGTCCCTGAAGAAATTATAAATTCCAGGGAACGTTCTTTGAGGAGAAGGACAATCAAAGAATATTTGGTGAAATGGAAGAACTTGTCGTTGGAGGATGCCACGTGGGAGAATGAGGAGAATGAGGAGATCTTGCAGCATCCTAGTTTACAGTTGCTTGTGGGCAAGCAAATTTGGGAAGGGCGGACTGTAAAGTCCCCTTCCCAACAGTGATCTGACAGTTGACCATTAGTCTATCCTGGTGACCCATAGACTACTCGGAAGCGGAAATTAGGGTTTCCTATATTCTAGGAGGATATTTCAGCTCTTGTTGGAGTGTGCTTCTGGAATCTTGGTGTTTGGTTGGCAGCTCTTTTCTGGGTTTTCAGAGAGCTTTGCGTTGATATGACTTACATGATGATCCGAGCAAATTCATGGATTTACTATTTTTAGTAAGTCCTATTTCTGGCAGTGGTCCTGTTTGCTTCAGTGCATTTGGCTTTCCTCTTCAGATGGTTCAGTTGGTTGCGTCTCAATCAGCACCTGCGTACAGTTCTTGGAGAGATAAGTTATTTTAATTAAAATAATGTTTTATTTTAATTATAACCCCTTGGTCTAGCTTCATAACTTAAGTTGTTTTGAAAAGGGGGAATTTAAGGGTGGGCGCCCAATCAAGGAATTATGTGAGTTTTTTTATGATTTATCAAAGAGGAAAAAGGACGCCAACTTAAGAAGAGAACAGTAACTTTTATTTTAATGAGATTTTTCACTGAGTGAAAAGGGACGCCAATTTGAGGAAAGGGTAAGTCAACTTGGAAATTCGAAATTGGTTGACTCATGAGTTTTGGCGCATCTTCTGGAAGCTTCTAGGATGTTCTTCAGAGGTTATATAATGGAGGGCTCATCTTCATGTTTTCCATCTTGAGTTTATTGCAAACTTATGCTGCCAATTTGGTGACTGAGTGCTTCGGGGAATGTATACCCCCTAGCTAGGCTTGGCTTCTTGCTTGAGAGATAGCAACTAGTTAAGATAGGTTGAGTTATTGTCTTTGAATTTGAGTTTGAGTATACTGCTGTTGCTGTTTTTGCATTTTACCTGTTTTTGCTGAGTTGCTGAAGCTGTCAGCTGATTGTAGTTTTCATTCATATCTTGCAAAATAAAAATAGAGTGGTTCTGGGTACTTTGTCTATTGATTTCCTTGCTAGGGGCGACCCTTCTTGCAAAATTGAGATTTTAATATTAAGTGTGGATTTTTAAAAGACAAAATCACCCCTCTCATAGGGTTGTACATTTCTGTTTATGCATTGTTTTCCATGCCAAAATAATGGAGGAGTTTTGGGTGGGTTTTAACACTTGATCTTGGTCGCCCATCATGTTAGAGCATAATGCATTTTACGTCATGTCATTTGGTTGGGATTTGAGGGAGATATGAGTGATTTAGTGATGTTGCAGGTTGCTGGATTGCGCCATTTCAGTCCCTGTTTCAGTCACAGCAGATTGAGAGAAGTCGCTTTTGAATGGGCTGGGGTCTAGGAAGTCTAGGATGATTTTGAGAGAGTTTATTTACATTATTGCAGCATGATATATCTTCTAATCACATATGCTTGGCAGGCTCTCTATGTTATTGTACGTTGGACAATAGTATTGTCAGCAACTCTTCTATTTTCTGATCTAACTCTTGTACTTTCCCACGGCTGTGGAAGAGACTGGCATGTTTCAATCTTAGTTAGTTTCAATTCTTGTATCACCCGCTGAAAAGTGGAAGAGGCTGGCTTGCCGCCTATTTGATTTCAGTAATGCATTGTTACATTGTGCTGATCGGCTGAGCCATCACAAAGTCATGGATCCTCTGACCATATGCTCGCCCCTCCTCCCATCTCGGGTCTTAGGGCGCATTCTTGGGTAGAGTTATCAATTCTACCAGTTTTTCAGTATTGCTAACGACCCCCTTCGAGTATGCTCTCACCTTGCCCTTACTGGGATCTGGGTTGATCAAAAAGTCAAGGGTTCCTTTCAGCTAGTTTATGATTACACTAACGCTAATGGGTGTACTTAGCTGTGTAACAAAATGAAAAAAATTGGTTAGGATATTTCAGGAGATCACCCAGCAACTCTTCCACTCCATTTACCAGAAGAACCCGGTAACCTTCTACATCTTCTTGTACCTGGTGAATGTCATCAATCAAAAACTTCAATACCTAGATTCTATGTTTGAGCGATTCTTTCACTTCCACATATTTCTCCTTGTCAGGTATTACTCCATTCTTTACCAATCGGCTAATCTTGGATTCTTTCATTTCCAGCCATGAAAACAAAGTCCTTTCCATCTCATGTAAATCCTTCACAAGTGATCCTTCCTCTTTATTAAGCTCAGTTTGCAACTGGGCTACTTGTATTTTCTTCTCACTTGCAGTGGTGATAACCTGTGTCCCATGATCTATGATCTCTTCAATGAACTCATTTAAGACTTTACCCTTGGCTGCAAGCTTTTTTGCCATTTGAACAGCTAGTTCTTCGACATTCACCAAGGTCATGGATTGGACATCACCCATTGAAGATCCCGCTATGTTTCTCAAGATATTCGCATAGCGTTCAACTTTCCCCTTGTATAGATTTTTAGCTTGCTCCATCTTGTCAAGCCTTCCTGCAAGATCATCTAACACTACTTGGGCATCTGCTTTTGCACTCTCATTGGTTACCTTCCCAAGTTGTATTCTTTGTTCAGTATAATCTTCCATGTTTACATCTCCCTCTGGTTGTGGAGGAAAACCTACCTCAACAAACTTCTGGCCGGCTTTATCAACCTGGAGTCTTGAGAACACCTTAGGCTTTTTCTTTTCCTTGTTCTTGGGAGCAGGTATTTCTTCTAGGTCCAGCTCATCGGGGGAGATCATCTGCTCTTTTCACTTAGGAACCTGCGATACCAACCAAGGAGGGAGGGAAGAAGTATACACATCACTTGTTACCGCTAATTCCTGAGTTGCAGGGGCTCTTTGAGGAATAGTTGAAACAGTAACTATGGGCACCATTGTAGTCATTATGGGCCCAATTGTCTGTACGCCAAGCTGACTCTGCAAAGATTCATTCATGAATCTGTTAAACTCAGCCTCCGAAAAAATGTCAAAAGATGGAGATGACAAACTAGGGAGAGAAACTGGTGAGCTAGATAGGTCATTGATATTTTGTGCTCAGCCAACTACAGAAGAAACCAACACCGCTGACACTACTGGTAGGGAAGAAACATCTTCTACTCCTGTAACCGTGATAGGAAGAGGAGAAGAAGGAATGGGTGGAACAGGAGATATAGGAATGGAGGAAGTGTGAGGAGGTGAAGATACTAGAACCTGTTCGGTTTCACCTCGAGGAGGGGACAAAACCTGCTCATCCTCTTGGTATTCCTGAACCTCTTCTGCTGATTGCTCTTCTTCTTTATTTGATTCGGTCTCTTCAGAGTTCTCATCATCTGATTCTTCGGATTCAAACTCTGTATCTCCTCCTTCCTCATCTGAAGATAAATCCTCAGAAACAAGCTCCCTCTCTTCTGCAGGAGATGTGGTAGCCCTTGTTTCTTGTATTTCAATAGTCTGTGGAGTATTTTTCCCCACAGTGAACTTAATCCTTGGCCCTCTTCGTGATGAAGAAGGAATCGCGGCCTGCTTTTCTTTGGTGCAAGATTCTAGTGGTGGACTATGTTTCTCTTTAGGAAGCTCACCTTCAAAATCTATCTTGAAGGCTTTCATCTGATGGCCATGCTGGTGAAGCCATTTTGCTGTGTTGTGTAGGATAGGGGCCAACCTTTCCCTCATGTAAGTACATTCTTTTTTAGACCATTGTACTAGAGGCAAAGGTCTCCCGGAGATGTTGTCCTCATCATAGGCAGAATTGAGGACGTCACCTGGATCTATGAAATCTTCAGGCAAATCAGCTATTTGGAGAGCTCTGATTTGATCAACTGTCAACCTGCAGAAATCCATTTTACGTACATCCTCTTCATCTCTACACTCTGCTCATATGTCTTCAAAATGGTAGACATGGTTGTGACCTTTCTTGAGTTTCTTCTTGACGTCCCTGAAGTCAAAGTCACGCCTGTACCTGTAGGTCTTGATAGTATTTATGTGCATCTCAGCTGAAACATTCTTGGCCTTCTGCACAGTTCTGATCGTGTATCTGCCAATGGTTAATGGAAACTTAAAACCTGGCTTATGATTCTTTTGTCGTTCCTTGTGCACAGAAATTGATTGCCTGCACAACTCCATAAGAATCCATTTATCTGATGGGTATCTGGGAAGCATATAAGGGCATCCCCTGAAACAACCTACCCTTATGTAAGTAAAGGTTGGAAATTGTAGAAACACACATCCCACCTTGCTGACCGCCTTGTAAGCTTCATCTGAAATCCTCTTCTTCTCTAGAGTTGGATGAAAAGTAAAGAGCAAAGGAGCAAAGAAAGCATCTGTGACTCTCCTAAAATGGTGAAAGATTTCCCTCAGGTTCAATTGGTAATAGTAGTCATAGATAGGGGTAGAATGTCTATTACCTTTGGTAGATAAACCTGGAAACTGCCTCATTACTGTTGCTAAGTACACCAAGAAAGAAGTCATATAAAACTTTAAAGTGGTGGGCACCTTGATCAGCTGCTCATGGATTTCGTCACTGATCTGCGTTCCCCAATAATGTGTACTTTCCTCCTTCGGATGATCCGGATGTATTCATACATCCAATCTTGAAAATAAGAGGATCCAGGCAAACCCTTGACTCTGCTTAACAAGGTAATCATATCTCTTACATCCTCTTTGAAGTCACTCCTGGGGAGTCCCTTAGGCCACCTGGAAACAGCATGTCGGGGAGTCTTCAACCACTGTGAGTTAATCAATGTTTTGGCCTTGACTGGATCATTGTCAAATATTTCTTGAGCTCTCTGGATTGTGATAGGAATGTATTGTTCCATTTGTAGAACTTTGAAGACTATGTCAAAGAATTCACCGTCAAGCCTCATTACAACTTGACCTGTTGAATCCCTCACAGTTTTGTCTTCTTGAATGTAGTGTGCAGCTACCTGAAGTACGAACTTTGTGTGATGAGCTGAAGTTGGGAAAGTAGAAACCATATGAAGATTGCTATGTACAATGGCTTTTAGATTCTCATCCCACGGCTTTTGTTGAATCCTCCTCACAAAATCTGCCAGATCTTGATGGCCGATCTCAGTGCCTTTGATTTCATCCACCTTGGACAACACCACGGTCGGAGGGAAAACACCCTGCTACTTATACTTCATCTTCCCCTTATCTTTAGGAGATGGTGATGGTGTTTCAGCTGACATTTAGGAGAGCAAAGAACGATGTATTTCTTATCTTCGAGGATCTTTGATGGAACTTTGGAAATAAACTGCAAGAATGGCGGATGCAATGATTGTCAGGAAATATGTCACATGGGGAAGCGTGAGATGAACATGGCGATATGGAGTCACTTTGTTTTGGCCATGTGGTGTGGAAAACGAGGAGCAAAAATGAGTGTGGAGGCGAAAATGAAGAGAAAACACTATTTCGAGTGTTAGATGAAAAATGCAGATTTTGGTGCTCAGGCGATGAAAATCAGTTTGGTGTCGTGGCAGTGAAAATCACCACCAAGACACCAGCGTGACTTGGTGGCTTCATCCGAAGGCATCGAAAAACCCCGCCTGTACACCGAGAGGAAACGAAGATTGACGCGTTTGGAGAATGGGGAGGTCTTTGCCACGAAGTGCAAAGGTTTTAACTTTAAGAAAAAATGACAGCAAAAGACACGAGAAAGACACGAAGGGAGAAAAGAAACGACAAAGCGACATGAACAATGGGTGAACAACGCCAAAGACAAAAGAAATTCGAGGGTATTTAAAACTTGAACAAAGAAAACTAACAACTGAAACAAAAAAGGGGACGCATACATACCTGAGATAAATGTGGTGAAGATGGAGTCACAAACCGCGCGCTGGAGGACAACACCAAGAAAGATCTCAATGGAGGCAACTCGTAATGGCATGGGAGCGAAGTATGGGGAGGAGTCTCTAAGCGAAATTGAGGAAACAACTCGTGTTTAGAGTTAATAAAACCTAAAAAACAACTCAAGTTGCACGCATTGAATGCGGTCGAGGGGACTCGACTTAACTCACAAATAGGTGCTCGAGTGGTGAAAATCACCGCTCGAGCACCAACTCAAAAAACCCTTAAGGTGCAACGACGGTGATTTTCACCGCCCAAGCACCAAGTTTTGAAACTAAAGTTAGGTGCAATGCCGGTGAAAATCACCGCCGTTGCACCAAAAACATTTAAAGTAAAACGATGCAACGGTGGTGAATTTCACCGCCCGAGCACCAAAAATAGACTAAAATAACTTAACTCCTGGGTTCTCAAGGAGTCAAATTTTAAACTTGAAACTTGAGCCTATCGTCACCTACCTAGACTAGTGGGATTAGAGACTTCGTAAAATGAGTTTTGCCTTGTTTTGCGTGCTTGAAACACACGGTCCTAGGAAACGGACTAGTTTCATAGGGGGGGTTATCCGTGAATCGAGTGTTGCTAGATTCTGTGATAACATTCTCAAATTCGTACTTTTCAGCAACTTGAGAAGTTTCTTAGCATTCAGCAACCGGTGAGGATTATGAAAAGAATTTGAATTCTTATAGCCAAGTCGAATTCTGGAAGAGGCTAATCTTAACAAACATTCGAATTTCCATTTTCCCTCCTCTGCCAGTCGCAACACTTGTCACTCGAAGCATCAGAATATTTGACTTCTAGAACTTTGAAAATTCATCACCCCTGCATAGGCCTACTTCATCATGTTTGCATTTTTTTTTTTAAATATTAAATCAAGTGTTCTTCATGAACAATTTCACTTCAACTGGCTAAGGAATTTGATTTCATGTTTGCTCTCTAGCAAAATTACTCCAGACACCCAGCTCAATTCGTAGGCCAAAGCATTTTGTAAAAACGTTTCATCTGATTTGCCTTAAAAAACAAAAAAAAGAAAAAAAAATATTTTGCCTAGGAAATTCATTAAACGGGTGCCAGGCAAAAATCTCTGCCAAAACAATGCAAGCAAGGTGCGGAACAAGTTTAAATCATCTCCCAACAGGAAACATCCAATACCCAGAAGAAATTTCCCTTCAGAACTCATCGTTTTCATGTGTATCCGGACGAAGGGGTAAGTTTAATTTTTATTATTTTGAGAAAAATAATAAATTTTGCTAAGGTTTATTGCATCTTGATTCTGGGTGTTCTTCTTACTTGTAGCTTTCTTTTTTCCTGCCTTGGCATCTTTCTTGATTTTCTGAAGAATTTCCCTTCTACATCTGGGCGCATATCACCTTGCACCTGGAAAATTTTAACATCACCTCTTCCTTAGGCATATTTTTAATTTCACCTTGTAATGCCTTAGAGAATTTTTTAAATTTAATTAACTTATTGGGTGCACTTCACAATACACGCCTTTACCTTCACTTCCTTAGGCATTTCCACGCCTTAGCATCTTATCATATTTCTTCCACAAACAAGGGCGCATCTCCATGTATCAACTTCCACTCAAGGGCGCATTTCCATGTATCAACTTCCACTCAAGAGTGCATATGAAGGTATGGGGAGGAATTTCATGCCTTAGAAAATTTGCTAGACTTCATTCACCTTGCCAAGGGCACATTTTGGGTGGTGAGAAGGAAATCTTCAATGCCTTGAATATTTACCTTTCACTCTCTTTGTAGCCTTGGGCGCATTTGAGGGTATGAGGAGGAAATCTCCCATACTTAGAAACTTTTAACCCACGCCTTTCTTGTAGCTACCTTGGGCACATTTCACTAGTGTGAAGGAACTTTGAGGGCGCATTTGCTATAGGGAGCTTCCACCCAAGGGCGCATTTGAAGGGGTGGGAAGGAATTCCCATGCCTTAATCATTTTTCCCCTTGCCTTGTTCTTTCTTGGCGCATTTGCTATAGGGAGGAGGAACTTGAGGGCGCATTTGAGCATGTGAACTTCCATTTTCAACCTTGGGCGCATCTAGCATGTGGTGGAGGAATTTCATAACACTTGAGGGCGCATTTGAAGGTGTGTGTAGGAATTCCATTAGGATTTGTTTTTTCTCCTATCACCACATTTTCCTTGTCATGCAAGTTGGGCGCATTTGAGGGTCTGAGGAGGAAATCTCCACACTTAGCATTTTTTATCAAGCTTTCTCCATAAGGGCGTATTTCACCTTGCCCTCGTGCCAGTTTTCAACTTGAAAGCTTTCAATACCTCAACTACCTTGACACCCTATTTTTAGTAAATTTGGAGAAGTGTGCCTCTCCATGCCCTTTTCATCTGTTCTGAACTGGAGCTGGTGTGATTATGCCTCTTATGACCTTGCTACCTTGTTTATACCTATTGTCCACGCTGGTATGCTATTTTTAGCCATCCTGCTATTTTTAGCAAACCCTAAAATTGACCAACCTCTGCAGCTTCGTTTGACCTGAAATTTGATCCACATGATCTTGATGCTTTAAGTGACCTATTCACACCTACCTTTGGCACAAACATGCTATTTTTAGCCATGAAGTGACTTACTAAAAATAGTAAGTATTCAAATTGCGCTCAAATTTTACCAATAGGCAGCCTGAAAGATGTTAATCATGATGGTGTACTTCGTTTCGACAACTTTTGGGTTTCATCCCCCCATTTTTAGGCATAAGGGTGGAAACCCTAATTTTGACTTGCATGTGCTTCGAACAACTTCCGTTTGACTTGATTTTTGTTGCATGTCGTTCTGCTTGCTGAACTGAAGTGTCGGGGAGCTGCTGGAGTTTATAGTAAGCGCCTGAAAAGTGATCAATCTAATGTCGGATGAGTTTGTATGTCAAACTGCCTGTGGGATCTCAAAAAACCAGAAAAACCAAGAAAATTGGTCCACATGCGGGCACTGGCTAAAAATAGTAAGTCCTTGAAAAATGATCCATCTTGTTTGCATGTCACATCACCGCGAAGGTCTTGAAAAACCCAGATACATTCTCCAGACATGCATTTTGAAAACATATGTGCAAACCCTGAAAATGGCTCTTGAAGCCGAAACTGCTAAAAATAGCAAGTTGTCAGAATCTGTTCAAATTTTACGTGCAGGCACCTTGAAGTTACCTGGATGTGCTGAAGCAGTCAGAATTCCAAAATCCTGATAAAATAGGTCCTAGATTGAGTACTTACTAAAAATAGTAAGTTGTCAGAACTTAGTGAAAATTTAGTGGGACTCTTCCTTGAGCATTCTGATTGTACTGCTACGCTTCGATTTCACTTTGATAACCTTATTCGACCTCAAACAAGCCTGAAGAATGAAAACCCTAATTTCACAGACTTAGCCAAAATTTCAACCTAGGTCAAACAATGGGACATCCCCGAAAGAATAGAAAGACCAGAGAGAGAGAGAACCAAAGACAAAAGACCAAAATGGAGCAAAATTAGGGGGTCCCCATCTTGAATGGGGTGATGTGTGAAAAGGTCACAAAAAGTAGGATATGACTTGTCTGTATTGGTGTATGTGTATATGTTTTTACGCAACTTGAAGCAAGTCATCTGCTCATGCCAACAAATCTATGGTTTAGGGATCTATACAAGGTACATTGTACCAATGTACCCTCACACCTATGCAATCTCAATATAAACTTGAATATTGATGACACAATAAGCCTTAAATGCCATCAAACATGTCGCCTTTAACAAGATTTTCACCAGCATTTCTTGGGGAAGCAATTCACACCATATAATGTCTTGCAATTGGCAGACAAAGAGAATGTACTACCACTTGAAAACAATAATGGGAGCACTAGAATTAAGTTCTAAAGGTTGAGAGACAAATACAATCCCAAAAAACAGTGACACAAAACAAATCAATAAATTTGTAAAGCTAAAAAGTTGCATGTTGTCTCGCAATTATAAGATGAGAGCTCAACTTAGAATGTTAGCATCCTTCCTATCAATTTATGGAATATTTTATACCTGTGTTATCGGATTCGCCTCTGGAAGGTAGGGTTCGTGTTCTAATTTGCTCTTGGTTCGAATCCTAAGCCGATTCACCTGTGGGTTCGGTAAGGATTCGACATTTCTTGGTCAAATTCGCCCAGGCAAAACCCAAGTGAATCCGAGGAAAACCCAGGTGAATCCAAACAGAACCCGCGTGGCTAGACGACCATAAAGTGTTTTTTTGAGCAATTTTTTAATGTTTTATGGAGTTTGACTTTGACTGACGCCCAAGGAAACCCTAAAAGTGACCTCTAAATCACTCTAAACACCTAAAATACCTCATTCTTATTCATTTGTTTTGCAAACAAGCATTTTCATTCGAACAGGCTGAGCTTTCATTTTTGCTTGTTGGATTGACAAAAGGAGTTGAAGACTGATCATTGAAGCTTCTACAAACGATTGCATTGCCATTCCTACAGATTTGCAAGTGTTCATTGGCTGCCTATAATGTCCCCTTTTCAGTGATGACCTTGTTATAAACGGTTAGCCTATTTCCGAAAATCTATAGGCTATTCAGTTAAGCAAATTAGGATTTCCAGTGTTTCCTACTCAGCTTGGTTTACTGTGGTTTTGTCGGGTTCTTACTATTTTTAGTAGTGGCTATTTTGAGTAAGTCTATTTTTGGCAATATCTTCATCAGCAGTGTTGTGCAGTTCATTATCCAGATTTTGGTAATATCTTAGTTTCCAGTTTGATGGTGGTTTGTGCCTTGGACTAAGTTTCATACTTAGTTAAAAATGTGTTTTGGAGTTGTACCCCACGCCTAGCTTAATGACTTTAAGTTGTTTTTAAGTTGGGGCCATAAAGTAAGATACATTTAATATTTTATTAAATGTTTATTCATTATCTAAAGTGGGACAACTTGAAGGGTGGAATAAAGAGTTAATTTGATATTTTAAATGAAGCCTTTTTGGAGAGTGGCATCCCTTTTGGGAAAATGAAGAGTTTCTTTGGAAGTTCAAATGTTTCATCTTCTCTTAGTGAAAGCTTATATATTGGCGCTTTTCTCTTTGTATCTCATCTTGGAAATTGGAAAGTAGAGTTATGCTGCTGGTTTGAATCCAAAACCTGGCTAAGGGGAAGCTTAGCGAATTCACTCCATCCTTTGGGCCTGAAACTATGGCTTCCTAGGTGGATCATCATGGCTGTATTTCACTTTGAAATACAAATGGAGCTTCAATTGTTTGAATCGAACAGGTTGCTGATGTAAAATCTATTTTTGCAAGTTGTTGATTTGGCCTGGCTGAAGCTATTTTCTGTTCATAGCTTCAATTCAGATTTTGGTTTCATTTTGGGTGTTAGCCCATGCTGTTCTACTATGGAGGGCACCCCTTTTTGCAAGTTAGCAGATTTTATCATTGAGTTTCAGATTTTTGGGAGGTCAACCCTTCCTGGAGGCTGTACCTTCCCTCTTGATTGCCTTGGGAATCGAGCCAACTGTTTTTCTTTGTTTTGGGCTCATTTTCTCTATGGAGATTGGACGCCTAGCTCTTAGCCGTTGATTGGCTATGGTTTCAGAGCTTTCCGAGCTGAATTGAAGAAGATACGTCCAATTTGGTGAATTCTCTCTTTGCTGATCTGATTTTTTGTATTTCCTGTTTCTGATCAGATTAGTTTGAAATTGTTATAATGTTGTTCTAAGTTTCTTTCTATATCATTTTGGCATTGTAAATGTTAGAGGAAGTGTTACTCTAACCATTGCTTATTTTGGGAATTCGTGGTTGATTCATTGCAGCTGTTTAGTGACTGTTTGTAAGTTGTTTAGTAGTACTAACAGCAATTTGTTTACTTGCTGCAATTTACTTTGTTGTAATTCCCCCCACGGAATAAAGTGGTTGTGTGGATTGTATGCCTCCCACAGTTTAAGTGGAAGTGAGGTTGATTGGCTGGCTTGCCGCCTTTAAATGTTTGTAATAATCACACCCACAAAATAAGTGGAGTATTCCCATCATTGATGGATGCCTGCATCAGCAGAAGAAGTTGTATTTCAGTTTAATATCTAGCACTCCACCATATGTTAGCACCTCGCCTTGCAAAAGGATCTTGTGTGCACATTATTGGTGTCAAGTTTAGCTCTCTATTTTCAGTTGTTATCAAGTTATTAGATCCTAGGGATCCTCTGACCATATGCCCGCCCCTCCTCCTTAAATGGTTTTAGGGCGCATTCTTGGTTAGAGTTGTTTCAGCTGTGTTTTGGTTTAGAGCTAATTCTTAACGGGTGCATGATTTGCATTGTTGTGACTGAAAATTGAAGGCAAAAATTAAGGGGCATATTTCAGTGGTATCAGAGCTTGTTTTCCTGCCATCCTATGTGGTCAATGCTTCAGTGACAAATGAGTTACAGAGAATTTCGTTGCTACACCAGAGGAAACATAGTTCAGTTTCAGCTTCCTGAGATTGACACTTTTTCAAAGGTTTTGAGAAACCAAGAAACATCAGCTGACAGTATGGCCGATAAGGGTAAGGGACCGGCCAATGAGACTAAAGATGATAGTGATTCTAGAGTTGAAAAGAAGTTTGATGTAATGCTGGACATGATGTCAAGACTACTTGCAAAAATCGATCAGCAAGTAATCACACCCCAGCCAAAGCAAGGATCAAATTCTAGTGGTTCTAATTCAGAACCAAGAGGTAGAACAGTGGGGCAACATGTTGCCAATTCAAGGGAATCAGCCCCTAGACCTCTCCTTCCTTCCTTCACTCCTAGGGTGGAAACGTTTGCCGAGCCCGAAGTTCCCATGTCAGATGAAGTAAGACAAAGTTACATGGAGTATGTCTCTCTTCCCTATGAAATCAAAGAGAATCTAACTTTTGATCAGTATATGAATCAGAAGAAAGGAAGAGGAGGGAAAAAGGATTTTCGAGCTCCTTTTGGTCCCAAGATGGACTACCAACAAGCACTTGCCAAAGTTACCTTGGTACATTATGATGGAAGTGACAAGTGCACAGCTCGTTCATGGGTCCAGAAGTTGGACAATTACCTATCACTCAGGCCTATGCCAGAAGAAGATGCCATCAAATTTGCAACATTGCATTTGGATGGAGCAGCACACGAGTGGTGGTACCACGGTTTGGTCACTCTTGGCCATAACCTCATTCATACATATGAAGAATTTACCAACAAGCCGAAAGGTTTGATACCAAGGATCCAGAAATCAAGTTCTGTGAGCTTGCTCAGTTGAAACAGCAAGGCTCATTGGATTCTTACATTATTGATTTTCAAAGACTTTCCGTGATGGTGCCCAACATCACTGAGAGAAGGCTTGTTGTGTTGTTCTCTAAAGGTCTTACGGAGCCTTTGAAAGGGTGGGTTAAAGCATTTGATCCACCAAGTCTTGAAGAAGCAATAAGGAAAGCTAGAAGCATGGAATTGGTAGCTCCAAGGCCTAAGTTTCCTTCAAAACCATTTGTTCATAAGAAGGAAAAGAAACAATTCCCTACTCCATTTAAAAAATTCCACCTAAAATGGATGAAGAGCTGCGTGAGAAGTTAAGAAAAGAGGGGGTTTGTTACACATGTTGTGAACCATGGTCTAGAGGGCATAGATGCTATGGTAAAGGTTTTTCAAATCACATGGGAGCTTATTCTGATTATGAATCAGAATCTGATTTTCCAGAACAGCAATATGATTATGAGTATAGTGATGAGGAAAAAGTTCCTGAAGAACCTAAAAGAGGGCAAGGAAGTGGAGATACCTTTGCTCAATTAACAAGTTTCCAGAAGAATGAATCTTTCAGGGTTCGTGGTATGCTTAGTGGGCAGAGAATGGTTGCTCTCATTGATACTGGAGCAACGCATAACTTCATTGATGAAGGGCTGGTTGCAAGAAGAGGGCTCAACACTGAAGAATTTGAAGGATTCAAGGTCATGGTAGCGGATGGATTCACAATTTCTTGCTACCGAAAGATCTCCAACCTATCCATGCAATTGGGAACTTATGAAGTCAAAGACGATTTCTACGTTGTAGGAATTGGAGAAATGGATGTTGTGCTTGGGATTCAGTGGCTGCGATCTCTTGGTGAGATCACTTTGAACTTACAAACAATGGAATTGAAATTCCAGGCAGAGGGAAAAATGGTGGTATTAAGAGGATTGTCCAATGGAGGTCCTCAAATTGTGTCTTTCAAAAGAATGGAGAAATTGATTCGGCATGATCATGTTGAATGGGCAGCTGAATGTTTAATTCTGCCCTCTAGTCCAGTAGAGGACAAAAGACACTACCACCCAGATGTTCAATCTTTAATCACAAAGAGGAGTAAAGTTTTTGGCAGTATACCTCCGGGAAGACCACCTGAAAGGGGGGCTGAACATATTATTGAGCTTGAAGATGGGGCTAAACCGGTTATTACTACTCCCTACCAGTATCCCAAGAAGCAGAAGGATGAGATTGAAAAAGCCATCAAAGAGCTTTTGGAGATGGGTCATATCCGTCCAAGCAAAAGCACTTTTGCTTCAGCTGTGGTTCTTGTAAAAAGGAAAGATGGTCCCTGTTGTGACCTTTTCACACATCGCCCCATTGCAAATGGGGACCCTAGTAGTTTTTCCTCTCGTAGTTTTGCTTCTGAGTTTTGGTCTTTCTGGTGGGGTACTTAGAATCTGAGTTTTTTTTTTAAGGTCATTCAAGTCAGGAAATGATAATGAACCAGGATCAATACATGAACGTTGCCAAAGTGCTTAGGGGGCCTTGTGGACGAAGATCGACTGTCAGTTCAGTCAATTCTGACACTTCCTAAATTTTAGGGTTTCCACCCCAGGCCCCTATTTTTTAGGAACTTTTTTTTGGCATTTTTAGCCCATTCTGGAATCCCTATTTTTTAGGGGCTATTTTTAGAAAGTTTTTATTTCGGGAAAGTGTGCAGGTCATGGCTTCCTCAACGTCAACTTCAAAAGGTTACAAGTAAAAATGGGTGAAAATTTTGAAAAATCTGGAAAATTGCCTAAGGCATGGATATGCATGTGCTAAATTTGCCCAAAGCATGAAGGAATAAAAATGGTAGAAGAACAACAAAGTCCGCCATGTAGTTTGAAAAAGTGGCAAGAAGGCTAGCAAGTCCGCCCCAAGGTAGAAATTGCAAAGAGACTAGCAAGTCCGCTCCAAGGTGTTGGGAGATGGCATGAAGGCAAGGAAGTCCGCCCAGCAAGGTAAATAAATAGCAAATGACATGTGAAGTCCGCCATGTGCAAAGTGGCAAAGGCAAGCCAAAGTCCGCTCAGCCTAGAGATAAAATGACAAGACAATAGCAAAGTCCGCCCAGCACAAAGGAGAAGTTGCAAAGGCAAGCTGAAGTCAGCCCCAAGGAGAAAATGACAAATTACAAGTGAAGTCCACTCCAAGAAGGTTGGAGAAGGGTGAAAGTGTGAAGAGGTCCGCTCCAAGATGTTTGGAAGTGGTAAAAATGCAAGGAAAATTCGCCATTTGCTAAAATTAAATGACAATTGCTAGTGCAAGTCCGCCCCCAAGCTTGGTAAATTAAAAAATTGCACAGGGCAAATGCGCCTAGGCCATAAATGACATGAAAAATACTTGGAGAAGTAAAGATTTAATTGTTTGCCTTGGAAAAATCAAAGAATTTAAAATTTTGCCTAAGTCCAGACATTTGAAAAATTAATTGAAAAATCAAATTGTATGTCTGACAAAGGTAAATTCGCCTAAAGTAAACAATCTTGGCAAGATTAAAATTCGCAGAGGCACAGAGAAACTTGAAAGGATAAATTTGCCTTTGGATTAAAAAATAATTAAATATTATTATTTAATTATTTAATGAACGGGTTGGAAACAACACATAACATATTATTTTAATATTTTATTTTCCAAAACCCATTTAATGAGAAAATTCGAATTTCTCTAGGCAAATTGCTGAGAAAAGAAAGAAGAAAAGAACCTCACTCGACTGGGGACAAAATTAGAAACTTTCTTTACCGACTTATGCTGAAGATGGAAATTACTATTTGCAAGAGAAGTGCCAGCCGAGTTCGGACTGAATTAATTGGAAACAATTAAAATTTGCTAAATGGGTCGATTCTTTCAACCTTAAATTGGTTTGGCATTTCATTTTCATTCATTCAAAAGCGAAGTTGTGAAGAAAATTTGTTAAGGCAGAGAAGTTTGTGAAGTTTTATATTTTTCTTAAGAAGTAAAAGGCTGAAAGTGCGAATTTACTTCAGCAGCAAACACAGTCTTTATTGCCAGGCAGACTTTACTTCCTCTATTCCGGCGAAGTTTTCTTTGCGAAATAATTTAATTCTTTCATTTCCAACAATAATTATTTTCACGAATTAACTTATCGAGTTTGCTGGAATATATTTATGCGTAAATAATTTCTGATTGTTAATATTTCGTTTGCAGATTTATGTTGAACAACGGAGAATCATCAAAGAAAATGAAGTTCGCCAGCAAAGGTTCGCAGCTGGAGTCTAAAATTATCTCCAAATGGAAGAATGTTGCTGACACCGATCTTGGCCATATTGACTTAGAGGAATTCCGGAAAAGAATGTATGGAAGTGACACACGCATGCCAACTCCAATTGCGCGGAAAATGATGCGAAATGGGATAGTTCAAGCTGCAGGATTTCCGCCAGCAGTCGAGTGTCCAGAATTGATGGTGGAATGCGCCTTGCATTACAATGCTAAAGAGAGACAAATTGAGGCGCTAGATGGCAGAGTATTGGCATACTTAGGCGAGTTGGCTATACAGGAAACATTTGGCATTCCAGCCTACCACCGAACGTACTACCGGTCAAAAGAGGATGTGCAGAAAATATACGAAGATAAACAAACTCTGTGTATGGCGAACATGAACAAAAACTGGTTGGAAAAGCCGAGAACTTCAGCCAAAAGATTGCCCAAGAAGTTGCTCAGGCCATTTTTCAAGGAGGAATATGGAGACATAGTCTTGTTGCTAAATAGGTTGGTAGGTAATCCTCGAGGAGCGCCTTTTGAAAGTTGGATGTATTACTTCATTCACGAAGTATCTTCCGGAACAAAAATGTTCAACTGGTCAAGAATGATCAGTGATAGTATTCATGAACAATTGGTCAATTTGGAGAAGACCGAATCCTTTCACATGGGTTCCTACATTGTATACTCGCTCGCTCGTACCTATCGATATGCCGGTCTAATCTGCAAGGGTGTAGTCGGCAATGGCGAAGGGGAGCTCAAAGTTTATAACTGCTATCCTCAATTGTAGCTGAGCGAGAAGTCACATTGGCGCCAGGTACATAATGTTTTTCTCATGTACATCACCCGGATACTTCAAGGCGGAACCCATCAAAGGCTCACCCGTGAAGCAAAGAGTTTAATCAGTAAATACAGATCCTGGTTTATCCAGTTTCCTAGATTTACTTATATCCGAATACAGGGATTCACAGACTCTCCTTACAAGTTGCCAATTTATCCTACTGACAAAATGATTTTACTGGAAGTACTGAGGCACCACGAAACATTCCAAAGTATCCAAAGAACAAAGCAGAAAGCAGCCGTCACGTTTCCTCTATTCATCGGGAACATGGTAAAATTTTGTCCATCATTACAGGCAGCAAAAAGTGCCAGAGTGGAGATACAGTTGTACCCATTCACTTCGTACAAATCTAGAGGGGACTTCGATCCACTCAATCGTATGGGAACTATGAACGGAAGGAAGTACAGGCACATGATTGACCTTGAGGACTTCTGGGCAAATGCTGCTGACGATTATGGAGTACGGAAAAGATTTTGGTCGAGGTTGCCTTTGGGCATGATCGGGACGACGGAACTCTTCTGTGTGCCTGACCAGCTGAACGATGATGAAGTATATATGCAACCAGGCTATAATGAAGGATTGCCACTTCCTCCTGTCAAATGGTCAGAGCCAGAATTGGGTGATTTGACAATTCTTATGAGACTAGTGGTTAAGTATTCACAATGGTGGGTAGATCAGCAGGTGCAGACTTTGAGGCAGCGGGGTATACCATTTACCTACGACTTGATGGGCGAAGCTGAATCTTGTTCTTCTAACGCCAGCGCTTCTCAAGGAGATGAGCTAATTGAACCTGCCAGCCAGAAGAAAAGAAAGGGTAAAGAAATGGCGATAGGTGAAGAGCCGATCTTGAAGAAATCTAAACCCCTTTATTCAGCCGCATCCAAGAATGTGGAGCAACTGCTGATTATGGATGAAGAATCATGGGGACATGTCCGAATTCCTTCACCAGTGCTTGAAAGAGACATAGAGCCCATGCAACTTGAGGATGATTTCCATCACTCTCCAACTGGCACGAAGATTTGTGAGTCGGATGAGGACTTGAATGTCAAGGAAGGCGACTTCCAAGAAGGGATGATTTCAGCCCTAAGGGGAATTCATGAGGACCCATCAGTACAAGAAATTCAAGAATTCCAAGACATGTAGGACATTCCGAACTACGAGGATGATGGAGTCGAGCAGCCGACAATTCCAAATTGGCTGAAGGAAAGGATTAAGGTCAAGGTACTAGTTGAGGCACCAGAAGCAGATGATATTGATGATTTCTTGGCAAGGTTGGAGCAAGCAAATACAAAAAAGCCTGCCAAGAAATTCTCTACTATTCAGAGAGATGAGACTAGTAACCGTACAGTGCAAATTGCAGTTCCAACGGTAGAGAAGCCGCAGGATGAAATTACTCCTGCCGAGTATGCCATTACTGTAATTGATATTGGTCCATCTACCAAAGGACAAGAAGTAGAAGATCTGGATAATTCCGTCTCTACCATTAAGTCCAGATTAGAAAAGGAGACTATGAAGAAAAAGGAATACAAGATGGAGGTTGAGCGCCTGAAGGAGTACATCCGGCATTTGACAAGGCCGCTCAACCATGGTGATCAACTAACCCCTTTTCTCCCAAAAGCATCACAGGAACCGGCAGAAAATCTAGAAAAAAAACTAACTACTGCCAGGGAAACAAAGGAATGGATGGCAGGGAAAGAGGGAGAAGTAATGGCATTTGTGGAGAAGTTGGCACATGCTCATGGGAAAACTTCTTCCCTACTCACAAGGATTGCAACCTTGACTGAAGCATGGGACGGACTGCAGGACCTGCAAGACAGAATCATTCCTTGCCTCCGTGATATAAGGAAAATCCCCAAGCAAAGGCTGGTTGACGAGAAAATTATTGCAGCTGGGGCGGCTTACGACTTCAGCAATTGGTATTGCGCATTGGTCTCCCGCAGGGAAGTGCTGGAAAAAGTTAAGGTAGAAAGTGCCAAAGTCGATGAGCGAGTGAAGAGCATTCAAAATGGCATCTTTCATATGGCTGCAAATGTATTGAACAAGGACATTGTCCGAGAAAATGACTTTTGGCCGGATAATATGCAAAGGGAAGTGCAAAAGGTTTTCTCCATCATGCCAATCTTGGGCGAAAATCTCATTAAGGCATTTGACCTCTTGACCGTTCGTAGTACTTTCTTGCAGCACGAATCAGAATGGGCAGTTGTCTTTGCCGATTGTGCGGATAGTTTAGACTTGCTAGAATACAATGTCAGTACCTTGCCGAGCATTACCATTGAAGAGATTGGCGCCATTGTGACCAGGTTCGTCGAACAAGGCATTGCTGAAGCGGATAAGGGTGCAACTCTCAATGGGTGACTCATCTCCTTGTCAACTGGTTGATGTTTTAGCAACCCTAATTAGGGTTTTTCTTGTTTGAATTTGGGCCCTTGATCTTGTTTTAATCTCGGCCATTCATTGTAACTGGGAACTCTATTAGTACCCTTTCATTTTCATTTGAAACGATCGAAAAAAAAAAAAGAGAAAAGAACTATTATCGAGGATTAGAGATTAGAATTTTTGAGTTAGAATTAGTTTTTAAAGCAGAGAAGAGTTACGAAATTGTTAAGTAAAACTGCCAGATAATGAAATTCATAACAATGAGATGCTTTGAAATCTTTATTATCAAAATGGGTGCATGGTTGCATATTTCCTCTTCTCAGGATAGGATTGTTTTAGATTAAAGATTTATTTATTAGTGGAGCGAAAGATTGATAGTAAAGGTTGAAGTAACTTAGCTCATACTTTTTTCAAATGGATGCTTTTCATTTGATGTGCAAAGTTAGACTGAGCTTTAAACGTGAATGCTTTTAAACGTTTACTTTAAATAATATTGTTCAAATTGATGGTGTTATTTATAGTAAAAAATCTCAAAGCACAAATCCCGAAAGATTGCACCTGCTTTCGTGTAGTTGTCGTTTTTCGAGACGAAACAAAGCATGGTTTCATTTAAGTTGCATTTGATCTTTACAGTCTCCTAGTTCCTTAGGATTAGTGTAAGATTTCTTCCCCCTTTCCTTTTTCTTTTTTTAATCTAAAGTCAGAAAATCCCAAAAAATACAACACTGCATTCAATCCCTTACTTTCAAGAGAAATACTAAAGTAAAATGCCCCCTTGGGTTACCAGCAAACCACAACTACCACGGAGCCTATCGACACCCCATCTTCGAAACATTGGAATTACCTTGTGAACTATCTCGCAATCTTAGCATGAAAGGTGATTTTTATCAAAAGAGGATAGAGCGTCTCTGGACACTTTATTCTAGTGTGTTCGTGTGTGTCACAAAACACGCATCAACAATACCATGCGCATGTGTGTTGATTACCATGCACTAAATCAAAAAACTATCAAGAACCGATATCCTATTCCTAGAATTGATGAGCTTCTTGACGAGCTCCATGGTGCAATGTATTTTTCTAAGATTGATCTCAGATCTGGGTATCATCAAATCAGGATGAGAGAGGCTGACATTGAGAAAACTGCCTTCCGATGTCGTTTTGGGCATTATGAATTTCTAGTCATGCCGTTTGGTGTGACTAATACTCCAACAACCTTTCAGTCTTGCATGAACAGAATTTTTCAGAAGCAGATGAGGAAATTTGTGTTGATCTTCTTCGATGATATTCTCATCTACAACAAGTCTTGGGAGGAGCATCTCGAACACCTAGATGAGGTGCTTAGTATTCTTGAATCAGAATGCCTCTATACCAAGGAATCAAAGTGTGAATTTGGAATGACAGAACTACTCTACCTTGGCCATATAATCAGCTCTCAGGGAGTTAGAGTTGATCCAGATAAAATCAAGGCAGTCCTGGATTGGCCTCCACCTATGAATTTGACACATCTGAAAGGATTCTTAGGACTCTGTGGTTTCTACCGATGGTTTGTCAAAGGATACTCTCACATGGCTACTCCTTTGACCGACCTTACTAAGAAGGGGGCATTTGCATGGTCTCAAAATGCTCAAGTAGTTTTTGATAAGTTTAAATAGATAATGAGCTCATGTCCTGTTTTGGCCTTACCAAACTTCTCCAAAACTTTTGAGTTACAATGTGATGCTTCGGGAGAAGGAATTGGGGCTGTTCTCATGCAAGACAAGCATCCCATTGTCTTTGAGAGCAGAAAATTAAGAGGAGCTGAAAGAAATTATTCAATTTATGACAAAGAAATGCTTGCAATCATGCATGCATTAGCCAAGTTTAGGCAGTACTTGGTTGGGAGTAAATTCATTGTTAAGACTGATCATAACAGTCTAAGACATTTCTTGCATCAGAAGGATTTGAATGAGAGGCAATAGAAATGGGTGAGTAAGCTAGAAGCTTACGACTTTGACATTGAATATGTTAAAGGGAAAAATAACATAGTTGTTGATGCATTATCTAGGAAGCCTCATTTGTGCTCCTTATCTGAGATTTCTGCAGAATGGAAGGAGCAGATTTTAGCTGATTATGCTAAGAATTCTTTTGCAACCAGCATTGTTGAAGGCACTTTTAAGGATAACAGATATAAGTTGGTTGAAGGGCTAATCTACTATAAGGATAGAATCTTTTTGGCAGCAGATTCTAAGTTAAAAAAGAAGGTTCTACATTCATTCCATGACATACCTCTTGCTGGTCACCAAGGTTACTTCAAAACTTACAAACAGATCCGTGAAAGATTTTCATGGAAAGGGTTAAAAAATGAAGTTTTGAATTATGTAAGAGAATGTCATATATGTCAAGCAAATAAAAATGAGCATGTTTTTCCTGCTGGGTACTTGTAACCCTTACCCATTCTGAATCAAAAATGGGAGAGTATTTCTATGGATTTTATTACGGGGTTGCCAAAGGTGTAAGGGAGG